>CM051259.1:20071029-20461316 GCA_027921565.1 Artemia sinica
GTATCTATTGGTATCAAAATTCCGTTTTTTAGACTTTCGGTTACCATTGAGCCAGGTCGCTCCTTACTTACAGTTCGTTACCACGAACTGTTTGACTCAATATGCGTTCACGGCTGATTCAAAAGGGTTTATGCTATTTGGCGTAAGTTTTACAACAGAGCGAGAAGACTGGAAATCAGTTGTGGGCTCTTCATCCGAAAGCAGCAACCAATTACTTTTTAAATGGGGGTTTTTCGTGTCTCTAATGCGTATAATGAAACAGCAGGATATTACAACATTAAATTTCGATTTATTTCTTAAAGGACTAAAAGGAGAAAAACAAGAATTCTGGAAAACTTATAAATCCCCATGAATCTTAACAACCTGAGGAAATGCTAAAATCCCCATGAATCTTAACAACCTGAGGAAATGCTAAAATCCCCATGAATCTTAACAACCTGAGGAAATGCTAAAATCCCCATGAATCTTAACAACCTGAGGAAATGCTAAAATCCCCATGAATCTTAACAACCTGAGGAAATGCTAAAATCCCCATGAATCTTAACAACCTGAGGAAATGCTAAAATCCCCATGAATCTTAACAACCTGAGGAAATGCTAAAATCCCCATGAATCTTAACAACCTGAGGAAATGCTAAAATCCCCATGAATCTTAACAACCTGAGGAAATGCTAAAATCCCCATGAATCTTAACAACCTGAGGAAATGCTAAATCCCCATGAATCTTAACAACCTGAGGAAATGCTAAAATCCCCATGAATCTTAACAACCTGAGGAAATGCTAAAATCCCCATGAATCTTAACAACCTGAGGAAATGCTAAAATCCCCATGAATCTTAACAACCTGAGGAAATGCTAAAATCCCCATGAATCTTAACAACCTGAGGAAATGCTAAAATCCCCATGAATCTTAACAACCTGAGGAAATGCTAAAATCCCCATGAATCTTAACAACCTGAGGAAATGCTAAAATCCCCATGAATCTTAACAACCTGAGGAAATGCTAAAATCCCCATGAATCTTAACAACCTGAGGAAATGCTAAAATCCCCATGAATCTTAACAACCTGAGGAAATGCTAAAATCCCCATGAATCTTAACAACCTGAGGAAATGCTAAAATCCCCATGAATCTTAACAACCTGAGGAAATGCTAAAATCCCCATGAATCTTAACAACCTGAGGAAATGCTAAAATCCCCATGAATCTTAACAACCTGAGGAAATGCTAAAATCCCCATGAATCTTAACAACCTGAGGAAATGCTAAAATCCCCATGAATCTTAACAACCTGAGGAAATGCTAAAATCCCCATGAATCTTAACAACCTGAGGAAATGCTAAAATCCCCATGAATCTTAACAACCTGAGGAAATGCTAAAATCCCCATGAATCTTAACAACCTGAGGAAATGCTAAAATCCCCATGAATCTTAACAACCTGAGGAAATGCTAAAATCCCCATGAATCTTAACAACCTGAGGAAATGCTAAAATCCCCATGAATCTTAACAACCTGAGGAAATGCTAAAATCCCCATGAATCTTAACAACCTGAGGAAATGCTAAAATCCCCATGAATCTTAACAACCTGAGGAAATGCTAAAATCCCATGAATCTTAACAACCTGAGGAAATGCTAAAATCCCCATGAATCTTAACAACCTGAGGAAATGCTAAAATCCCCATGAATCTTAACAACCTGAGGAAATGCTAAAATCCCCATGAATCTTAACAACCTGAGGAAATGCTAAAATCCCCATGAATCTTAACAACCTGAGGAAATGCTAAAATCCCCATGAATCTTAACAACCTGAGGAAATGCTAAAATCCCCATGAATCTTAACAACCTGAGGAAATGCTAAAATCCCCATGAATCTTAACAACCTGAGGAAATGCTAAAATCCCCATGAATCTTAACAACCTGAGGAAATGCTAAAATCCCCATGAATCTTAACAACCTGAGGAAATGCTAAAATCCCCATGAATCTTAACAACCTGAGGAAATGCTAAAATCCCCATGAATCTTAACAACCTGAGGAAATGCTAAAATCCCCATGAATCTTAACAACCTGAGGAAATGCTAAAATCCCCATGAATCTTAACAACCTGAGGAAATGCTAAAATCCCCATGAATCTTAACAACCTGAGGAAATGCTAAAATCCCCATGAATCTTAACAACCTGAGGAAATGCTAAATCCCATGATCTTAACAACCTGAGGAAATGCTAAAATCCCCATGAATCTTAACAACCTGAGGAAATGCTAAAATCCCCATGAATCTTAACAACCTGAGGAAATGCTAAAATCCCCATGAATCTTAACAACCTGAGGAAATGCTAAAATCCCCATGAATCTTAACAACCTGAGGAAATGCTAAAATCCCCATGAATCTTAACAACCTGAGGAAATGCTAAAATCCCCATGAATCTTAACAACCTGAGGAAATGCTAAAATCCCCATGAATCTTAACAACCTGAGGAAATGCTAAAATCCCCATGAATCTTAACAACCTGAGGAAATGCTAAATCCCCATGAATCTTAACAACCTGAGGAAATGCTAAATCCCCATGATCTTAACAACCTGAGGAAATGCTAAAATCCCCATGAATCTTAACAACCTGAGGAAATGCTAAAATCCCATGAATCTTAACAACCTGAGGAAATGCTAAAATCCCCATGAATCTTAACAACCTGAGGAAATGCTAAAATCCCCATGAATCTTAACAACCTGAGGAAATGCTAAATCCCCATGAATCTTAACAACCTGAGGAAATGCTAAAATCCCCATGAATCTTAACAACCTGAGGAAATGCTAAAATCCCCATGAATCTTAACAACCTGAGGAAATGCTAAAATCCCCATGAATCTTAACAACCTGAGGAAATGCTAAAATCCCCATGAATCTTAACAACCCGAGGAAATGCTAAAATCCCCATGAATCTTAACAACCTGAGGAAATGCTAAAAAAATCAAACCCCTTTTGAATTCACATGGCTGACCAAAGATCGTTTCCCTGGTCGGAGAAAAATTATTCTAGATTTTCATGAAAACCCGATCAACGTCATACCTGATACTTAAACATTTCCATAACCTATTCTTTCTGTGATATGTCTGACAGCATCGATTCTGATTGCGCATAAATTTCATTTTTTTACAAATGCCGACTTTGTGCTTTAGCATGCTACTCCTGCATTGTTTCATTAAAACCGTTTAATTTCTTAAGCTACTTTTTTTACTTTTTTCTAACAGCCTCAGACTTAATGACTAAGGCTATTCATCTTTCTCTGAATGAAATATCGGTGCATTTGACATTCTTTTTTAGTTCTTAGTCTCAGGGACATTGATATAATAGTAATTCCACTTAGAAAGGTTAATCAATCCTATCAAAATGTCTACTGAAATGGAGCCAACATAAATAAAAAATGACTAAACAATTGTCAAAAGGAAGAACATCAAAAGGAGAAAATACGTCAAATGGAGAAATTTTTCATGATAGCAAAATATGTTAAAGATAAACTGAATATTTCGAGTAAGTCACCAGGGCCTAACCCGGAAACCTGATTGAAAAAGGGGTAAGCTGTTGATATGTAGCTTGCAGCAAACCAGCCTCCACATTAGACTAACAGTATTCAAGATTTGACCATGGTAAAATCAATATTTTATAATCGAGGCAAAAGACAGAATTTCAATCTTTGGGATTTCCAAAAATATCAGTCGCTATTTCAGGTATCACTATCAAATGCATTACGCACAGAAGACAATGCAGCAAAAAAACTAATAGGCCTATTGCACATAGCATAAAGGTTGGTACACCAGAATTAAGTTAAATACCTTAAGGTTAAAAGGCTACAGATAAAATTCCAAAACTTTCCACAAAAGCAAACGCTATTAAAAAAAAAAAAGGTACAGCGAAAGAGCGGTCCACCACCATGCCGCGTTTCTTCGAGGCTGACACTACCTTGTGTATAGCCTACTATTTTGCAAGCCCCTCGGCAGCAAATACAAAACATCACCCGCTGTATTTCAGACAAGCTAGAATGAGATGGCAGCGCAACGTCAACGCACCTTCCCTGATAAATATAAATTAGATTGTCTTGTCATTTGTTTTCAGACCAAATAATTTACGCTACCATTGCAGAATCAATAGCCTACCTTCGTGTTAACATAAATCATCGGCACAATAACAACAATTTTTTAAAAGTAACTAGGGATCTAATCATAAAGCTCAACACCAATTTCAAAAATCTCCAGGGCGTATATCACAAATACGAATTCATCAAATATTCACCTTTTTAAGCATAAACCGCCACACAAGACGCAAGCCTAGCCCATAATCGCCAATGATAACTGCCAATTACTGAAATATAAACGACTACATATAATTAGATAAACCATTTCTATTTGCAGCCGTTGAGTAGGGAAGCTATCAACATCTTCTAGTTCCGGAAGAGAAAGGTTGTACCCGGAATAAATAGCATGAAAACGCTTCTACTATCCGGCTTACAAAATGGCGCCGACGGTTATTTTGCCAACCTGGCTATTTCATAGATGAAAGTGTTTGTAGGTGAGGTTTTTTTCGGAGGATCTTAACTTGGTGTTCCTTATAAGCAAAGAAGGAAGTTATCTACGATTGTACGACTTAAAATAACCTGCATTTCAACGTGGAAATGAAAATTTCTAATTAATTGAGTTCCATGGAAGCTGAAAATGAACTTTTCAGCTCAACATCATCCAAAACTCTTTGTGGAGTATTTCATATTATATGTCTACACTATACCAGTATAGCCATACACTACACACGTAAGTCTATAATAATTTACCCCCGTCAGAGTCCCTATCGAAGCAGGAGAAACGAGGCCAGTTCAGATTTCACCAGGAATACCAAATTAAAGAAAACCTGTCTTAACAAAAAAGGCAATGTACATATGAAGCACAAGTTCACTAGCGCTGTCTTATAGGTGTTTTCATCATCAGTTATCAATAAATTTTCGTTAGTTTCTTGTATGTCTTAGGTGATTTAGTCAGGGCATCTACTTTGGGGCAATTAAAAATCGATGGCGATGCTGTTTATGCAGAACTCGTAAATTTCTCGAATCTCCAATGTTTGCACTTCACAATGGTAAATAGTTCGACACTAAGTTAAGCTATCTTTATTTATGGATCGAAACCATACTTTTAGGCGATGGCAAATAATACATCACCCTATGTCATCAACTAAAAACAAAGACAAATCTTGGGGAATAAGAGTGGAAATCAAAAACATTAAAATAAATTTTCAGTAAGATATTAAATAAAGGATAATAAAACTTAAATTTATGTTATATTATCATTACATTGCCAATTCAAAGTGAGGAACCAGGACACGATTAAAATGGTATAACTTGAACAGTTTTCTACCATCAGTCTTTTGAAGAGCATTTGAAAATTTAGGGTAAAACTATTTGGGTTACAAAATCAAAGACATCCATCGTAATCTTCTGCAAAATATACCACAAATAGAAAAAAAAAAGTGTCGCATTTGAAATAAGCGCTGTAGCAACTGTGAGACATGGTCACAGTTGCGGAGCAAAATGTGTAACTTTGTCAGGTAGGTTAACACTTCTTCTCGTATGTTCTGCTTCACCTGTACCACTTGCCACGAGAATAAACAGCTCTAAAAATAAGTTTTATGTATTAAACCCAATGATAAAATGAATACACTACAAACTGTTTTAGACAGTCGAATCCACCAAGTTCCTTTTTTGATCACATATGGCCATAAAGGATTTCCACCGTGAAGAAAATATCTTATCCAACAAATGAAATAAGACCTGAAAGCTCATACTGCAGTTGGTTCTAGGAGAGAATGCAATACACACTATCAAATCGGACACAAATATTCCTAGAGACACAGCTACAACCTTGTGTGTTAATCTCTGGCATATTTTAGCGGGAGCTGGATAACAACAATATAACGTTTTCAATCAGTTAGTGGTACCGAACTACAAATGCTAATAGTGACAAAAAGTCTAAAAAGAAGTTTTGACAACAATATATACATCTAGAGAATCGAGTTTTTATGGTGATTCTAAATATGTAAAATTCTTTAAGTTAAAAGTTACCTCCCACAAGTTATGAGCCTGAGAAAATTTGCACTATGAGTAGTGTGCGTGGTGATAGATCCCCTCCTATTGCAGAAAAATCCATTCTGTGCAACCTAAAATTTAAAATATATATATATATATATATATATATATATATACATATATATATATATATATATATATATATATATATATATATATATATATATATATATATATATATATATATATATATATATATATATAGATATACATATATATATATATATATATATATATATATATATATATATATATATATATATATATACAAAAAATTAGCTCATTTTCTCGGGATATTGTTCTGCAATAGTTAAACTTTTATTTAGTCATGTGAGGCGGCGATATCCCTACTCACATTTAGGATAATCTGATTTGGTATTAAATATGAAGAGAAATTAAACAAAAAATGAACATTTTTTCAAAATAAAAGTAAGAGCCACGTTAAAGTTTAAAACGAACAGAATTACTCCATACACTAGAGGGGGGACTGCCATCTCCTGAAACCCCCGTCACCATTTTGTCCCCGATGTTTTAAGAACGGCAGCTCAACCTCACGGACATTTGGAATATGATAAAAAATGTTTTTCACGATATGCCAAGAATGAAATAGTTTATTAGTGTACATTTGCTTTAAAGAATAAAACTTTCAGTTCAAATGCATTAAAAGACAATCGGTAAATAAACAATCTCAATTACTTGTTAATAACTGCACTCATAAGAAATGCTTTCAGCATAAAACTATAGCTGTGTATGAGGGGAGCCCCTCATTTAAATTTATAATTGCTACTCCTTTGGAGTTCCAATACTGCTCTTTACTTTCATTTGAAAAAAACTCGTTTTTTACTATTTGCTAATCACTGAGCTGGATCGATCTGGGACATCCGAAACCATAATTGTAACTATTTGCTGGGTTCGACTTAATTCCGTCAGCGACAATGGTAATTCTGACAGGATTATATCTGAAAACCAATCCCCCTCCCCCCACAGTTCACCTAATGTCCGTTCAGGTGCTCTAAAAGGAGCTTTTTACAATGCTTTTACGATATGACCCGGTAAATTTTTTTACAACTCACATATGTTAGGAAACACTGGGTTAGGCTACCCTTTACTCGAAAATATTAATTTTGAATTTCTTATATTGGCTCTAAGAGGGGAGGCTTAAAGTACCAAGGACACCAAAATGAAAACATATTTAGCCCTCTTAATCAATTTGAGGTCTATTCATACCTGAAAATCCGGGTTTCCTACGAGTTTTTGTTTAACTGCTATAAGCATTTTTAGTTTAAATAAATTCGCAAAACAGTGTTGTCAATAATAAAACAATGATAAATTGCACAAATGAAAAATATTAGCGGAAACTATTTCCTGTGAATCCGACAGTGTTTTTCATTTGTGAAAATTCAAATTTACAAAATCTGTTGATTGTTATATACATTAGTGAAAATACATTTTGTGAAAAAATATGACTTCAAGTTCAGAAAGTGACTATTCTGATGTGTCAGAAAATATTTTTGGTGATGACCAAGCGCTAGATGGTATGCAAGATACCATTTCAGGATATTTGTTCCAGCCTCTTGTGACACCTAATGTAGCTTCTCTTGCTGTCCAAGATCATAGCGCAATTCCCGAGGAACCGAGAAGTTCATTTGAAGATTCATCATCATGGTAAGCAATAAAATAAAAAAAAATGCTTCATTTTATGTAGATTAGCCTATGCCTAGCCTATAGAAATGTAGGTAACCAAGGCCTATTTCACAATTAGATTCATTAGCTTACAAAGGAAAGGCTATAGTTTTAGAACATCTTTGTGTTATTTTGTGCTTTCACCCTTTATAAAGAAACACTATAAGATTCTTTAGACTAGGCCATTTCAAAAGAGATAAATTTTCTGATTAGCCTAACCTCATATTAAGATGGGTAAAGTTCTACCAAATCATATTATTGAGTTAGGAATAAAGTGAATACACCATTTGATGCCTTTTTTATGCTGATTACAAATATAATAATTATTTCTATTGGAAATGAATTTCAGCCCCCCCCCCCTTTATATACCTAACCTAACCCTGAATTGGCATATAGAGGGGGGGGGCTGAAATTCATTTCCGATAGAAATGATAAATATATTCATAATCTGCATAAAAAAAGGCATCGAATGGTGTATTCACTTTAGTCCTAACTCAATAATATGATTGGGTAGAACTTTACCTTAAGATGGTCTGGCCTAAAAAATAGACACACATATAGTCAGAATTGGATTGTGAATCCATATATAGCTAAATTTATCAAGAACCCCCTCCCTCCCTCCATAATGATGAAAAATATACCCTGAATTATAAATCAACACCATATTTTTGGTACATAGCCTAGACTGCAGTTTTCAACAAAATTTAGCTTTTCAGCACAATTCAATAATGAGTATTTTTCATGCTCTTTTACAATTAAATACTCACTTGACAGGGACTATTAATTTTTTTAGCCCTGAAGGGCCTAGAAGGCTCAGAACAGCCCATAGAAACCTAGTAACCCTATGCTCAAAAATTTGCTTCTTTAAATAACTGGCTAGGGAGAAAAATAGGTCATTTGTAGCTGACTAATGATTGAAGCTGACTTAAGCTATATATTTCCATATTAGGGGGGGGGAGTAAAGTATAGGCTCATGGTATCAACTTCAGAGTCTATTAACTATAATAATTTATTTATTATGAAGTAACTAAGTAAGAGTCTTTTATTCAGGCTCCTCACTAAACAAAATATAACCCAGTTGTGCTGATGATTTGTATCTAGTAATTATGTCAGTGATTCCAATTCTCAAAATGTAAAAAGGGCAAAAATAACCAGTTAGCCATGATAAAATGAAAAGTAGCAAAATAGAAATAAGAAGGTATTTTTCAAAGTCTAACTGAGGCAACTGCTCCCCCTCCCCCTTACCAAATTGGCACCCCAAAATTATATGGCCTAATGCTGAATTAGAATAAAAAGTGTACATTGGCAAGTACAAACAATACAATAATATATTGTATATGATTCATAATACACATATAGTGTATATATATTACATAGTAACAATGACAGATAATGATCTAATAGTATTGCTTTATTTTATCAACATTTGTCATTCAGAGAAGCCATGACTCTCTAATTTTGTTCTTAATATAATTCCTGTTTTTGTTCCATTAAATTTTTTTGGTACTGTTCTAATATCTGGGCAATGTGCAAGAATGCAACTTGAGAAAAGCAAAGATCAGATAACAATACCCAGTAGTTTCCTATCTTATGCTCTATAAACAAGGGGATTCTCACTCCAGGAACTATATTTAAGCTTTAGTTTTTTTGGGGTTTAGGAGGAAAAAAGGTACCTAGGTTAGTTTAGGTTATGTATTTATTATATGCTATGCTTTACCACCACCCCCCTAATGTGCAAATATATGGCCAAAATTTGTTTCTACACTATTATATTTTTATCCTATTTTGTTTTATTTCACTAGCATTAACCAAACTTCACTTCTTGCATGTTCCCCAGATATTAGAACAGTACCTTTTTTTCTTGTGTTGCTCTAGTATAACAGTGTGACATCCTTTTCACTAGTAAATACCCATAATTTTTAGAAGGCCTATAGGATATATATTCTGAAAATCCAATCCATTATTATTACGGTTGCTGGTTTGCCTGTGAGTCCAGGCAATTTGATGTTCATATGTTAATCCTAAAACTCAGCTGCCCTTGCCTGAGACTATAGGCAGGCAGACCTTATGTCACTTGTTCACCTGAAGAAGGATCCAAGTAGGGGGTACGCAAAACTGTAGTCCAGGGAATTTCAATTTCTGGGTGTGAGATCTATTATAAACACTAAGCTTAAGTTCCAAGAGACACTAGGTTGGAATAGGGGATGCAAAAAAGCTCTTATAGCTTTTACTCCTTGTTTTAGGGTTTTTTTTTTCACCTAAACCTTAGGCTATTCAAAGCTTATTCCACAAATTTTATATTTTTGGGAAGGTCATTGGAGTTCTTAAATTTAATTACTCTTAGATTATTTTATTCTTTAATAAATTTTATCCTTTATTTAGACAGACCCAGCCTTACTAAAACGAAATATACAGACAAAACTATGAGACCAACCACCAAATAGAATAAATTCTAACAAAATCTTGAGTTATTTACAAGGGTGATCTCAGCCCTTTTCTATCCTCTTATCAATTTTAATTAGATCATGTATCTCTTAATTAATCAGAAAAGATCCAAGGGTTACCTCGAACCATCTGTAAGGCTCAAACCTTTGAAAAATCAACTGGCAAGTTGGGATTCCAGCAAAGGGGATTATTACTTTTACTGAAATTGAGTTACTAAATTTACACAAAAATAAGGCCTCCTTACAACTTGAAAAAGTCAGGAACACATGGAGTAATTGCTACTAGTAAATAAACCCCTACTAGTAATGGATTTTTAGATTTGTGAAAGAGTAGTTGTATTTCCTTTTTCTCTTTTTTTAGACGGATGAGGTACATTGCCTACAGGCAATTTGTCAGGACTGTATATACTTATCTTGGAGAAAGGATCAGAGTTCCCCTTCCATCCTGTGTTTACATGAAGATTAGAGAGAAATTCCCTGAGTCAAGTGGCCTCTATACTGGGTTCCTTGATGCATAGAAGTTGTTTTTTATAAATGTTTCTTTAATTGATTTCTTTGTGTTTATAAGTATTTAATTAGTTGATGAGTGTTTTTTATGCATAGAAGTCGTTTTGTAAGTGCCTCTTTACTTAATACAATTGATGTAACAACAAAATCTTTCATGCATTTTAAAGTTAATCACTAGAATATTTTTTCATATTTTTCAGAAAAGGAGTTAAACTCCTCTAATACAGGTTGTTAACTTGATGGAAATTTTATATTTTATAGGGCTTGGACTTCTTCTGAAACTATATTGATCAAGGTTGAGTAAAACAACAGAAAATATTGAAATTAGGGCAAAATATATATATATATATATATATATATATATATATATATATATATATATATATATATATATATATATATATATATATATATATATATATAAAGTTGGACAAAAATTTTGGTATTTAGCCAAAAAAAAACCTGAAAAGGAAAATATTCTGATTATTCACAATGAGTATTCATTTTTCAAATTTGTTGGCCTTGAAAAAGACCTTTGGTTCTACAGATAGGAGAAGTAGGTAGATGTAGATGAATCCATTCTGTGAATCCATTTCCCAATTCCAAGATGATTGTCAGTTGTGACTTCTGCAATCTCAAGGCCTTCATTAGACGTAGCTTTCTCTTGACAAAAATTGAATCAAATAGCTCACACACACTACATAATTGGTTAAGAAATCCAGCCATGTATAGAGGCATTGCAGATGAGTATGCCAATATTCAGAAGAAGTTCCCCATACCAGCAAAGTTTATTGCACCCACTTTCCCCCGATCCCTCCCATGGAATTGGTCAAGTCCCATAATAAATAATGAGTTCTCAAAGTGGAATAAAGATTTAACCCCCATTGCTTTTGTCCAGAAAAAATTTGCAGAACTTAATACAATTACCTATAAAAATCACTTCCAAATATTTGTTGATGGGTCAAAAATGAATGAGAAGGTTGTAAGTGGTGTTTTCCTTCCTCACCTGAAAATTGCAATGGGCGAGAGATTATATAATAATTTATCTATAATGTCTGCTGAGTTAAATGCCATAATCATGGCATTAGAACACCTTAAGGAAAACCAACCTTTGATTGCAAATTCAAATAATATTATCATATATTCCGACTCTCTATCAAGCCTTGAGTTGCTGGCCTCAGCTCCTCAATATAAGTTGGACATTGACACTTATCATTGTCTCAGTATTATTGATAATCTTGCTTCAAGTGGCATAAAAACTTATTTTCAGTACATTCCTAGCCACTCTGGCATAAGTGGTAATCATCAGGTTGATGAAATAGCAAAAAATGCTATAAATATTGACCAGCCAAGTGGGAGACCAATTCCAATTAGAGATATTTACCAATGGAGGCTATCAGATATAGGTAGATGTAGATGAATCCATTCTGTGAATCCATTTCCCAATTCCAAGATGATTGTCAGTTGTGACTTCTGCAATCTCAAGGCCTTCATTAGACGTAGCTTTCTCTTGACAAAAATTGAATCAAATAGCTCACACACACTACATAATTGGTTAAGAAATCCAGCCATGTATAGAGGCATTGCAGATGAGTATGCCAATATTCAGAAGAAGTTCCCCATACCAGCAAAGTTTATTGCACCCACTTTCCCCCGATCCCTCCCATGGAATTGGTCAAGTCCCATAATAAATAATGAGTTCTCAAAGTGGAATAAAGATTTAACCCCCATTGCTTTTGTCCAGAAAAAATTTGCAGAACTTAATACAATTACCTATAAAAATCACTTCCAAATATTTGTTGATGGGTCAAAAATGAATGAGAAGGTTGTAAGTGGTGTTTTCCTTCCTCACCTGAAAATTGCAATGGGCGAGAGATTATATAATAATTTATCTATAATGTCTGCTGAGTTAAATGCCATAATCATGGCATTAGAACACCTTAAGGAAAACCAACCTTTGATTGCAAATTCAAATAATATTATCATATATTCCGACTCTCTATCAAGCCTTGAGTTGCTGGCCTCAGCTCCTCAATATAAGTTGGACATTGACACTTATCATTGTCTCAGTATTATTGATAATCTTGCTTCAAGTGGCATAAAAACGTATTTTCAGTACATTCCTAGCCACTCTGGCATAAGTAGTAATCATCAGGTTGATGAAATAGCAAAAAATGCTATAAATATTGACCAGCCAAGTGGGAGACCAATTCCAATTAGAGATATTTACCAATGGAGGCTATCAGATATTAAGTTTAATAAGATTAATACTATCCTTTCCCCCTTTCCCAATAAGTATCTTTCTAAAATTTATCATAGAATTCGTTCTGGAACAAATGGACTAAATTTCCTTGCATTCTCATATAAGTTTTCTAATTCAAGTGGTTCAATTCCCCTGTCCCCTCTTTGCAGGCATTGTAATATGAATAATGAAACAATTGACCATTGCCTATTTGAATGTAATATGCTGATGTCTGCACAACATACCTTGCTCTGTAAACTGTTAAAATGCTTCAAACACCACAAAATCTCACTATCAGCCAAGAGCCTAGCCAACTATACCTGCACACAGAGCACAGAAATCGATATCTATCATCTTATATTTGAACTCCTTGAGTCAAAAGATCTACTGAAAGATATCTGAGAATATCTAATAAATAAGAGACAACCAAGCCAGTAGCTCTGTAGCCCACAGAGTGAAGCAAAAAGAAAAGGGCTAAATAGTACCAACTGAATAGCCCATCTGCTGTGAATTAGAAGAAGAAGAAGGGAGACAAGTATTTGTTCTTGGCTAGTCCATAATGCTCACTCACCAATCTTGCCCACTCTTCAAACCCCTTTTTGGGTATACAAACTAATGGGATTGATTCTCTTTTGCTGCAACAATCAGGAAATCAACACTTCCTAAGGTTATATGCTGATTTATTGTTTTTGCTCATTTCCTGCTGTTTATCACCCCACGTTTTTTATTTTTGAAATTGGCTACGAACTTATGTATTGGAATACATTATGTAAACTGGTGATCTATCTCCTTAAAAAATGAATTATCGGTTTTTCATACTAATTTAAGACGTATATGGCTGTGTAAGTTTGCACTTGACCAATTTAATGAATTAGTTTCATTTTAGGTGTCCTTGGTACTTTAAATATTTTTGTTATTTCAAGCACAGACGGTATCCTATCAAGATAGTATCCAGAGGGGGGGGGGCATAGGGAGCTATTATATTTAAGTGATAGTACCTTGATAGTACCTGTTTTTAATACAAGATATCTTTTTAAGAATCCAAAAGAGCAAAAAAAAAACAAAAAACAATCAATATCAAAGTCACCCATTTCAACTGTTTTAAATGTGATAGGCAAAGGGCATTATAAAAAAATTAAGCTTCTAAGTTCAAAGCTATATTCAAAGTTTTCTGATTAGCCTAATTTAATATCAAGATGGTCGGCCTAAAAAATAAGACACACGTATAGTCAGAACTCCATTGCAAATCCATATATAGCTAAATTTATCAAGACCCCCCCCCCCTCCCTCCCTCCATAATGGTGAAAAATATACCCTGAATTATAAATCAACACCATATTTTTGGTACATAGCCTAGACTGCAGTTTTCAACAAAATTTAGCATTTCAGCACAATTCAAAATAATGAGTATTTTTCATGCTCTTTTATAATTAAATAATCACTTTACAGGGACTATTAATTTTGAGCCCTGAAGGGGCTAGAAGGTTCAGAACAGCCCATAGAAACCTAGTAACCCTATGCTCAAAAATTTGCTTTTTTAAATAACTGGCTAAGGAGAAAAATAGGTCATATGTAGCTGACTAATGATTGAAGCTGACTTAGGCTATATATTTCCATATTAGGGGGGGGGGGGGTAAAGCATAGGCTCGTGGTATCAACTTCAAAGTCTAATAACCATAATAACTTATTTATTATGAAGTAACTAAGTAAGAGTCTTTTATTCAGGCTCATCACTAAACAAAATATAACCCAGTTGTGCTGATGATTTGTATCTGGTAATTATGTCAGTGATTCCAATCCTCAAAATGTAAATGGGGCAAAAATAACCAGTTAGCCATGATAAAATAAAAAGTAGCAAAATAGAAATAAGAAGGTATTTCTCAAAGTCTAACTGAGGCAACTGCTCCCCCCTCACATAATTGGCACCCCAAAATTATGTGGCCTAATGCTGAATTAGAATAAACAGTGTACAATGGCAAGTACAAACAATACAATAATATATTGGTATATGATTCATAATACAATAATATATATTACATAACAACAATGACAGATAATGATCTAATAGTATTGCTTTATTTAATCAACATTTGTCATTCAGAGAAGCCATGACTCTCTAATTTTGTTCTTAATATAATTCCTGTTTTGTTCCACTAAATTTTTTTTGGTACTGTTCTAATATATGGGCAACATGCAAGAATGCAACTTGAGAAAAGCCAAGAACAGATAACATTACCCAGTAATTTCCTATCTTATGCTCTATAAACAAGGGGTTTCTCACTCCAGGAACTATATTCAAGCTTTAGTTTTTTGGGGTTTAGGAGGAAAAAAGGTACCTAGGTTAGTTTAGGTTATGTATTTATTATATTCTATGCTTTACCCCCACCCTCCTAATGTGCAAATATACAGCCAAAATTAGTTTCTAAACTATTATATTTTTATCCTATTTTGTTTTATTTCACTAGCATTAACCAAACTTCACTTCTTGCATGTTCCCCAGATATTAGAACAGTACCTTTTTTCCTGCATTGCTTTAGTATAACAGTGTGGCATCCTTTTCACTAATAAATACCCATAATTTTTTGAAGGCCTATAGGATATATGTTCTGAAAATTCAATCAATTATTATTATTGTTGCTGGTTTGCCTGTGAGTCCAGGCAATTTGATGGTCATATGTTAGTCCTAAAACTCAGCTGCCCTTGCATGAGACTATAGGCAGGCAGACCTTATGTCACTTGTTCACCTGCAAATCCAGGCAACTTGTTGGGTCAACCAATTTTGAATGAATTTTGTGTTAATGTAACTGTCTGAGCTTATAAACTGGGTTGCCTGTCTAAGACTTTAGGCAGGTAAACCCTATGCCACTTGTTTGCACACAAGGCCAGGCAACTTTTCAGTCAACCAATTTTCAATTAATTCTGTTTTAGTGTAACTGCCTTGGCTTATAGACTGGGTTTTCTGACTGAGGACTGCAAGTCCAGGTGACTTAGTGGTCATGTTAATCCTAAAACTTGGTCAAAAGGCCTTAGACTCTAGGCGGACAGGCCTACTTGGAAAGTCTACTTGAACTACAATAGAGATGACTAAGATTTTTGGGCTGACTCACAACAGACAATGTCCATGTTTATCATTCTCCATGTTTAAAGGAAACACAATATTGCCTATTGTTTTGATTTTATAGTGCTTTGTATATAAGAGTAAAGACAATATTTATTGCTTAGAGTATAAAGAACCAATGACTTTAATAGGCCAAGTCAAACAGTGCTCACCCAAGTAATTTGTATTTCTAATATAAAAAAAGCATAAAAGGTATATGCTACTATTATATAGTAACTATGAGGTAGATTTATATCAAAATATTCAAGCAAATCACACAGCCTACTAGGTGTCTTACCTTAGCCTACATAAGGTAGGCTATCAGTGGAAGTCATTAGGTCTGCAAAACTACCAATAGGGTAGCCTATATATTGATACTTTCTTTTAGAATCATTAATGTTTACCTTTACACTGCTTCATGGTTAAAAGATCCTGGAATGCCAAAAATCCTAGTAACATCAAGACCAGGCCTAGTCAAGCCAAGCTCTTTTCAAGAAGCATTCCTTAAAAGTATTTTTCAAAGAAAAGAGCTTTGCTGAACTAGGTTCCGATTTCTGTTTTACCAGAACATACAAGAAAACAACACTTTCTAAGGCTATATGCTGATTTATTTATTTTTTGCTCATTTTCTGCTGTTTATCAGCACACGTTTTTTATTTTGAAATTGGCTACGAACTTATGTATTGGAATACATTATCTCAACTGGTGATCTATCTCCTTAAAAATGAATTATCGGTTTTTCACACTAATTTAAGACGTATATGGCTGTGTAAGTTTGCACTTGACCAATTTAATGAATTAGTTTTCATTTAGGTGTCCTTGGTACTTTAACTAATTTTTTTTTTTTTTTTTTTTTTTTTTAAAGGAAGTCAAGATTTCTAGGGGCGTTATTTTCTTTTAATGTTTTTACTAAGCCGTATGTATTAATTTCAATTTTACGTGGCATGTTTCATTAATCATGATTACGAAAAAGGGCATGAAAAGCAAGCAGTGTTAACACATAGACGGCTCAACTCAACTTGGTGTCTACATTCTAATATGGTGAATTGGGAATGGCGGTTGGATTATTGATACTTCGCCTTTTCAGTTATGGTATTATACTAATGGGGATTCAATTCTGTCTGTTAACAAACATGGAAGCAGTAGTGTTTGGAATAGTTCCAACGTAGAAGTAATTAAACCCAGTTAACAGTACAGAAAAGAACAGCGTGAATTAAGAGTATTACAAAAATCAGTATCTACAGCCAGAAGGGGGGGAGGGGGGTTGGTTTACACAATGATTTTTTTTTTTTGGGGGGGGGGTACAAAAAATAATTAAAAAACGCATAAAAAATGTGGGTACTATACCATTATATGGGCATTTACAAGGAAACCAGTCACAAAAAAACTGTGTTTGACTGGTCAAGAGACGGTTTCAGAGTAATGCAATACATAGCTTGGTTTTCATTGCGTATAGGATATTTAGACTGTTATTTTTTGAGGATGAAGGGGGCGGGGAGGTACCTAGGTTAGGTATTTAATATATGCTATGCTTTACCCCCACCCCCACCCCCTAATGTGCAAATATAAAGCCAAATTTGTTTATCAACTATTATATATTCATCCTATTTTATTTTATTTCATTAGCATTAGCCAAACTTGACTTTTTAGAAGTGCCCATATAATGGGAAAATACCAAAATTTGTGTATATTCATTTTTGTTACGTTTTTACGAATCGGACAAACACTTAGGGGGGGGGGTCAAACCCCCTACCCCCACCCCTGGATATGGCCTTGTCTATAAGTCAAATGAGCAGATTCGAATCAAAATTAACAATGTGCATTGTTTGAGAAATGTTTCTAATCCTTCAACCCAACTACAAAATGGAATAAAGCAAGCATCCGTTTCCGTCCACCATGCGCCGCTTGAGCCAACTGAGAGAGAATTTGTTTTGAAATGCTTAGAACCACTTTTCTATCCATTTTGAGGCTGCAATTTTAATGGCTTACATTTAGACATGAATGCAGTAATTAGTTACAAAGAGACCTCACAATGGTGTGGAGTAGGGGATTCGTCACTACACTCTAGAATAAACAAATCACAAGATAATAGAGGGAAGTCGTACAAATTTGCGCACTTTCGTAAGCCCTAGGCGGAAGCCTCCTTTCATGCAAACCCACCTGACTGCATTCTCGACAGATCATGATTGTAGCGGTATTTGTAACCTGGCAAAAAGTGAACCACGGCCCATAGTAACCATACTTTTAAAACACCTTTTGAAGAAAAAAACTGTCTAGTGCGACAAATTGCTACTTGTAGCTGATTCAAGAATAGCAGCTATTTTTTCAAATAATCTTAATTGCTAATGTTATCGCAAAACGAATTTATGGGAATTTCGAAGAAAACCCTGAAACCCTCGAAAATTGCGTCGGATCGAAATGGGGAGTGAACCATTTAAACTTCGGATACCATTTCTACAAGGCCGAGAAGCATGAAAAGGGTACTTACATAATCTCCGTGGTCGAAAATCCTATACACGAGGTTTATAATCCCCTTCTTGTACTCGCCCTCCCAGGCCCCTAAATGCTCATTAAAATCGTCTGCTGACTAACAGAGCTACTCCAGTTTTATTAGCTAGGCTAATCCCAGGCGAGTGGTTACAATTCCCCAAAACTTTAGAGTGGGGGTCAAAATCTATTTTTGATATCTAGAGGGGGACAGACTTGTTGCTTTATAAGTTTTTTTTTTCAATGGAAAAATAGAGGTAGCGTAGGCATCCCTGAGCCCCCCCCCCCTGCAACTGCAACATCGTAGAGAGATGTTTAAAGGCTTGATTCAGAGCTCTTATTCATATCAACGCGCTTTTTGTAGATTGATAGTTGGAAAGATCATACAAAAGCCGCTTCGAGTAGTAATAGAATTTCGGGATCTAGGTTATTTCATTGTCATAATTTTCTAGCGCGTAATAAACGGGTGATTGGGAATAGCAAAACGAAAAAAAAACACAATTAAACAGGGCAAGGTGATGTAGCAGTTATAACACTTTGTTGTGGCAGTGGTAACCAAGGTTCGAATCTTGGATAAGATATTTTATTTTAATAGGTATTCCAAGAAGTAAAAATAATGAGCGTACACTTTCTGATGAGATGTTCAAAATTATTTGCACCAGCAGCAGAAAAATTGCGCTACTAATAACACCAATTTCCGTGAAGTATGTTAACTATACATCTCAAATTCTTTTAACGTCTTTAAGGTTTCTAAAATTTGTACATATGCCATATAGGATACCACTTCACAGATGATATTTTTTTTTCTTCAACAGCTCCACAAAAATGACAATGATAAAATACCTCATGGACTCTTTATGTGACAAATTTCAGATTTTTTTTAAGGGAAAGTTTAAGACAGATGTAAAGTTGAGCCCATTTATGGTAAATTTGGAAAATATTTTTTTTATTTACCTCCTTGGAACCGAAATTCTGCATTAATCCCCAAATATAAAACAGCCTACCCAGCAATAGTTCTGTCAAAACTTATTTTGAAACACAACCGCAAAATCAGTTTTTATCCATGGTATTCCCTTCTTACACAATGATGTTTAAAGTTGTATGTATGTCACGGTTGTTCTGTGTTTAATAGGTGATCTGGTACTTATATGATATACACCCTACCTAATATTCTTCTAATATGTTTCTCTGCGGCTCAATTCTGATGAAATATACCAAAGTAAGATAAAAATATGATACTTTAGAAACAAATTTGGGCTACATATTTTCACATTAAGGAGGGGGGGAGTATAGTGGATCTGCATGCCTAATGTGTTAGGTACAATTATTCTGTATATTATGTAGTAAGAACTGTTTCTAACTTCACACTGACCAAATACTTTACCCCCACCCCCGCCTTTAATGTGCAAATATATAGCACAAATTATATATTTTCCATCTATTCTGTCACTCCTCTTTATCTTGTCTCACGCTAAGCTGAAAGAAACTAACCAAAAAACAGCTTTATAATGCGTCAAAAAATGAACAACTTGAGCGGTAGGGCGTTTATCATACAAGTACCGGTGATCTTTATTAATTGTTTTGATAAACGTTGTTATGTCTTTTTTATTGTCGCTTTTTTGTCTTTTCCTCTATTTTACATTCCGTCTCTGTGTACTTTTTGTATTGTTTGACGGGTTAGAAATGAATAAAAAAATATTCGATGCCCTATTTTAGCAAAAATTCATGCTGACTTTTATAGTTTCTTCGCCTAATCGGGACAAAATGCTCTTACAAGTTTTATTGTCTATATTTTTAAAAGCTAAAAAAAATTATTTATTAAAAAAAGTTAGTCTAATGAAAGTAAAGAGCGAAGTTGAAACTTAGACAGACAAAGATTACTGCTTTGCAGTTTATGCAACATATGTGTGAAAAAGTGTTTCAAATAGAATGGCCCGTGATATTTTCCCACATTTGTAGAATCCTGAAAACTAGCTCTTTACTGAAAGCTAAACTTACTCGAGTTTTTCAGAGAATAAAAATTGTGCTGTAGAATTTAGTGATTTCATTGCCGGTAAGACTATTGAGGGCTTTATTAATTAATATTTTGTTTGCCGCAGTCCACTTAAGAATTTTTGTGCTTCTGATTCTGTTTTGAAGCGTTGTTTTTGTTTTCAGCAAAGAAATGGTTTTCAGAATTCTACAAATATTATCTTCACGAGCCAGTTTATTTAAAACAGTTTTTCAAAAATATGCACCAGAAACTGCGAAGCAGAAAAATTTGTTCGTTTTATATTTCAACTTGGCTCTTTACTTTCTTCATAAAAAATTATTTTTTTTGGTACTTGTGTCTTATAGCCACCACACTCAAGTTCTGTCGAGAAGTGAAATTTGGTTAATGCTAATGAAGGCCTCCCTTGTTAACTTGACTGACAGAATGATATTAGTCTAGACTAATTTTGGGTCTAAAATAAAAACGAAAATAAGGAATAAAAAATATCACCGTTACCTGGACTAATTTGGAATCCTTTTCACAATAATTTTTGTTCTCTAACAGCTTCGACCGAAAACTTGTCACTCCAAAAGCTTTCCGTCTAGTCTCATTGTTTTTAGGAGAAGCAAGATTATTAGCGTTTACTTGTTTCTTCTCGGCTATTTTTGAGTCACTCTTCGCCCTCCTCATTACTTTTTGCTTAAAAATATTCTCAACTCCGTCACTAGCACTTTTCTTTAGCGGGGGAAATCTTTTTCTAGGTGTTGTTTGAGCTGGTTGCTCTGACTTGCTTTGTTCATTTCGCTTCAAACTTAACCTTGAAGCTTGCAAATCACTTTTACTTTCTTTGTCAGAACAACTTTCTTGTTTGGGGCTCGGTTTCAAATTCTTAACAGACTTCTCATCTTCTTTCTTACGAACCTTAGAAATGACAGATTTATCTTGAATCTTACTTTTCTCTGCTACTTTTTCTTTCTTAGTCAATTTTTCACCATGTTTAGAGGGCAAATCAAATATAATTTGACAAGCATGGCAAGATCTGGAGCCCACATTGGGCTGCATCACATCAATGCTATCGTCGAGCAGCAGACTTAAGTTATGAAGAGTGTTTACACGCTCCAATTTAGTTGGTGTACACGCCCTACTACTAGAGGGTGAATAAATAGAGCAATCATCTGAGCTTATTAGCTGATCATCCTCGTTTTCCTCTTCCACAATACTTAGTGCTCTGCCATATAAATAACACCCCTTGTACATGTACGGCAATATAAATTCAGGAGTTTTCTTTTTCGGCTGTTTCTCTGGTTGTTTAACCGATTTTACTCCAACACCAGATGTACTATGTGTATCAATTAATTCTGGTAGTTTTTTCTTCACTTGATCGCATTTTTTCTTTGATTCCGTTTTAAATTTATTCGGTTGTTTCACTGAATTTTCTATATTAGATGGAGATTCTGAGTTTTTGTCAGAGGTATATCCAGAACTATCAGAACCGGATGAGGACGTTGAAGACTGTGATGATAATGATCTAGTGGAATAACTTCGATTGTGCCCGAACAGTACTTGGTAATAGTCTTCGTTCTCTTCAGCTTGCATACATGATCTTTTGCGTGATAAGGGACATGACGCTTCTTTCTTTAGTTTCGGCACTGATTGAGCATGAATTCTTCCACTACAGCCACGATGTAGTGACTCTTTCTTTTTTGGTTTTGAGTTATTCCTCAAGCTTTGTAAAAATAAATCCGTCATTTCACCTTAACCAAATCACCCTCAATTTTATATACAGCTACTCTCTAAGTATTTACAAAACCTTCAAAATTTGAAGTGAACTTGACTAATTCGAAACAGTGACTGATCTCACATACATGCAATTTCAGAGGATAGAAAATGCAAATTGCAGCACTTGAGAGCTGGTCGCACAGATATTACGGAAGCACAAAGCTCCGCTCCGATGGGCGTAGCTCCAAAAGCCGAAAATTGAAGAAGATTTATTTAGTACAGCCCATTTCACAATTGACTATTGAATGCATGTCAAATTGCTTATGTTCCGATGACTATGCGTCCATCATTAATTATTATATGCTATGTCAACATTACTTACATTTCTTTCACTCGCTATTTTCAAACTTATATTAAAGAAGCAAAGGGGAAGAATAATATATAAATTATATATATATATATATATATATATATATATATATATATATATATATATATATATATATATATATATATATATATATATATATATATATATATATATATATATATAATATATATATATATATATATATATATATATATATAATATATATATATATATTATATATATATATATATATATATATATATATATATATAATTTTTCTCTCATCAATGCATCTCTTATGACCGGATCCAGAATTTTTTTTTACGGGGGGGGGGGGCAAAATAGGTTGATCTGATAAACTTGTGTTAGGAGTAAGTTTAATTAACGCAAAATTGCGTTAATTAAGTAAATTACACTACTTTAGACTACTTTAGGGGGGCACACCCTCGACCCCCCCCCTTTGGATCCGCCACTGTAAACAGGCAATGTATATGGGACCGAAATATCCAGATATTTTTTTTTCACTGTCAAATAAAAGGATTTGTCCATATTGAACTGTTATTTTTACGTCATGGAAAGGCAACGTAGTCCAAAAATACTTAAGTGAAAGCAGAAACAACTTTACGAATCATGCGCGACCGATAGATTTCGGAAAGACCTAGTAGAATGTCATCTGAACGGGGAAGGTAGGATACATGATTTAACTCAACAATATACATATTCTCCAAAAATATAAAAAATACCCTCAAATCAGAAACATGAAATTTGAAAATAGCATTAAATAAAAATCTATTCTGCCATACACCTCTACAAAAAAAAAGTAATTGCAGATGATAGTACACCAATTCTTTTAATTTGAAGATAACAATTACAACACAAAGTTTTTTGAAAAAAGGTAACTGAAAGGTTAATGCGGCTACTAAAAAGAGAATAAAACCCTGACCATGAACTACGCTATCTTAGTCCTTAGAAAGGTCAAGAGAACAAAAATGAAGACTATAACCTTTGGTCAAAGCATTTATAAGAAAGAAAGTATCTGAGCTTGTTAAATACAAATCTCAGGCTAATATTGTAATATACCGGTTCAAAACCGAAAAAGTAAACGGAACAAAAACCGTTCAAAGTAAGTAAACATTTCACAAATAGTGTTTGATTCCCTGAGTTGGTATTCAAAATTTTATTAAATTGTGATTTCTAAGTCTGAGGTTAATATTACAACATAGAAGAAATGTACAAGCAAATAAAAAAAACATTAATACATTTTTCATAAATGGCTGAAAAAAAACATTCATTTTAAGCAATCTATTCAGTTTTTTATTGAAGTGCTAATGGTACCTTGCCCTTCTTTTTTTTTGGGGGGGGGAGTTAAGGGGCGGCAACAACATCCTTATTTATAGTAATGAATAATGAAGCCAAACTTAAAAAAGTGATTACCACAAACAAGCATGGTGTTGTAACCTTACTCATCCTCTCAGAGTGGCTCATTTATTTTAATGGTACAATTAAGAAAAAGCTAATTTATTCGTAATTTTTAACTTGACACATATCATTCCGCTGAAAACCCACAATTCCATTCTAAAATCATTAAATCACGATTTTTCAGCAATAATTTTATTTTCCCATTCAGAATCTAATACGTATCTTAGAGCATAAAGAATTTGTTACCATTCTGTCGAGTGAAAGATAATAAAATACAAACAGCCTGACAACACATCATCCAATTCCATATCCAGCAAGAGTTTAAGGCCATTATTCAATTCTTAAGAGCGGTCGATCATAACCTATGACAAGGGTATGATTACACATGTAGATTATGGTTTACCCGTCTGGTCAATAAATTAAGGCCTAATAAAGTGTGAGCAACACAATCAGGCGTGCATAGTTTACTGAAAGCAATGATTAGCTGCATTACGATCAGATTCCTGCAGGGTGGCAATAGTGCCTATCCTTTCAGAAATCGACGTGAGATAAATCAGAAGACATCCTGTTAAGTAAGATGGTTTAAATTCTCGATTCTTTACTCGATCATGATCATACATTTAAGGGTAAATTTTAACTATTTATTGGGTTATATTCAAATTAATGGCTTCAACTAGACGGCCTTATCGATGACTAGAAAATGTGCGGGTACTCTTGGTAAGAGAACACACAAATATGGATCTTGGCACTAAAGCACCAGTTTTAAGGTTACTAGTTCCTAACCCTTGATTATTGTGCTAAATTTATTAGCCAGAAGCACAAATTTTAGGGAGCCGGCGTTTACCCCCCCCCCCCTGGAAAATTCCACCTCGCGAAAAATAGCCCCCCGTGGAAAATTCCCCCCTAAGCAAATTGAGCAGCCAAAGAGAAAGTATAAAATAGGTACCTCAAAATGTCGATCGTATGTCCTAAGGGATAAAAAAGGACCAGATATCAATAACAGTTTTTGGACAGGGGTTGGTTGGTCTCTAATCACTTACGACTTATAAAAAAAAGGACCAGAACTTTCAAAAATGTCCGTTCTTTCCTAATAACAAATAATGTCTGCAAGCAATGGACAAATTGCAAAACTTACAGCACTTTCCCTAGGAAGCAAGGTCATATCCAGGGGGGTACCCGGTTTGAAACCCCCCCCCCCCCCGAAGTTTTGACCGAGTCGAAAATTAGTAAAACCTTAGTAAAAATTAGTAAAATTAGTCGAGAACAGAGTCGAAAATTAGTACCCCCCCCCCCCGAAAAAAAATACTGGATCCGCTCTTGCTAGGAAGGGACTAGGGGGGAGTGGGAGGTAGAACTTGATACTTCATCCCTCTTGATTTCTGGGAATATTTCTGGTCTACGCTATTATTATAGAAGAAAAAGTAATATTAAACCCAAAAATTAGCAGAATTTATTCCATATAGGAGGGGGACCGCCCCTTCCTCATCCTAACCTCCGCCTCATGGTCGTATAAACTTCGGAAAATGATCCTTCGATCAGACATTGAGAGTTCTAGTCCTTTTTTATAAGTCGAAAGTAATTGGAGACCAACCAGCCTCTGTCCTAGAACTGTTTTCGATATCTGGTCCTTTTGTTACCCCTTAGGATAACATCCTAAATGCCCTCAGTTTCATCCTAAACCCTCAGTCGTTCCTAAGGTATTGCTGATACGTCCTTTTGACAACTTGTATGCGCATAGTATGTTTTAACTTGGTTCAGCGTCGCCAACAAAATGCCCTGTAAGTTTTCCCTTGTTACCCTTAGCCTTTTGGAGACCAACGATCGAACACATCCTCTTTCCCTATAACGGATGCTGTATGTAAATTATGGGCAACTTGCATAGACTACTGCCCTTGTCCCAGGAAATGTGGGGGTCAAGTCATCCCTGGAGGCAGGGATGACAGTTATTTCAATTTTCGACTATTTTGAACAAACCATCTACCTCAAAATTTAAATCGGAATCTTTCGAAGGAAGGCAGCTAAAAAGAGTAAGGGGGTTAGTTGCCCTACAATCGCTTTTGACATCGCTATTGCGCTGACTATGATCAATGAAGAACCCCGCTTCAGCCTCACGAAATTTAGCTCTTCCAAGGTTTTTGCAAAAAAAAAAAAAACTAGTTTTCTTAACAAGCATAACATGTTTGTAAAAATATCACCAGTTTCAATCACTATCGTTTCCGCCTTTGTGCCCTGCTCTCTCCCCCTTTTATCAATCTGGAGGTTTCAACTATTTTGAGTGATCTTGAATCTGGCACCAAGGACTTAGGTGGCATTATAAGAAAAATAAAACGAAGACTCCCACAAGATGGTTCCTCTCCTCAGATTATCTTAAACGCCGAAATAAGGATAAGAATTGTTCAATCAAACAGAAGTCATTCTGATAAGGGTCTTCGTTTTATTTTATTTTAATTTGGGCCTTAACTTGATTTGACTTGCAGCCTGACTTTAGGTTCTTTAGTGCCGGATTCCTTTTATTCTTTTCCATCAACAATTTAAGAAAAAAGATGTTTTTCTCCTTTTTTAACACAATGTGCTTCTTTTTTCAATAATAGAAAGAAAATCAAATCATCTCCATACCATTCATAACCACAGGATGTAAATTTTCATTGAAATATGACAGCAAAAACAAAGTGGAAGAAAAACAAAATCTGTCAAATCATGTCCAGCAGATTTTTAACTTTCGATTTCTGAGTTATTTCCGTATTTTCACCGATTCAATGATTTCCCATTTCCGGTTTAAAAAAAAAACAATATTTAGACGGAAACAAACTAAATATTAACACTAAAATTTAATTTAATAGCATCAAGGAGGCACACTTGTGCCTCTATAAAGAGGCGACCCACCACAATGTTAAGCGATTTCAGGTCCTAGAGGTCGCAGAGAGACGGCGGCAATCGCATTTTGTAGCCCAAGTTCAAACTAAGAAACTTGCAAAATTTCATCCTCCTCCGACTTTATCTTCATGGGGTAAACTGGGCCGGAAGTTTGGACCCTCCCACCACAGCCCCCCTTTAACGTTGTCCGATTGGGCTGAAATTTAGAGGTTAAGCTTTCCTAGGGCCCGGGAGCTTATCCTCGAAATTTCAGCTCAATCCGATCACTCCTTCCCGGTTTTCAAAAAACCAAATATAGCCACTTAAAATTCATTCTCATCATTTCTTTTTTTTTTCTTAGCCACGCCTACAGGCCACAGTTGGCAACGGATCCGGTTGAATGAGGACTCATTCGAAGCAGAATTCGACCTGTTAGGGCCTTTTGATATTTTCAGACCGAAAAAATTATCCCCCGAATTTACATTTACGAAAAACCTTAGTTTTTTTTCAAATAATACACATAAACAGGTTAGACATGCTTTGTTATGAAAATATGTGCGCGTCAATTTTCATAACAAAGCATGTCTAACCTGTTTATGTGTATTATTTGAAAAAGACTACGTTTTCTAAAGAGGTTAAAGAGGCTGAGTTACAAGGTCAACCCTTAAAACGTACAGGGATTAGGAGGCACAGTTGGGGGGCTGTTAAAGAGGCTGAGTCACAAGTTCGAACCTTAAAACGTACAGGGATTGGGAGGCACCCTGTACGACGTGATTTGAGTATTCAGGAATTAAAAGCCTTAACACAAGAATGTTCAAGAGCGGGGGGTTTGGGGGGGGGGTGGCAGCCCCCCAACTTATACTCCTGACACGATCAGCTAACAGTTAGTCAAGCAATAATAAGTAATAAACTGTACAAAAACGTGCAGAAATTATTTGAAAAAAACTACGTTTTCTAAAGAGTTAAAGAGGCTGAGTTACAAGGTCGAACCTTAAAACGTACAGTGATTAGGAGGCACAGTTGGGGGGCTGCCGCCCCCCAAACCCCTCGATTTCGCAGCCTTTAAATAAAAAAAAAGTTTTTTAAACTGAAAGTAAGGAGCGACATTAAATCTTAAAACGAGCAGAAATTATTCCGTATATGAAAGAGGCTGTGCCCTCCTCAACGCCTCACTCTTTACACTAAAGTTTGACTTTCTCACAACTCTTTTTTAAACAATAAAAACTTTAGCGTAAAGAGCGAGGCGTTGAGGAGGGCACAGCCTCTTTCATATACGGAATAATTTCTGCTCGTTTTAAGATTTAATGTCGCTCCTTACTTTCAGTTTAAAAAACTTTTTTTTTATTTAAAGGCTGCGAAATCAAGGGGTTTGGGGGGCGGCAGCCCCCCAACTGTGCCTCCTAATCACTGTACGTTTTAAGGTTCGACCTTGTAACTCAGCCTCTTTAACTCTTTAGAAAACGTAGTTTTTTTCATAATTTGAAATAAGTGACAAATATAAAAACTCCCTTGTTAGAATTAGCCAAATTGAATGTGGGATTGAGGAGAGACTAATCGCCTAAATCCTCCGTCTAAGACAGCAAGACGTAACCTCACATAAAAAAAGAAGCCACAGACAGCTTAAATTAAAAAAAAAAGAAACAACCGAACAGACAACTGCATTATAGCAGCAATCTTGCTTTATATGATTTACATTGCCGGCCAATCACTATAGGAAAACCGCGTTTTATCACATACAATGGGTAGCAGAGGCGGTTACGAAGATAAAATAACCTAACCCGAAAGGTAAGCATATTTCCAATAATCACAGGAGTATACGCATTTTCTTGTTTTGCTTTATTATAAATGACGGTATACGGTGACTTAGCAGACAGTTCGTAGTAAAAAACTGTAAGTAAGGAGCAACTGGGCCCAATAGTAACTTTTTAAAAATTGAATCTTCACCAAAGGTCTCCGGAGCCCATGTGCCGATCTCCTGATTTTCTGCCTTCGGCCGACAGTGCAATGCGTGGTTGTAAACCGAAACTAAAAAAAAAACGGAATTTTGATACCAACGGATACATAAAAAGAATTGACTTATATATACTGATTCCAAATAAAAATAAAACATTGAGTTTACTCTTATGCATCAAAAGCTAAGAGCCTGATAAAATTTGCTTGATTAGAAATAAGGGGGGAAACACCCCCCAAAAGTAAAGCGATTTTAATGAAACTCACACCATCAGAGCCAGCATATATATATATATATATATTATATATATATATATATATATATATATATATATACTATATATATATATATATAATATATATATATATATATATATATATATATATATATCTATATATATATATATATATATATATATATATATATATATATATATTGTTTGTATGTTTGTCAATTTAAAATTGACGAAACTCCGTATTACAAATAAGTAAGCAATAAATTAAATAAAGAAACTTTTCAAGAAGTGGTCAAGCCCTGTTCAGAGTGACTTTTTAGGAACGAATGTCTAACCGCGAGGATTTGCCTCCACCGCTACTGAGAAGTTCAAAATGTAGTTTTTTAATAGTTTTAAATCGATTGGCTATTCTAGAAATTTTAATCGACAGCAAGGTTATCCTCCATGAGGCTAAATTGCTGTTTGGTACCACAAAATGACAGAAAACGCCACTCTTCAGTTGCACATTTTTTTGGTCACTTAAAAAGAACAATAGAATTTTGAATTTCCGTTCCATTCGGCTTCTAGGACAATCGGTTCAATACGATCTCTCCTGGAAAGTAAATAATAATAATAGTAAATGATAACTAACACCCATCCGTGATCTTTCTTTTAAGAAAAAAAAATCAAAATTTCATGTTTTTATACATAGGAGATAAAAACCTCCGTAGTAGAGTTTTGTTATATACTGAATGTAATGGCGATTTTCATTAATATCAATTGCCATTTTGGGACTATTTTAACCGTCTTTCAAAAATAAGGCAAAAAAGGAACTCATTTGATTAGAAATTGATAGTTCTAGTGAACTTTTTAAGAGTCAGCAGTGATTGGAGGGCAATCAGCCCCCACCCCTCCGGCGCCCATTATTTCTCCAAACACATCCTATACAAATTTTGAGATAGCCATTCTGTTCAGCATGGTTGAGAGGTCTAGTAATGATGTCTTTTGAAATATCAACCCCTCACCCACAGCCCTCAGGGCAAGGGCTACAAATTGTGCTAGTTGCCAATTGTTAACACATAAGGTTTTCATAGAAGGGATGTTCGTCTAAACTTCAGAGGGGGCTCGATCGATTGGAAATCGGAAGTTCAAGTGCTCTTTTAAAGAGTCAAAAGTGATCGGAGAACAACTAGCCCTCCACACACTCTTTTCCACAAATGCATCCGACCGAAAATTTTAAATAACCATTCGATTTAGCGACAGCTGCTTAATTCAACATAGTATAAAGGTCCAGTATTTATGTCTTTAGGGGTATCACTCCCCCCCGCCTTCCCACGGCCCTCAGAGCAAGGTCTGTAATTTGGGCAATTCGTTCATTGTTTGCATCACAGTGGTTTGCATACAGTAGGTTATATGTTACTAAGAAAGGTGGGAATGTTTGACCTTTACTTTTCCAAAAGACGAAGGGCATTCAACTGAGCCTTTCAGAGAATGTTGAGGGGAGTGTTTAACTAAATCAAAACGCGTTATATCCATATGCGTTGCCAAAAGCGCAACTCAGGATGACTCAGTATATTAATTTGGAACTTTCGGGAAACGATAAGGGAGATGATCAATAGACCATAAAGCCATTTATTGACTCGCTCCTACTACTGCAACTACCACTACTACCACCAAAACTACCGTACTGCTTTTGTACTGAGTACTATCAAGGCTGAGATATTGAAATGAACGTCTGAGGAAATGTTGAGGGAATACTACTACTACTACTACTAGCAACTCACCGTAGCACCGAGCCGTCCGAGCCAAACACAGCTACAACACTCCTCCTCCACCCCAATCTATTCAAAGCCTCCCTCTTTACACCCTCTCAAGAAACTCCAATTTCCCTTAAATCTTTCTTAATGACATCCTCCCACCCCAACCGCGGACGACCTGCTTTCCGTTTAGCCATAGACGGTTGACTAAGAAGGACAATCTGTCATCTTTCACCCGCAGAACAAGCCCTAGCCATCTCAACCTTTCTCTCATTATAGCCCTAGAAAGCGGGATAGAAACACACTTTTCGCACAGCCCACTGTTTGAAATAAGGCCCGTCAGCCAGATATCCAGAACAAGCCGTGGGGAATTTCTCTGGAAAACATTTAGCAAATCTTCATCCGCTTTTCGCAGCGCTCATGCTTCAGAACTACATTTGACCACTATTATAGCTGTAGTTTCCAATATTCTAATCTTGGTTTGCGGACTTATCTTCCTATTCTTTCGAACTTTCTTCAACTGTGAAAAAACACCTTAAGCCTTGTCTATTCTACTTTTAACATCTTCACTGCTCCCACCATCTTTACTAATAATTAAATAAAAAACAAGTTTTTTGATGAACAAAATGGCTATCTCAAAATTTTTATTGGACGATTTTGGGAAAAGGGGGCGGGGAGGGGGCCTAATTGCCCTCCAATTATTTGGTCACTTAAAAAGGGCACTAGAGCTTTTAATTTAAGTTCGAATGAGCCCTCTCCTGATATTCTAGGGCCACTGGGTCGATACGATCACCCCTGGGAAAAAACAAACAAACAAACAAATAAACACGCATCCGTGATCTTTCTTCTGGCGTAAAGTACAAAATTCCAGCTCTGCAATAGGGTTCTCTGATACGCTGAATCTGATGGTGTGATTTTCATAAAGATCACTTTTAGGGGTTGTTTCCCCCTTTTATCGAAAATCAGGAAAACTTTCTCAGGCTCGTAACTTTTGATAGTTAACACTGAAATTATATTTGAAATCAGCATAAAAAGGCGATTTTTTTTATATATCTATTGGCACCAAAATTCCGTTTTTCAGAGTTTCGGTTACTATTGAGCCGGGTAGCTCCTTACTTAAAGTTCGTTACCACTAACTGTTGGATTTCTGTTCTGTTTGGATTTCACTTATTTATTTATGGTGATTTGTGGTAGTTTTATGCTCTGGAAGATTATTTAACTTTATTACTGCTCATTTTTAGTATAATGGAGCTCTACTTTTCTTTGAAAAACATATCATGTGGGAAAAGCTGTAAAAATTAATAATTATAAAAGAGAAATATGTTTTCCGAGAAAAGGGGAAAAGACTTGAGCTTTGATTTTACCATGCTTTAATTACAAGAGAGAATATTTGAACTATGTTTTGTTTAGCTCCTTCTCCATGTTCCAAAAGGGAATTTGAATTCCCCTTGTCCCACCCTCCCCCACCTACGCAGTATGTGAAAGAGCCAACTGTGTCCCCAAAGCTGGTCCTGAGATATTACGGATCTGCTATTTCGGTGACTTGGACACATGAGATATCTTTCAATTTACCTCTGCCCTCTCTCCCAAGTCAAAAATTGAGGTCCATTAAAATTCCTCCTTGGCACTCGCTAAAAGTTTCAACTCGATCCCCCCAACCCATTACCGAAATGTTGCAGATAGTTTGAGAACTCGGCTACACATAGCGTAGCATCTTTTGATTTACTTACGCATGCATGTCCTTTGCAGAGTATACCCTCGGAAAACTCTAAGAACATTGGCTTAGCGAAAGATCCTTAAGAGCTCCTAGCTGATCAGACAACCAAGACCAAACATAGCCACCTTTTCTACTAGAACTTACCTGTGAACACTTGGTAATTTGCATAGTTTAAAGCCATTGTCCATGAGGCTGTAGGGGAGAAGTAAACACCTGAGGCAAACTTATTAGACATTCCGATTTTTTTTTTTTATTTTTTTTTTTTTAATGGATATTTCACAATGTCGGCCCAATATAATGCGGCTATAGGGCGCAGAGAAGCGCACGAAAGGAAAAATCGTTGCACTCCAATCATTTTTGTCTCCCAAAAAGAAGATTAGAACTTTCAAGTTACAATCGAATGATTCACCTTCCAACTTTCTATCACCAGTCGTGCCAGGAAAAAGTTTTTGGCCCTTTGTCGAGCCTCGTTTATGGGGGGAGGGCCACATATTTTTTGGCATGTTTCCAGGCCCTAGACTCCCGTAAGTACAATGTGTCACCCTTTTGAAGAAGTTAAGAGCCCTGGGAAGTTTGAAGCCACTGGACACCCAAGATTATAGTCTTGAAACCTATGAAACCTGCCTGTGAACAAAAGACAATTTGCATATTTTACTACCTTTGTTTCGAAGAGTGTGGAAGTCATTTCATTCCCAAAGGCATATTTATTAGACCTTTCGACTATCCTGAATAAAACGGGTATTTCAAAATTTTGAACACATGTCTGATCAAACAGAAGGGGGCAGGCAGCGAAAAAGTGCATGGGTGGAGTACTAGCTACCCTCAAATCATCCTCGACTCATTTAAGTGCCACTAGATGTTTCTATTTGTAATAAATGTTGAATCGCCAATGTTTCCTCTCTTATCAGTTTTCAATCTTCTCATTCTTCGTGTTTGGATTAACTATGTTGATGCTTTTACAGAATCTTATCATCTAAATAAAATTCCAGACCCTATGGCCAGTATACACAGCATTTTTCAAAGTTTTTAGAGTTTCTCCGAAGTTTCTGCGACCACCCCTTTCATGCGAAGTGGCGGGTGGGGGAGTAGTACATGGAAAGGAAATAGGGCTCAATAAGCCTGATTTACTAATGTAACTTTTTAGGACGTGTTGAATAATTAATGCTTATATCATTATCAACAACTAAAACCTCAACTCTATTGGGGAGTTGAAATTTTGAGGAAAATTTTTTTTGAGAACATAACATGGCTTGTGCGTTTGGGAGAAGAAGGCAGCGTTTTTTCTTCATGGTCCTCACAGACGAGTATGTGCTATGCTTTTGTATACCTGTCTAATAGGGTATTTAGCTACTTCAAAAATAAACGTGCTGGGAAAATAGGTTAAATATCAGATATTCTAGTTTTCTTAATTTTGTTTAATGAATCCTAAGAATAGAGATTTCAGGAACAAGAAAATTAACATCAGAGAAAATATCGGATCTTCCAAGAAAACATTGGAAGATTCAAAATTCTTTGAAAAGAAGCGATTGGTATGACAGCTGAAAACAATCATTTTTGCACAATTGGGAACAGTCAATTGCATCATAAGCCACATACGAATTTTTATTTTTAGCGTGGATAATTACGTCTATAATTTGCCAAAACTTAAAGACAAACAGCCCTTTTATTTTACAACCGAACTGTCAAAGGAGTTGGCAATGATAACATTTGTTTTTGTTGTGCCTTCTAAGGCTTCAAACATTCCACCACACCGACAAACATCAAAACTCTCTACTTCATGTATTTTTATTCAGCCGAATTCCACCTACCGTCAGGTCTCTCAAGGAAAAGCCAGGTGGTAATTACATGTTTTACTAGCAACTGATGGGACATGAGAAGCGTCATCAACATGATGCAGTCTTTTCTCGCGACGCATTTTCCAGAATGCAACCGACATCTTCAACTACAAAACTCAACAGCAAGAGGCACAGATATCAGTGAACAAAATTTATATTCGTTTTTAGTTTCAGTATCGCTCCTTACAAGCATGTACAAGCATGTTGAGTGAGATATATGTAAGCAAAAGTTCTTTGGAATCTCTAGTAGCTAGAAACGATCTCGCTACCAGAAAACCAGACTCGCTACCTAAAAAATTTGATCAGAGACAACGCTCCTGCATTGCCTATAGTAAAGAGCCATAAGGCTTCAATGTTACATTTATATATTTATTTTTGTCATAGCCACTTCATACGGAAGGGGTGGTCGTATAAACTTCGAAGCGGGCTCATTTGATTGAAAATTGAAAGCTCTAGTGCCCTTTTTTCCCAAAGACATCCGATCAAAATTTTGAGATAACCATTTTGTTCAAAATAGCCCAGATGTCAAATAACTATGCCTCTGGGTTGATATAAAAACCCCACAGCCCCCGCGGCAAGGGCTGTGAGTTACGCAAGTTTTCCATAAGTTAAAAACTGGTCTGAGGGCAATCACCCCCTCCCATATCCTTTTTAGCTGCCCTCAACACAAAAACATCCGATGAAAATTTTGAAATAGCCATTTTGTCAAAAATAGTCTAGAGGTCAAATAACTATAGTCCCAGAGATGAAAAAAACCCTTTTGTAAAGGGATGCAAGGTATACACGTCGCCCATGATTAATATTTAAAGTTATTTATCGGGAAAAGGGGGCATTTTTATCCTGGATTTCCACAAAGGGTCATAGTATTAAGATGACATTTCAAGTAAAAGTTGAGAAGGATGTCAAACGCAATCAAAACACACTATGTGCACGCTGGTTGTCAAAATGTCATATCAGCAATCAAGGAGGCACACTTGTGCCTCTATAAAGAGGCGACCCACCACAATGTTAAGCGATTTCAGGTCCTAGAGGTCGCAGAGAGACGGCGGTGATCGCATTTTGTAGCCCAAGCTCAAACTAAGAAATGTGCAAAATTTCATCCTCCTCCGACTTTATCTTCATGGGGTAAACTGGGCCGGAAGTTTCGACCCTCCCACCACAGCCCCCCTTTAACGTTGTCCGATCGAGCTGAAATTTAAAGGTTAAGCTTTTCTAGGGCCCGGGAGCTTATCCTCGAAATTTCAGCTCAATCCGATCGCTCCTTCCCTGTTTTCCAAAAACCAGATATAGCCACTTAATCTTCATTTCTCTTCTTCTTTTTTTTATTAGCCACGCCTACAGGCCAAAGTTGGCAACGGATCCGGGTGAATGAGGACTCATTCGAAGCGGAATTCGACCTGTTAGGGCCTTTTGATATTTTCAGACCGAAAAAATTATACCCCGAATTTACATTTACGAAAAATATCGTTTTCCTATAAGAGCCCATGTTAAATTTTCCCACCACAGCCCCCCTTTAACGTTGTCCGATCGGGCTGAAACTTAGAGGATAAGCTTTCCTGGGGCCTGGGAGCTTATCCTCGAAATTTCAGCTCAATCCGATCACTCCTTCCCTGTTTTCCAAAAACCAAATATCAAGTTTTGTGGGGATTTGCTTGCGTCAAAAATACATCGCAACAGAATAAAAATAATGTAACATGTCTCTCTGGTACAGTGGTCGCTCCTCCTGACTGTCAGGCGGAAGACCCGGGTTTATATATTGAATTTAAAGTTTAAAAAAGAAACTCAGTTTCTTTTTTAAATCCAATCTATTAAATCCTTCGGCTCAACAGGCGTCTCCAGAAGAATATCACAGTCGGCCTTCAGGTTACAGGTAAGTCTCCACTGCTTTGATAACATGCCGTATACCCGCATGCTCGAATACAAGTTGAAAAAAGAAAATCTTACTGTGCATTTGATTTGAGTATTCAGGAATTAAAAGCCTTAACACAAGAATCGTCAAGAGCGGGGGGTTTAACTCCTGACACGATCAGCTAACAGTTAGTCAAGCAATAATAAGTAATAAACTGTACAAAAATGTGCAGAAATTATTTGAAAAAAACAACGTTTTCTAAAGAGTTAAAGAGGCTGAGTCAAAAGTTCGAACCTTAAAACGTACAGGGATTAGGAGGTACAGTTGGGGGACTGCCGCCTCCCAAACCCCCGGCTTTCGCAGCCTTTAAATAAAAAAAATTTTAAACTGAAAGTAAGGAGCGACATTAAAACTTAAAACGAACAGAAATTATTCCGTATATGAAAGGGGCTGTGCCCTCCTCAACGCCTCGCTCTTTACGCTAAAGTTTTTATTGTTTAAAAAAAAGAGTTGTGAGAAAGTCAAACTTTAGCGTAAAGAGCGAGGCGTTGAGGAGGGCACAGCCCCTCTCATATACGGAATAATTTCTGTTCGTTTTAAGTTTTAATGTCGCTCCTTACTTTCAGTTTAAAAAACTTTTTTTTTATTTAAAGGCTAAGAAAGCGGGGGGTTTGGGAGGCGGCAGCCCCCCAACTGTACCTCCTAATCCCTGTACGTTTTAAGGTTCGAACTTTTGACTCAGCCTCTTTAACTCTTTAGAAAACGTAGTTTTTTTCAAATAATATATGAAGGAATGGCTGAAGTTCGAACTTTTGACTCAGCCTCTTTAACTCTTTAGAAAACGTAGTTTTTTTCAAATAATATATAAAGGAACGGCTGAAGGTCTTTACTTGAAACTTTCAGGGTATGTTGAGGGGGATGGTGAAGAATGATGGGAGGGGAAGCAGCTTCCTCCCCTTTCTTTTTTAAATACTCTCTTTCAACACTGATTGAAATTTTGAAAAAGTCATTTTGTTCAAAATAATCAAAAGGTCTAATAACTATGCCTCCAGGGATTTCAAGCCCTCCACAGCCCCGGGGAAAGCTTTGCAAACTAAGCAATTTTCCCATAGTTTACATGCAGGGTTTATCACAAACAAAGGGGGAATGTTTGATTATGGGTGAGTATGATAAGGCTAAGGGTATTAGAGTGAAACTTCGGCGAATGTTGAGGGGTATGTTAAACTAAATCAAAGGACACTATGTGCATCCAGTTTATCAAAAAGGTGAATCTGCAACATCTTGAGAACGACTAAGGATATTAAGTTGGGTGGCCAGTGTTTACCCCCCCCCCACCACCCGGAAAATACTCCTGCGGAAAATACCACCCCGTGGAATATACCCCCCAGAAAATACCTCCGCAGAAAATACCACCCCATAAAATACTCCCCGTGGAAAATAAGGCTTTCCAAATTTGAGAATTTTATTTGAGTTTTTTTCCCATAGGGGGAGGAGTTTTGATACTTGTGTTTTATACGCCACACACTCAAGTTTACAACTCAAGTTTACACTGTGTAAAACTCGAGAACAAACCGATTTCTTTTTTAGTTTCTTTCAGGTTAGCACGAGACAAGACAAAGACAAGTGAAATAATAGATGGGGAATATATAATTTGGGCAATATATTTGCATATAAGGGGAGGGGGTAAAGTATTTGGACAGTTTGCAGTCAGAAAACAATTCTTACTTCATAATTTGCAGAATAATTGTACCTACTTTACCCCCCCCCCCCTAATGCGCAAAGTTATAACCCAAATTTGTTTCTAAAGTAACGAAAGAAACTGGTTTGTTCTCGAGTTTTACACATCTCAAACTTGAGTGAGTGGTGTATAACACACAAGTATCGTGATTTTTCATGAAGAGAGAGCTGAATTTCCCGGTATTATTTGAAAACGATAAGGAGCATCATCAAAACTTAAAACGTACAGAAATTATAACGTATGTGAAAGGAGTTCCCCCTTCCACAATACCTTGCTCTTTACGCTAAAGTTTCGACTTTTTGTCCAAATTCTTTAAGAACGATTCCTGAAATACAATGACCATTCAATTAGAACAATAAGCTCTGTTCTAAAATTATACATAAAAAAACATTAATGTAAAGAGTAAGGTCTTGGAGAGTAGGCACCCCCTTTCATTTAGGCCCCTAAGTAATAATTTCAGCTCAATTTAAGGTTTGATGTTGCTCCTCACTTAAAGTTGTAAAACTAGTTGTTTTTTTATTTAATTACTTACAGATAGTATTTGTTAATGGGAAACATAAGTTTTTAATAGAAAAGATAAGAGCCTCATGAAACCAAAAATGAGCATAAATAAAGTCAAATAATCTTCAAAGTAAAAACTATGGAGTCTAATAGAAAAAAAAAATTAAAAAGATATAAAATACTTTTTGTATGAAAAAGACTATGTCAATAAAAAATAAACGAAAATTAATATAAAATACGTTTTCCACAAAACAAGTTTGCCAAAGAACAGTAAACAACCTAGTTAAGCCAAGAATGAGTAGAAATAAATTCAAATAATTTTCCAAGCGTAAAACTACCACAAATCACCATAAATAAATGAATTAAACCCAAAACGAACAGAATTACAATAAATAACCGATTCAAACTCAAAATAGCAACAATTAGCATGAGTAGGGATGACAAACCCGAAACCTCCTCAAGACCAGAACATAATTTGCACTTTACTGAAAACAAAATACATTTTAAGAAAAGTAAAGAGCCTCATTAAACCAAAAATGAGCAGAAATAAAGTCAAATAATCTTCAAAGTAAAAACTATGGAGTCTAATAGAAAAAAAAAATTAAAAAGATATAAAATACTTTTTGTATGAAAAAGACTATGTCAATAAAAAATGAACGGAAATAAATGTAAAATACTTTTTCCACGAAACAAGGGCTATCTATTGTAATTTCTGTTAGTTTTGGGTTTCATTTATTTGTCAATGGTGATTTGTGGTAGTTTTACATTTGGAAGATAAGAAAAACAAACTCGTAGAATTTGACAACGTTTTCGTCCGTAAAAACGTCTCAATTTTGCATGCGGAATTGTTCCTGGAAAATTTTCGAGGACAAATTTTCAGGTGGGTTGGCATTTTCTAGGGGATTTTTCATGGCGGAGGATTTTTTTCATTTCCACGAGAGAAATTTTTCATGGGCTTATTTTCCAGGCATAAATTATTCGTTTTAAGTTTTAATGTCGCTCCTTACTTTCAGTTAAAAAAAAAAACTTGTGTTTTTTTTATTTAGTTACTGAACGTTTTTGGGTTAATGCAGCTTTTATTTTGGCTCACCGTACATGAATAGTCAAAACGAAATTTGGATATTAATTTTACTTTTTTTGGCTAAATGGCTTTCTAGAAATTTTGTTCTGACGTAACTTACAAATTAACTTACGTAACGGACTTCTATATTCGTATATTTTTATTTCGTATATTAGGGGGTTCGCCCCCTCGTCAATACCTCGCTCTTTACGCTAAATTCAAATTTTGTTCCAATTCTTTAAGAATGACCCCTTAATCACAAAGACCGTTAATTAGAATAAATGGCTCTGATGAAAGTACAAAAAAAAACTTTAGCATAAAGAGAGAGGTAATGAGTAGGGGGCGAACCCAATCATATACGTATTAATTTCTGTTCGTTTTAAATTTTGATGTTGTTCCTTACTTTCAGTTGAAAAAAATATTTTTTTTCATTATTTAATTTCTTATCTTTTTTTAAATAATGCTGGGAAATCCGGCGCCCACTTCATAGCAATATCCCTTCCCCCATGAAAACTTCATACATGGAAAGATCCTCCCACGTAACACCTGGCCCCCACCCCTCCCCCCAACTACCAAAAAAATCCCCCCTGAAAACTTCTGTATACCTCAAAATAACCAATACTATATGTAAACATTGGGCAAAGTTCATAACTTGCAGACCTTCCCCCGGGGACTGTGGCGGGATTAAGGCTATCTCAGAATTTTGTTCGGATGACTTTGGGAAAAAATGAGCGTGGCAGGGGGCCTAGTTGGTCTCCCTTTTTGGTCACTTAAAAAGGGCACTAGAACTTTCACTTTCCGTTCGAATGAGCCCTCCCGCGATATTCTATTACCACTGGTTCGATACCATCATCCCTGGGGGGAAAAAAAAAAAAACAAAAAAAAAATATAAACACGCATCCGTGATCTTTCTTCTGGCAAAAAATACAAAATTCCACATTTTGTTAGATAGGAGCTTGAAACTTCTATAGTAGGGTTCTCTGATACGCTGAATCTGATAATGTGATTTTCATTAAAGTTCACATGACTCTTAGGGGGTGTTATTTGAAACTTATGTATTTGAAATCAGCATAAAAATCTGATTCTTTTGATGTATCTATTGGTATCAAAATTCCGTTTTTAGAGTTAAAGACTTTTTGTTTTAAAGACTTCCATATGAACTTCTACTATTTTTGGCAGAAGGGGGCGCCAATTTAAAAAAAAATTGAAGAACAAAAAAAAATGTAGGGTAACAATCATCAAAATTAAGCTAAAACATATGGCACCAAAAAGTTTAAGAAGGTTTAGCTATCCTTTGAAAGGATAATTGGCTTTGGGAACCATGACATTCTTATTATTTTAGTTTTTACGGACGAAAGCATTGTCAAATTCTACGAGTTTGTTTTTCTTATCTTCCTACTCTCCCTTCCAAGCCCCTTTTCCCTAACGTCATCTGACAAGAATTTTGGGATAGCCATTTCTGTCAGCATAAATGAAAGGTCTAGCAACTTTGCCTTTGGGGACACCATGACCCTCCACAGCCTCTGGGGAAAGAGCTGTAAGTTTGGAAATTTGCCCATTGTTATACATACATTTAATTGGGAATTATACTAACATTTCTATGTGTGGGAGGGGTAGTTTTACGCGGGGATAATTTTCAGTTGGAAGGGAAGTTTCCGGGGGTGAAATATCTTTGAGAAATCTTGCGCTAGGGAATTTGACAGAATTTTTATGCGAATCCTTTTTCTTTTTTATTTGTCTCTCTTTCCCGTCTAAAACTACCACAAATCATCATCATCATTAATAAATTATTGAAAAACAAAACTAACAGAAATTATAATAGATAACCTAGTCAAACTCAGAACGAGCAAAAGCTAAAAGCAGTATGGCTGACAACACCCATGTCTTCTCAAGACCAGAAAAAATACCCTATCAAACAGTTCGTGGTAACGAACTGTAAGTAAGGAGCGACCCGGCTCAATAATAACCGATGCTCTAAAATACGGAATTTTGATACAAGTATATAATCAAATGAATTAGATTTTATTCTGATTTTAAATATTTAAGTTTTAAAAAATACCCTATCAAACAGTTCGTGGTAACGAACTGTAAGTAAGGAGCGACCCGGCTCAATGGTAACCGAAACTCTAGAAAACGGGTTTTGATACCAATAGATGCATCAAAAGAATCAGATTTCAATGCTGATTTCAAATATATATAACTTTCATCAAGTTTAGTCCTACCCATCAAAAGTTACGCGCCTGAGAAAATTTGGCTGATTTTCGAAAAAAGGGGGAAAGACCCCCTAAAAGTTATAGAACATTAATGAAAATCACACTATCATATTCAGCGTATCAGAGAACCCTACTGTAGAGGTTTCAAGCTCCTATTTAGAAAAATGTGGAATTTTGCATTTTTTGCCAGAATTGATCAAGGATGTGTGTTTATTTGTTGTTGTTTTTTGTGTGTTTTTTTTTTCAGGGCTGATCTTATTGACCCAGTGGTCCTAGAATATCGTGGGAGGACTCGTTGGAACGGAAATTAAAAGTTCTAGTGCCCTTCTTAAGTGACCAAAAATAATGGAGGGCAACTAGGCCCCCTCCCACGCTCATTTTTTCCCAAAGTCACCTGATCAAAATTTTGAGATTGCCATTTTGTTCAGCATGGTTGAAAATATGATAACTATGTCCTTTAGGATGACTTAATCCCCCAAAGTCCCCGGGAGGAGGGCTGAAAGTTATAAACTTTACCCAATGTTAACATATAGTATTGGTTATTAGGAAGTATATAGACGTTTTCAGGGGGGATTTTTTCTGGTAGTAGGGGTGTGGGTGGGTCAAGGGTTATGTGGGAAGATCTTTCCACGAAGGAAGTTTTCATGGGGGAAGGGACATTGCTATGAAGGCGGCGCTGGATTTCCCAGCATTATTTAAAAAAAAGATCAGAAACTAAATATAAAAAAAACAAGTTTTCCAACTGAAAATAAGGATTAACATCAAAACTTAAAACGAACCGAAAATATTACGTGTATGATTGGGTTCACCCCCTAGTCAATACCTCGCTCTTTAAGCGAAAGATTTTTTAGTACTTTCATAAGAGCTATTTATTCTAAATAACGGCCTTTGTGATTAAGGGGTCATTTTTAAAGAATTGGAAAAAAAAATCGAACTTTAGCTTAAAGAGCGAGGTATTGTCTAGGGGGTGAGCCCCCTAATATACATATTAAAAACATATGAATATAGAAGTTCCTTACGTAAGTTAATTCGTAAGTTACGTATATCTATTACTAATAAAAACGTTGGTAAATAAAATTAAACAAGTTTCGAGAAAGCCATTTCACCAAATAAAAGTAAAATTAATATGCATTTTTTTTTAATTATTCATGTAAAGTGAGCCAAAATCGAAACCTGCATTAATTCAAAAACGTTCAAAAATTAAATAAAAAAACAAGTTTTTTTAACTGAAAGTAAGGAACGACGTTAAAACTTAAAACGAACAGAAATTATTCCGTATACGAAAGGGGCTGTCCCCTCTTCAACGCCTCGCTCTTTACGCTAAAGTTTGACTTTCTCACAACTCTTACTTTTTTTAACAATAAAAAACTTTAGCGTAAAGAGCGAGGTGTTGAGGAGGGGACAGCCCGTTTCATATACGGAATCATTTCTGTTCGTTTTAAGTTTTAACGTCGTTCCTTACTTTCAGTAAAAAAAAATTTGTTTTTTTTTATTTAATTCCTTATAGACTTAATACTTCCTTATTAGTTAAAGTAAAAGCAGTGAAAACATTCAAATGTATTCTGTTTTCAGTAAAGTACAAATGAACCGAAGAACCCCTTCATATACGGAATCATTTCTGTTCGTTTTAAGTTTAATGTCGCTCCTTACTTTCAGTTAAAAAAAACTTGTTTTTTTTATTAAATTTTTTCTATTAGACTCCATAGTTTTTACTTTGAAGATTATTCGACTTTATTTCTGCTCATTTTTGGTTTAATGAAGCTCTTTACTTGAGGCTCTTTAAAAAACTTGTTCGGTATGTTTCCCATAAACAAGTACTACCTGTAAGTAATTAGATAAAAAAAAGCTTTTCAACAGAAAGTAAGGAGCAACGTCAAACCTTAAAAGTATCAGAAATTATTATGTATATTTAAGGGTTTGCCTCCTCCTCAAGACCTCGCTCTTTACGCTAATTTTTTTTTTACAGAATTTTAGTACAAAGTCAAAACTTTAGCGTAAAGAGCAAGGTCTTGTGGAAGGGGGAACTCCCTTCATATACGTACTATTTTCTGTTCGTTTTAAGCTTTGATGTTTCTCCTTACTTTCAGATGAAAAAACTTTTTTTTTTAAATTTAATTCCTGATCTTTTTTCAACAATATCCGGAAATACGGCTCTCTCTCTCCATGAAAAATTCCGATGCTTGTGTATTATACGCCACTCACTTATGTTTATAATGTGTAAAACTCGAGAACAAACCGGTTTCTTCATTACTTTAGAAACAAATTTGGACTATATACTTGCAAACTAGGGGGGGGTGGGTAAAATATAGCTTGTCTGCATGAAAAATCTGTTAAGTACAATTATTCTGCATATTATTAAGTAAGAATTGTTTTTTGACTTCAAACTGTCCAAATACTATACCCCCCCCCTTATGTGCAAATATTTAGCCCAATTTATATATTTAATTATATATTTCCCATCTATTCTGTCACTTGTCTTTGTCTTGTCTCGCGCTAAGCTAAAAGAAACTAAAGAAGAAACCGGTTTGTTCTCAAGTTTTTTACAGCTTAAACTTGAGTGAGTGGTGTATAATACATAAGTACCTAAATTACTTCTCCCAACGGAAAACAAAAAAAACAAAATTCAAATAAAATTCTCAAATTTGGAAAGCATTATTTTCCACAGGGGGGAGGTATTTTCCGCGAGGGATGTTTTCTTCGGGGATATTTTCCACAAGGGGCGATTTTCCGCGTGGATATTTTCCGCGGGGGGGAGGGGGGGGGGGGGGGGTTCAAACGCCTAGAACTATTAAGTTGAAATTTCAGGGCATTTTGATGGGCATGTTTGAAAAGTGGTCAAAAGCCATGCTTCTTTTAGCTCCTCTCCCTCCAAGGACATCCAGTCAAAATTTTGAAATGGCCGTCTTGTCCAAATTAGTCTAAAGATCAAATAACTATGCCTCCGGGGATGATATAGACCCTGGGTAAGGGTTGTGAGTTATGCAGGATGCCCATTATTTACGTATAAGGTTGGTTATTAAGAAAAGGAGGCATGCTTGATCCTGGGTTTCTATAAACGCTTAGGGTATTAAGGAGAAAAATTCAGAAAATACAGAGCGGGACGTCCAACAAAATCAAAACACACTATATACAGGATGGTTGTAAAAAGGGGGTAATAGCAGTATCAAAGGAACAGCTAAGAATATTAAGTTGAAACTTTCATGGGATTTTAAAGAGTGATTGGAGGGCAACCAGCCCTACCCCCATTGCTCTTTTAGATAGCCCCCTCTATACGAAAGAAATTCTGAAAACCCATTATCTTTAAAATAATCAAAAGAAATAACAACTTTGCCTCCGGGGATGCCATCCCCGACACCCCCGGGGACAAGAAATGTAAATTATGCAATTTCTCCCGCTATAGTTGCTCTCCCTCCAAGGATATCCAGTCAAAATTTTGAAATGGCCGTATTGTCCAAATTAGTCTAAAGGTCAAATAACTATGCCTCCGGGGATAATATAGACCATGGGTAAGGGTTGTAAGTTATGCAGGATGCCCATTATTTACGTATAAGGTTGGCTATTAAGAAAAGGAGGCATGCTTGATCCTGGGTTTCCATAAACGCTTAGGGTATTAAGGAGAAACTTTCAGAAAATACAGAGCGGGACGTCCAACAAAATCAAAACACACTATATACAAGATGGTTGTAAAAAGGGGGTAATAGCAGTATCAAAGGAACAGCTAAGAATATTAAGTTGAAACTTTCATGGGATTTTAAAGAGTGATTGGAGGGCAACCAGCCCTACCCCACTGCTCTTTTAGATAGCCCCCTCTATACGATAGAAATTCTGAAAACCCATTATCTTTAAAATAATCAAAAGAAATAACAACTTTGCCTCCGGGGATGCCATCCCCCGACACCCCCGGGGACAAGAAATGTAAATTATGCAATTTCTCAATTTCTAAACAGGCAGGATTTATTGTCGGGCATTGGGCCATATTTGATCTTGGATGTCTCCGAAAAGGTTAAGGGTATTGAGGTGTAATTTCTGGGAATATTGAGCTACATCAAAGAACAATGTACATCCAAGTTATCAAAAGAGATTTCTGTGACATATTAGGAACGGGTAAGGGTATTAACTTAAAACTTCACTGGCACTTCTATCAAACAGTTCGTGGTAACGAACTGTAAGTTAGGAGCGAACCGGCTCAATAGCAACCGAAACTCTATAAAAAGGAATTTTGATACCTATAGATACATCAGAAGAATCAGATTTTTATGCTGGTTTCAAATATATAATTTTCATCAAGGTTATTTTTACCCATCAAAATCTACGTGCCTGAGAAAATTTGCCTTATTTTCGGAAAAAGGGGGAAACAACCCCTAAAAGTCATAGAACTCTAATGAAAATCATACCATCAGATTCAGCGTATCAGAGAACCTACTATAGAAGTTTCAAGCTCCTATCTACAAAAATGTGGAATTTTGCATTTTTTGCCAGAAGAAAGATCACGGATGCGTGTTTATTTGTTTGTTTGTTTTTGTGTTTTTTTTTTTTTTTTTATTTTCCCAGGGGTGATCGTATCGATCCAGTAGTCCTAGAAAATGACGAGAGGGCTCATTCGAACGGAAATTAAAAGTTCTAGTGCCCTTTTTAAGTGACCAAAAAAATTGGAGGGCAACTTGGCCCCCTCCCACGCTCATTTTTTTACCGAAGTCACCCAATAAAAATTTTAAGATAGCCATTTTGTTCAGCATAGTCGAGAACCTAATTAATATGTCTTTGAGGATGACTTAATCCCCCACAGTTCCCGGGGGAACGGCTGCAAGTTCTAAACTTTGCCCATTGTTTACATATAGTATTGGTTATTGGAAAGTATACAGGTGTTTTCAGGAGGAATTTTTTTCTATTGGGGTTCGGGGTCGGAGTAGGGGTTATGGGGGAGGATCATTCCATGGAGGATATTTCCTTGGGGGAAGGAACATTTCCATGAAGGGGGCACCAGATTTCCCCGCATTATTTAAAAAAACGATCAGAAATTAGATAAAAAACAAGTTTTTTTCAACTGAAAATAACGAGCAACATTAAAACTTAAAACAAACAGAAATTATTACGTATTTGAGAGGGTTCGCCCCCTAGTCAATACCTCGCTCTTTACGCTAAAGTTTTTTAGTACTTTCAAAAGAGCTATCTATTCTAATTAACCGGCCTTTGTGATTCGAACAAAATTCGAACTTTAGCGTAAAGAGCGAGGTTTTGACTAGGGAGCTAACTCCCTAATATACGTAATAAAAACATACGAATATAGAAATTCGTTACGTAAGTTAATTCGTAAGTTACGTCAGAACAAAATTTCGAGAAAGCCAATTAGCCCAAAAAAGGAAAATTAATATGCGAATTTCGTTTTAAATATTCATGTACGGTGAGCCAAAATCAAAGCTGCATTAATTCAAAAACGTTCAGAAATTAACTAAAAAAACACAAGTTTTTTTAAGAAAGTAAGGAGCGACATTAAAACTTAAAACGAACATAAATTATTCCGTATATGAAAGGGGCTGTCCCCTCCTCAACGCCTCACTCTTTACGCTAAAGTTTGACTCTGTCTCACAACTTTATCTTTTAAAACAATAAAAAACTTTAGCCTAAAGAGCGAGGCGTTGAGGAGGGGACATCCCCTTTCATATACGGAATAATTTCTGTTCGTTTTAAGTTTTAATGTCGCTCCTTACTTTCAGTTAAAAAAAACTTGTTTTTTTTAGTTAATATTGCAAATGGGACTACTTGCGACTGCGGACATTTGTGACTGTAACTGAAACTAATTTGCGACTGCGACTGATTTTTCTTAAGACTACTTTCAGAAAACTTTGAGGGGGATATTGAACAAAATCCAAACAAACTATATACATACTGGTTGCCGAAAGAGCGCATCAGAAATATATTAGGGATGGTTAAGGTTATTAAGCTGAAACTTTCAGGGTATCCTCAGGGGGAGGCTCGAGAGTGATCGGAGGGCAGATAAAAACTTCTCCACTTGCCCTATTTAGATGCCCCGTCCCGAACACTGATGGATTTCGAAAAAAATGGTTCAAAATAGTCATAAGCTCTAATAACTATGCCTCTGGAGTTGCCAAACATCTTACAGCCCTCATGGTAAGGGTAGAAAATTATGCAATTTACCCTTTGTTTACACATATGACTCACCATTGTGAAAGGGGAGGGGGGAATGTTTTGTAAACTTTGGAAATAGGGTTTTCTTGGTTAAAACCAATAATTAAAATTCTAAGTCAGAAATTCATATGTATAATTCTTCCCAAGGTCACTTGAACCCAGAATAACCCCACTATCTAAAATGCAAACATTGTAAATTATCAACAATCGACAACCCCACTTCTTGGAATAAAGCGATAATATTTCCTGTCTGGAAGAAGCTCAATGGTCAACAACCCAACCCGGATTGTCTTTATCAGAAGCAGATTGTGCTGAATATAAGTTACCAATTTAGATTATTTGAGTCAGTTCGAATTCTGTATCTGTCCTCGCCATATGTACATTCACTGTATTATATGTATAAATAAACATTTTATACTCTAAACATAATCTATGTGATGGTTAGAGGTTCTAGACATCCTCCACCGGTAGAACCCAGATAATAGGCCAACGCTACCATAAGGCCCTAAAGAGAAGAAGTCTCACTGTACAGAGAAGTAGATAATTCACAGAGAAGTGAACAAAGAAAGTTTACAGTTTGATCGTGCGTATGTCTGAAAAAGTTAAGGGTGCTCAACTAAATCAAAGACACTAATTAGAACTAATAAATCAGAATCAAATATTTTAAATCTCAAGGCGAAGACGTCAAAACTGGGGAAATATTCAATATATAGTATTAAAACTTTGGCCATCAAAAACGAATAGAAACTAATTTAAAAAACTTCTCAAAAAAGAAGATTTCCAAAAACAGTGAAGAGCCGTATTTGACTTCAGACAACAGAAAAAGGACCTACAAGTCAAACCTATAATATGTCAAAATAACTATGATCATTTGTATTTTGCGCGAGCTATTATAAATTGTTTGTCACGACTCGCAGTGTTTTCCAAGAGTACACTCTGGAAACAAAACGCGAACTTCGGCAATTAAAAGACGCTATGTTCACTTGATTTTCAAATTACTTATAACATCTTTGGAATTGCTAAAAGGATTGAGTTTAAGCTTCGAGTGAGTATTATAGTGGGGCAAAGGGATCAGGATGAAGAGATGAAATTCGACTGACTAGTGTATGTTTCTGATTTTTTGGGGTGAATGGGGTGATTTGGGGTGAAGGGATGTAATTCGACTGACTAGTGTATCTTTCTGATTTTTTAACAGCGTCTATTTATAGTGGTCTAATGTTAAAAAAGCGACTGATAGCTTTATATTAAAATCTTGGTTTGGGAAGCTTATACTGAAAGCATAAGTACTTTCGGTAATTATATATTCGGTAACTGCACCCAAGAAGTGAAGTTTAACTTTAACTTTTGACTTGGGAAGAAGGGGCAGAGGCAAATAGAAATACGCTATGTGTATCCAATCCATCGAAATACCATGTCTGCAATATCTTGGCAACGTCGTTGAAGATAGAGTTGAAACTTTAAAGGACACCCTAGACGGTCAATCGTTTTGATCAAAAGCTTCCACCAATCAATTGATTAAAGTATTATTGACCGTCTAGGAACCTGTTTGAAGCTTGAGGCAAGCGTTGATGGTGATTGATAGAAAGTTTGAATGACTCTATCGGTTCCTAGACGGTCAATCACGCTTTAATCAATTGATTGACGGAAGCTTTTGATCAAAATGATTGACCGTCTATGGTGTCCTTAAGAGACTTTTTTGGCAAAACTCTCTTTTGGTGAGGCAAGAAAAATTTTAATTTAGTATTGTGGGGAGGATGAAGAGGCCAAACAATTTGTTTTCTCAATCTAGACAAAAATAACTTTCTTGCACCGTAAGCGTCATTTACGCTTTACTGAAAACAATATATATTTTAAGCATTTCCTCTTTTTACGTTAACAAGTAAAAAATTGCCGAGGCTCCCTAGAATGAATATCATTATATATTAAACAATCAGTTTGCTTTCATTAGTTTTTTTTCAGGAGTCTTGATTATTATAATGATTTTCATCCTTTTTTGTTGTTGCTGTTGTTAACGCTTTGACAAATAAAAACCAAACTGTCCAAATACATGTCATTTCACTAAAATGAAGATGACATTCATTCCGCTTAGGAAAGGGAAGGGGAGCACTACACTTATCGGTAAAACTTGAACAGCCTTAAGGTGTAATTTTTTCTATTGTGTTGCTGTTGGTGTTATGATGAAACAAACACACTACTTGAAATAAAAAAAAAATTCAGTAAAGAGCAAAGGCTAAGGGGAGGGGCGTTAGTCCTAGTCCTATTTTTGGCAATTTCAGCCCGTTTTGGGTCTTATTCATTCATTGATAGCAATTCCTGCTTGTTTTGAGTTACAACTGTTTAATGATTTGATTTCTTCTGGTCTTTGGTTTAATATGGCTCTTTACTTTCGTTTGAAAACTTCTGTTTTGAATTTTTTTTTAAACGGTTAGAATTAAGAGATGGCCCTGAACCGAATCCCTCAAGAAATGAAAAGTATAGATTTATCACACAAGAGGTAGTTAACCCTGATCAGTTTCGGAAACACATCCCCAAAAAAAATGTCTCGGTCACAACCTTTAAAATAATTCAGGTTTTTCGTCAATAATAAGTAATCTTATGCAAATAAAAGAGATAAGAATATATATGGCAGTCAATTTAACTTTTTTTTACTCTATTCCTTTTCAAATCATTGACCTTTTTTGTTATATATTTAAAAAAACGTCTGTGCAATATCATCCATCAGCCGGTTGTCACTTAAAGGAGAAAAAAGTGAAATAAAAAGCGTTTAGAACCCTCAGATGAATATATAAATTGTCAAATCGATTACACCTAAATTTAAAACTTTTTTGAGAACTTGGGTCAAAGCTTTTATCAATAAACTGAGTTTTGTAAACCAAGACATTTTCTGCGTTAATTAAAGAAGATAAAGTTTTCGAAAAAAGATGCTTTTCAAATCAAACTGTACGTGGAAACATATTGTGAGTAAGGAGCGACTTGGCTCGATAGAAACCGAAACTCTAAAAAATGAACTTTAATAACATTTCATACATAAAAGAATTGTTTTTTTTATGCTGATTCCAAATATATAAAAACTCATTAAGTTTAATTTTACCCATAAAAAGCTATGAGCCTGAGAAAATTTACCTGATTTCGAAAAAAAGGGGAATACCCCCAAAACGTCAAGCAATTTTAACGAAAATCACACCATCAAATTCAACATATCAAAGAACCCTTATGTAGATGTTCCAAGTTCCAAGTCCCAATCGGAAAAAATATGGAAATTTGTATTTTTTGCCGGAATCAGGGATGCGTGTTTATTTTTTTTTTTATTTTTTTTTATTTTTTTTTTTAATAATCCCACCTCCTCTCCTCTCAGCGGCACCAATAAAATAGAAAATAAAAAGAAAATATTTTAAACATTTTCTATTCGTTTAAGAAAACAATTTCTGTTCGTTTTAAGCTTTAAAATTTAACACTTTAATGTTAACTTAACGTTTAACATTAAAGCTTAAAACGAACAGAAATTATTCCGTATAAGAAAGGACTGTCCCCACCTCAACGTCTCGCTCATTACGCTAAAGTGTTTTGTTGTTTTAAAAAATAAAATTGTGAGACAGTCAAACTTTAGCGTAAAGGGCGAGGTGTTGAGGAGGGGACAGCTCCTTTCATATACGGAATAATTTCTGTTTGTTTTAAGTTTTAATGTCGCTCCTTACTTTCAGTTAAAAAAAAACTTGTGTTTTTTATATTTAATTTCTGATCCTTTTTGAATTAATGCATCTTTGATTTTGGCTCACCGTACATGAACAATTAAAACGAAATTTGTATATTAATTTTACTTTTTTTTTGGCTAAATGGCTTTCTCGAAATTATGTTCTGACTTAACTTAAGAATTAACTTACGTAACGAACTTCTATATTCGTATATTTGTATTACGTATATTAGGGAGTTCACCCCCTAGTCAACACCTCGCTCTTTACGCTAAAGTTTTGTTCAAAAAACAAAAAAGTTTTGTTCAAGAAATTTTGCTCTGATTCTTTAAGAATGACCCCTTAATCACAAAGGCCGTTAATTAGAATAAATAGCTCTGATGAAAATACATAAAAAAAACTTTAGCGTAAAGAGCGAGTTTATGACTAGGAGGCGAACCCAATCATATACGTAATAATTTCTGTTCGTTTTAAGTTTTGATGTTGCTCCTTACTTTCAGTTGAAAAAATTGTTGGTTTTTTAGTTAATTTCTGATCGTTTTTTAAATAATGCTGGGAAATCCGGCGCCCCTTAATAGCAATTTCCCTTCCCCATGAAAACTTCATCCATGGAAAGACCCTCCCACGTAACACCCGACCCCCTCGCCCCAAATACCAGAAAAAATCCCCCTGAAAACTTCTGTGTACTTCCCAATAACCAATACTATATGTAAACATTAGACTAAGTTCATAACTTGCAGACCTTCCCCCGGGGACTGTGGGGGATTAAGTCATCATCAAAGACATAATTATTGTATTTTTCGACCATGCCGAACGAAATGGCTATTTCAAAACTTTGATCGGGTGACTTTGGGAAAAAATAAGCGTGGGAGGGGGCCTCGTCACCCTCCAGTTTTGGTCACTTAAAAAGGGTACTAGAACTTTTAATTTCCGTTCTAATGAGCTCTCCCGCGATATTCTAGGGTCACTGGGCCGAACACCATAATCCCTGAAAAAAAAAAGAAAAAAAAAGACACGTATCCGTGATCTTTCTTCTGGCAAAAAATACAAAATTCCACATTTTTGCAGATGGGAGCTTGAAACTTCTATAGTAAGGTTCTCTGATACGCTGAATCTGATGGTGTGATTTTGATTACAGTTCTATGACTTTTAGGGGGTGTTTCTCCCTTTTTCGAAAATAAGGCAAATTTTCTCAGGCGCGTAACTTTTGGATAAGACTAAACTTGATGAAACTTATATATTTGAAATCAGTATAAAAATCTGATTCTTTTGATGTATCTATTGGTATAAAAATTCTATTTTTTTGAGTTTCGGTTACTATTGAGCCGGGTCGTTCCTTACTGACAGTTCGTTACCACCAACTGTTTGATAAAGATTTTTTTTCTTGGGGGGACTGTGGGTTTTCAGCAGGATGATTTTCTACGAGAAGACTTTTCTGTGAAGAGGAGTTTCCGGGAGGAATTTCCTAGGATATATTTTATACAGGGGAGGGGAGGAGGAATTCCTGGAAGAGATAAAAAAAACGGTCAGAAATTAGATGAAACAAAAAATAAAACAAAAATGAAGTAAAACTTAAAACCATGAAAATCAAAGAAAAATAAAAAAAATTTTCGACTGAAAGTAAGGAGCAAAGTCAAAACTTAAAATGAACATGGATTATTCCGTATATGAGGGAGCCTGTCCCTTCATCATCCCTCGCCCTCTACGCTAAAGTTTAAGTTTTCGTCCCAGTTCTTTAAGATAGATTACTGAAACACAAGGGTCGTTGAATTTGAGTGCGAAGTATTTTTAAGAACTTTAATACTTTAGCATAAAGAGCAGGGATTGAGGAAGGGACAGTTCCTCTCATATACGGAATAATAATAATAATTATAATAATAATAATATACTGAAAACCCGTTGCATACAATAAATGTACAATGACAGAGTATGTAGAATAATACGAAAAGAGGAAACAGAAAGAAAACATACTGAAAAATAAGAACAAAAAGAACAACTTCTTCAAAAATAACAGCAAAAACAACAACTTCCGGAAGGGAAAAAAAAGAAAAGAGAGACAAAAATAATGGGAGACAAGTAGAATACTTAAACAAGCAAACTTGCCCACTCGTGCTTTAAAATTACTGGTTTTATTTTTTACCGGCTAAACAGTTTCTCAAAAGCTAGATTTGGGCCGGCGAGGTTATAGCGCCTAATCAGAAAACTATTTTTTGTCCATGGTGGCATTTTTGTAGGTAATTGGCAAAACGGAAAAACAAAGAGCGGATTTTATACTTTTCAGGGTTTGCCAAGTTTCCAGAAAGGGGTCGCATATAATATATGTGGCAGAGCGGTAGCGTTGTAAATACTTGCCAGTAGTGGACGGTTAAATCTCAGAGTGGATTTAACGATCAAGGCATAGGAGCTGGAAATTCGTCGTTTAAGATGTGAGGATAGGAGAGAGCGGGTATGCTATAATGAGGTACCTATTGGCAGCCCCAAATCACAGTTTATATAATTATCCAGTATGATCATTCCCTATCTCACCCATTATAAAAACCGGACCGGGGTGCGAGTGCTCCAGAGAACGTAGAAACATAGGCGGCATCAGATCTTTTCACGGGTAGACAAGTCAGACGCGAAACAATCGGAAACAAGTGGAAACCCGCTATTACGAATAATGCACTTAGTAACCATTCTCATTGATAGACGCAAACACACTGATCCATAACTGCACGAAGAAGTGGGAGGAGCTTTTTGCTCGCACCGAGAACGAAGACCAGAAATGATCTGCGATAAGCTTACTGGATAATTATATAAACTGTGCCCCAGATATACTATTTTATCAACTGGTTTTACTGAGCAATCACCTAGCGTGATATTAGTAAGAGGGCCATTCTTCCAATTGTAAAACAAGACTTCCGACTTTTGGGAATTAAATCTCAAACCGACTTTCTCGTAATTGGACTGCAAACATGAGAATATTTCTAAAAGGCGGTTAAGCATCCGGCTGAGATTCAGCGTGCCATCAGCATAGCATGCCAGGGAGATGTCAATGGAATTGAGAATGCATGATGAAGGACAGCTACCATGAGGCTCAATAATGTAGTTGTTGAAGAAATTGAGGGATAAAACTGCCCCTGACGGGCACCTTTGCGGACTGGTATCAAAGCTGGCTGTGGTGCTGGCGAAATACCTTTATCGGGAGGGAGCCTCAGTCGCACGCGAAGGCGAGAGTAAAGATCACGGAAAGCCCAAAAGATATTTGAGCTCACTCCTGTTTTAGTGAGTTTAGCAACATAAGTGCATGAATCAATGAACCAAAACGCTCTCTGCAGGACTAAGGCACCGATCGCTAGGCTTTCTCCTTATTTGTGTGCATCTAGGAGTGCATTTACAACTACATGGAGAGCTTCAGCACAACCAATACCGCGTTGGAAACTGAATTGTCTCGGAGGAATGCAACACAGTTTCTCAAACTCATCTACGAATAAAAGTTCAAATAACTTGCAAAGAGAAGTAGCAATCGTATTTGGACGGAAAGAGAAGCATTGCATGGTAATTTTTCCTTTTTTTAGGAACTGGCGTAAGATCTCCAATTGAGAAAGTGGTTGGGACAATACCCTGAATGAGGATAATCTGCATCAGGAGAGTTACGTGACTAATGAGAGCGGGTCCACCACTTTTTAAATGGAGTGCACTGATTCCATCAATCCCGAAAGATTGTTTAGGTTTTAGCAGTGGCGGATCCAGGGGGCGCCCCCTAAAGTAGTCTAAAGTAGTGTAATTTATCTAATTAACGCAAGTTTGCATTAATTATACTTGCTCCTAATGCAAGTTTATCGGATCAACCTATTTTGCCCCCCCCCCCCCCAAAAAAAAAATCCTGGATCCGCCCCTGGGTTTTAGGACTAATTTCTGCTCGTTTTAAGTTTTAATCTTGCTCCTTACTTTCAGTTGAAAAAAACTTTTTTTGGTAAATCAAAGTAAAAAGCCAAATTAAATACCTATAACGAGCCGAAGTCCTATGATAATCAAATAGTTTATGGTAACGAATTGTAAGTAAGAGGCGACTCGGCCCAGTAGTAACAAAACTAAAAAGCTAAATGCTGATAACAATCAATACATCAAAAGAAGTGACCGAAGAGATTGGAGGGCCACTAACCCCCTCCAACGTCCCTTTTTCCCATAAGACATCTGATTATTTTCTTTATTTAACTAAAGTAAAGAGGCATATTAAAAACCTATGGCGTACAGATTTCCTATGATAATCAAACAGTTCATGGTAACGGTGTAAGTAAGGGGCGACTCGGTTCAGTTGTAACAAAAACTTTAAAAAACAGAATTTTGATAACAACCGTATGTATCAGAAGAAGAGACCAAAGAGAAAAAATTGACCCAGGGACCCCCAGTGGTAAATGGGAAAAGGGCTTTAAGTTACGAAATTTTTCCATTGTTAAGACATAGTATTTGTTATTAAGAAACATACGGAATTGTTTTCTAAGGGCGGAAGGGAGGTGAATTTTCCCTGGACAGGATATTTCTTCTAGGAAATTTTACATGGGAGAGGGGGACGGAAAGGATATTTCCTGGCATGATTTGAAAATGGTCAGAAAGTAAACAAAAAAGAAGAACTTTCTTCAACTGAAAATAAAGACCAACACTAAAATTTAAAATGAACAGAAGTTGTCCCGTATATTAAAGGGGGGCTGCCCCTTCGTCTACCCTCACTCTTTATGCTAAAGTTAATTTTTATAATAATTTTTTAAGAAAACTGCTTAAACAAAAGAGCCGTATATTTGAATAATAAGTATTCTAAAGAGCTTTATTTCTGATGTAAATTTAATTTCTGATGTAAATGAGAGGTAAGTTTAAACTTCCCCCCGACCCCCAAATGTGCAAATATATACCCTGAATTGATATATATAGGGGTGGGAGTAAAATTCATTTCCGACAAAGTGACTATTATATTTGGAAAGAGCATAAAAAAGGCATCGAGTGGTATGTTTACTTTATTCGTATGTCAATAATATGAATAACGAAAAGTTTACCAAAATTTTTGTCATTCTCTAGCAAAACTGTTTTATTCTTTTCAAGTTTTTTCTGGGCGTAAAGTTCTCTTGACCCACAAGCTTACGAATATAAGTTTTTAGCTTTCAATAAAGAATGTCGATCCGTTTCTAGCCTAACCAAAAGGAGACAAAACGAAGCTGTACCCTTATCCCTTTCTCCAGACACAATATTTTGGGTCCTGTGCCCTCCCAAAACACTTCCTTAATGTTTTGACTTTGTCTCCCAAGTTGTTTCTGAGAAATTAAATATTTGCTATTATTGAAAACCTTAGTGAGAACACTTTCTTTTGAGTTACTTCAAAGTGAGTAGATTCAGAGTTTCACCTGGGCTAACAGTTCAATAACTTTTAAGCGGATAGAACACGCACATTTCATTTCCTTCACATCTCAACCCTCTAAACAGAGAATATGACGACCCATTATCTCCTTCTTCCCCAAACACTCCAAAACTTCCAGCTCATTCTACAACTGTTGTTCCTGAAATGTCTCAGATATGTTATTTTGATAACCTCGACACATAGCTTACTTCAATTTACCTCTAGCTCCTCCTAAGCCAAAATTCAAGGTCCAAATAGCCCCCCCCCCAACACCCCCATAAAAATTCGACTTAATCTGTGAAGCCGTTCCTGAGATAATACCTACATACTATTTTGATAGCATGGCTACACCTTTTTTTTGCTTCCTTCATTGTTATTTTACCAGGAAGATTCTAGTTCAGCAGGGGCTCTCGTTGTCAAAGAATTAAAACATATAGGTGAGCAATCCTTTAGATCCGTTCCATCTTCCCCCTCTTCCAAATTCAACATTCGAGACCCGTTTGCTCCCCTCCTCCCAGCAGGGGCGAATCTCCAGCATTTTTATTGGGGAGAGGGGGGGGGGGCAAGAGGGGTCCATATCTGGATAGTCAAAGGACATGGGATGCATAATATTTTTTCTCTCCACATTATTGGGGGACAACTGTCCCCCTTGCCGCCCCCAAACGACGCCCCTGCCCCCCAGCCCCTGTAAGTTTCAACTTGATCCCAAAGCTATTCCTAGAGCACTGCAAATAGGCCGTTTTGATCGCCTTGCAGAACATATGTCTTTTGATTTATCTTGCAACTTTGACATGAATAAATTCTGATTCCAAAACTTTTTTTTTACAGCGCGGAAACATTTACGTGGTTCTGAGATATACGATTTGTCCCTCGTCCCTTACTTCTCTGACACATCCAGAGAGTTATAACCCCCCCTCCCTCACTGTCGTTACCGTGATATAGCTGATATGGTATTTTGATAACCTGGATACACAGAGTGTCTTCTGATTAAATTCTACTCTCTCTCTCTCTCTCTCTCTCTCTCTCTCTCTCTCTCTCTCTCTGAGGCATAGGTCAATGTCCACTTACCCCCACCCCCCATACGACACGTGAAAGTTGCATCTTGTCACCCCAAGACGCTCTCGAGATGTTGCAGACACAACATTTTGATGCAGCACAGTGCATCTTCTGATTATTGCAGATAAGGCATTTTGACAACATGGATGCACATAATATCTTTTTATTTAGTTATACTCTTTCTTCAAGGGATATTACAATGTAAACTAGCCCCCGCCCCACACAAAACAACGTAAAAATTTCATCTTGTAACCCCAAGCCGTTCCCCAGATACAGCAAATATGCCATTTTTACGACCTGGCAAGATACAGCGCCTTTAGATTTATCCAAACTTCTTAATTGTGCCTAAGCTCTTAACTCTCTGAAGCACTACTTCTCTCGCTGCTTAACAGCCCCACGGAAGCTTATAGTGCAGCAGCGTTTTGGCGGAACATAGACGTAAATTGTTTAGCCTCTTCCATCCTCTCTCTAAAAAAAAAAAACTTGAAGTTTCTTTCGCCCAACTCCCCCTTCCTTTCCCCAACAGTATCTGAATGTTTCAATTTTACCCTCAAAACTGTTCCCAAGATATTGCAGATTCTGAATCTCAATTCTTTCGTTGTTTCTGGGCAACATCAAAGTCACAAATTTTGATCCAATTTCGTAAGGGTAACGAGAAAAAATTGCGTGGCCTATTTTTAATCCCCCGACCACCACCCCTCCTCCATAGCAAAAAATTTTATCCTTTTGCCCTAGAAAATGATCCCTAAAAGTTTCGAGGAAATCGCAGAGCCAACATCAAAGAAATCGCCTTGTCCCATCATCGAAATCGCCCTATGTATCAACATCTGGCAATTACCATTTACAGTCCTTGCCTCAGAGGCTGTAGGGGCCATGCCATCCCCAGAGGCATACTGATCTGACCTTTAGACTATTCTGAATAAAACGGGTATTTCAAATTTTTGGTCAGATGTCTTGGTGGTTAGGGGACTGGTTGAAAAAAAAACATGGAAGGGAGGCTGTTTGTCCTCCAATCACTTTCAACTATTAAAAAGGGCATATAAACTTTAAGTTTCCAATCAAATAAGCCTCCTCCGAAGTTTCTAAGACCTCCCCTCCATAAAAAGCGGACAATGGAAAAAACAATAAATTAAAGGCATTTGGCTCTTTACTTAGACTGTGCTAGGGCGCTGTCCCTGATATACTTACAAATTACCTATGAACTCAAATAGCTTTAGGGATTACTGATTTGACGTGAATGAACGTAGTTAAGATCCCTTAGCCCCAGAGCCTCTAGAGTGAGGGTTAAAATCCACAAAATGGAGGTCTATTAACGAGGGTTCCCTTACAAACCAGGTGGCCAATCCCAAATGCCAAGAGCCCAATCTAATACATGAAGAAGCCATGCTTGAGGCCCAAAAAGCACGGTTTTGGGGTTTAATGAGCCAACGAATATGCTTTATATTCTAATACATTCTTAGGGAAGTGGAGGACTAATGCCTATCAGAATCATGTTTTTTTAACCAAACATGGGTTCAGTCATCTTTTCGCTATAACACGACTTCAGTATGGGCTAGACTTTACTTAATGGCAAAAAAATATTTTTTGGCGAAGAAATATTTCTTGCCGTATTAAGTAATTTAAATATGCACACTCATTCATTTAACAATGTGCGACGCTGTTTGCATAATAAATAGTTACATGGCGACCTTAGCGTGTTGAGCACGGTGTTGAGTCCAGGAGCTGATATTTGTAACTATTATTGCGATTCAAAAAAATACAAATTGTGGCGTCGGAGCTCCGAAATAATAACTCGTCAATATTATTTAAATGACCTTTCAGTTGACTGCATAATTAATCAATTATCCAGTCTCTGTCAAAGTATGAAAAAACAAACTGGACAGCATAATTACAAGTTCTATAGGATTACCACCAAAGCGTCAAGAAACTTAAGTACCGGCAAAATACATTATTCATTGAAACTTCTGGTCTTTAAACCAACCTTAGCTTTCTTCCAAATCTATTTTTCGGTCTCCCTCGCTCTTTTTTCCAACGCGATCAGTTACAAGCCACTAGTTCTGACAATTATTACTCTACTATGCACACTTACAGCTATACGAGCAGTCATAGTCAACCCGATAGAGTTGACTTAGAAAAGAGCTACTTGTCTCCCATGCAGTTGTTGCATCGGCCTCCTCATATAGTCCAGATGATCATTGAAAATTTGGGGACAGCTCGTACGATGAAACATTCTTATATGTAGCTCCACTAAAGTGAAGTAACCCATCAAGGTACCATCATCCTGTTTAGCACCATTTCTGTCCCAACGGAGCCCCATATAGTCTATGTTCATAATTTGGTGATAGCAGTGTTAACCTGAATGGTTGAGAGGCATAAAATATGCCCTCTCTTTGCGGAGGCAGATCCTTGTGCGAGGGCCTTAATTATGCAAATAACCGATTTTAAAACATCGAGTTAACATATAAATATCGGAGAGGACGCACTAGCGTTAGTGAAGAGTTATATGCTTCCCATGTATTTCGTATGCCTTCGTATGTATTTCATAGAAGTAGTCCCCAACCACTTCGAATGGAAGGCACGGTCATTGAAACTTTGGAGGAGACTCATTTGGTCACAGATTGTAAGTTCTAGTGCCCCTAAAAAGCGCCAACATTGATTGGAGGGCAGCCATCCCTCCTCCCATACCCTACTTTTCCCCTAAGCACCCCTCTGGCCCCCCCTAGCATCATATCCAAATTTTGAAATAGTCATTTTATCCAAAATAGGCAGAAGATCTACTATGTATGCCTCCAGGGTCGATATGACCTCTACAGGAGCAATGGTCTTAAATAATGCAATTCACCCTTATTCACGGATAGATTTTAGTAGAAAAGGAAGACATGTTTGGTTTTGGTTGTCCGATCGGCTTGGAACTCTTATGGATCGTTCGCTAGGCCAGGATTTCCCAGAGTTTAGAAAGGTTAAACAACAAAGCATACCACAGTACATCAAAACACTTTATATCCAAGCGTGGCAAGTGTGCAGAGTGGCAGAACTGTGACAAGCATTACTGGGACTGATCCAAGCTTAGCGCTCCGAGCAGGTACACCAGGTGGCGTAAAGTGGGTAACTCCTTGTAGATTCTAAGGATGTGGAAACTAAGGATTAGTCTTCTCAACCACTAACTATGTTTTCTTTGGCTATCAGGGCTAGGAGCCTTTTCGGCCTGAGTCAGGTACGTACGCAAGATTTTATTTTCGGGGGGGGGGGGGGGTAATAAAAAATGTATTTGATAGTTGGCATCAGAAGTTCCCGGATATAAGAAAAAAATAATTTTTTAGAGGGGAGAGGGAGCAGCGGATCCTGAGGCCCTCTCCCAGGGCTAAGTCCCTTGCCAGAGTCTAAACTCCGTTTGGCGAGTCCATCCTTAGCACAATAAGCCCGTACATATAAGGTAACCTAGTGCCTTTCGTCATCGGTTGTTTAAAGCTTTTCATAGGTCTTAAGTAATTTGTAAAGTTCAACAAACCCTAAAACTAGTTACCTTATTAGTTAACATAAAATATTAAATACCATCAGACATTGCTAAGCCTGTTCCATAACCCTATGTCTCAGTTCCAATTGTTTTTTTCCTTTTTAATAATGAGCTATGCTGCGTTAGGCTACGTGTCCGGAATGAAAAAACACAGCGACAGGCACCTTTGAAAGAAACCGACGCATCAGGGGAAATTTGCAACCACATAAGGTGCATAAATTGTCGAGACAAAGCGTACTTTGGTTGAAAAAGAAAATCATACCCTCCCCCACTCCAGCGAAAAATGTTTTTGGCCCTTTTTAGAAACTTTCTTTGAATGAAGGGGGCGTCCCCCAGGATTCTTTTCTTACCTTACGTTCCTCCTGGCATAAGGACTTACGGTTGTAAGTTTCAAACCTACAAGTCATCATGTAAGTTTGTTCTGTCATCAGCGACAGAAAGTTTTTTTGGCCTATTTCTGGGCTCCTTGCCCTTTCCCACTAAAGGAAAATATTCCATCCTTTGAAAGCAGAGATCAATCCCTGAGAGTTTCAAGCCAATCACACACCATCATAAACCAACGCCCTTTTTAAATTATAAAACTTATGTCTAAACTAATGGCAATTTGTAATATCCACGACTCTTTCCCAAGCAACTGCGGGGGTCATGTCGTCCCAGAAGGCCTACTTATTGAATTTTCTGACTATTTGGAAAAAATGGTTAACCCAAAATTTTTTATCCAATGTCTTCCCGAGTTCCGGGGAAAGGGTAGTAAAACAGGGCACATTAGGGGGTTGATCACCCTCCATCCATTCTCAACTCCAAAAAGCACTAGAGACGTACATTTTTAGTCAAATGAGCCCTCACCAAAATTTCCACGGCCACCACTTCCATACAAAAGGGTGGGGGGGGGGATTGAATAAATCAAGAAGTGATAAATTGAAAGCGTGTCTCTTTACTTAGGCAGCGCTAGTGCGTTGCTGCATATAGCATGTAGAAGCTAGAGCAACGTTTCTTGGTTCAAATATGTAGACCTTCTTTTTTTTTATCTGTTATCCCCGAGCACAGTTTATAGAAAGTCTAATTCTATAAACTGTGTCCCCGAGACTGCGACCGAAAAAAAATTTTTCTTTTTTTTTTAATCTATGTCAATGCTAACGCAAAACGAACAAAAATTAAAAGAAATAATCACATAAAACATAAAGGTAAATGATATATTACTACTGCTAACAACTCACCTCAGCACCAAGCCGCCTGAGGTCAAAACAGCTACGCACGCTCCTTTTCCCTCCCAGTCTACTCAAAGCCTCCCTCTTTACACCCTCCCAGCAAGTTCCCATTTCCTTTGAATCTTCCCTTAAGACATCCTCCCACACCGACCGAGGACGACCTGGTTTCCGTTTAGTCCTAGACGGTTGGTGGAAAAGGACAATTTTCGGCAATCTGTCATCCTTCATCCGCACAACGTGCCCTAACCATCTCAACCTTCTCTCATTATAGCTCATGAAAGCGCTAGTGAACCACATTTTTCGTCAAGACTACTTTTTGAAATACGGTCAGACAGACGACTGCCCAAAACAATCCGTAAGCAATTTGTCTGGAAAACGTCTAGTAAATCTTCCACGGTTTTTCAGAGCGCCAATGCTTCAGAACCATTTTGACAACTGTCATCACTGTAGCTTCCAATATTCTAATCTTGGTTCGCCGACTTATCTTCCTATTCTTCCAATTTTTTTTCAACTGTGAAAAGACACCCTGTGCCTTGCCTATTCTACTTTTAACATCTTCACTGCACCCACCGTCTTAACTAATAATTAACTAAAAAAACTTTTTCCACAAAATAAGTTTTTCAAAAAAAGTAAAGAACTCCACTAAACAAAAAATGAGCAAAAATAAAATCAAATAATCTACCAAGTGTGAAACTACCACAAATCAGCATCGATAAATAAATGAAACCCAAAACGAACAGAAACTACAATAAATAACTGAGTCAAACTCAAAACGAGCAGAAATTAACATAAGTTGGGCACAAAACCCCTATGCCTTGCCAAGGCCAGAACAAAATTTGCACTTTATTGAAAAAAATATAAATGTTTTTATTTTTATAACCTTAATAAATCAAATAATATTGACATTTTGATTACTAAATATCAGTATATGTATATTAAACTGACAATGCACATTCATTTGTATTTTTTCAGTAAAGTGCAAATTTTGTTTTGTTCAAATGAATGTGCATTGTCAGTTTAATATACATGATATTTAGTAATCAAAATGTTAATATTATTGGATTTATTAAAGTTATAAAAGTAAAAACATTTATATTTTTTCAGTAAAGTGCAAATTATGTTCTGATCTTGGGAAGGGATAGGGGTTTTGAGCCCAACTAATGTTAATTTCTGCTCGTTTTGAGTGACTCGGTTATTTATTGTAATTTCTGTTCGTTTTGGGTTTCATTTATTTATCGATGCTGATTTGTGGTAGTTTCACGCTTGGTAGATTATTTGATTTTATTTTTGCTTATTTTTTGTTTAATGGAGTTCTTTACTTTTCTTTGATAAACTTATTTTGTGGAAAAAGTTGTTTTAATTAATTTCATACAAGATCGGAATTTCCATTCAATATTTTACGCCTTAAATAAAAAAAAGTTCGGAAATAAACTTTTAAGAATTTGTCTAAAACTAGCATGTAATAAGATTATGTCAATTACAAAAGCCCCCCTCCCCACTCCAAGCCCCCTAAAGGCTTGTTTATCATTTGTGCTTTGCCGAACACAAAAAAGCTGCACCTTCCTTTTTAAAGTTTTATTTCTTGATGAATTTCAGTTACTCTTAAGGTAAATCAAATTAAAACGGAAAAAATAATGCCAAAAATAGTTACTTTGAAATAGTAAAACTAAATTGATTGTAGCAGATGTATTTGTTTCAGGGAATTTTTTTCCCCTAGAAACTTGATAAGCATTTTGACTATTTAAAATGCTATAATAAAAGAAATATACTGTTTAAAATACCTATGGTTTCCCGTAGGTTTGAGGTGGGCAGCAGGCTGACTATTAACTATTCCCGTTTGTTTTGAGATTCATTTACTATTATCTTATTTGGTTGAGTTTGAATATTCTCATTCATAGTAATTTCTTTCCATTTTAAGTTTGAATTAATATGTGACTGTTTTTGCTCTTTTAAGTTTTAATATCACTCTACTTTTCTCCAAAAAAATATCTTTGAATAGCTTTATTTGATTTAATGCTTATGGACGTCAACCCAAGGCCGTATCCAGGAGGGATTACCCGGTTTGAACCCCCTCCCCCGAAATTTTTGACCAAGTCGAAAAATAGTCTAAAAAATATCTGGAAAGACAAAACCTTACCAGAAAAAAGATGCTATAAAAAAATTGGGTACCCCCCCCCCCGAATAAAAATCCTGGATACCTGCTTGCGTTAACCACTCTCAACGTGAAAATGATTGTACCTATCCAGCCCTTAAACCTTGACCTTAGAGCCTGTGCTTCTTCTTCTCTACTAATATTGCATATGGTATCGCACAAAATTAATTATCATTCTAATTATATCTACCTTCTTTGTTAAATGAAAATGAATAGGTAGAAGAAGAATTCCATACAAATAATGTAACCAATCAATCAAAGTGTCAAGATGTGTTATACTAATATCCATATGACGTGTTCACCAAGTATATGAATTTCAAATCGGACAATTCCAATCATTAATTAACAATTCATAGTAGAAAAAGAAGATTGCATAAATTCTAAATAATTATAAATCCACCAATGTCTTTGTTGTCCACAAGCCCGCAAGAGTGGTTTTCAAAATATGCACTTCACGAAGGACTTAGAAAAAAACCTGAAATAGTCACCAAAAACTCAGTCATCAATAGCATATCAGCACATGAGGCCGTGAGGAGGTATATACTCGCTTTCAACTCCAAGCCAAGCAATGTGAACGATTATTTCAAAATACAAACTTTTTGGATGTAATGGCGTAAAAATTCCCCGATTGGACCTCCCCCAAAACTGGCTTGACCCCAAATCAAAATCGAGAGTACTATTTTTTTTTCAACATCTCGGCGTATGGCCTTGATAAGCAACCATGACTAAGAAATAAAAACGGACTTTAAAAAACTCACAATGCAGAGTTGATTTAAGTCGGAATTAAGAGAAATCAAACCCTCTAAGGAAAAGTATGTGAATACTTTCGCTGTATAACTCATTTCTGAAAAAAAAAAATTCAGATACGCCATTTAGTGTTGGCTACAATGATAAACCAACTTTTCGACCACTCGCTCTTCTGACCTCAGCTTTCATAAAACAAAATTCACATATACTCCATCACAATGACGCGGCTTTTCAACCTACAGCTATGTTACAATGAAAAGGACAAAACGAATTAATTGCTTCGTAGATAATATTTGATTTATGACATGAGAACACCGAATACTACAATTGCGTTCGGCTGCGTATATTTAATTACATAGCACTGTTTCCAATGTAATAATAGTAACATAGCCAGATAGTTACTATAGTTGTTTTTTTTTTTCAGAATGGATTACTGGATTTTATTTATTATTAAATATACACAGTCCTTCAAAAAAAGAGCAAACAAGCGTTGTCACATGGAAAATCGATCGTAGTAACGCAGAAAGCATCCAATCCACAGATGATAACCAAGTGAGCTTGCCATTCGCCAAGGCCTAAAAGCCCGGACTAAAAACTTAGCTAAGAAAAATTTTCAAATTGCTAAAGGTTGCCAAATATGCTTACAACTCAAGAGCTTAAGCAGAAAAGTTATGACATAAAAAAAAAATAAATAAAGTGAACATTCAGTATACAACATAACTTACAATGAAAATGATAAATGGATATGAAAGTTGACAATGAAAAGTCATAATTAATTAAAAGCATGCTTTCATACCAACTGAACACATATGGTGAGAGGGTTCGTCCCTCCCCTAAGGGGTTGTTATGGCTCCCCAAACTCCAGAAAAATTAAAACATTGTAGCATAAAAAATACGTTTTTTTTCAAGATTTCTAGCCATCTCCCTTCCTTTGGCTGGGCTAGTGAACAATGTCCACTATTGACAACAAATATACTTTGACTTCATTTGACTCACCTCAGCTGCTCTCTCCACCATGGTCAGACTTAGCTGGTGGCTCCGCCCCCAAGGACTGGACAAGCAAAAATTACATAAGTGTCTCTAATGTCCGTCGTCTGAAGAGTCAGCAAAGCCAAGTTTCAACCACCAATGCCGAAAAAAAGCCTGTCCCCATATTATTCTCAGTCCCAAATTTCAAGACTAAGAAGCAGATTTTACAAAAGTCTTACGAAAGAAAACGGTCAGGTACGATTCAGTTCCGAAATGATATCTCCAAGACCACACGTCAGAAAAAAAACAAAGTTATATGAGGAGTTGCAGGTCAGGCGTGCACAGGGCGAAGCTGATTTGGTTATCAGTGGGAACTCTATAGTTCCAAAAAAACGGTCAGATTCGTGCAGCCCTTTCGGCTGCAATGGAATATTAAATATTATACCCTACAATGTAACCAGTGTAAATAGACATTTAGATGGTAACGTTTTTCAAAGCAACACTAGGGACAAGTAGCCCCCTCCAGGCATGAAATGTAAGCATCTACATAGTACCAATAAAGGGAGTAATTTATCTGTTCTATACAAACACAGACTCTTTATCTTCAAAAAGTGATGAATTTCAAGCCCTAATATCTGCCCTTAAACCCCACGTCATTGTTATTACGGAGTCACAACCAAAGAACTGTCAGCAACCACATGTGTATTTCCAGCAAGTGCCTGAATATAATCTCAATATAAACAGTAATTATAAGCGTGGAATTTTCTTTTATGTTTATACTTCATTGAAGTATATTGAAGTAAATGACACAATCTCTTCAAGTATAAGTGAATGTTTAGTTGTTGATGTTAAGTTACTGGGTCCACAATTGCTTTTAGAGTTGTAGCATTTTATCGTAGTCCTAGTGTTAGTGAATTGCCTACATTTAATAATAGATATTACAGTATTTGTCCTCTGTCTCTGAAAGAATCAAGTTCCCCAATTCCCATCATCCCCTTCCTTTATAGATCCTGAAACTCTTTCACATATAGATGACAATTATGTAAAATCACAAATTTTCAATAAGGTATTTGGTTCAGTTTTCACACAAACACATAGAGAAACACACGCTCAAATTACTCCTACAGATTTAGCCATAACAAAAGAATTTGACGATTCAAATTTTACGGTCCAGCAGGTTTATCAAACACTCCGAAATCTTGATCCTGGAAAGGCGCCGTATATTGATACATTTTCAAGTATGATGTTACGCGAACTTGCATCAGTGCTTGCTGGACCACTAGCATATTTCTTTAATCTTTGTATCTCGTCTGGTGAATGTCCTTCAGCTTGGAAAAAGAGCAATCATTAGGCCGTTGTACAAGAATGGTTCAAAGACCCATTTTAAAAATTACAGACCAATTTCAAATACATCAATCTTTTCCCGTATAATGAAGAAAGTTCTGGTGAGCAAAATCCAGGCACATTTTGAGAAAAATAATTTATGGAATTCAGCTCAGCATGGTTTCCGTAAACGGCGATCTAGTAACACGCAGTTTCTGGAGGTGATATTGACTTTTCCAAGGCATTTGACAAGATTTCCATCCCACTTCTGAAAAAGAAATGTCAACTATATAGTATCGGCCCGCGAACGGAAGCATGGATAACGGATTATCTTATAAATAGAACCCAAGAGGTTGAGGTAGGTGATGCTCTGTCATCATCTATGTCTGCCATAAACGGAGTTCCGCAAGGCAGTTGTCTTGGGCCGGTACTCTTCTGCCTTTTTATCAATGATTTGCCACGTGTTGTTAGGAATTCAACCTTAAAAATGTTGGCAGATTATGTGAAAGTTTACAGGTCAGTCATGAATGAACATGAGATTTCTTTACTTCAGGAGGATTTGGTTGCTCTGCGCCGGTGGTGTACGGTAAACTCTATGTTCATTAACAAAACCAAGTGCAACGCTGTGCACTATTTGCGTAGACTCCCTCAACATTGTCATTACTTTGTTGATTGTAAATCAATTTCAAGCGTGGAGTGTGTTCGAGATCTTGGGGTTTGCTTTAATTCAAGCCTCAAATTTGATAAACATGTATCGGATATCACCCATAAGGCAAATTACCAATTACTACGTCTAAAGCGTACATTTTTTAAGTTTAACCTTCGTTCATTGATTTCACTTTATGTATCCACTGTATGTCCAATACTTGAGTATGGCTCATCAGTATGGTATCCCCTTAATAAGAGAGATAGAGAGATGGTTGAGAAAGTGCAACGTAGGGCCACGAAACTCATACCATACCTGAGACATCTACCTTACCACCAGAGAATGCAGAGACTACAGTTGCCTAGTCTTCAGTTCCGATGCGATAGAGCCGACATAATAAATACATACCGCATTGTTAGGAACATTGATAATACCACTCCAACTCACTTTTACAAAAACAGTAGTACCCGTCAACACCAACACAAAATTTACCCACCATGTTCACAGAAAAGATTAGGCCAAAATCTTTATGTAGCCGAGTGTGGAAGACCTGGAACATACTTCCGTCGGAATTAGTTGCGAGTACCACAGTCCAATCTTTCAAAAGTAGTTTAGCCTCTACAGATTTCTATACTAGGTCTAATAATAATCCGTTTTGAGAATATTTTTATTTTTTGTATTAGCTGTTTTGTAACCGGTATGTTTTTCAGTTATTCTGTATGTTTACTTTTCAGTATGTTTCAGTTATTATCAGATATGTTTCAGTTAGTTCGGTATGTTACTGTATGTTTCAGTTATTGTGTTTTCAGAGTGTTACTTTTCATAGAATTGTATGTGTGCATTATGTTGTCAACATTGTCATAGAGTTGTATGAGTGTATTATGTTATCAACATTGTCATAGACTTTTTATAATTGTTCAGTGCGACAAGCTAGATAAAGCTTACCGTATTTTGGTATTAATAATAAAATATGGCACCATCTTCTGAATATATTGCGTATAAAAAAATTGGCCGATATCCGATATTTTTTTCGATATCCGATAATGACACTAACCCCCATACCAACTCGACAATATCAGCCGGCCGATACACAGGTCGGGCCCTAGTGGAAACCTGCAATTTTCTTTCTCTTGGAGCAAACTCCTTTTTGAGACAAATGAATAAGCAACAAATTCTTCTAAGGAAAAGGTGTGAAGCTTGGTTCCTACATGAGTCTCACTTTCAAGCTGAACGGAAAATTCCATCCCATCCAAAAACTAATTCTTAAGCACCATTCTGCTAGATATATACTGTTCTTACCTTAACTTTGTACCTTAGCGACCCGGATCGTTTTAGAGTCCCAGTTCTTGCCAACTCTTGAGTGTCTTCTAGTCCGGAAAGCCCTGGTCGAACAGATAATTCGACCAATTCAGGAATAGGTTGGACCTAAAAATTACTTAAATTTATGTCATCATTCCAGAAAGTTAAAAGGTGATTAAACAAGGATATCAAAAAAAATTATCAAGTTAGATTGTATTACTGTTTCCTTTGCCTCAACCATTAAAGTGTATTACACAGCAGCAAAGAAGAAAACAAGCATGGAATTCGACGAGGGAAAGCCAAGGAGTTAAATCAAGAAAACTACCCCCAAATCGAAGGATGGATAGACTTTTAATATTTTGATTGCACCCTCAGAAATCACCATAAGCGAGCATCAGCTCGTGATTGTATACCTTTGCATTTGAATTTAATGTATTTGAATTGTTTCAGCTTGGGCTTGTTTAGGAGCAACTGAAGAATATTGTACAAGGTAGTTACAATCGAAATATTCGAATTATTATGTTGTTGTTGTTGGTTCCCCTATCTCGTGAAAAATAAAAAAAAAGTACCTAAACAGGTGACTGTGCTTAAACCGAGTACATGTCTAGGCAAGTGTTTCTACTGTCCCTGAATTTCTATGAAATAAAACTGGGTTCTCAAAAATTTCCCCGAAAATTAACGATTTGTACTTCGTATTAACGTTCGTGTATGTATGAACGTTAATTTTCCGGGAGATTTTGGAAAGCCCGATTTATTTTCAGGGAAGTTTGGGGAGAACTCAAAAATTTCAGGAACAGTGGAAGATCTGATGCAGCCCAATGTTTCTTTCTTTTTTCTTGTTTTTGTGTGCTGATATATTCAGATCACATATAGTAACTTAGAAACTACTAGCCTATCTAGTTATATGACATGTTTGTCCAGCTGAGATCATCCAAAGTCATAAAATAAACTAAACAAACTTAATTTACAAGTTCCATCAAATGAAAAAAGGGCGACAAAAATCTATTGTTCCAGCCAAAAAAAGTGCGTCCGAATGATGCATTGACACCTGGTGGTTAAATCTTTTCCCTAAAATCTCATTCGGCCCTGAAGAGATTTAGGGCTTTCTATTTTTTTGCGATTTTCTCCTTTTTTGTTGTTAGAAATTATTGGAAGTGAAACTATTGCTACCAAAACTGTTCTTGCTATGACCTGACAGGCAGAGAAAAACATTTTCTTCTCCAAACAACAGGTTACAATTATCAGACAAAAGACTTAAAAATTATTTTTCCGGGTTTGTTTCTCCTTAAAATCTTGTAAGTTAACCCCTTTTGAATTTCCTCAGGCCAAGAAGAGTACACAGCTGAATGCCATCTATCTTTACATACTTGAGTAGTAAACGCCATTCACTGGTGCAAACAATCATTATACATGTTAATGTTTTGTAAGCTAACTAGGCTAATCACAAAAATAAATTTCCATACTTAGGCTACTCAGAAAAACCCTACAGGTAATCATTAAGGTGTTAAATAGAAAATTAGAAATGAAGCAACTCAAAAATAGGCGCAACCAAGTCCATGAGGGAGGGCAAGTAATTTTTTAAAAGCAGAGACAGGGCATGCACTGGAGTTAAGCTCAGAGGGGAGGATTTCAAGGTAACTAGAGCAATGAAAACACCCAAGATAAACCAAATTACATGAAATATTTAGGAAATACTAGGAGGAATCTCAAAATCTTGAGATTCTGGAAGGACCATGTCGAACCCCCCCCCCCCCCCCTCACACTACGAATGTTTCTAAAAGTAAAACGAAATAAAGCTCCATAGACACTTCAAAATAAAATATACCAAAATATTTAGGAAATTATCAGAAAAAACGTAAAATCTTGACATTCCAGGGGGACCAGGACCAAACTTCCGCTGCTCACCACTGCAGATGTTTTTAAAAGTACCAAAAAATAGAGCCCCATGGCTGCTTCACAACAAAATTAAGCTGCATTTCGCACATTTCTTTTAGAGAACAATTTTTTATTTTCAATTATTTTAGTATAGTTGCGTTTTTTATGTACCAGATCAAAAGGTAATAATTAAACATGTCTGGCTGTGGAAGCAGTGTTTTCCTCAATGTAAACATTATTGCATATCAATTAAGGGGATGAGAGGATATATTACCAGGCATGCTATCCTCACAGAGAAGTAAGATTATCCAGGAATAAAGCTAGTATATAATTTATTGCAAAGAAACTGGCTTTTTTCTCTAGAAGAATTTTTTTTTAGGATAACTTAAAAAAGTTTTATCAGTCAACGACTACTAGTCAGTAAGCGATGTCGTGGCAAAAATAATAAGAGAGTATCCGTACTTGGGACATTTTTTTTGTTTGCCCCCAGCTCCCTCACGCTTTGTGATGAGGAAACAAAAATTTCTCAGCATCTTTGCACTAACTAAAAAAGTTATACCCAAGGTTTAAAACCGGGAGCTCATTCAGTTTTTAAGGAAAGGCATTAATTTCACAGTCCCCTCATTTTGTCCCAAGTATTGAATGGGCCTCTACAGATGGGACAAGTGGTAACCATACTTGGGACAGACCGTAATATGTCTTCTTGATGCAAAACTCAGCTATTTAATAGAGATAATGGAGTAAAACTATAAAAACAGGAAAAAAAAGACAGTGTAAAATGTCTGTAAAATCACAGTGTGTGTCCTAATGAAACACGTTTAGGGCCATTCAAAACTGGTCTCTCTTAAAGCAGAAGAAAATATGCCCTCGAAATTAAAACCAACGGGCGAAAAATGAATAAAAAGGAATCTTTTTCTATGAGTCTGTCAGTCACAAACTTCATGAAAGCTCAATCCAGAGGTGGTTTTAGGGGAGGGACAGAAGGGGAACTTGTCCCGGGTGCAGAAATTTTAGGGGCGCAAAATTTTAAACCAATAAGCTAACGGTTATAATTATTTTGTAATTTTTGAAGTTTTATTAATAAAGTAGAGAGTTCAATTAATAAATAATAAATTATTATTGATTAATAGAATAAAAATAATTCAAAAATAAAAAAATAATTAAACAATAATAATTAAATCGAAATAATTAATAATAATTATATAAATTAGATCAAAAATTAAAAATAAGTGAATAACAAATTATTAATTAATTAATAAATTGAAAATAATTTTGGTAAAAATACAATTTTGCTAAAAATTTTGTTGTAGACAGGGGGAGGGGGTGCTAATCAAAATTTTGCCCCGGGCGCAAGGGACGCCAGAACCGCCACTTGCTCAATCATATAATTTGTATTCCTTGCATTAAAACTGTTTGTAATCTATTGCAACCCCAAAAATATGCTTAGCATAAAACTTTAGATACCAAAAGCATGAATCTCTCAAATCAAGTGATGTTATGACTGCACCAAAAGATAGGAGCTTTCCATAAAATTTCTTCTTCTTTGTTTTATCTTGAATGTTTTCGGTTTTCTTAATGAGAGTTGCTTAAACACACATAAGAGAGTGAGTGCTTGATCTTAAGTTTATTGGCCTAGCTAACTCCAGGTCCTAGCATTTCTTAGGATATTGAAATCTTTTCCATTTGGTTTTTGGTCATTCAACAGATTAAAGTGTAGCCTATAATACAAATAAAAAACTGCCCAGTAATGCTATTGAGGGGACATTTATCAAAGCTAATATATGAAAAAAGAGAAAAAAATATTTAAGGGTTGAATGTCTTTGAATAGAAATGTAAAAATGTTAAAGGTGTAGGCGAGTGTGATTTTTCTCAATTTTAGAGAAATAAGGGCTGTACCACAAAAGGATTTGCAATTTGTTCTTTAATTTGTTCTGCCTGATCAAAACTATAATTGTAGATTAAGTGCACTCCTGCTTGGCAAATAATTTTTAGCAAGCTCAATTTTTAAATAATAAATAAAAAAGAACCAGTCTACTCTCATATACTGCTTGTTTTATTTTCTCAAAAATTTTAGCTAGAAACACATATTTTAGAAAAAAAAGTACATAAGAATCAAAATAGGCTTCAGACTTGGGGCAGAGGTGGCCATCTTCCCGTCGTACCCATGAGTTTGTTTTGCTTAAATTGGGAGCCGGGGGGGGACGTTTTAGTCTCTGGATGTGTGTGGTCCGAGACTGATGTCAGAGCCTGGAGTCTGCCTCGTAAAATCGCAAACCTATAGCCACGGATGTCAGAAAGCAGCGACGATCGGAAGCTTGGATCCAAAAATAGTGGAGGGTGACAGAGATTATTCTAAATCTAAAGCCAGAAATGGTTGAGGGCGACGGAGAGAAACAAGAGGCGGAGGGCAGAGATATCGGTATCCCAGCCACTTTCGTCTCTGGACCAGCGTTGTCTCTCAGGGCCAAGACGGCCCTCATGTCCTAACATAAGGGCTAAATATAGCCAAGTTAAGCCACCCCACAGCTCTGGGTGTTTCTCGACCCACTGTTGGATACTGAGCCGGTGAATGAGAAACACTTCAGAGGGATGGAATGATGGAGGTGGATGTAAATCATGAAGGGACTCGAACCGCGATGAATTTTCAAATGAGGATTAAAGGAAGGGGTATAGAGGATAAAACCCAGTTTTTCCGTGTCCATGGCCACCGTTTAGAGAGGGGCTCAGGCCTTCGGGCCGTGCCTGACAGATACTGAGGCACAATAGCACATAGAGAGCAGACCCGTTGTAAGGGATATTTTGAAAAACAATTAAATTTGTTGGCCCTACTATTCAAATTTTCACCTCTATGGAATAGTTTCAGACAATCTCATCCCGCCGCGTTAGCAAATGCAGGTTTTAAATTCAAACTTAGGGCTTAAACTAAAATTTGAACTAAAACTCAAATTTAAGTTGAGTAGAAAAATTCTTACTTTGAGAATCAACGGCCCTGGAGATTTACGAATAACTTCAATAATGAATTCTCGATTTTTATCCCTGACATCGGTTCCATCTATTTCTAAAAGTCTATCACCAGGAAGGAGTCCAGTTGGGCAACTGGGTAAAGGTTCAGCAAAAACAATATTTTTTCTTTCTAAAGCACCATTATTTTTCTCTTGTATCACAGCACGACGTAAGGAAAAACCAAAATCACCCGCTGGTGTTCTTGTAATCGACAAAGTTCGTGGTTTTGGTAATGGCAGGATTGTCACTTCTTGTATTTTCAGCAATCCATCATATTCAGGGTAACGAAAGTACTTTCCACTAGGGGTTATACCTAAATATTCACCTGGTCTGCAAGTCCCTGGTGACAACAATCTAGTCTTTGCTTTTAATGGCGGGGGAGCTTTTGGAGGTAGTCTGGGAGGTAGGTCTGGTACTTTCTCATTAAATGGGTGACCTTCAACTGGTGATCTTAATTCTGGTGACCGTGCACTGCCATTAGTTTTGATGCGTAAGGCGTTGTACACAAGTTCATAATCTAACGAATAATCAAGCTGTGGCGTGACAGAAACAGGTACACTATCACTTGCAATACTAGTAGTTGGGGATTGCAAAGAAACATTTTCGTATAATACTAGTTCATTCTTTTTAGTGTTTTCTAGAAGTTTATTATCATCATCTAAGTGTGCTAAAGTGATGTCTTCAACTTGTGATGATCTAACTTTAAGGATGCCTCGACCTGGTAGTCTGGATAAAGAGTTTAAACTGCTTTCACTATTTGATGCACTTGAATGTTTCTCTTCCAAGTCAGAATCATCTCGATTTATGTTCCAGTTTGTTGTATAATCTGCTGTAATCCCACTTGGAAGTTTTTCCTTTTTTCTAGGTAGTAGCTTCAAGCTGCGCCTGACTTCATCCAACCTACCCAACTCTTCTGCTGTTAATCTTTCCTTGCTTTCTTTTTTCTCTTTATTCTGTTTCTTTTCTTTTTTCCTTTTGTCTTCAGAAACTCTTTTCTTTTTTCATAAAACTAAACATTATAGATCAGCAGCCTAAAAGAAACAAAGACGTTTAATTCCATGATTATGTACTACATTTTATTAAAAGATGAAAACATTACACTTTGTGCTACTAAATTTCATTTCAGAAACAAATTAAAAATTTAGCATACAGCTTCATTTAATTTCAACTAAGCATGACATGCAGCAGATTCCTTATTTTTGTTTAACATTTTAGAGAGCTGATTAAACGAAGTTAAGGTAAATGGGAGCAGTATCACACTGACCCCAACAACTTAACAGTATTTACGTTTAGCATAAAAAATGTTGTAGCTGGCTCCTGTCAGTTACCCAAGAGTTCACAAACCTGCCTTTACGACTGCAACAAGGTAGGTGCTGGTTCTAGACGTCTTTGAGGCTTCAAATCATGCAGGAAACCCGCCTCCCTCTCCGTAAAAAATTTCCTCTGGAAAATTCCCCGTAGAAAATCCCCCATGGAAAATTCCTCCCGCATGAGATTTCCTCCACAAGACAATTCCACATAAAATTTCCTTATTTTCATTTGAAAAAAAAACATAGTTTTTATTTAATACTCCTTACTTACTAACCGTTACTACAAACTGTTTTATACTCCCTTGTTAAAGCGCAATTCTGTATGTGCTATTGAGCTTGAACAAGATCTTTATTAATATCCCTAGTTTCCAAAGTTCACAATATTTGCGACTTTTCTGAAAAAAAGGTGTCTTTCTGCGAAAATCGTCGCTAAATCAACTTCAAAACTAGGCCGTTTTCAGTAGAAAATGTGCAAATAACAATCCCAGTTAATAAACATAGGAAAATATGATATATGTAGGCCTATATACAGTACACACATAGATATATAAAAATGAGTTATGTTCCTTATACACAGTAAGAGCTTAACCATAAGCAAAAACAGACTGGTGTTTTTACAAAAAAAAAAAAAACTTAATGCTCTTATACAACACATAAAGCTTCAAAGCCATGTGAATTCAGTTTGAACAGGGATGTCCAGTCACAAAAATGTAAGAGGGAGGCAAGGATTTTTTGACGATTTTTTAATGGAGATACAAAAAAAAACATTGAGCAAGTATACTTAAAATGAACGACCTCGCAGCGACGACTTCGCTACTTGGAGAAATCGTCGACTGATCTACCCAAATCCAGTTTTTACCTCCTCCTTTTCGACGGCCATTATCGTGAGATCACTGATGTTTTCACTTATCATTGTCAATTCCAGATAACTCTTCACACACCCTAATTATAAGATGAATCGTTCATTGCGGAATGGGCAATTGGGAGGCCGGATAAAATTTCAATTCCATTTTTGAAATCCAATTTTGAAATCCAGAGAAAATCCATTTTTGAAATCACTTTTTGAAAGATGCAACTTTGCAAGAGATAGTTGGAATTTCATCACATACTTATCGACACCAATAATCTCTTGGTAAAGTAAGTAAGTAAGACGGCACTAGACCCTTAAGTTCCAAACCGGCGGTGCTGATCTCCGTTTCGTGGCCCTTCAGCCAGGAAGTTCAAGAGGGATGGGGGCAGCCATCCTGTGCTCTCGCACATCCTTCCTGCTTACCTTCCCCAGATTTCTCTAGGTAGCCATTTAGAGCTGGGTCGACTCTGGCTGAGCTTACAGAGTCACACCACTGACCCTCGTCCCAAATCAAATAACTGGCCACGCCAGGGATCGAACCCCTGTCCCTTGGACAAATAATTCTCAACCCAGCACACGTCCACTTAGCCAAGAGATAATCTCTTGATAATGATACACCACCATTTCTACTTTCGAGGAGTCCACAAAATTGGAACTTGAGGGGTCAAAGGCAGAAAAAGCGTTGAGCAGAGGTATATTTTTCATGAAACGTTTGTCCATCTCGATCGTGAAACGGTTTATTACCTCGATGTACAAAAGTTTACCGGAACCTGATTGAATTGGCTGACTGTTATTACGTTTACTGGTTATTGAGTTTGAAAGAAAGTATTTAAGATGAATGGAATGGCTTGACTTTTCTTGCTTCGAGCATTGTTTTTAGATTATAGATATTTCGATTTCTAAATATCGAGGAAGGCAAAAATTTGGGTATGTTTTTATTAAAGCTGTTCCATTCTTTAACATTTCTCAGCTTTTGGAGTGTCTCCATGTCCCAGAAATCAATGCAAGTGCCTTATTAATCAGAATTTTTTTTACTGAAGCTACTCTGAAAAAACGATTTACTATGACTAACACGTTTACCATATACATGTAAAATTGAGACAACAGAGGCCGCGTTGACTTGCCTAGTAGTCCTTTTGATTCAATGCTGCCTTGCCGTTTGGAACTATCAGAGACTGTGGCTAGCCACGTAACAATATATTCAAATCTGGCCCTCGTCTTGGAAATAGAGTGAACTACGTAAAACCAGAGAGTCAAGACGGTCCTCTCAAGCTCCATGACTTTTTGCCTCCTAATAAGCTCGAATTCCAAAGAAAGATCAAGCCAAGTGTTGCCGAAAGACAATAAATACGTAAAGCCTTTGCACCACATAAAAATTTTGAAAGTTCGCTGATGTTTCTTAGGAAGCCAGTCAAAACCCAAACTAATCTGTGGGTGTGAAAATGAACATAAACTACTCGAGGCACCTTCTCCCTAACTTTTCTTGAACTCCATTAATTTGCCCGCTCATAAAATACGCTCCGTCATAACATTGGGCAATGCAAAATATCAAATCTATACCAGGATTTTCTTAAGTTTCAGAAATCGAGGAGATTAAGCATTCGGCGTCTAATTTTGTATGATGAAAGACGCCGATTGGTCGCTCCACTACTCCACTCCCCAACTCAAAGTTAACATTTCCATTCGAGAATAGGGAAATGAAACTGTTTTATTAAACCAGCGGCGAGGAACTTTCTTAGATATTACAAGACCAAGGTTTTACAAGAATAGGACCAAAAGGACATTCGAAACAAGGCTATCAAAAACTAACACTGCTATTTAACAGCTGTCAAAGAACAAAGCACATGGCTGACAAATACAAACGGCCCGCTTGCCAGTCTCTGAATTAAAATAGGATATAGCTAACATAGGAAATAACTACGAAACAGAAATAACAAGATTATTTTAAAATATAGGGGGAGCATGCCCCCTCCCCCAATTTGCAGGCCAATGTTTGGTGCATATCTTTGTTAGTGAAACATCTTTGAGACAACAGGTTGTCTGACATATACATACATATAATACATAGCTTAAGTATTCCTACACATACAATTTAGGCTAATCTATAAATAAGTTAACTTATTGGTAGTAAAAATTTCAATACCAGTATGTGATGTACAGCAAACAGTGTCTAAATTGTTGTGACACTGGGTTGAAATTTTTCTACATTAATTAATATTCATTACAATTTAATACTACAAGAATCTAATTTTACTTATAAGACTTAACATTGTGTAATGATCGAACTCTCAATGTAGAAGAAGAAGCGATGGTGCCTATATAACAAAAACTGGGAAAAGGAGCATGAATTAGTGCTTGTAAAATTGGCTATATGGGTGTTGTAGCTATCAGACACAATCAGAACTTCTGAAAGTAGTAAAAATCACTGCAATGATCCAGCATCCTTGTGCTTGATTCAGTAGTGGCTCAAGTGTGTCCTGCAGTTCAATCTGCAGTTCATAACACCCCCTTGTGCTTGATTCAGTAGTGGCTCAAGTGTGTCCTGCAGTTCAATCTGCAGTTCATAACACCCCCTTGTGCTTGATTCAGTAGTGGCTCAAGTGTGTCCTGCAGTTCAATCTGCAGTTCATAACACCCCCTTGTGCTTGATTCAGTAGTGGCTCAAGTATGTCCTGCAGTTCAATCTGCAGTTCATAACACCCCCTTGTGCTTGATTCAGTAGTGGCTCAAGTGTGTCCTCCAGTTCAATACAATCATCACTACAACTCCCCCAACTGTAGCTTGAAAGTGAATTCAAAAATTTTCCAGGATTCCAAAGTAGCTGGAAAAACATTCTTTGTTACATGAAATCCCAGATCATAGTTGCAAATACGCTAGGTAAAAATTCATTAGAAGTAGAATTGAAAGATTGGAAACAGCATGGTCCTCCTCTGTATTTTTGCCGTCAAATTGATGCTTCTAACCACAAAAACAGGACAAAAGTTCCACATGTCTGTTCAGTATTTCAATATTGAATACGATGCAGTGAATAAAATTATTGACTTTTTAAGAAAGCTATATGAGAGAGCTTTATGAAAGCGCAGATTGAATGTTTAGTTTGAGAAAGACCTATGGAGACTTTGTAAATTGACAGGGAAAAAGTGTCAGATTTTAGTGCGGACAGCTGAAATTATAGTTTTGGAGTGATGCACTCATTGCACAAAGACATTTTCAAACTAAATGATAGTAATGCTAAAGCTAATTGTAATGTACACGTTTTACATAATTCAGAGAAGAGTTATGTGGGAAACTTGAATATAGACTTAGAAATATTATCTTGAATATATTTGGACATACTTTTCATACTTGTCAAAAAGATGGAAAACTTTCATACTTTCATTCATTTATGGAGACAGAATAAAGAGAGAATTTTCAGCATATACTTGCTAGATAGTCATCACTTTGGCCAAGTGAAAGAACATTATTTTCTTGGAAAGCCTTGAGTTCCTTTTCCTTAAGGAGACCACCTGATAACTTAAAACAATTATATAAACTTCTTCTCCATAGAAATACCCCAAATCATTGAAATTGATCTAATGTTCTAGCGACATGTTTCACTTTCCAGTAAAACCGTGACCGATTTAAGAATCAATTTAATATCACAATTTGAGGAAGCTTTTTTAAACTATAAATTTAAATATCAATTTTTGAAAAATTTATGTGCTTATTCCCAAAAAATCAGAATTTTGTGTACAAGTAGTAAAGAATTTGGACTTAGAAGGAAAACCTGAATTAAAAATGAATTAGAAAGCAATAACTCAAAGGATCTTCAGCACTATCAAAAACTCGGAACTTCTAATAAGCTCAAAAACAAAGAAGAAAAAAGAAAAAAAGTAGAATAAGCTAAAACAGCAGAAAGCGACATCTTGCATTCAAATCACTCGATTTTAAATAACACACACATAATAAATATATATACATTTATATATATATATATATATATATAATATATATATATATATATATATATATATATATATATATAATATATATATATATATATATATATATATATATATATATATATATATATATATATATATACATATATATATATATATATATATATATTATATATATATATATATATATATATATATATATATATATATATATATATATATGTATATACATATATATATATATATATATATATATATATATGTATATACATATATATATATATATATATATATATATATATATATATATATATATATATATATATGTATATACATATATATATATATATATATATAATATATATATATATATATATATATATATATATATATATACATATATATATATATATATATATATATATATATATATATAATATATATATATATATATATACTATATATATATATATGTATATACATACATATATACATGCTGTTATTAGTCCAGAGAGGCAGCCTTAGCAAATATTTCGCATACTTGTAGAAACACTTCCGTATATCCCTAATATCTGAAGCAGTAAGAAGAGACCAAATTGGTGCAAGGGCAAGTAGATGCGGAACAGCAAATGTATTATAAGCGCTAGCTAAGATACGGTGGTTAAATTTAAACTTTGACGCAACTAGTAAACCGTACGCATTCCTAGCTTCTCGGGCAAATTTTTTTTCAAAAGTTGACGCGTGGCGCGAAGATTTGACCCAATCGGTACACCAAGATACGTCAGTGTATCTTGTGCTTTAATAACATGTTCACCTAACTGAACATTTGTCGGGCAATCTGAACGGTGATTGAGCACCAGGAACTCAGTCTTACTCTCATTAAATCGAAGACCAATACGTTTATACTCCCTATCGAGAATTCCAAAATTTTCCTCAATTCCAAAGGCTGTTCTACTAATATCAAGGATGTGATCAGCATAGTTAGCTAGTGAAACATCAATACCATTAAATATACATGTGGTTAGAACGTTCTGTTGTGGCATAATGACAGTATTATTAAACAGGGGGGGGGGAGAAGTAACAGCGCCCTGTCTAACACCCTTTTTACTGGAATTGAAGGAGTGAGTTCCACCGTACCAGGTGAGATGGTAACCTTAGCTTTTTATACATATCACGTATCGATTTGATGACAGAAATATTAACTCCACGCTTATAAGCAGTCAATAAGATATGTGGATGTATACCCGTGTCGAAAGCTCTAGATACATCTAACCCGGCAAAATATAATACCTCATTATTTCAATGAGCATGTAGAAGTAAATTAGCAATCAAATGGTGAGCATGGTCACGGCCTACTCCTTTCTTGAAGCCGAATTGGTTATCCGGTGTATAACACTTATCAGATATCTCGTCAATAATTAGTAACTCAAAAACTTTGCATAAAAACTGGTGACACTGTAATTGGTCTAAAAGAAGGACATTGGTCCTTGGGCTTTCCCCTTTTTAATACCGGGGTTATTACTCCAGTAATGAACAAATCAGGAACTATACCACAACAGAATATCATCTGAAAGAGTAAGGTCAGATGCTCAATCAGGAGAGGGGACCCACATCTTAGATGCTGTGCACAGAGGCCATCAACACCACGAGAAGTTTTCTTTTGTAGCTTAGAAATGCACTCAGTAACCACAGATCGAGTAACAATAAAACCGATCTCATCAGTTGATTGGCCTAAGCAACCATCAAGCTCCCTTTCATATTGATTTGACAATGGTGGATCAGGCTCGGAAAATTCACTTTTAAAGTAACCATACCACTGGTCACTGGTAATTTTGAAAGCATTATAGGCTTTTGAATTATCTCTTTTGAGCAGTTTCCATGCGAAATTAGGTTCACTTGTGGATTTACTTGATAGTTCAGCTACTGATTTAGCCTGGTGTTATTAATTTCTGCATAAAAAAAAGCTTGAGCATTACCTTCCAATTTTCTTAGCAAGAAAATACCAAAAAAAACTTTACCTTTATTACCTATAAACCTCTTTCTGAACAAAAGAATCGATTACTTGCATGTGGCTTTCTTAGCAATAAAATGCCTAAATGTTGCATTTATTATCTACAAACCTCATCCTGTTGTGGTTTTTCCTTTATTTTTATAGAGATTTTAATCTAGTAAACTCATTGTTTGAGTTCTACTCCAAACTAATAACTATGACATTACATAAAAATTAGCCAAAAATCTTAGAGAAATGACAGTGGAATAGTCATAATTACATTTGGAGAGGACAGGAACACCTCAATAGGGAGGGGAGGGTGGGACAAGTGTGTCCAACTATGATACATTTATACAGCAAATGTTGACCCACAAGGTTTGCACTTCAAAAGCTAAGATTTCTTGTCAGAGCGGGGGAAGGGCTGAGCTCCCAAATCCTTATTAGCAATGAAACTGAGCAACAAGGCATGCTTCTCTAGCAATGGCTTAGCAATGCATAAAGGGGGGGGGGGGTGAGCAATTCTCAAAAAACCTTAAACAATGTTACCACTGGAAGGTATGAGGCTGAAACATGGGGGGGGGGGGAGGTGGCTAGTGGGAAACAATGGTAGAGATAGGATACATATCCTTGGCTTTTGCAGACTCGAAATAGTCCAAAGGGAAAATAACTATACCCCATCCCTAGGGTTGACTAACTTCCCAGAGCCCTTGGGGTAATGGCTGTAAGTTATGCCAGTTGCCCATTGATAACATACAAGGTTTTCATGGGAGGGGTGGTCAATTTCAATTTGAAATTCATTACAAGGATGAAAATCCTTAATTTTGCTTCAAGCTGTGATTTAAGGTAATTTAAGGAAAGTTTTAGTTCTCTTTTTAAGAGTCCAAAGTGATTGAAGGGCAACCAGTCCCTCAAGCCCTTTTTCCCCAAATACATCTGATCAAAATTTTGAGATAGCCATTTTGTTCAAAAGTCCAAAGACCAAATAGTTATGTTTCCAGGGTTGAAACCCCCCTCCCAAGCCCTTGGGGCAAAAGTTAAAAGTTATGAAAGTTGCTTATTGTTAACACATAAGGTTTTTATGGAAGGGGTGGCTCTAAAGACTTGGAAAGAGGCTTATTTGATTTGAAAACAAAAGTTTTAGTGTCCTTTTTAATAGTCAAAAGTGATCAAGGGGCAACCAGCCCCCCCCCCCAAATGCCCTTCTTTTGCCAAATGCATCTGATCAAAATTTTAAGATGGCAGTTATATTTGAAAAAGTTCAAAGGTCAAATAACTATGCCTCCAGGGTTGACGACACTTCCCCCTGCTCTCCAGGGTAAGGGCTATTAGTTATGCAAATTGCCCATCATTAACACATAAGGATTTTTATTCGAAAAGAGGGCATGTTTGAACCAGGATCTCCAAAAAAAGCTTAGGATATTAAGATGAAATTTTAAGTAAATGTTGGAAGGGATGCTGAACATATATGCTTGCGGGTTCTAAAAAAAGGAAATATCAGCAATATTTAAAGAACAACTGAGGGTATTAAGTTGAAACTTTCAAGGTATGTTGAGGAAATGTCAAAGAGGGATTGGAGGGCAACAATCAGCCCCTCTTTGTCCTTTTTAGGTACCTTCTCTGCTCAACCCTTAACTTCCAGGGACGCCATGCCACCTTAGCCCTAGTGCAAGGATTGTGAATTCTGCAATTTGCCCAGTGTTAGGAAAAGGAGAAATATTTGATTTTGGGTGTATCTGGAAAGGTTAAGGGCATTAAGGTGAAACTTTGAAGAATGTTTGAGGGGTGTGTTAAACTAAATCAAAATGCACAATCTGCACCCTGTTTATCAAAAGGGAAGATCTGCAATATTTTAAAAATGGCAGAGGATACTAGGTTTAAATTTTCAGGACATGCTGAAGGAGGTGTTAAAAAATAGCTGGAGGGCCACCAGCCCAGTGGTTGGAGTGGCTCCAGGGCCACCTAAATCCTTTTTAGTTGCCCTCCCTGCAAACATTTTTGACCAAAATTCTGAAATAGATACCTTGTTTAAAAGTCAAAAGCTCAAACAACTATGCCTATGGGGATGACAAAACCCTTTACAGCTTTGGAGAGGGATGATGAACACAATATAAAACACTGTGTGCATGCTGGTTGTCAGAAAGACATATCACCAATAGATAGATAAGATAAGATAAGTTTTATTCTTCATTAAATACATATACAAAATTACATGTTATTAATCCCTCAAAGGCTCATTGGCCTGTACAAAGAGGGACGACATATGAATTACATACTCATAGATAAAAAACAAAAGAAAATTTAAAATGATCACTTACTCACATATGAAGGAGAAGAAAAGAAAATATAGATAAAATGGAAACTATAGAAAAAATTAGAATAAATAAACTAAATTTATTAATTATATTAAATTAGACTCAAAAAAAAAAAAAAAAAAAAAAAAAAATATTACATTATTATTACTATAAGCGAATTCCTATCGTCGAAACAGAATTATGTGTATTGTCAGGTAGAACCAACATCATAATAGCTGTTACGATAATATTCATAACTCTTATCCAAGATATTAAAATATCATAACTTAAGCCATGTACAGCCCTTTTAAGCTTATATTTAAAACTATATAAATTCCAATTCAATCAGCTCTGCTTATTTCTTGGCTAGGTGGCAAAATTGACGTTTATGGATTATTTCAATCATAAGGCTTATAATTATTGGACTGTAATAAAATGGTACAAAAGCAATAAAATTTAACCCGTCTTCTTGAATGCTACTCCTTAGTGAACTATACAAGTTTCAGCAATAAATATTGATAGTCATACCTGAGGCCTGGGAGTCATAGCGCAGAGAAGACCACCATAAAACAGAACTAAACATTCAGGGGACATCAACTCCACAAAAAAAAAAAAAAAAAAAAAAAAAAAAAAAAAATTCAGTTTGATTCTTAACTAAATGGTCCTTAAGAATCCTCTTGAAAGTGCCAAACGAGTGGCATTTCTGTACTGAAGAAGGCAGGGAGTTCCAAACCTGATGACAAGCGATGAGGGGACTGAAATCTGACCGCACAGTGGGAGTAGGAGGAATGCAGATATTATGTGACGAACGAAGGTTATATGGAGCTGAATCAGAAATAAACTGAGGAGTTTTTTGAAGAGATTTTGGAAGATTGCCATGAAGCTGATGAAAAACAAAAGAAGCACAAGAAAGAATGTAGATAGACTGTAGATTTAGAAGCGGTCTTGGTGAAGAACGGTTGGTGTCCATAACCAGACGCCGTGTTTTATCATACATGACAGAAAGCGACCGCAGTGTAGAAGGAAAAGTAGACATCCATACTATGGGGCAATAAGAGACATATGACTGGACAAGGCAGAAAAAAAGAAGCTTCAGAATAGATCCAGGAAAGGTGTGTTTGAGTTTTCGAATGACACCCAAACTCCGTGAGACCTTAACCCTAATCATGGCTATATGGTGTCTAAACGAAAGGTTCTCATCAAGCAGGATACCAAGAAACCGGACCAACCGATTCTTTGGTCTACACAAGGAGCCTTGTGACACCTGAAGCTGTGTCAGTTGAGGGAAAGCCTAACCTAACCTAACCTATAAAAGACCTGTTACTGTACATCGATCTAAAAAGAACAAAAAATATAGTTTTTCGTTTTGAAAAACATGCTCTAGCTGTGATGATTGAATCCAACTCTTCTTTTTCTAGAATTAACTTGAAGAACGTTTTTAACAAAATAAGTTTTTCAAAGAAAAAGCAAAGAACTTCATTAAACCAAAAATGGTTTAATTTTTGGACTGTGTCAGTTGAGGGAAAAATAAGAAAATGTGACTTGGTAACATTCAAGGCCAAGTAATTCGCCTCAAACCATGAAACTACTCTCTCAAATATTGCCACCAGATTAGACCTGACATCACATTCCGTCTCCCTAGAGTCCCAAAAGTGCTGTCGTCAGCAAAAGCAACGAGGCAATCTTCATTAGAAGTAGCATTGGGACACGAAGGAACATCCGGATGACAAAGATTGCAGCATACTAGAGGACTGGTGTTCTTGACTGCTGAAATCAGATCATTGACATAAATCAGAAATAAAACGGGGCCAAGAACAGATCCCTGGGGGACACCATATTCTACTTCAGAAGGGCTCCGTAAAAGCAGATCAATTGAAATAAGTCTACCAGAAAGATATGATTCAAACCAAGAGAAAACATTTGATCTTATACCAATATGCGGTAATTTCCAAAGAAGAATCTGATGAGTCAAAGAATCAAAAGCTTTACGAACATCCAAAAATAAAGCTGCCGGGATAAGACCAAAATCTATTGCCGAATGAATGAAATTCAAGAGAGATGCGCAAGCATGCTCTGTAGAGTGATTCGCTCGGAATCCAAACTGGAAATCATGGAAAAAATTTTTGACATCCAGAAAACTAAGAAGCCTGGATAGCATAGCCTTCTCAAAAATTTTGCTGAAAACAGATAGAAGAGAAATTGGCCTATAATTAGCAGGATCACTCCGGGACCCACCTTTATACAGCACTATAACCTTAGCTCGCTTGAGTGATTCAGGGAAAATTCCATTCACGAAAGACAGATTGACAAGCCTAGTCAATGGTGACAGAATAGCAGGAAGAACGGCACGGATAACCCTTGTAGGAATTCTGTCTGACCCTGAAGACGATGAACCTTTAAGTGCATGCACGATCCGAGCTACCTCAAACTCAGAAACAGGGTTCAAGACCATTGACTTTAAACATGGGGGTCCAAGATAGGCTCTGAAATCGCAACGAGGAGTTGTAGAGCTCACAGATGAAGCAGTCGTTTTTCCTATATTAGCAAAATAAGACGTAAGCTCTAGCTGAACATTTTCTTCTCCTTGGACAATTTTACCGTCAACTATCAGCGTTGTTGGAACTGAAGGCGGAGGGGGAGTAGGTTTAAGTACAGAATTAATAATTTTCCATGTCTTCCCAACATCCTTTCCACACTCAGAAAATTTCCTGTGATAATACTGAGACTTGGCCTTCCGACACAGAGAATTAAATATATTCCTATAGGCCTTGAACCGCTGATGATGAGAAGCAGATGACGAAGCCTTGTATAGTTTCCAAAGATAATTTTTCCTTTTCCAGCTTTTATGGAGACCTGGAGTCATCCACGGATTCAGCAGTACTATCCTTTTCGAGGTATGAGGCTTTGGATTCTGGTGGCAAACTTCTAGGATACCTTCTTTTACTGAATCATAAAAGAAATCAAAAGAGCGGTTAAAATCCGATTCAGAATCCAAACTATCCCATGGCTGATCAGTCAAACGAGATTTAAGTAGACTGATCTCACTGACACCAAAACGGAAAAATGGAAGATTAGATGGCGAAGCTTTACGCTGCGATCGATTAGCAGTCCTATATCGTGAAATAGCAGGGAAATGATCAGAAATATCACTAATCATCACTGACTTATCTAAGACATCTAGTGACGAAAAAATATTATCAATAAGTGATGCATGCATCTCAGTAACTCGGGTTGGTATACAAACTGAAGGTAGAGTTCCCGCAGAAAGCATCATTGACAAAAATCTGCAGCCGAAGCAGAATTTTGATCCAGCAGGTTAAGGTTGAAATCCCCCATAAGGATTAGTTCGCAAGGATGCTTTTGGACTAAGTCCAAAACCACTTCCAGAATTTTCATAAACGAAGGAATAGATCCACTAGGGGATCTGTAAACCAAACCGACAACTAAATCCTTACAACCTGACTTAATCTCAATAAAAAGGGATTCAAAGATTCCTTGCTCATTTCTACTCAAATCACTTCGGAAATTATATACAAGATGATCGGCAATATACAGGGCAAGGCCACCTTTCGCCATCTGTTTCCGGTTCATCCTCTCCATCCTAAATCTTTGGATATCTAAAAGCATACCCTTTTTTGAATCCAGGAAAGTTTCACATAAACCAATAACATCCGGAGTTCCACCACTGACGATCCGTTTCAGCTCATCAAAAGAGGAACAAAGTCCCTGAATGTTTAGGTGAAGCACAGAGAAAATACCATCTTGTTTAGAAGAGGCAGAACCACTTAATTGCGAAACATATTTACTTTCAATAACTGATTTAGGATCATTATAATTCCTATTTCTACTTCCAACTGAATTATTAATTATATTTTCTATATCTAAAGGATTATTTTGTAACTCAACAAAACGTTCCCCCAAAGAGGTAACATCACTCTGGTCACTAAAAGAATTAATCATTTTACTTACGGTGGATGGTAGATCCGCTCCGCGACCAAACTCACCAGACCAAAGGTTAACGACATAAATAAATAAATAAAATCACAATAATCATACCAATAAGTAAGATACATATACATTTTTATATTATTGAACAAATTAATAATAATAATTTCAGATAAAATTAGTGACTTTCTTAAATCATTAATCATACTACTCAATTCCTGAAATAAAAAAAAAAAATATATATATAATATATATAATATAATATATATATATTATATAACGCTAAAGCTCCACTGCATTAATGTACCCATGAGACCAATACAAGTAAAACCATTTTCAAGATAACAAAGGATTAAAATCCCAAACTGACGCAATGACTTGTGAGAACAGGCATGTAACAAAAAAGAATAATTATTGAAATCCATAAATTTCATTGAAGTTAATTGGAACGAAAGTAAATCATTAGACAGATACGCACAAAGAAAAAAAATAAGCAAAAGATAAATAAAATACGCTGAATATATGAATGGCAAGATACAAAACATATCTAAAAAAAAAACACACACAAAAAAAAAAAAAAAAAAAAAAAAAAAAAAAAAAAAAAAAAAAAAAAAAACTTAATCTTAAACACAGTCGGCTAGAGTATGAATTTTTTTAGTGACACTTTCACCGTTAGGCCTTGCCAAAATTTGCCCACGATCAGTCCCAACATTTCTATGACCAAATCTGTCCTTAGCGGCATACAGGATCTCACGTCGCCTCTTTGTCAATGCTTCCGATAGGAAAATTCCACTTGAAGCTAACCTAGCTTTTGCTTTGAAGACTTTCTTCGCTATATCACTATTCACAAATTTAACTAAAACAGGAGGGACTTTGTCGTTTAGGGAGGCATCGGTTAAAGCAGGGGATATTTTGAATCTGTAGATATTCCTAATTTGGGCAACATTAATTTCAGTCAGGTTCATTTTGGTTATGAAAACTTGCAGGATTGTTGATTGGAGGTCAGATCCGGACTGTTGCTTAACACCATGCAAAATTAGCGAATCAAGCAGCACTTCTTGTTCAAATGAATCTAGTTTCATCTAAATTTTCATGATTTTCTCTTCTTGATTTATAATTTGGTTGCGAAGAGTTTTCAGCGATTGTTCAATTTTTTCAAATTTTGGTTGATAATCAAGAGTAATCGCGTCATATATTTGACAAATAATGTCGTGGGATGACTGGCGGAAGGAATCAGCATCCGAAAACCTTTCATTAACCTTCTTAGTTATATTTTGCAGTAACTCTCGCTTAATTTTTTCCAGGTCAAGTTCCGTAGAAGTGATTTTATCCATCAACGAAGCACATTCTCCTGTATTAGATTCCTTAATTGTTAATGCATTAAATGTCTTGGAAAGGGATTTATAAATATCGGGTGAATTTTTCAATTCCTCAAATGCAGCCTTTACACCTGCAGTCTGTTTTGTTGAAGTTCGGCTAACGCTTGGATTATATTCTGCCAAGTTGGCTTCAACAAGTCTGTATTCGTCATGTGTCCCATAGCAAAATACCAAATATGATGGCTTTCCTTTGCTATCCTTGGACACTTTTAGTATCTTTACTGGCCAATGAGGATAATTTTTGAAGTTAGCTAACGCGATATCAAACTCTTTAAATGCAGGCATTTCCTATTAAGGAGAGGACAAAAGTAAAAGCATCTTATCTTTATCTAAGTAAAGAACCTTAAGGAAAAATTTAGTTAGAAAAATGCTCCAAAGATTCAATAATATATATCCAAAATAATCTATAAAATCCACTAATATCAGTCTATTTCAATACCAATTAGTTTGGCACCGAAGGTGAACACAGATCAATTAGCTCGCAGTAGGTTTACTCAAGAAAAGTCAATGGCGCAATAAATTTCACCTGTGTCTTAATCCGTTTAGTTGAACAAACCAGTTCTTTATTGTTCAGAGACTATAAAATATCCGTTTTCAAGCTAGGTGTTCACTGAATGAAAGCGAGTGGAATACTGAAAGCGAGTGGAATACTGAAAGAAAAGCTCAGGGTATTAAGCTGGAAACTTCAGGGGATGTTGAAGAGCTACTGGAGGACAACCATCCCCCCCCCTTTTCTTTTTATATGCTCCCTTCCCTCATCATTAATCAAAAGTCTGAAAAAAGCAATTTTGTTCAAACCCTCAAAAGGTCTAGTAACTATGCCTCTGAGAACGCAATGCCCCCCACAGCCCCCAGGACAAAGATTGTAAATTATACAATTTTCACTTTTTAGATGCAGGATTTATCATTAGGAAAAGGAGGGGGGGGGTATTTGAGATATTTGACTATGTGTTCTTGAATAGGCTAAGGGTGTATGAGAGAAACTTTGGGGAATGTTGAGGGGCATTCAAAAGATAATATGTGCATCCTGTTTATCAAAAAGGTACATCTGCAATATTACAAGAACAGCTGAGGGTATTAAGTTTAAACTTTCATGGCATGTTGACCAGGATGTTAAAAAGAAGTCAAAAGGCAACTGATACCCCTACCATTCCCTTTCTAGCTGTTCACCCTCCAAAGATATCTGATCAAAATTTTGGAATAGCCCTCTTGTTTAAAATAGCCAAAATTCAAATAACTATACCTCTAGGGATGATATAACCACCACCGCCCCTGGGTAAGTGTTGTAAGTTATACAATTTGCCCATTTCTTATATACAAGGTTGGTTATTGGGATGTTTGATCCTGAGTCTCCAAAAAGGCTAAGAATATTAAGGTAAAAGTTTTAGAAAATGTTGAAGGGGATGTCAAACAAAATCAAAACACACTTTATGCAGGAGGGTTGTCAAAAGGACACAACAGACAGCCCCCCCCCCATTCTTGTTATTTTGATGCTACCCTTAACACTGATAGGGATCTTGAAAAGACTTGTATTCAAAATATTCAAAAAATCTAATAGGTATGCCATGCCCCCAGGGCAAGGAATGTAAATTATGCAATTTATGAATTCTTTAAATGGAGGATATATTATTGGGGAAAGGGGGGAAGTTTGATCCTGGGTATGTTCAAAAAGGCTAAGGGTATTGAGGCATGATTTTGGAAGTGTTGAGGGGTTTGTTGAGCTAGATCAAAAGAAACCATTTGTATATAAGTTATTAAAAAGTTGTATCTGCAATATTCTAGGAACGGGTAAGGGTAATAATGTGATACTTTCATGGCCACTACTGTGACTGCAAATGAGACTGGTTGCAGCTGCAAATGTGACTACTTCCAACTGCAACAATTTGCAACTATGACTGCAACTGCTACTACATCTGCTTGTTACTATGTTCAGGGAATGTTAAGGGGGATGTTGAACACTGAAACTTTTATGTTCAAAAAACTTAAAAATCTGGCAATAAAAGACAAACAGAAATTAATTAAAAAGACTTTTAGAAAATAAGTTTTTAAAGAAAAGTAAAGAGCCATATTAAACTTAAGATCAGCAGAAACAAATTCCAAAAATAATTCAAATGACCAAAAATCACTCTTAAAGAATAAATGAAACCCAAAATGAGCCCAAAATTAAATAAACAATCATAGCAAACAAACATACAACACATACTAATATAACTGAATAAATAAATCTTTTTTCTTTTCTTTTGTACTTACAACATTGAAAATGAAAATACAATTACAGTGGCATAAGATTGTGAATTGCTGTTACTATCTTTATTATCTTTGCTAGGTAAACAATATATAAACAATATATAAACAATATATATATATATATATATATATATAAAGTAGATTAATTTTTCCTGTCTGATTTCTGCCCCACAATAGGCTATATCCTTACCCATTGGTAAAAATAGAGTATTTTTTCCATTACATAACTAGGAGGAATGTGAGCTAACTAGTCAATGTATCTTAGTATGGTCTTTCCAAACCATGCCAATTGCTTCCATCACAATTGCATTTTGGTCTGCTTAAAGAGGCCCTAAAATGATACTTAATTTTTCATCACACAAAGTGGCCACCACTAGAAATGGACTATAAACTCAGTATAAACATGCCATTCTTTTATAGTTAAATCATTCAAAAATAATACATTTCAAAGACATTGATTTATGACAACATAAATCCATAAACATTCTTTTTTTGTTGATTTTTTCTGTTACCATAAAGTTTTGCATATAGAAAATTGGCCCTTTTATAGACATCAGAAAAATGTTTGTAAGTTTCTATTCCTTAAGTTAAGCATTAATTTCTATTCCTTACTTATACAAGAGGAACCTCCTACTCCATGCCTATTTATATGCTATTTAAAATATATTAATTACTTTACCTGCAAATTCAGTTCAAAACCCTTAAATAGACCCTCGGGTGATATTAATTCTAGTTGGGCAGCTCCAGATAAGAAAAATGTCAATAAAAAAATGGTATCATTAAGTTCCTCATTTTATACCTCTTTTTAAAATAATAGATTTTTCCATGACAATGGAAAATTCAGTCAATGTTGATCAAAAAACCCATGTGATGTTGTGAAATTTAAACTGTGAACCATTGACTCAAACTGAGTGTCCAAAACATTTTTCCAATTCTAGTGTGCTATTTTCATAATCATTAGACCCAAAAGTGTTAAATTATAGTTACTCACCTTGGTGATTTATTCAGTTTATGTGTTTCCCAACTAATAATATATATGTTTAATTCCCTGGAGATTTCAATGTCTACGTATTTTGAATTTTTCCAGTCAGTGTTGCCAATACAATTTTCTTTTGGTTGAATTTTAAAATCTAGCCAACAAATGATGCCACTACACATTGCAAAGCACCTGAGAGAAAGCCCAAAAGAATGTGGACAAGTGCATGCTCTGTAAACTGGACCTTGACGAAAACTCAAGTGTGCTGAATTGCAACAATTGTGATAAATGGATGTGTTGTGTTTGTCTGAAAATATCTGACAATGAGTATGCTCTGCTAAATAGAATGGAAGATATAAATGGTTTTAAATGACAGCCTACAGGCAAGTCTCTCAAACACAATTGTGCAATCTAAGACCGGACTTAGAGCAGAACTCAGTGCTATCAGGGACAGAGTGAACAGTGTTAAGGCAGCTTTATCATCCAAGTGTAATGCTGCCAAAACTAAACAGATTGTTTGGGCAGAAGTCCAGGTTCTGAGTGTGAACCTCCAGCAGTCCCTTGAGACAGAAGTACAAGAAATAATCTGTGCCAAAAATATTGCAACATGTGTAAGAACAACATAGTTGCCTACAGAATTCCAATATCTAGTGCAAAAGATGCTGCAATTACTGGCCAAAACTTCCTGTCAAGCAAGTATGGAATTGCATGTGGTCCCTTAAGTAATGTTTGATGCTTAAAAGGGCAGAGTGACAGAACCATGGCATCTAACACTCCTCCACTGCTGTTGTTCACTGTGTCCTCTTTCCAAATCAAGAAGCAAATTATGAAAGTATCATTTACTAAAAAGGAGGATATCCAGTTCCACCATGACTGCTCAAAGCAGGACTGTGAAAAGTGTAAGCAAGTCATCAAAAAATTGAAAGAATGCACTGCTGCAGGTGAACAAAACCTTGGCATATGCAATTTCAAAATCGTGAAAAAAAACGGTCCATCTACATCTTCCCTGATGCAAATGTGGAACCCCAAAAATTGGACAGTGTATATAGTGTAAATACTAGTGTTATATCTACTGAAACAGAATCAACTGTTTCTAGTGCTGATTTATCCAAATCTGAGACACACTCTGAAAGTTTTTGGATTGCAAATTCACCAACAGCTGCAACAACCTTTGCCTCACTTGATGACCAACCACCAAAGTAAGAAACAGCTACAAAGAGTAAGTCCAACTTTTTCTGCTCTTACTATTAACGTTGACCAGCTTACTAACAAACTGAATGGGCTGAAAATTGTTGTTTACTCAAAAAATTATGATCTGGTTCTTCTGACCAAAGTTTGCCAAAGTCTAGTAGTATTAAGTTGGCTGAATCCCATATTAAGTTCCCTGGATATTTTGCTATTTCAAATTTAGAGTCACCAAGTTGTAGATGTGGTACATTGGCACTTGTCAAAGCATCCTACAGTGCCCAACAAGTTAGTATACTTTGTGACTCAGATTATGTGGAAGCTATAGGTTATGGTTTGATCTCACTGATCACAACAACATGGTGGTAACTCAAATAGGCTGCATATGTAGGAGCCCCTCTGCCCCAGATCAGCTCAAAACGGAAAGAGTGATTACAAGTATGTTTTTTAAGGCAACTGCAAGCTTCAAAGGGAATTTGCTGATAGCTGGTGACTTCAACTTCCCCAACCTTCACTGGAGAGAAGGCTTCCTATTTGACCCTTTCCAGCAGGATAGAAGCTCCTCTAACCCTTTCTCTAAGTGCCTTCATGACCTGATCCTACCTCAGATAGTTGAAAAGCTAACCAGGCATCAACTTTCTCAGAGACCAACCTGAACAGCTACAAAGCATAAGTTACCACCCACCTTTAGGCAAAGTGACCACCTTGTCATCAAAGTCAACTTAGCCTTACACAAGATAACAAATGATTATATCAAGAAGACTTACACTGACTATGCAGCAATCAATGGAGAGTTGAATGGCATGGATTGGGGGTCTTTGCTTCAAGGAGAGTTGGATCAACAGTGGATCAGATTCCAAGAAGAGCTTACAATGCTCCAGAAAAAGCACACATCTACCAAACTCATGCCAAAGCCCAAGACACTCCCTCACATGACCCCTCAGATATGCAGAGAACAAAACTGAAAAGCCGGCCATCTTTATATAAATTATCAGGCTCTGTGCACTTTGCTTAAGATGCTGAAATAAATTCCGATACTGGAACAAGTCTGTAAAATGGGGAAAGATTATCACTATGAAAAGTTTGCAAAGGCTTGAAATAAACTACAAAATTTCACTAAACAACTATATTCAAACTTCAAGTCCAAGCTTGCAGATGATAGCAAGAGAAACCCCAAAAGGTTCTGGAACTACATATCCAGCAAAGATCATAGTAGACATTCAATGAAGAAACTGAAGAAATCTGATCTTCTTCTTCTTCTAATTCACAGCAGGCGGGCTATTCAGTTGGTACTATTTAGCCCTCTTCTTTTTGCTTCACTCTGTGGGCTACAGAGCTACTGTCTTGGTTGTCTCTTATTTATTAGATATTCTCAGATATCTTTCAGTAGATCTTTTGACTTAAGGAGTTCAAATATAAGATGATAGATATCGATTTCTGTGCTCTGTGTGCAGGTATAGTTGGCTAGGCTCTTGGCTGATAGTGAGATTTTGTGGTGTTTAAAGCATTTTAACAGTTTACAAAGCAAGGTATGTTGTGCAGACGTCAGCATATTACATTCAAATAGGCAATGGTCAATTGTTTCATTATTCATATTACAATGCCTGCAAAGAGGGGACAGGGGAATTGAACCACTTGAATTAGAAAACTTATATGGGAATGCAAGGAAATTTAGTCCATTTGTTCCAGAACGAATTCCTATGATAAATTTTAGAAAGATACTTATTGGGAAAGGGGGAAAGGATAGGATTAATCTTATTAAAATTAATATCTGATAGCCTCCATCGGTAAATATCTCTAATTGGGATTGGTCTCCCACTTGGCTGGTCAATATTTATAGCATTTTTTGCTATTTCATCAACCTGATGATTACCACTTATGCCAGAGTGGCTAGGAATGTACTGAAAATAAGTTTTTATGCCACTTGAAGCAAGATTATCAATAATACTGAGACAATGATAAGTGTCAATGTCCAACTTATATTGAGGAGCTGAGGCCAGCAACTCAAGGCTTGATAGAGAGTCGGAATATATGATAATATTATTTGAATTTGCAATCAAAGGTTGGTTTCCAACTTATATTGAGGAGCTGAGGCCAGCAACTCAAGGCTTGATAGAGAGCCGGAATATATGATAATATTATTTGAATTTGCAATCAAAGGTTGGTTTTCCTTAAGGTGTTCTAATGCCATGATTATGACATTTAACTCAGCAGACATTATAGATAAATTATTATATAATCTCTCGCCCATTGCAATTTTCAGGTGAGGAAGGAAAACACCACTTGCAACCTTCTCATTCATTTTTGACCCATCAACAAATATTTGGAAGTGATTTTTATAGGTAATTGTATTAAGTTCTGCAATTTTTTTCTGGACAAAAGCAATGGGGGTTAAGTCATTATTCCACTTTGAGAATTCATTATTTATTATGGGACTTGACCAATTCCATGGAGGGGATTGGGGGAAAGTGGGTGCAATAGACTTTGCTGGTATGGGGAACTTCTTCTGAATATTGGCATACTCATCTGCAATGCCTCTATACATGGCTGGATTTCTTAACCAATTATGTACTGTGTGTGAGCTATTTGATTCAATTTTTGTAAGATGTTTTGTCAAGAGAAACCTACGTCTCTCCCTTATTGTTGTTAATCCACTCTCCATAAGCAGAAACTTGGTGCTTGTGGGTTTCCTAAGACCAAATATGAGACGTATTATATCATTTTGTGTTGTTTCAATTTTTTGCATCTGGGTCTTTGCACATGCACCATAGACGATGAGCCCATAGTCAATATGGGGTCTTATATGTGATTTATAAAACTGGAGTAAGGTTTTCTCCTTACAGCCCCAGGGTGTGGAAAGAAGTCTTTTTAGTATATTTGTTTTTCTATAGCATTTTTTTATTGTGTTTGAAATGTGGAGGTGGAAATTAAGTTTTTGGTCAAGCATGAGACCTAGGTAATTAATATAATTATATTCTGGAATAGTTGTTTTATTTAGAGTTAGTTTTGCATTAACATGGTTTCGCTTCCGGTGAAATTGGATTATTTTTGACTTGGTGGGTGCAATGGGTAAATCTGAATGTTGAGAGAATTTTTCAAACTGGAAAAGTGACTTTTGCAGATTTGACTGTGCTATCTGAAAGGTGTTGCCAGATGACCATAGCACCAGATCAAAAGCATATTGTAGATTTGTGTGGGGTAGGTTCATGTCCCAGAGATATAGGGCAAATAGGAGGCAACTGAGGACTGCTCCCTGAGGTAGGCCTTTGGTTATTGTCTTTTGGGGTGAAGAGGCTGAACCAACACAAACAATGAAACTTCGCACTTCTATGAAAGATTTAATAAAAGATACTAGCTTAGGGGGTACTCCAAGGTTTGCAAGGTTGTTTAAGAGGATTTGGTGGTTCACATTGTCATATGCATCTTCAAAATCTAGGAAAGCTGCAACTAGAACATTATTTTTTGAGAAAGATTCATTTATTGCATTTGTTAGCAAAATGAAAGCATCTGTTGAGGAGTGGTGTTTCCTGAATCCAGTTTGAGTGTGAGGGATCATATTATTTTTTTCAACAAACCAGAGGAGTATGTGATAATCATTTTCTCCATTATTTTCCCCATGACAGGAGTAATCATTATGGGCCTATAAGACTCAGGGTTATCTTTTGGTTTATTTTTCTTCAGGATTGGTAGGAGGGACGAACATTTCCATATATTGGGGAACCTAGAAGATGCCCAAGCGTGATTATAAATAATTTAGCAGTTCTTGTTTGTATGAAGGTGTGAGATTCTTTATCCATGTAGGGTGTATATTGTCATAGCTGCCGCTAGTTTTGGTCCTAATATGATGTATTGCATTATTCAATTCCTGGATTGAAAATGGATTAGTTATGTACTCGGATCCTGGGCGTGGTTGGTAACTTGGGTTCATAGGAATTGTGGACAGTTTGCTTTGATTATTTGATGTTAGCTTATTAACAAAGAGAGTTGCAAATAGGTTAGCTTTTTCATTATCATTGTCATAATGGGTATTATTATGTATAAGCTCATACAGGAGTGGGTTGGGGAAGTCTTTTTCCCACAGATGTGGCTTATGACTTTATGTATAATTGGCTCATGTGTTTCTCTGGAGAGATTATTTGCAAAATTATTCCAGTATTTATATTTAGCATCTATTATAGTCCTTTTTAGATTAGATTCTGCTTGTAATTTTTTAAATATGTAGTAGGTGATGGTTTTTTTTATGAATTCTGTCCTAGCTGCCTTTTTTATCCTCCATTTATTTAGGCACTCATTTGTCCACCATGCTTTAGGAATTTATTTAGGGAATGTTTTCTTAGGTGTCGTCCTGGGGATAGCATGATTAGCTGTATTTATTAGTAAAGATGTCAAGGCTTCAGCATGTGTGTCAACTGTTGTGTTAGAAATGCATGAACTTTGAGTGAAACTTGTAATTTCATCATTTAGCTTATTTTGGAACATAGACCAATTTGCTTTAGTGTTGATATATTTGGAGGTATGAGATAGTTTCAGCAGGTTCATTTAGGGAGCAGACTATAGCAAAGTGGTCAGTACATAGACTATCAATTTTATTTATGTAAATTTTGTTCAAAAAATTTAATGACACAATTTGTAGGTCAATTGTGGAGAATCTGCCACTTTTGGGGTTGAAATATGTATTCAGGTTTGGAGGGGTAGTAACAGCTAATTTATTATTAATTGAAGTCATATGCTCAATGAATTTACCAGCTTTATTTGCTGGTTTATTCCCCCACAAAAGGCTGTGGGCATTGAAATCTCCACAAATAATGATATTTTTTAACATATTAGAATTATTTATATAATTAAAGAAATCCTTGGCATCTGTAGTTTGGCCATTAGGGTTATAAAAGCTTATTATGTAGGTTTTCAAATTATTCAGCCAAACACTGATACCAATTACATCAACATCATTTGCAAAATCTGGAAAATTGATGCCACAAAATTTTATATTATTTTTAACTAATAAAGCTACCCCACCTCCTTTTCTCTCTGAAGATCTATCCTTTCTGAGGATAGTATATCCCAGAGACTTAATTTGTTGATTTTGGGTTAAATGAGTTTCCTGGAGGCAAGCAATATTAATGGAATTATTATTCATAAAAGATATTAGTTCATTTAGCTTATTTTCTGTGAGTGATCTTACATTCCATTGGAGTATTGATATATGTTGTGTTGTTGATTTATTCTTCATATGAATGTGTATCAATGTTCAGCTTTGTTAAAAGTAAAGCAAGATCTTTTTTTGCTTGAATGAGCATATCATCTGGGATGTAGATTTTTGCCAATTCTGCAATGATTTTTGTTTTCTGTAGTTGATGTATATTCATGGCCTGAACTGCATTACAGTTTAGAATGAATAAGCATATATTTGGGGATTGCATTTTTGGTTGTGCATCCTGTTTGTCGGTTAGGGGATTGATTCCTGGTAGTGTTTCTGGTTTGTTTCTTCTTGGGAGGGGGGGGCAGGCTGACCTCATCTCACCGGACAAGGAGGCTTGTTGGCTTGGTGATTCCTTCTGATAGGGATTTGAGCTAGGGGGCTTAGAAGATGGTGTTTTATATGGGGTGCTTGATGCATTGGGGGCGTTTGACTTGGGGGTTTTGGTTGGTTTCATTACAGGCTTTATTTGGTATTGTTGGGCAGCATTTGCTTCCATTGCTGCAAAGGGGTATGGGATGGCCTTCTCTGTTGATATTTGGAGTGTTAGAGCTCTTTTCTTGTATGCGGGGCATAATGATTTATTTGTAGATTCATGTGGGCCTTTGCAATTGATGCATGTAGGCTGAGTGTTGTTGCAAGTTGTCAGCTCTTTAGGATGGAAAGGTTTACAATTACTACACTCTCGGAGAATTTCATTGCATTTGTTTGTCGTGTGTCCCAGTTTGTGACACTTCTGACACTGGATAGGCTTAGGTTTGTATTCCTTGTGTGGTTCGATTTGCCCAAATAGGAATAATTTTTCTGGGATATTAATTTTTTCCTTCAGTATCTGATGGCACAGAAACTATTGACCTTCTTCTTCTTCTTCTAATTCACAGCAGGCGGGCTATTCAGTTGGTACTATTTAGCCCTCTTCTTTTTGCTTCACTCTGTGGGCTACAGAGCTACTGTCTTGGTTGTCTCTTATTTATTAGATATTCTCAGATATCTTTCAGTAGATCTTTTGACTCAAGGAGTTCAAATATAAGATGATAGATATCGATTTCTGTGCTCTGTGTGCAGGTATAGTTGGCTAGGCTCTTGGCTGATAGTGAGATTTTGTGGTGTTTAAAGCATTTTAACAGTTTACAAAGCAAGGTATGTTGTGCAGACGTCAGCATATTACATTCAAATAGGCAATGGTCAATTGTTTCATTATTCATATTACAATGCCTGCAAAGAGGGGACAGGGGAATTGAACCACTTGAATTAGAAAACTTACATGAGAATGCAAGGAAATTTAGTCCATTTGTTCCAGAACGAATTCTATGATAAATTTTAGAAAGATACTTATTGGGAAAGGGGGAAAGGATAGGATAATTCTTATTAAAATTAATATCTGATAGCTTCCATCGGTAAATATCTCTAATTGGGATTGGTCTCCCACTTGGCTGGTCAATATTTATAGCATTTTTTGCTATTTCATCAACCTGATGATTACCACTTATGAAGAAGAAGAAGATTGACCTAAGAGAAAATGCTGAATTACACAGCAAGCAATTTGCATTAGTGTTTACTAATGAACCTGATGGTCCTTTCCCTAACAGTCCAGCATACAGTGTACTGAACCTTATGCCACCTATCATGATTACTATAGGGTCTGTGACAAAGCAACTTGAAGTGCTAGATGTTAATAAGTCAGCAGGGCTGCATACCATTCACCCAAGGCTCCTAAAAGAACTGGCTAATGAGATATCAACTCCATTATGTCAAATATTTCAGAAGTCCTTGACTCAAAGACTGTGCCTTTGGATTGGAAGAGCTCTTACATTACACCAATATTCAAGAAAGGTGACAAGACAAATGCAGAGAATTATTGGCCAATCAGCTTAACCTCAGCTGTAGCAAAAACCCTGGAATGCATTGTGAACACCAAAATTCTAACACATCTTCTGTCCAACAGTATACTGTCACCAGACCAGCACAGCTTCCTTCCCAGAAAGTCAGTTGAGACCAACTTACTTGAAACCTAAAATATCATCACTGGCAGTTGGCATCCACAGTGATGTAGTAGAATGGGTGATGAATTTCCTGACAGACCAAGAGCAGCACATACAACTTTTTATGAATAACAACAATAAAGTATTCTCCAAACCATGTGACACTGTCAGTGAAGTTCCTCAGGGTACTGTCCAAGGCCCCACCCTCTTCCTCATTTACATAAATGTATGACAAAGGAAACCACAAATAACATCATGCTTTATGCTGATGATTCCAAGCTTTTTGGACCAGCTGTTCAACAAAGCCTGCAATCAGACCTCCAGAGAATCCAGAAATGGACCAGTGAATGGGTGCTCAAGTTTAACATTAATAAATGCAGAGTCCTCCATTTTGGCAATAACAATCCTCACCACCAGTATACCATGTATGACCAGAAGTTGCAGTCTGATATTCAGCTACAAACCAGTCATGAAGAATGAGACTTGGGAGTACTTGTTGATGAGCAACTGAAGTTCCATGGGCATTGGTAACAAGTTGTGTCAAAAGCTAACTTGAGTCTAGGCCTGCTGAAATGCACTATCACCAGCTGTTCCCATACTGTCTTCCAGAGACTTTACAAGGCTATTATTAGGCCATTCTTGAACTTTGGAACATGCCTGGCCTCCCCCTCCTAAAAGCATGACACCAGAATAACTGAAGGAGTTCAAAGACGAGCCACCAAATGCATCATGGGTCTGCAAAATATTCTGTATGATAAGAGACTGGAGCACCTAGAACTACCAACGCTGGTCTTCAGACATTGCAGATGTGATATGATGCTGACCTACAAATATAATAGTCAATCAAAAAACACCCTCCTCACAAAACATACAGGTCAACACAACACTAGAGGGCACTCACAGAAGCTAGCAAAGTAAAGAGTGAAGACCAGAATATGCCAAAGCATATTTCCAACAACTGGAACAACCTCCAAGACAAAACCATGACTGCACCCACCAGTACCTCCTTCAAGTCAAGACTTGACAAAGAATGGAACAACAAGCCATGGAAATATAAGTGGGACAGTTCATCCCTCTCAGCTGCCAACTAATGCAACATCACTGGGCCCATTTCACAGTGATGTTCCAAATTAACATCATTGACAAGGAGCAGAACAGATCCAGCATGGACCTTATTTTGCTCTGAAGTGCAAATTAAGGTAATGCACCCTACCTTCCTAATGGTTATGTATATAGGTTACCATGAATGCCAAAATCTGGTTAATGCCTGTCATTCCAGACAATCTAATGCTCCTATGTCAATTTTAAATTCTTGGTCAACCTGCCTGAAACTCCTGACAGGCATGCCTTTCCAAAAGCTAACACACAAGTATTTGTCCAATAAAAGAGTCATGCTTACTCCTATTGTTTACCTGTGCCATTTAACCAAACACTTGGAAAACTATTCCTTTTTCTCTGATTGGACTCAATTAGCTTTGTGAGTCAGTTTTTTCAGTCTTATGCAAGGTATGATGGTAAAAGTTAAAGTTAAGTTAGATTATGTTAGGTTAAATTTTGTTATAAATATCACAAATGCATTAAAAACCTGAGCTAACCTAACCCAACCTAATTTAACCTACCCTGTCATTATCAAACCTTGCATTAAATTGAAAAAGTTGACTGGCAATGCTGACAAAATCCAAGGAGAAAAAAAAAGGTATTTTGGACATTCACCAGCGAATGTTAACATTCATGAATTTTGAACATTCACAATAACATATATGAGGCTGGTCTGAAAAGTTTCCAACCTCAAAATGAAGATTGGAGAACTTGTCAATAAAAGTAATGGAATATAGTTGTGCATCCTAAAATAGCAACACATGAAAGTTTCAGCCATTTTGGTGAGCAGTTTTTGTTAGACAGTTGTTTGACTGAGTTGATGTTAGTCTTTGTGTGAAAATGGAACTAATCAAGTATCAAGCTGTCATAAAATATTTGTTTTTGAAAGGAAATATGCCTGTGCAAATCAAAGATGAGTTAGACTCTGTGTACTGGACCTCTTCACCATTATTTATCACAGTAAAATCTTGAGTAGCTGAATTTAAACATGGCCATAAGAGCTCAGGATATGATGAACATTCAGGACATCCAACAACTGTAACTACTGACAAAACATTGCTAAAGTTCACCAAATCGTGTTAAACAACTGCCAAATTAAAGTGAGAGATAGCAGAGGAAATGAAAATATCCAAAGAACACGTTTGTCACATATTAAATCAAGATCTATGCATGAGAAAGCTGCCAGCACATTGGGTGCCATGTCTGTTAAGATTAGACCAAAAAAAGTTTTTAAATGAACATTTGCAATGCTCTGTTGGTGCAGTTTAGGTGCAATAAATCCAAGTTTTGGTGCTGATGAATTACTGTAGATGAAATTTGGATACACCATTATATGCCTGAAACCAAAAGCTGAAGGCAGAGACTGCAGATAAATGGCCACATTTATAGAAAAAGCAAATCCTGTTTCACCAAGACAACACCCCATCTACACCTCAACAGTTGCCATGGCAAAAATCCATGAATTACAGCTTAAACTACTTGACCACCCACCTTATTCACCTAGTCCCACTTATTCATCTAGCCCTTAAGCCACCTTATTCATCTAGCCCCAAGCCACTTCTTTCTGTTCCTTCAACTAAAAAAGGTGCTCAGAGGACAAAGATTTTTTGTCCAATGAGGAGGTAATCACCTTTGTGAACAATTGTTTTGCAGAGAAGAATGCCAAGTACTATCTTGATGGATTAAAGAGATGGGGGCATTGCTGGGAGAAGTGTATACAGTCACAAGGAGACTATATAGAAAACTAAAAAAAAATTTTAAGATAAGCATTCTTGTATCTATGTTAGGTCAGAAACTTTTCAGACCACCCTTGTATATAGTCCTAATATATACTCCTAAATAATATATTCCTTCATTGTTTCTCATCTTGTGATAAGTTACACACTCTTATTAGGCAAGATTCTTTATTAGAACACACATTCTTTATTAGGCAAGATGGCAGTTAGGAGGTTCTTCTGAAGAAAACATGCTAACAAAATCAAATCTATATTCCTTATTTTTATAAGGATTTATTTTCTGTAAAAAAAATTACTTTATTTAGTGCCTCAAATAATGTTTTATTCATTTTTTCTTCCAATAATGTGTTTTAGCCTATTCTTGTAGCTAGATTCTTAACTTGCTAAAATCTACTTTTGGCTGAGCAACTATAATAGAATTCTGGGTATAATGATAGTTTTATGAAAGGATTATTATTTGACATAATTTGAAATGTAGATAACAATGGAAGGGAGCATAATAATATAATTAATAGAAACAAGCTGTATATTATAAAGTAAGAATTTCATTGCTTGAGTTAGGGCAAAATTCAACTTCAGCTACTATTGGCTATCTTAGAAAGGGGCTAGGTTAGGAAAATGAAACTTTTAGGGATGGGTCTATAGGCTAAAGTATGGTAAATTTTTACCAAATCATATTATTGACTTAAGAATAAAGTGAATATACCACTCAATGCCTTTTTTATGCTCTTTCCAAATATAATAATAATTTTTGTCTGAAATGAATTTTACCCTCACCCCTATATATACCAATTCAGGGTATATATTTGCACATTAGGGGGTGGAGGCAAATTTTATTTCTGATGTAAATGGGAGGTAATTTTAAACTTTACCCCACCCCCTATTGTGCAAATATATACCCTGAATTGGTATATAAGGGTGGGGGTAAAATTCATTTCTGACAAAAATGATTATTATATTAGGAAAGAGCATAAAAAAAGGCATTGAGTGGTATATTCACTTTATTTGTAAGTCAATAATATGATTTGGTAAAAATTTACCAAAGTAGGCCTATGTCCTGGGAAGGGTGAGCAATGTTTGACTATTAAAGTCATTGGTTCTTTATACTCTAAGCAACAAATATTATCATTTATCTTTATATAGAAAGTACTATAAAGTTAAACAAAAGACAATATTGTGTTTCCTTTAAACATGGAGAATGATATAAAGTCTTCTGTATGACTTTTTAAACATCAAATTATTATAGAGAAGTATGAATAAAGTTATACAGAAGACTTTTTGGTTTTCTTATTTCATATATGATCCGCTAAAATGTCATACAGAAAAAATTATATCAGCCTCCTGCTAGTACATAGAGAAAACAACAAAAAGTCATACAGATGGCTTTTTATAGCCTAGGCCTACAGGATTTCATATATAGAGCAGCCTAAATAAAGTCATACAGATGACTTTTTAATATATCATTCTACTATAAAGCATAATGAATAAAGTCATACAGATGACTTTTTATACCTCCTGCTAGTACATAGAGAAAACAACAAAAAGTCATACAGATGGCTTTTTATAGCCTAGGCCTACAGGATTTCATATATAGAGCAGCCTAAATAAAGTCATACAGATGACTTTTTAATATATCATTCTACTATAAAGCATAATGAATAAAGTCATACAGATGACTTTTTATACCTCATACTATTATAGAGAAAACATGAATGAAGTCCTACATATGATTTTTTATGCCTTTCTTTTATAGAGCAAACTTCAATAAAGTCATACAGATGACTTTTTATACCTCCTGCTAGTACATAGAGAAAACAACAAAGTCATACAGATGGTTTTTTATAGCATAGGCCTACAGGATTTCATATACAGAGCAGCCTAAATAAAGTCATACAGATGACTTTTTAATATATCATTCTACTATAAAGCATTATGAATAAAGTCATACAGATGGCTTTTTATACCACATACTATTATAGAGAAAACATGAATGAAGTCCTACATATAATTTTTATGCCTTTCTTTTATAGAGCAAACTTCAATAAAGTCATACAGATGACTTTTTATACCTCCTGCTAGTACATAGAGAAAACAACAAAAAGTCATACAGATGGCTTTTCATAGCCTAGGCCTACAGGATTTCATATATAGAGCAGCCTAAATAAAGTCATACAGATGACTTTTTAATATATCATTCTAATATAAAGCATAATGAATAAAGTCATACAGATGACTTTTTATGTCTTCTGCTATTACAGAGCAAACATAAATAAAGTCATTCAGATGACTTTTTAATATATCATTCTACTATAAAGCTTTATGAATAAAGTCATACAGATGACTTTTTATGTATCTTGCTATTATAGAGCAAACATAAATAAAGTCATACAGATGGCTTTTTATACCTCATACTATTATAGAGCAAACATGAATGAAGTCCTACATAAGACTTTTTATTTCTTTCTTTTATAGAGCAAACTTCAATAAAGTCATACAGATGACTTTTTATACCTCCTGCTAATACATAGAGAAAATAACAAAAAGTCAAACAGATGGCTTTTTATAGCCTAGGCCTACAGAATTTCATATATAGAGCAGTCTAAATAAAGTCATACAGATGACTTTTTAATATATCATTCTACTATAAAGCATTATGAATAAAGTCATACACATGACTTTTTATGTCTCCTGCTATTATAGAGCAAACATAAATAAAGTCATACAGATGGCTTTTTATACCTCATACTATTATAGAGAAAACATGAATGAAGTCCTACATATGACTTTTTATGCCTTTCTTTTATAGAGCAAACTTCAATAAAGTCATACAGATGACTTTTTATACCTCTGCTAGTACATAGAAAAAATAACAAAAAGTCAAACAGATGGCTTTTTAAAGCATAGGCCTACATGCTTTCATTTATAGAGTAGCCTAAATTAAGTCATACAGATGACTTTTTAATATCATTCTACTATAAAGCATTATGAATAAAGTCATACAGATGACTTTTTATATAGAGCAAACATAAATAAAGTCATACAGATGGTTTTTTAAAGCATAGGCCTACATGCTTTCATTTATAGAGTAGCCTAAATTAAGTCATACAGATGACTTTTGAATATATCATTCTACTATAAAGCATTATGAAGAAAGTCATACAGATGACTTTTTATACCTCATGCTATTATAGAGAAAACATGAATGAAGTCCTACATATGATTTTTTATGCCTTTCTTTTATAGAGCAAACTTCAATTAAGTCATACAGATGACTTTTTATACCTCCTGCTCTTACATAGAGAAAACAACAAAAAGTCATACAGATGGCTTTTTATAGCCTAGGCGTACAGGATTTCATATGTAGAGCAGCCTAAATAAAGTCATACAGATGACTTTTTAATATATAATTCTACTATAAAGCATAATGAATAAAGTCATACAGATGACTTTTTATGTCTCCTGCTATTATAGAGCAAACATAAATAAAGTCATACAGATGACTTTTTAATATATCATTCTACTATAAAGCTTTATGAATAAAGTCATACAGATGACTTTTTATGTATCCTGCTATTATAGAGCAAACATAAATAAAGTCATACAGATGGCTTTTTATACCTCATACTGTTATAGAGCAAACATGAATGAAGTCCTACATATGACTTTTTATGTCTTTCTTTTATAGAGCAAACTTCAATAAAGTCATACAGATGACTTTTTATACCTCCTGCTAGTACATAGAGAAAATAACAAAAAGTCAAACAGATGGCTTTTTATAGCCTAGGCCTATGGAATTTCATATATAGAGCAGTCTAAATAAAGTCATACAGATGGCTTTTTAATATATCATTCTACTATAAAGCATTATGAATAAAGTCATACACATGACTTTTTATGTCTCCTGCTATTATAGAGCAAACATAAATAAAGTCATACAGATGGCTTTTTATACCTCATACTATTATAGAGCAAACATGAATGAAGTCCTACATATGACTTTTTATGTCTTTCTTTTATAGAGCAAACTTCAATAAAGTCATACAGATGACTTTTTATACCTCCTGCTAGTACATAGAGAAAATAACAAAAAGTCATACAGATGGTTTTTTAAAGCATAGGCCTACATGCTTTCATTTATAGAGTAGCCTAAATTAAGTCATACAGATGACTTTTTAATATATCATTCTACTATAAAGCATTATGAATAAAGTCATACACATGACTTTTTATGTCTCCTGCTATTATAGAGCAAACATAAATAAAGTCATACAGATGGCTTTTTATACCTCATACTATTATAGAGCAAACATGAATGAAGTCCTACATATGACTTTTTATGTCTTTCTTTTATAGAGCAAACTTCAATAAAGTCATACAGATGACTTTTTATACCTCTGCTAGTACATAGAGAAAATAACAAAAAGTCATACAGATGGCTTTTTAAAGCATAGGCCTACATGCTTTCATTTATAGAGTAGCCTAAATTAAGTCATACAGATGACTTTTTAATATATCATTCTACTATAAAGCATTATGAATAAAGCCAAACAGATGACTTTTTATGTCTCCTGCTATTATAGAGCAAACATAAATAAAGTCATACAGATGACTTTTTAATATATCATTCTACTATAAAGCATTATGAATAAAGTCATACAGATGACTTTTTATGTATCCTGCTATTATAGAGCAAACATAAATAAAGTCATACAGATGGCTTTTTAAAGCATAGGCCTACATGCTTTTATTTATAGAGTAGCCTAAATTAAGTCATAAAGATGACTTTTTAATATATCATTCTACTATAAAGCATTATGAATAAAGTCATACAGATGACTTTTTATGTATCCTGCTATTATAGAGCAAACATAAATAAAGTCATACAGATGGCTTTTTATACCTCATACTATTATAGAGCAAACATGAATGAAGTCCTACATATGACTTTTTATGCCTTTCTTTTATAGAGCAAACTTCAATAAAGTCATACAGATGGCTTTTTATACCTCTGCTAGTACATAGACAAAACAACAAAAAGTCATACAGATGGCTTTTTAAAGCATAGGCCTACATGCTTTCATTTATAGAGTAGCCTAAATTAAAACATACAGATGACTTTTTAATATATCATTCTACTATAAAGCATTATGAATAAAGCCATACAGATGACTTTTTATGTCTCCTGCTATTATAGAGCAAACATAAATAAAGTCATACAGATGACTTTTTAATATATCATTCTACTATAAAGCATTATGAATAAAGTCATACAGATGACTTTTTATGTATCCTGCTGTTATAGAGCAAACATAAATAAAGTCATACAGATGGCTTGTTAAAGCATAGGCCTACATGCTATTATTTATAGAGTAGCATAAATAAAGTCATACAGATGACTTTTTAATATATCATTCTACTATAAAGCATTATGAATAAAGTCATACAGATGACTTTTTATGTATCCTGCTATTATAGAGCAAACATAAATAAAGTCAAACAGATGGCTTTTTATACCTCATACTATTATAGAGCAAACATGAATGAAGTCCTACATATGACTTTTTATGCCTTTCTTTTATAGAGCAAACTTCAATAAAGTCATACAGATGGCTTTTTATACCTCTGCTAGTACATAGACAAAACAACAAAAAGTCATACAGATGGCTTTTTAAAGCATAGGCCTACATGCTTTCATTTATAGAGTAGCCTAAATTAAGTCATACAGATGACTTTTTAATATATCATTCTACTATAAAGCATTATGAATAAAGCCATACAGATGACTTTTTATGTCTCCTGCTATTATAGAGCAAGCATAAATAAAGTCATACAGATGACTTTTTATTATATCATTCTACTATAAAGCATTATGAATAAAGTCATACAGATGACTTTTTATATATCCTGCTATATAGAGCAAACGCAGTCTAAATAAAGTCATACACATGACTTTTTATGTCTCCTGCTATTATAGAGCAAACATAAATAAAGTCATACAGATGGATTTTTATACCTCATACTATTATAGAGCAAACATGAATGAAGTCCTACATATGACTTTTTATGCCTTTCTTTTCTTTAATTTTTATGTATCCTGCTATTATAGAGCAAACATAAATAAAGTCATACAGATGGCTTTTAAAGCATAGGCCTACATGCTTTTATTTATAGAGTAGCCTAAATAAGTCATAAAGATGACTTTTTAATATATCATTCTACTATAAAGCATTATGAATAAAGTCATACAGATGACTTTTTATGTATCCTGCTATTATAGAGCAAACATAAATAAAGTCATACAGATGGCTTTTTATACCTCATACTATTATAGAGCAAACATGAATGAAGTCCTACATATGACTTTTTATGCCTTTCTTTTATAGAGCAAACTTCAATAAAGTCATACAGATGGCTTTTTATACCTCTGCTAGTACATAGACAAAACAACAAAAAGTCATACAGATGGCTTTTTAAAGCATAGGCCTACATGCTTTCATTTATAGAGTAGCCTAAATTAAGTCATACAGATGAATTTTTAATATATCATTCTACTATAAAGCATTATGAATAAAGCCATACAGATGACTTTTTATGTCTCCTGCTATTATAGAGCAAACATAAATAAAGTCATACAGGTGACTTTTTAATATATCATTCTACTATAAAGCATTATGAATAAAGTCATACAGATGACTTTTTATGTATCCTGCTATTATAGAGCAAACATAAATAAAGTCATACAGATGACTTTTTAAAGCATAGGCCTACGTGCTTTTATTTATAGGGTAGCCTAAAATTAAGTCATAAAGATGACTTTTTAATATATCATTCTACTATAAAGCATTATGAATAAAGTCATACAGATGACTTTTTATGTCTCCTGCTATTATAGAGCAAACAAATAAAGTCATACAGATGACTTTTTATACCTCATACTAGTATTCTTCTATTTAACAGCAGACGGGCTTTTCAGTAACACTATTTAGCCCTTTTCCTTTTGCTTCACTCTGTGGGCTACAGAGCTACTGGCTTGATTGCCTCATATTTATTAGATAGATTCAGATATCTTTCAGCAGATCTTTCGACTCTAGGAGTTCAAATATAAGATGATAGATGTCGATTTCTATACTCTGTGTGCAGGTATAGTTGGCTAGGCTCTTGGCTGATAGTGGGATTTTGTGGTGTTTGAAGTATTTTAACAGTTTAGAAAGCAAGGTATGTTGTGCAGACGTCAGCATATTACATTCAAATAGGCAATGGTCAATTGTTTCAAAATTCATATTACAATGCCTGCAAAGAGGGGACAGGGGAATTGAACCACTTGAATTAGAAAGCTTATATGAGAATGCAAGGAAATTTAGTCCATTTGTTCCAGAACGAATTCTATGATAAATTTTAGAAAGATACTTATTGGGAAAGGGGGAAAGGATAGGATTAATCTTATTAAAATTAATATCTGATAGCCTCCATCGGTAAATATCTCTAATTGGGATTGGTCTCCCACTTGGCTGGTCAATATTTATAGCATTTTTTGCTATTTCATCAACCTGATGATTACCACTTATGCCAGAGTGGCTAGGAATGTACTGAAAGTAAGTTTTTATGCCACTTGAAGCAAGATTATCAATAATACTGAGACAATGATAAGTGTCAATGTCCAACTTATATTGAGGAGCTGAGGCCAGCAACTCAAGGCTTGATAAAGAGTCGGAATAGATGATAATATTATTCGAATTTTCAATCAAAGATTGGTTTTGCTTAAGGTGTTCTAATGCCATGATTATGGCATTTAACTCAGCAGACATTATAGATAAATTATTAAATAATCTCTCGCCCATTGCAATTTTCAGGTGAGGAAGGAAAACACCACTTGCAACCTTCTCATTCATTTTTTGACCCATCAACAAATATTTGGAAGTGATTTTTATAGGTAATTGTATTAAGTTCTGCAAATTTTTTCTGAACAAAAGCAATGGGGGTTAAAACTTTATTCCATTTTGAAAAATCAGTATTTATTATGGGAAATGACCAATTCCATGGAGGGGATTGGGGGAAAGTAGGTGCAATAGACTTTGCTGGTACAGGGAACTTCTTTTGAATATTGGCATACTCATCTGCAATACCTCTATACATGGCTGGATTTCTTGACCAATTATGTAATGTGTGTGAGCTATTTGATTCAATTTTTGTAAGATGTTTTATCAAGAGAAAGCTACGTCTCTCCCTTATTGTTGTTAATCCACTCTCCATAAGCAGAAACTTGGTGCTTGTGGGTTTCCTAAGACCAAATATGAGACGTATTATATCATTTTGTGTTGTTTCAATTTTTTGCATCTGGGTCTTTGCACATGCACCATAGACAATGATCCCATAGTCAATATGGGGTCTTATATGTGATTTATAAAACTGGAGTAAGGTTTTCTCCTTACAACCCCAGGGTGTGGAAAGAAGTCTTTTTAGTATATTTGCTTTTCTATAACATTTTTTTATTGTGTTTGAAATGTGGAGGTGGAAATTAAGTTTTTGGTCAAGCATGAGACCTAGGTAATTAATATTATTATCTTCTGGAATAGTTGTTTTATTTAGAGTTAGTTTTGCATTAACATGGATTCGCTTCCTGTGAAATTGGATTATTTTTGACTTGGTGGGTGCAATGGGTAAATCTGAATGTTGAGAGAATTTTTTCAAACTGGAAAAGTGACTTTTGCAGATTTGACTGTGCTATCTGAAAGGTGTTGCCAGATGACCATAGCACCAGATCATCAGCATATTGTAGATTCGTGTGGGGTAGGTTCATGTCCCAGAGATATAGGGCAAATAGGAGGCAACTGAGGACTGCTCCCTGAGGTAGGCCTTTGGATATTGTCTTTTGGGGTGAAGAGGCTGAACCAACACAAACAATGAAACTTCGCACTTCTATGAAGGATTTAATAAAAGATACTAGCTTGGGAGGTACTCCAAGGTTTGCAAGTTTATTTAAAAGGATTTGGTGGTTCACATTGTCATATGCTCCTTCAAAATCAAGGAAAGCTGCCACTAGGATATTATTTTTTGAGAAAGATTCATTTATTGCATTTGTTAGCAAAATGAAAGCATCTGTTGAGGAGTGGTATTTCCTGAATCCAGTTTGAGTGTGTGGGATCATGTTATTTTTCTCAACAAACCAGAGGAGTCTGTGATAAATCATTTTCTCCATTATTTTCCCCATCACAGGTGTAATCATTATGGCCTATAGGACTCAGGGTTATCTTTTGGTTTATTTTTCTTTAGGATTGGTAGGAGGGACGAACATTTCCATATATTGGGGAACCTAGAGGATGCCCAAGCGTGATTATAACAATTTAGCAGTTCTTGTTTGTATGAAGGTGTGAGATTCTTTATCCATGTAGGGTGTATATTGTCATAGCTGCTGCTAGTTTTGGACCTAATATGATGTATTGCATTATTCAATTCCTGGATTGTAAATGGATTAGTTATGTACTTGGATCCTGGGCGTGGTTGGTAACTAGGGTTCATAGGAATTGTGGACAGATTGCTTTGATTGTTTGATGTTAGCTTATAACAAAAAGAGTTGCAAATAGGTTAGCCTTTTCAATATCATTGTCATAATGGGTATTATTATGTATAAGCTCATACAGGAGTGGGTTGGGAGAAGTCTTTTTCCCACATATGTGGCTTATGACTTTATGTATAATTGGCTCATGCATTTCTCTGGAGAGATTATTTGCAAAATTATTCCAGTATTTATATTTAGCATCTATTATAGTCCTTTTAGATTAGATTCTGCTTGTAATTTTTTTAAATATGTAGTAGGTGTTGTTTTTTTTTATGAATTCTGTCCTAGCTGCCTTTTTTATCTTCCATTTATTTAGGCACTCATTTGTCCACCATGCTTTAGGAATTTGTTTAGGGAATGTTTTCTTAGGTGTTGTCCTGGGGATAGCATGATTAGCTGTATTTATTAGTAAAGATGTCAAGGCTTCAGCATGTGTGTCAACTGTTGTGTTAGAAATGCATGAACTTTGGGTGAAACTTGTAATTTCATCATTTAGCTTATTTTGGAAAATAGACCAATTTGCTTTAGTGTTTATATATTTGGAAGTATGAGAAGAAGTTTCAGCAGGTTCATTTAGGGAGCAAACTATAGCAAAGTGGTCTGTACACAGACTATCAATTTTATTTATGTAAATTTTGTTCAAAAAATTTAAAGACACAATTTGTAGGTCAATTGTGGAGAATTTGGCTCTTTTGGGGTTAAAATATGTATTTAGGTTTGGAGGGGTAGCAACAGCTAATTCATTATTATTTGAAATCATATGCTCAATAAATTTACCTGCTTTATTTGCTGGTTTATTCCCCCACAAAAGGCTGTGGGCATTGAAATCACCACAAATAATGATGTTTTTTAACATATTAGAATTATTTATATAATTAAAGAAATCCTTGGCATCTGAAGTTTGGCCATTAGGGTTATAAAAGCTTATTATGTAGGTTTTTAAATTATTCAGCCAAACACTTATACCAATTACATCAACATCATTTTCAAAATCTGGAAAATTGATGCCACAAAATTTTATATTATTATTAACTAATAAAGCTACACCACCTCCTTTTCTCTCTGAAGATCTATCCTTTCTCAGGATAGTGTATCCCAGAGACTTAATTTGTTGATTTTGGGTTAAATGAGTTTCCTGGAGGCAAGCAATATTAATGGAATTATTATTCATAAATGATATTAGTTCATTTAGTTTATTTTCTGTGAGTGATCTTACATTCCATTGGAGTATTGATAAATGTTGTGTTTGTTGATTTATTCTTCATATGACTGTGTATCAATGTTCAGCTTTGTTAAAAGTAAAGCAAGATCTTTTTTTGCTTGAATGAGCATATCATCTGGGATGTAAATTTTGCCAATTCTGCAATAATTTTTGTTTTCTGTAGTTGATGTATGTTCATGGCCTGAACTACATTACAGTTTAGAATGAATAAGCATATATTTGAGGATTGCATTTTTGGTAGTGCATCCTGTTTGTTGGTTAAGGGATTGATTCCTGGTAGTGTTTCTGGTTTGTTTCTTCTTGGGAGGGAGGGCCAGGCTGGCCTCATCTCACCGGAAAACAAGGCTTGCTGGCTTGGTGATTCCTTCTGATAGGGATTTGAGCTAGGGGGCTTAGAAGATGTTGTTTTATATGGGGTGCTTGATGCATTTGGGGCATTTGACTTGGGGGTTTTCGTTGGTTTCATTACAGGCTTTATTTGGTATTGTTGGGCAGCATTTGCTTCCATTGCTGCAAAGGGGTATGGGATGGCCTTCTCTGTTGATATTTGGAGGGTTAGAGCTCTTTTCTTGTATGCAGGGCATAATGATTTATTTGTAGATTCATGTGGACCTTTGCAATTGATGCATGTAGGCTGGGTGTTTTTGCAAGTTGCCAGCTCTTTAGGATGGAAAGATTTACAATTACAACACTCTTGGAGAATTTCATTGCATTTGTTTGTTGTGTGTCCCAGTTTGAAACACTTCTGACACTGAATAGGCTTAGGTTTGTATTCCTTGTGTGGTTTGATTTGCCCAAATAGGAATAATTTTTCTGGGATATCAATTTTATCCTTTAGTGTGAATAAGAAGGATCTACTAGTTTTTAGGCCAGTAGAGTTAGGTTTTCCAAGTTGGGTAACATCCTCAACTGGGATTGTGTTTCCAGCCCTATCTGAGAGGCCTTCTTTTAACTCCTGAGTAGATATCTCTGGGGAAACATTGTAAACTACAATTTTTGTTGGTGATTGTTTTGGGTTCCAATTAGATGCAATAATTGGGATATTCAGAAGGGATTTAAGGTTAATTATTTTATCTGCTGATTTCTGATCTTCTACAGCTATTAGCAGAGATCCATCACGGTTAATGTTAAGAGAGAACATTGATTTTAGCAATTTAAAAATTGCAACTCTTATTGCAGTGATCATTTTTATTTCAAAGGGGGTGGTGGGAGTAATTTTAAGGTAAATTCGTAAGTTTTTGGAGGGAGGATCTTGGGCAGGGAGAGGGGAAATGCTTTTAATTGGGGAGATTTTTTTCCTTTTTTTAGAGCTTCTAGAGAGGACCTCTTGAAACCCATTATCATCATTTATGGATGCATTAGGACCTACAGTTATCATTGTCCTATTCTCCGAATCGGAGCCATCATTAGAACTTTCAGATAATGTGCTTGACCAGCCAGGATGGGTATCTTTCACTATGGAATTTGATTTGGGATCTGGGGGGACATTTTTTTTTGGAGGACTTCTGAACATTGCCTATTGGAAAAGCTTTAAACAGAGAAAAACAAAACTAAAGTAAGAAGGGAAAATGGAAAGATATCAAACCGTCTGCACTATACTATGGGGAGGAGAACACCACAGTATAGCCCTGAGGATGAGTTGAGCAGGATTGGTTTGGTATAACTGCTGATTAGAAGCGATAATAATTCACAAGAAAATTTGTTTTAATTTTCTTATAGAGTTGCTGTTAGTATAGAGCAAACGTGAATAAATTCTTCTTCTTCTTCTATTTAACAGCAGGCGGGCTTTTCAGTAAAACTATTTAGCCCTTTTCCTTTTGCTTCACTCTGTGGGCTACAGAGCTACTGGCTTGATTGCCTCATATTTATTAGATATATTCAGATATCTTTCAGTAGATCTTTCGACTCTAGGAGTTCAAATATAAGATGATAGATGTCGATTTCTATGCTCTGTGTGCAGGTATAGTTGGCTAGGCTCTTGGCTGATAGTGGGATTTTGTGGTGTTTGAAGTATTTTAACAGTTTACAAAGCAAGGTATGTTGTGCAGACGTCAGCATATTACATTCAAATAGGCAATGGTCAATTGTTTCATTATTCATATTACAATACCTGCAAAGAGGGACAGGGGAATTGAACCACTTGAATTAGAAAGCTTATATGAGACTGCAAGGAAATTTAGTCTATTTGTTCCAGAACGAATTCTATGATAAATTTTAGAAAGATACTTATTGGGAAAGGGGGAAAGGATAGGATTAATCTTACTAAAATTAATATCTGATAGCCTCCATTGGTAAATATCTCTAATTGGGATTGGTCTCCCACTTGGCTGGTCAATATTTATAGCATTTTTTGCTATTTCATCAACCTGATGATTACCACTTATGCCAGAGTGGCTAGGACTGTACTGAAAGTAAGTTTTTATGCCACTTGAAGCAAGATTATCAATAATACTGAGACAATGATAAGTGTCAATGTCCAACTTATATTGAGGAGCTGAGGCCAGCAACTCAAGGCTTGATAAAGAGTCGGAATAGATGATAATATTATTCGAATTTCAATCAAAGGTTGGTTTTGCTTAAGGTGTTCTAATGCCATAATTATGGCATTTAACTCAGCAGACATTATAGATAAATTATTAAATAATCTCTCGCCCATTGCAATTTTCAGGTGAGGAAGGAAAACACCACTTGCAACCTTCTCATTCATTTTGACCCATCAACAAATATTTGGAAGTGATTTTTATAGGTAATTGTATTAAGTTCTGCAAATTTTTCTGGACAAAAGCAATGGGGGTTAAATCTTTATTCCATTTTGAAAATTCAGTATTTATTATGGGAAATGACCAATTCCATGGAGGGGATTGGGGGAAAGTAGGTGCAATAGACTTTGCTGGTACAGGGAACTTCTTTTGAATATTGGCATACTCATCTGCAATACCTCTATACATGGCTGGATTTCTTAACCAATTATGTAATGTGTGTGAGCTATTTGATTCAATTTTTGTAAGATGTTTTATCAAGAGAAAGCTACGTCTCTCCCTTATTGTTGTTAATCCACTCTCCATAAGCAGAAACTTGGTGCTTGTGGGTTTCCTAAGACCAAATATGAGACGTATTATATCATTTTGTGTTGTTTCAATTTTTTGCATCTGGGTCTTTGCACATGCACCATAGACGATGAGCCCATAGTCAATATGGGGTCTTATATGTGATTTATAAAACTGGAGTAACGTTTTCTCTTTACAACCTTAGGGTGTGGAAAGAAGTCTTTTTAGTATATTTGCTTTTCTATAGCATTTTTTTATTGTGTTTGAAATGTGGAGGTGGAAATTAAGTTTTTGGTCAAGCATGAGACCTAGGTAATTAATATTATTATCTTCTGGAATAGTTGTTTTATTTAGAGTTAGTTTTGCATTAACATGGTTTCGCTTCCGGTGAAATTGGATTATTTTTGACTTGGTGGGTGCAATGGGTAAATCTGAATGTTGAGAGAATTTTTCAAACTGGAAAAGTGACTTTTGCAGATTTGACTGTGCTATCTGAAAGGTGTTGCCAGATGACCATAGCACCAGATCATCAGCATATTGTAGATTTGTGTGGGGTAGGTTCATGTCCCAGAGATATAGGGCAAATAGGAGGAAACTGAGGACTGCTCCCTGAGGTAGGCCTTTGGATATTGTCTTTTGGGGTGAAGAGGCTGAACCAACACAAACAATGAAACTTCGCACTTCTATGAAGGATTTAATAAAAGATACTAGCTTAGGGGGTACTCCAAGGTTTGCAAGTTTATTTAAAAGGATTTGGTGGTTCACATTGACATATGCCCCTTCAAAATCTAGGAAAGCTGCCACTAGGATATTATTTTTTGAGAAAGATTCATTTATTGCATTTGTTAGCAAAATGAAAGCATCAGTTGAGGAGTGGCATTTCCTGAATCCAGTTTAAGTGTGTGGGATCATATTATTTTTTTCAACAAACCAGAGGAGTCTGTGATAAATCATTTTCTCCATTATTTTCCCCATCGCAGGTGTAATCATTATGGGCCTATAAGACTCAGGGTTATCTTTTGGTTTATTTTTCTTTAGGATTGGTAGGAGGGACGAACATTTCCATATATTGGGGAACCTAGAAGATGCCCAAGCGTGATTATAACAATTTAGCAGTTCTTGTTTGTATGAAGGTGTGAGAGATTCTTTATCCATGTAGGGTGTATATTGTCATAGCTGCTGCTAGTTTTGGTCCTAATCTGATGTATTGCATTATTCAATTCCTGGATTGAAAATGGATTGGTTATGTACTCGGATCCTGGGCATGGTTGGTAACTTGGGTTCATGGGAATTGTGGACAGTTTGCTTTGATTATTTGATGTTAGCTTATTAACAAAAAGAGTTGCAAATAGGTTAGCTTTTCCATTATCATTGTCATAATGGGTATTATTATGTAAAAGCTCATACAGGAGTGGGTTGGGGGAAGTCTTTTTCCCACAGATGTGGCTTATGACTTTATGTATAATTGGCTCATGCGTTTCTCTGGAGAGATTATTTGCAAAATTATTCCAGTATTTATATTTAGCATCTATTATAGTCCTTTTTAGATTAGATTCTGCTTGTAATTTTTTTAAATATGTAGTAGGTGATGGTTTTCTTATGAATTCTGTCCTAGCTGCCTTTTTTATCCTCCATTTATTTAGGCACTCATTTGTCCACCATGCTTTAGGAATTTGTTTAGGGAATGTTTTCTTAGGTGTTGTCTTGGGGATAGCATGATTAGCTGTATTTATTAGTAAAGATGTCAAGGATTCAGCATGTGTGTCAACTGTTGCGTTAGAAATGCATGAACTTTGGGTGAAACTTGTAATTTCATCATTTAGCTTATTTTGGAACATAGACCAATCTGCTTTAGTGTTGATATATTTGGATGTATGAGATAAAGTTTCAGCAGGTTCATTTAGAGAGCAAACTATAGCAAAGTGGTCAGTACATAGACTATCAATTTTATTCATGTAAATTTTGTTCAAAAAATTTAATGACACAATTTGTAGGTCAATTGTGGAGAATCTGCCACTTTTGGGGTTGAAATATGTGTTCAGGTTTGGAGGGGTAGCAACAGCTAATTCATTATTATTTGAAGTCATATGCTCAATGAATTTACCAGCTTTATTTGCTGGTTTATTCCCCCACAAAAGGCTGTGGGCATTGAAATCACCACAAATAATGATATTTTTTAACATATTAGAATTATTTATATAATTAAAGAAATCCTTGGCATCTGTAGTTTGGCCATTAGGGTTATAAAAGCTTATTATGTAGGTTTTTAAATTATTCAGCCAAACACTGATACCAATAACATCAACATCATTTGCAAAATCTGGAAAATTTATGCCACAAAATTTTATATTATTATTAACTAATAAAGCTACCCCACCTCCTTTTCTCTCTGAAGATCTATCCTTTCTCAGGATAGTATATCCCGGAGACTTAATTTGTTGATTTTGGGTTAAATGAGTTTCCTGGAGGCAAGCAATATTAATGGAATTATTATTCATAAATGATATTAGTTCATTTAGCTTATTTTCTGTGAGTGATCTTACATTCCATTGGAGTATTGATATATGTTGTGTTGTTGATTTATTCTTCATATGACTGTGTATCAATGTTCAGCTTTGTTAAAAGTAAAGCAAGATCTTTTTTTGCTTGAATGAGCATATCATCTGGGATGTAGATTTTTGCCAATTCTGCAATAATTTTTGTTTTCTGTAGTTGATGTATGTTCATGGCCTGAACTGCATTACAGTTTAGAATGAATAAGCATATAAATGGGGATTGCATTTTTGGTTGTGCATCCTGTTTGTTGGTTAAGGGATTGATTCCTGGTAGTATTTCTGGTTTGTTTCTTCTTGGGAGGGGGGGGGGGCAGGCTGACCTCATCTCACCGGACAAGGAGGCTTGTTGGCTTGGTGATTCCTTCTGATAGGGATTTGAGCTAGGGGGCTTAGAAGATGGTGTTTTATAAGGGGTGCTTGATGCATTGGGGGCATTTGACTTGGGGGTTTTGGTTGGTTTCATTACAGGCTTTATTTGGTATTGTTGGGCAGCATTTGCTTCCATTGCTGCAAAGGGGTATGGGATGGCCTTCTCTGTTGATATTTGGAGTGTTAGAGCTCTTTTCTTGTATGCAAGGCATAATGATTTATTTGTAGATTCATGTGGGCCTTTGCAATTGATGCATGTAGGCTGAGTGTTGTTGCAAGTTGTCAGCTCTTTAGGATGGAAAGATTTACAATTACTACACTCTTGGAGAATTTCATTGCATTTGTTTGTTGTGTGTCCCAGTTTGAAACACATCTGACACTGAATAGGCTTAGGTTTGTATTCCTTGTGTGGTTTGATTTGCCCAAATAGGAATATTTTTTTGGGATATCAATTTTATCCTTCAGTGTGAATAAGAAGGATCTACTAGTTTTTAGGCCATTAGAGTTAGGTTTTCCAAGTTGGGTAACATCCTCAACTGGGGTTGTGTTTCCAGCCCTATCTGAGAGGCCTTCTTTTAACTCCTGAGTAGATATCTCTGGGGGAACATTATAAACTACAATTTTTGTTGGTGATTGTTTTGGGTTCCAATTAGATGCAATAATTGGGGTATTCAGAAGGGATTTTAGGTTAATTATTGTATCTGCTGATTTCTGATCTTCTACAGCTATTAGCAGAGATCCATCACGGTTAATGTTAAGAGAGAACATTGATTTTAGCAATTTAAAAATTGCAACTCTTATTGCAGTGATCATTTTTATTTCAAAGGGGGTAGTGGGAGTAATTTTAAGGTAAATTCCTAAGTTTTTGTAGGGAGGATCTTGGGCAGGGAGAGGGGAAATGCTTTCAATTGGGGAGATTTTTTTCCTTTTTTTAGAGCTTCTAGAGAGGACCTCTTGAAACCCATTATCATCATTTATGGTTGCATTAGGACCTAGAGTTATCATTGTCCTATTCTCCAAATTGGAGCTATCATTAGAACTTTCAGATAATGTGCTTGACCAGCCAGGATGGGTATCTTTCACTATGGAATTTGATTTGGGATCTGGGGGGACGTTTTTTTTTGGAGGACTTCTAAACATTGCCTATTGAAAAAGCTTTAAAGACAAATATAAAACTAAAACAAGAAGGGAAAATAGATGATATCAAACCGTCTGCACTATACTATGGGGAGGATAAACACCACAGTATAGCCTGAGGATGACTTGAGCAGGATAGGTTTGGTACAACTGCTGATTAGAAGTGATAATAATCACAAGAAAATATATTTCGATTTTCTTATAAGGTTGCTGCTGTCAATATCCGACCAATTTGCTTTAGTGTTGATGTATTTGGAGGTATGAGATAAAGTTTCAGCAGGTTCATTTAGGGAGCAAACTATAGCAAAGTGGTCAGTACATAGACTATCAGTTTTATTTATGTAAATTTTATTCAAAAAATTTAATGACACAATTTGTAGGTCAATTGTGGAGAATCTGCCACTTTTGGGGTTGAAATATGTATTCAGGTTTGGAGGGGTAGCAACAGCTAATTCATTATTATTTGAAGTCATATGCTCAATGAATTTACCAGCTTTATTTGCTGGTTTATTCCCCCACAAAAGGCTGTGGGCATTGAAATCTCCACAAATAATGATATTTTTTTACATATTAGAATTATTTATATAATTAACGAAATCCTTGGCATCTGTAGTTTGGCCATTAGGGTTATAAAAGCTTATTATGTAGGTTTTTAAATTATTCAGCCAAACACTGATACCAATTGCATCAACATCATTTGCAAAATCTGGAAAATTGATGCCACAAAATTTTATATTATTTTTAAATAATAAAGCTACTCCACCTCCTTTTCTCTCTGAAGATCTATCCTTTCTGAGGATAGTATATCCCAGAGACTTAATTTGTTGATTTTGGGTTAAATGAGTTTCCTGGAGGCAAGCAATATTAATGAATTATTATTCATAAAAGATATTAGTTCATTTAGCTTATTTTCTGTGAGTGATCTTACATTCCATTGGAGTATTGATATATGTGTGTTATTGATTTATTCTTCATATGACTGTGTATCAATGTTCAGCTTTGTTAAAAGTAAAGCAAGATCTTTTTTTGCTTGAATGAGCATATCATCTGGGATGTAGATTTTTGCCAATTCTGCAATGATTTTGTTTTTTGTAGTTGATGTATGTTCATGGCCTGAACTGCATTACAGTTTAGAATGAATAAGCATATATTTGGGGATTGCATTTTTGGTTGTGCATCCTGTTTGTCGGTTAAGGGATTAATTCCTGGTAGTGTTTCTGGTTTGTTTCTTCTTGGGAGGGGGGGGGCCAGGCTGACCTCATCTCACCAGACATGGAGGCTTGTTGGCTTGGCGATTCCTTCTGATAGGGATTTGAGCTAGGGGGCTTAGAAGATGGTGTTTTATATGGGGTGCTTGATGCATTGGGGGCGTTTGACTTGGGGGTTTTGGTTGGTTTCATTGCAGGCTTTATTTGGTATTGTTGGGCTGCACTTGCTTCCATTGCTGCAAAGGGGTATGGGATGGCCTTCTCTGTTGATATTTGGAGTGTTAGAGCTCTTTTCTTGTATGCAGGGCATAATGATTTATTTGTAGATTCATGTTTTCAAATTTTTTATTCTAATTCCCAAGGGACCTACCTTTGTCTCAATTCATCTAAACAGCTGATCGAACAGCTGTGGCTGTTTGTAAATAAAGCCAAGCTTCTTCTTCTTCTGAATTTGCAGTCAGGACAGGAGCACAGTTGCCAAACGATAAATATTAAAAACGCCACAGATTACGTTGGCCTTCCGTTTTCTGCGTACTTTTGGTGATGATTTGTTCTGCGTACTTTTGGTGATAATTTGTGCAGAAGGGAGCAATATCAAACAAACAAGAGGCCGAGTTGGTACCAGCGGGATTTAATCCTTAAACTGCTGGGAATAGGTGATTTGAGTATTGCACTTCCCACATTTTGTCTACCTCAAGTACTTTCAGGGCAAAAAGAACTTCAAATTAGAAAATATATTGGCTGAGAAGTGTATTTAGAAAGCATATTGGCATATTATTCGCCAGGACTACAGAATACGAAGGTGTGTAACTTGTAGAAATTACATCCTTTGTGTTGACCTTGGCGTCCTTGAGAGTGGATCAAGTGAAATCTTAGAACAGTTTTTTGGAAAAATAAATAGGACATAGACTATTTTATATACTTGCTGATCAGTTTTGACTATTCTTTTCATCGAATCCTGTGCAATTATCGAACTTAAGCTCGCGATAAAAGTGCCTACGTGACCGCCCGCCCACGTGCCTTTTTAAATTTTAACCCGGGCGCCAAGTTTTGATCGCTTGGCGTTGTACTGTGGTTTTGTTCTCAGCCGAGTTCTCAGCGAAGAAATAGAAGAAAATGCCGCCGAAAGTGTCAACAAACAAGAGAACCCGGGTAAGCCCAAAGAAAAATGAAGATGAGTGTGGTAGCTGTAGACGCGAACTTGATGAACAGTCCCAAGCTTTGTCTTGTGATGGTTGTGATAAGTGGCTGTGCATAGATTGCGTTGGAATCTCAAAATCAGAATACCAACTATTTTGCAAAATGACTGACAGCCTCACCTGTGAGTGGTTCTGTCCTGTGTGTAAGGTTACTGGGAATAGCAGCCTTGGCTCAAATGCTACACAAAAGCTTATCGAAGCTACCGTTTCAAAAGCTGTGACCTCTTCTCTGGATCAGTTTCAGCAAGATCTTAAACAAGAACTGGGGAACATTAACAGCAAAATCTCTAACTTGGAAAGTGAGATCGCAGGCAAGTGCACCCTAGCAGAAGTTGAATCCAAATTAGAAGATATAGTTACTAGCAGGCTGAACCGGTGTCAGAGCGATACTACCAAGAACTTTGAAAGTGATGTTAGACGGATCATCCGTGAGGACAGAGAGAGACAGAAAAGGCAGCTCAACATCGTAGTTTACGGAGTTCCTGAATCATGTGAAGAGGCAGCTGATATTCTGATGTTTATTCAGGATCATCTTGCCCAGTCATACAATCTGCCCTCTGTCAAAATCTTGAAGCCGCAGCGGCTCGGGAACAATCCACCGAAACCAGGTGACCGACCTAGACCTGTCCTCTTCCTCACTGATAACTACAAGATAAAAAAGGAGATTGTGACTAAGTCGAGGGAGCTGAAGGGTGCTGTGCAGTTTCACTTTGACCGCACAAAGGCGGAAAGGGAGAAACGAAAACAAATCCAAACTTCAAAAAACGGGGCAGCGACGGAGCACTAAAGTGCCCACTGCCTGCTGAGGATAGCCCATATGTAAATAGTTTCCACAGTTGTAGTAGTGTCGATGATAGTGATTCATTTAAGAGTGGCAATAATAGTTGTGCTTTCCATTCATGCTCGAGCCCTAGCTCATCAGACATTAGTTTCAAGAGTTTGCCAAAAGTGATACATTATAGTAACCCTCCACAGACTAGTCAAAAGAAATTATTGAAGCTTTTTTACACGAACATTGATACAGTGACAAATAAGCTTCCTGAACTAAAACTTACAACTACTGCTGAAGAATACGATGTGTTGTGTATCTGCGAGCTGACCCCCAAGAACTCTACTACCCCACTGGAAGATGATCATATCATGATCCCCGGATATCGCCTGTTCTCGAATCTCTCAACTCACCCCAGAAGAGGCGTTGCTGTTTATGTGAAGGATGTATTACAGGTCAGAGATTTGACTTTGAATCATGATTATTCCCCATGGGTTGAGAGTGTTTTTGTTAATATTGTTATTGGGGGGAAGCCACTTCTAATAGGATGCGTTTATAGAAGCCCAAGCAGCCCAGATGCCGCTGCCTCTTATGGGGCTCTTACTCAATTAGCTGATCATGCATCTAAGCATTGTAACCAAGATTTTATTTTAATTGGAGATCTAAATATGCCTGATATTTTGTGGGTGGATGGAGCAGGTTACCATCAAAGTTCAACTGCAACTAACCCGTTTGTGGAATATTTAGGCAACAATAATCTGTACCAATTAATTGATCAGCCAACCCGTTACAAAAACAACCAGATACCATCTCTACTAGACTTGACAATCACTAACAACCCAGGACTGCTAGTGAATACTGATTACCTGCCCCCCATTGGCGCTAGCGATCACCTCTGTATTTCCCATGACTTGCTAATAAGTCAACCACCAAACAACTGCACCAAACGAACGTATACCGACTACAGCAGGATCAGGGAAATACTACAGGCGGTTGCATGGGATCAAGTGACTAACAGTGATGATATAGAGCAAGCCTGGCTAAATTTCAAGAACGCCGTCCTCCATGTTGAGCAGCTTTGTACTTCAACGTCTTTTGTTAAGGCACCTAGAACACTGCCTCACATAGATCGACCCATTAAAAGAGCCATGAACAGGAAGAAAAAGGCACTTTCGAAGTACAAGAAGTGTGTATGCACACGACACTGGGAGCATTATGCCAGAGCCAGGAATAAGTTGAGACATCTAACTAGGCATTTTATGGCAGAATATGAGGAGAAGATAGCCTTTAGTATAAAGGAAAACCCTAAACGATTCTGGAGGTATGTGTCCAAGAAAGATAAGAACAGGCGATCAATACCATTCTTATTCAACGCTGAAGGGAAAAAGTTGGAAGACCCAGAAGCTATAGCAAACTTGCTTAACACTACCTTCGCTTCGAACTTCTCCTCAGACTCATCAGCTGAACCCTCATGTCCTGACCCCAGACATATCGAACATCTTATGCCGAAACTCATCATCACGACTGAAGAGGTTAAGAAAAGACTATCAAAGCTGGACCCTAACAAAGCCAAAGGACCAGACGGCATCCATCCCAGGCTGCTCAAAGAAATCTCTGATATAGTCACCGAACCGCTCTGCTCCTTGTATAATCTGTCTTTGAAGACAAAGAAACTACCACCTGATTGGCGTACAGCAACAATAACTCCAATATTTAAGAAAGGTTCCAGAAGCCAGCCAGAGAACTACCGGCCCATAAGCCTTACCTCAGTCGTTGCTAAGCTGATTGAAGGAATTGTCAATGATGCCGTTATAGCTCACATGACAAGGAATGGTCTCCTTTACAGCGGCCAACATGGCTTTAGAAAAGGAATGTCCATTGAAACGAACCTGATCCAAGCTTATGAATCAATCACTGAGGTTATCGAATCGGGATCCCCTGTAGACGTGTTCCTACTGGACCAGGCAAAAGCCTTCGATAAAATGTCCCACCGGTACCTGATGATTAAACTGTCAGCATATCACATTGATGTAGACGTAGCCCAGTGGATCCATAGCTTTCTGTCTGATAGAATCCAGATGGCTGCAGTCTACGACCACAACGGAAACCTCGTGTACTCGGCACCAGTAAATGTCAGAAGTGGTGTGCCACAGGGAACTAAGTTGGGCCCGACTTTATTCAACCTCTACATTAACGATGCTCCTGAGGTTGTCCAGAATCTGCTGGAACTATATGCAGACGATTCCAAACTCTTTGGACCTGCCGCTTCTGACGAAGACTGCAATGCCCTGCAACAAGACTTAACAAACCTCTGCCAATGGGCCTCAACTTGGACACTAGAGTTTAACCCAAGCAAATGTAAAGTTTTACATCTTGGACTGAACAACCCTTGCCATAGCTACCATATGTTGGACTCTACTGGTGCTATAACACCCATCCAAAGCGCAGAGGAAGAACGTGATCTCGGGGTAATCATAGATAATAAGCTGAAGTTCCATAGTCACTGCCGAACTCAAGCCGCAAAGGCAAACAAGATCCTAGGCCTAATCAAGCGATCAGTGACTAGTCGCCACCCCAGGGTCATTAAGAAGCTTTACACAGCCCTTGTCCGCCCTCATCTTGAGTTTGGGATGGCAGTTGCAAACCCCCACTTTAAATGCGATGCAGAGTTGCTTGAAAAAGTCCAGAGAAGAGCTACTAGGCTCCCATTTGCCAACCAACAAATCCCATATGAGCAACGCCTAGAAAAGCTTGATTTGCAAACTCTGACCTACCGTAGAAAAAGGGGGGACGTAATTTTGGCATATAAGTTGATGAACAGCAGTGTTATCAAGCCCATTCTCGAACAGGACCAGTCTAGCAGAGCGCGAGGTAACCCCATAAAACTCCGCCAAAGATTCAGCAGAAAGCGTGAGAAATACAACTTCTTCACCAATCGCGTTGTTCCGTTGTGGAATTCACTGAGCGATTCAACTGTTTCCGCAGCTTCAGTTAACAGCTTCAAGACTGGCGTTGACCATGACTGGAGGAACAAGCCATGGAGGACGCAGTGGGATGAGCCTGCATCCACCACTAGGGTCTATTAGTGTGTGATATTCAACTGTCCTGTATACGTGTAGGATGTGATGATCCACTAATGAATTGTGCAACGAACTCCTGTCAATACTACCTGGCGACATCTACAGGTTCCTGCAACCTTAGTCGCTAGAAGATGCGATTTAAGGTAATTTAAGGTATGTGGGCCTTTGCAATTGATGCATGTAGGCTGAGTGTTGTTGCAAGTTGTCAACTCTTTAGGATGGAAAGCTTTACAATTACTACACTCTCGGAGAATTTCATTGCATTTGTTTGTTGTGTGTCCCAGTTTGAGACACTTCTGACACTGGATAGGCTTAGGTTTGTATTCCTTGTGTGGTTTGATTTGCCCAAATAGGAATATTTTTCTGGGATATTAATTTTTTCTTCAGTGTGAATAAGAAGGATCTACTAGTTTTTAGGCCATTAGAGTTAGGTTTGCCAAGTTGGGTAACATCCTCAACTGGGATTGTGTTTCCAGCCCTATCTGAGAGCCCTTCTTTTAATTCCTGAGTGGATATCTCTGGGGGAACATTATAAACTAATATTTTTGTTGGTGATTGTTTTGGGTTCCAATTAGATGCAATAATTTGGGTATTCAGAAGGGATTTTAGGTTAATTATTGTATCAGCCAATTTCTGATCTTCTACAGCTATTAGCAGAGATCCATCACTGTTAATATTAAGAGAGAACATTGATTTTAGCAATTTAAAAATTGCAACTCTTATTGCAGTGATCATTTTTATTTCAAAGGGGGTAGTAGGAGTAATTTTAAGGTAAATTCCTAAGTTTTTGGAGGGAGGATCTTGGGAAGGGAGAGGGGAAATGCTTTTGATTGGGGAGATTTTTTTCCTTTTTTGGAGCTTCTAGAGAGGACCTCTTAAAACCCATTATCATCATTTATGGTTACATTAGCCCTACACTTATCATTGTCCTATTCTCCAAATTGGAGCTATCATTTGAACTTTGAGATAGTGTGCTTGACCAGCCAAGATGGGTATCTTTCACTATGGCACTTTCACTGGAACTTGATTTGGGATCTGGGGGGACTTTTTTTTTTGGAGGACTTCTAAACATTGCCTATTGGAAAAAGCTTTAAACAAAAAACAAACAAAACTAAAACAAGAAGGGAAAATAGAATGATATCAAACTGTCTGCACTATACTATGGGGAGGTACAACATATAAAATATCATCTGCATTACTTTATTCATGTTTGCTCTATAATAGTGTAAGATATAAAAAGTTATCTGTATGACTTTATTCATGTTTTCTCAATAATAGTGATAATATAAAAAGTCATCTGTATGGCTTTATTTTTGCTGGCTCTATAATAGCATGAGGTATAAAGTCATTTGTATGACTTTATTTATGTTTGCTCTATAAAAGAATGAGGCATAAAGTCATCTGTATGACTTTTTATCATTCTACATAATAGGGGAAAGCAAAATATTGTCTTCTGTTTGATTTTATACTGCATTCTATATAAGAGTAAATGACAATTTTCTATTGCTCAGATATAAAGAAAATTTTTTCTATATTGTCATTAGTAGGTAACCCTCCTGGGAAGGTATTTTGAAGTAGCCTACCTACCTCCACTCCTTCTCCCTCTAGAGTGTCTTGAAATTTGCCTAGGCTACATGACAGGTCTATATCTATTGAAATTTGGACAAAACAACATTTAACCTTAATTTTCAGTAATCAGTTCTTTTCTCTTGCTTTAGGCCTAGTCCTGAAAATGTAATTCCAGTTATTTGAGTAGAATTTTAAGCCTTAGGCTATCAATGTTTTTTTTTATTTAGGAAATGTAATTGCATAGATTTAAAACCGTATAAATTGGGATTGAGCAAAGTTGTGAAGCTGAAAAGAATTTAGGGTAAAGTTCTACAAAATCATATTATTGAGTTAGGACAAAAGTGAATACACTATTCAATGCCTTTTTTTTATGCTGATTATGAATATAATAAGCATTTCTATCGGAAATGAATTTCAGCCCCCCCCCTATATATGCCAATTCAGGGTTAGGTTTAGGTATAGCCTATATAGGGGGGGGGGGGGGGGGGGGGCTGCAATTCATTTCTGATAGAAATGCTTATTATATTCGTAATCAGCATAAAAAAGGCATCAAATGGTGTATTCACTTTATTCCTAACTCAATAATATGATTTTGTAGAACTTTGCCAAATTTAGTTGTAGGCCTACTTTATTAAAGCAGAAGATCTATTTTTCAAGGTTTCACTTTCATAGCACACAGATTTTTAAAGTTTATCAAAGGTCAGGACCCTCTAGAGGGGGGAGTCAAGGTAGGTACTTCTAGATACCTTCCCAGGACATACTTTAGCCTGTAGACCCATCCCTGAAAGTTCCATTTTCCTAACCTAACCCCTTTCAAAGATAGCCAAAAGTGGAATTTTACCAGGAGTGTTTCTACTAACTGAAAGACATAGGCTACTTCTCTTTATATGTCATTTATTTACATTACCTTGGCCTTACAATATCATAAATTAGGTTTCCAATTTTATACCAGGCCTAAACGAAATCCAAACATACGTAAACAAATATTTGTTGCTGCTAAGTCGAGAATTTTTACATTTTCAACAAGAGTCACCTATTTTTATCAGTTGGGAAAATGGACAGGAATAAGAAAAAAATCTGTTAATACACAAACAAAAATCTGTGATTTTCGATAAAAATAAAATATAAGTTAATATATTAAAACAAGTAGATTCAGTTTTGATTTCCATTTAGTTTCGCCACTAGATTCACTAGGACAAAATGATGTTTTTTCTGCATTTCTATTCTTGTATCCAAAATTGTTTATTTATTATCCATAGCAACAGAACACCATCAAATGGGTATGTCTTATTCATCTTTTGCGTAAAAATTATGCTTTACTAATATCTTATAAATCTTGATTCAGCTTTTTTGCATCGTGGAAAATCTTCATAACGCTGAAGGATTCAAAGGAGAAAATAAAAAACTACCACCTCATGTTAAGCTGGTTTCCTGTTAAAAGGGTAATTAAAACATCATAAAAAGACTGGCTGCTTATTCAAGTTTTAATGATACTGCTCTTATCATTAAAATGTATTGTTCCTTTGATTTAGGGTATAAAAAAAATCAATTCCACCTATGATTTATTTTTTGTCATTTAAAATTTTAGATATGTGTTTTCTTTGAGTTTTTAACAAATACACCACAACCAGTGTTTGAATACATTTTAAATTTTATGACTAAAGTTTTACCACTTCCAGAACCGTAGTAAAGTATTAAGCAGGATATTTCTATATTCGTTTTTAAGCATCAGGCATGATTTGTTCGAAACTTGAGGCAAAGGTAGCCAGATTATTTACATTTAACAAGAAGTTTTACAGTCTTAACCATAAATCACATAGACGAAATTTGAGATGATTGATCTGTAACAGAAAAATTTTTGACAGCTAATTTTTTAATGCTTCAAAAGATTTTCAGTAAGTCTGTTTTCATCTGTTTAAGTGTATTTCTTACAAATTTATGCAAGAACCAATTAATTAAATTTTTTAATTCAAGGAATCTATCAGTAAAGTGCTCATATTACTCTAGTTTTTTTAATGAGGAAAAAGGGGTTAGTTTGGAAAGAAACAAGGCCAGAAAGGAAGGGTCTTGCTCTCTCCTTGCCTCCATACCTTTGGTGTATCGGTAGAGTTTACACCAAATTGAGACACTAAATGCGAAAGTAATGACATGTATTTCTACACACAGAGGCAAAACATAAGAAACTATCGCAGGAATTGGCAAAAGGACTCCCGTAAGGTGATGGGAACAAACTTTTAATTGCAAGGAATCCAGGATATTTGGATCTGGAATGTACTTTCTGTAAGCCTCCGCAACATTAGAGATATCCCTGTTTGTTCTGGATGAAAAAATAAAAAAATAAATCCTTCAAGATGGTTTAATAGCAGGCAAAATATTTTTTTTCGGTATTGGTTCACTTCTGTGATGATTCATTCATCTCACTTTTATCACCATCTGATACCATAGGCCAGAGGCAAAAACACAAAGATAAGATTTATGCTCGAAAAAGTATCCTGCTGTCCGAAACACTGACAATCCCAACAATTGTAACTCAAAATAATCCTGCTTAGTAATTTAAATCATATTTTTAGAAAAAGTCCGAAGAATCCTTTTATAACAGCCGGGATATGGATGCTTTTTTTCTAAAGCTTTTTAACATTTTCCTTCCAATGGTTCTCTTCGTGCTCGAAACAACTTGCGGCGCCCACATAGAGGGACGGGGTGCAATAGACAATCTAGCTTCTGCCAAATTCGTCAAAAAAATGGTTTAAACGCCTGATAATCGGCAAGCCGTTGCCACCGACATCCTCAAAGAAACTAGTTCTTTAGGGAATGATCATAAACCTATCAAAAACAGAGTCAATATGCTGGTCACGAAAGCCGTGGGATGCTATTAAGCTATAGCTAGAGGAAGTATTCAATGGTTCGACTATCTTGGCAGTCAGACAACAAGTGACAACTACCATTCAAAAAGTATAAACAGGGGCTTGCCTTTACGATTTCTAGTTTCAAAGGCTCCATTTTATATCGCGTAACAAGAATCTACCCCTACGGCTTAAGACATACCTTATCAATAGCTTGACCATCCCCATCGCAATCTCCTCTTGTGAAACTTTGACGCTGAAGGTGGATGCGTAGGACTGAATCACCATATTTAAACCTAGATGCCTCTACTGAATCGCCAGAATAGCGTTCCTTGACAGGAGCACTCAAATTTCAAAATCCTACAACGACTTGAAATCCACCACCATGCCGTAATTAGGCGCTGCGGTGCCAGAATTTATTTTTATTGTGCGCCGCCAATCGATCAGCGTTTATTCAATTTTTAGTTCTTTTTCAGTTATATTTGAAAATGTCAATAAAAATAAATCTGCATCAGTTCTTATCAGAATCCCTTCTTCCTTCTAAGCAACAGTTCTTGGATCCACAATTCCTTTTCATCTTCATTAGTATCACCAAACACCGGGAAAATCAAAGGGTAAGACATCAGTGTTGACATCTTTCACGTGTTCTTTTAATCCGAATGATCGATAATGAAACCTTAAACTTATTCAAAAAAATTTAAGTTTTTTAAGATCAATTTTAATTACTGAATTTCTGGGTCTTAATATCACTAGATAGTTATTTTAAAACGTGTTTTCGACTTTCGGTTGTAATGGACCGTGGTTCGCTCTTTACTAGGTTATAGATGTCAATACAACCTTGCTATGGCACCGTTGAATGAGTAACTCAGTTCACCAGATAACGAAACTTTATGATTTAGAGTTGGTGTTTTTTCAACAGTAACGACAAAATACAGTGAAAGTGTGGGAAAGATCATTTAATACTTGGTGCCTAGCCTGAATTTTAGCGGTCTAATTTCTAGGCCACATATTAGTCAAACTTCTCGAAAAATCAGAGTACGCACATGCATAATTTCTGAGCAACAAATAATAGAAAGAATTATGATTCTTAGGAATTAGAAAACAACAGCAGTTTTCCGACCTACGAGAGAAATCTTAAGGGATCACGTTAAGTGTTGATACAACATATTCAAATTAACTTGTTGCTATTCCATATTTATATTTCCATAGGCCTTGAACAATTGAGTGACGTTAAAATCAAAGAAAAACATATGCTATTCATAAATTTTGTCAACAAGTTTGACTGTGATTTGGCTTGGATAGAAGGATTAAAATAAAGACTTGGAAACCCACTGGTTCAGCATGAAAAACTGCATGGTCAAATAAAAAGAATAATAGGTTAAATAAAAGCAAACATGTGTTTAATCCGAGTGCTTCCCCAGGAGTAATGGAGGGTGGGGTGGGAGAGGGGGGGGGGTGATAGATAATTAGCATAGCTTCAATGGGATAATAGAATGGGGAATATGCATAAACTTTTGGCTTTGAGCAGATTTAAGGGGCATTTGCATTGTCTTAGTCGGCAAAATCATTTGATTAATACAAATAATAAACTAGTAGCTACAAAGGGCTGAGGAAAATTTGGACAAGTCTCCTTGCTTTGCAAGGGGTGTTTCTTTAGTTTGCTCCTATAAGACAACTCTTTTATGGGAGCAAAGAGGGAGGGTGGATGTCTAAAATCAACACTAGGGTTATATGGAATTTTCTTTATAGAAGCGCAAATTGCTTTTAACTAGAATACATTATGATCGAGCGATTATAACTTTTTTCCAGAAAGAAAGTCACGACATCAAAGGAAGAAAGTCCAGAAATGTCAAAAGAAAGTTGGCTTGAACCTTGAAAGTGGATTATTGGCAGTCGGTGTACCCGCTCCTTCTTTGAAGAGACCCTGGTCAGATTTGCCGAACCCTTATCCATATGGATGCTCCCCTTTTTGTAATCATCCCAGAGATCCTGAATTGAGGGATGTTCTACTGCGTGCAAAAGACGCATCGGTAAAGTTCCACTGCTTGTAAATTTCATATATAAACTCGTCCATATCATATCTCAGAAAACCCCTGGACGTCTTTTTATCAGTTTTCTACAACCCTAAAGGCTAAATATTTTTTTAGATAATTCCAACTCTTTTTCAACTTTAATAATCTTTAATTTTCATTTAGAAATCATCATGTAAAAAATCCTAATCTACAGAAACTATTTATGCTTCAAAAGTAACCCATTGCTATCGCCGCTTCTTTTTTTAGGGAGATGGTGGAACATCAAAAAAAGAGCCTCGTTTCATTTGTCGAAGATTCTTCGGTGGATCACCTTATGATTTTTTTGCTAGGTATCTGAGGTCAGACTCAAGAACAACTAGCCCTGACTCCCCTGCCGAAAATGGAAACTTTACAAGGTTGGTTCTCTGAGACAAATTTCTTTCTTTCCTTAATCAATGATCAAAATCCTCAGGCAAACCCTCCTCCCCCTCCCTCCCCAAAAAAGATGTCTCAGGAGAATAATACGACTTTTTGCCAATAAAATTAGAGCATGAAAGCTTTTTAACATACTCTCTTTGAGACAACAATATACAGAGACTTAACATTTATCTTGTCTCAACCATTAGCGCAGAAGTTGAACAACGAACTTAAGACAGGTCAAAATTAGGAAATAAGGGATTTGGAACCATATATATTTGGTAGCCAATCGAAATCATATTCTTTTTAATCTTGTGCATCGTTACATATGAAATTTTTCAATATCATCTTATCAAACCATGCTTGTGCTATAAAACTATCCTTAGATGTTCATATTCATGCTATTAAAGACAAACAACGCTAATCATTGAGAAAAAACGTACCTAGGTTACTAATACAGACAGCTATTAAGTATCAACTCTCTCCAACAACAAGCTACCATAGGCTAACAAAGATGTAGACACTCCTCCTATGCCCTGATCCCTTAAAAATTCTCTGCTTCACCCTTCCCGTAAATTTACGGTTTCATTTACACCCTTTCTTGTTACATCTACCCATCCCACTCAACCTGCTTTAGGATTTGGCCCCAGGTGCTAGGTTAAATGTGGTCTGTTACTGCTGCTGCTACTACTACTACTACTACTAAGGATAAGGTTATAAGGGTTAAACTTCCAGGGGGGTTGAGCGGATATAAAGGTTAAGGATATTAAGGCAAACTTGTAAGATGCATAGCATGTATACAAACCAGTTAGAAAAGTAGTTTTCTTATTAATAAAGTCGCGGCACTAGATAAAATTAAATATCTTATTTGCCGCAAGTCTTTTATCAAGGATTTAGATGAATGTTGAAGCTTTTTTTTTTTAAAGAGTCAACAAAGAAACTTTTGGGGATAAATTCCTCATGAAAATCATTCCTGATCGAAGTGCAACGTCGGATGAAACTGCATCAAATCACTCACTAACAGACTGGAGAGAGTCGTGGGGAACAGCAAAACCTGCCCTATTAGCCCTATTTTGGATCTTGTCGAGTGGTGCCAAAAACGTCTTCGGAGTATCATCATACAACGGGTATCCATACTCAGAAATGGGTCCGATGCAAGACTTATAAAGTGGAATAATCGAGCTGAGTGGTATTGCTCAGCAGGGAAGGGTTATCCCCAGTATTCTTGTGCAGGATGTTCTTACCTGATCAAGATGGGTGTTCCAAGAGAGATCTGTAGAGAAATGGTTTCCAAGGAGACGAAGCTCATCGAATAGATTCGTTCAAGAATATGAAGCTGAGGTGTAAGCGTGGTACTTTTAATGAGGAGATTATTAGCTCTTCTGTTTTTGATTCACTGTTTCTGACTATCCAGGTATGAGATCACTTCTTAATTTCAAAAAGATCTGTCTGTAATGGCAGGGAGGTTTCTATTAGGTCTTCATGTTTCATTGTGAATAAATATGTAGTGGCGTCACTGGCAAAATAATGTAGAGGGCTTGTATTGTTATCTCTCATGTCATTTATATAAAAATAGAAAAGTGTAAGTTCCAATATACTACCCTGGGGTACGCCTGCTTTTATTAAATATTCGAGGGAGGTGAAACCGTCAAGAACAATCCTTAGTTAATTATTAGAAAGAAAGCTTTCAATCACCTTTAACAGATATCCTCTGACACCATAAGCCTAAAGTTTCCTCAGTAGGCCGCGATGCCATATTCTGTCGAAAGCTTTAGTAATTTCAAATGACAATAACCTGATATCGCATCCTTTTCCCAGAAGTTCGATCCACTCCTGGTGCTGGGCCGTTAATGAGTCAAGCGTTGAGCACTTCTGGCGGAATCCGTATTGGCGATCGAGTAAAGTTCATTTGACTCCAGGTGCTGATAAAATGAATGATTTGAAACCTTTTAGTAAATTTTCCCAATTCAGGGAAGGAGGTTGAAATGAGCCCACGCTCATTGGATCATCGCCTGTTATAGGTATAGAAATGACGTAGGCAGATTTTTATATACGTGGAAAGGTTCCAAAGGAAAAACACAACGTGAAAAGCGATGACAAAGGTCCAGCAAAGTTGGTACTAAAGGTGTTCAAGACAATATTAGGTATATTGTCAGGACCCGTGGATTTCGTCACATCAAGACTCTGCAGAATGCGAAGGACCTTAAGAGTAGAATAGTTCTTAAGTTTAATTGATTTTGTTGATTGAAGATGGATTCTTCCTGTAAATGTTCATAGCTAAAGATGATAATATTTATACTCCTTTAGGAATGATAAGAATTCTATAAATAAAAAGTGCCAAGTCATAATTCTTACTTTTATCAGTAATAACAAATAAATAAACAAGAAAAGTAGTTGAAACTACAAACTTATTCAAAGAGACATTTATAGAAGTTGCTCCTTAGACTCGTGATACTGGACCCCTCCTCCTCCTTCTCCTGTTTTGCTTTGCTTACTAAGGTTTTTATTGCCTAAGAATAGCCAGTTTTTGATTTCTGGATCTAGACAGTTCTTGGCTTCTTGTTTATTGGTTGTAGCTACAAAAAACTACTTTCCCTTAGTAGTTTTGATGAAAATGATGTATTCAACTGTAATAACAAATAAACATGTTTCTTTTCTTCTTCAGTTGATCACAAAAGTCTTAATGATTACTTGATTGCACCCGAATTGACCTTCAAAGGTTTCAGATGTTTGAAGCGTTGGTTTTAATCTTGTTTGTTCGTACTGTTAAAGGTATTTCTTTCTTTTTGTGATTTCCGAAAAAGTCTATTTCTTTCCATTTAAGCTCTAAAAGCTCTCATTTTCAAAAAGGGAGACATAATGTTGTGTGATAATTGGAGATGTATCAACCTTCTGCCGGTACCATGCAAACTATTAGCTTTTATTATATTGTACCGGATTCAAAATGCAGTGCATGTACATCTACAGGAAGAGCAGCATGGTTTTAGAAGCGGCAGATAGTGTTTTGACTTGATTTTTGTACTGAGAACGCTTGTCGAGGAATCAAAAGAGAGGAACAACAAGCTATATGTACTAATTATTGACTTCAAAAAGGCGTTTGACTCGGTTGACCGAGAATGTTTGTGGAGAGTCCTCAAGCATCACGGGGTGCCAGAAAAAGTACTGAGCATGATTATTTTCCTATACGAAGAGTCTGAGTGCTGCTTCAAGACTGAGAATAGCACAACCATATTTTTCAAAATCATGTCTGATGTGCGTCAGGGATGTGTACCTTCCCCATTTCTTTGTAGCTATAGGCCTAATGGACTATGTATTAAGACGAAACTCTGGATATAGCGTAAAAGTATGCAGTAAGCAATTCTCTGATTTGGATTTCGCAGATGAATTAGTCTTGCTAGAAGATTCTAAACAGGGGTTACAGCAGCTACTTGGTGGAATTATAGAAAATTCAGAAAAAGTCGGGCTAACCATTAACATTGACAAATCAAAAAGCATGTCCATCACAAGCTCACCGCTTGTTCTACAACACAAGAATACAAATCTAGAGCAGATGAAGAATTTCAAATACCTGGGTAGCTGGATAGATTGTGATGGTGAAAAAAATGACCAAGACTAAGCACAGAATTAATCAATCAACCGGAGCTTTTTATAGACTAAAGCTCATTTGGAGGAGCAGCAGGTATTCTTTGTGACTGAAGTTACGTCTCTTCAGTAGCAATGTGCTGTTCATTACGCTAGTGAGTGCTGGAAAACAAATCAACAGCTCGAAAAGAGAATTCTTTCATCCGAAAATATGTGCCTAAGGAGAATTTGAATATAAGCTGGCATCAAAATCGTAATAGAACAGGCCAGCCTTCCATTACTGCTGTTCTAAGGAAGAGAAGGTGGACATATTTAGGACTTGTACTCCGCATGAAAGAAGGCCACCTTACTCGGACGACCTACGACTGGAAACCAGGTGACAGAAGAAGACGAGGTCGTCCAAGGAACACTTTGTGACGAACAATTGATCGGGATCTGAGAATGGCTGAGATGGCTGAGACTTTGTTAGTACCTAAATGGGAAGATGTCACCGATGCAGCATCGCTACGGGACGAGTAGAGAGGCTTCGTCGACGCTCTATACACCACTAATGGTACCAGAGGAATTAAGGTCTAAGGTAAGGTTAAGCTCTGTAGTCCACTGGGCACTTGACTTTATTCTTCTGTTTAATTGGGCTACCATTAAAAAAAAACGAAAAAAGAAAAAAAAAGTCCAATTGTGTCTGGTTATAAGGTTTTTCACTGCCTTATTATGGCCAAATTTGTTCTATTTTCTACTTTCCGATTAAGCAAATTCCTAGCCTCGCTCTTTTTTTAATTATTTGGTTTGGATTGTCTTCCATGACTCCTTATTCCTGTTTTTCTTCTGTTTCTTTTTTTTTCATTTGTCCCGTGCATGGTTATCCCAGTTAATTCGTCACCTAATTTTCTCATGCTGTAAAGTTGAACTAGAGTAGCTTTCATGTTGCCAAAACGTTGAGCCATTTTTGGCCTTCATACATATGTGACCAAACACTCAGTTCTTAGTTTAAATTAAAAAAGCTGAACACAGAAATGGTCTCAGTTAGATAATTCTTACATTAGTTTCCTTTACAGGTTTAAGACCTATGCCAATCGTCGCTGCATCACACCTGATGGGGAATTAAGATATGATAGAAGGAAAACCTTCATTTTGGCCTTACCAAGAAGTAGAAGTTTCTCTAATCTACCTACACCTTTCTCAACTTTCGAATCGGTAGATATTAGTCGTAATACCACCAAAATAAAAAAAAAGAGTGCTTCTACAAAACACCAGACTCAACACAAGAAGGTAATTATTAAAATCAAACAGTTCGCGGTAACGAACTGCAAGTAAGGAGCGACCCGGCTCAATAGTAACCGAGACTCTAAAAAGGGAATTTTGATACCAATAGTGACATGAAAAGAATCGGATTCTTATGTTGGTTTCATATATAGGTTTCATCAAGTTTAGTCTTACCCATTAAAAGTTACGAGCCTGCGAATATTAGCCTTAAATTCAAAATAGGGGGGAAACAACCCCTAAAAGTCATAAAATCTTAATGAAAATCACACTATCAAATTCAGCGTAACATAGAACCCTATTGTAGAGGTTCCAAGCTCATATCTGCAAAAAAATAGAATTTTAATTTTTTTGCCAGAAGAAAGATCATGGATGCGTGTTTATTTGTTTTTTTTTTCTCTTCACAGGGGTGATCGTGTCGACCCAGTGGTCCTAGAATATCGAGAGAGGGCTCATTCAAACAGAAATTTAAAGTTCTAGTGCCATTTTTAAGTGACCAAAAAATTAGCGGGTAACTAGGCCCCCTCCCACGCTAATGTTTTTCCCAAAGTCACACATTCAAAATTTTGAGATAGCAATTTTGTTCAGCATAGTCCGAAAATCTAATAACTATGTCTTTGAGGATGACTTAATCCCCCACAGTCCCTGGTAGAAGGGCTGCAAGTTCTGAACTTTGCCCATTGTTTACATATAGTATTGGATATTGGGAAGTATACAGACGTTTTCATAGGGGATTTTTTCTGGTGGGAAGTGGGGTCAGGGAGAGAAGGTTGCATGGGAGGATCTTTCCATGGATGAATTTTTCATAGGGGGAAGGGAATTTTCCATGAAGGGGGCGCCGGATTTCCCAGCATTATTTAAAACATGATCAGAAATTAAACATAAAAAAAGACAAGTTTTTTTTCGATTGAAAGTAAGGAGCAACATTAAAACTTAAAACAAACAGAAATTATTACGTATATGAGGGGGTTCTTCTCCTGGTCAATACCTCACTGACTCGCTCTAAACGCTATAGTTTTTTTAGCACTTTCAAAAGAGCTATTTATTCTAATTAAACCCTTTTCTTTAATACTTTAATTAAAAGCTGAAGTTTCTAATACTTTCAAAAGATCTATTTATTCTAATTAAATCCTTTTCTTTAATACTTTAATTAAAAGCTGAAGTTTTTCAATACTTTCAAAAGAGCTATTTATTGTAAATAAACCCTTTGCGATTCAGTGGTCATTCTTGAAGAATTGGAAAAAAAATAAATCAAACTTAATGTTTTAATTACGTGTTTCAAATTCTGGTGTATCAAATTCTTTTAAATGTTTTCACTTTTATAACTTTAAGAAATCTAAAATTAATTAAGATTTTAAGAAATAAATATCAGCATGTGTACATTAAACTGACAAAGCACTTTTTTTCTGTAAATTCATTTGAATTTTTTTCAGTAAAGTACCAATTATATTCTGTCTTTTAGAAAGCATAGGGGTTTTGAACCCTACTCATATTAATTTCTGCTCGTTTTGAGTTTGACTTTGTTATTTATTTTAATTGCTGTTCGTTTTGAGTTTAATTTTTTTTTATACTGATTTGTGGTAGTTGTATGCTTGGTAGATTATTTGATTCTGTTTTTGTTCATATTTGGTTTAATGGACTTCTTTACTTTTTTTTTGAAAAACTTATTTTGCGGAAATTTTTTTTTTTAAATTAATTCACAAACAAACTGGGTTGAAAATTCCTAATCTTTATTGTTTATACATATGCCACAGCACTGGCAATAAAGAATCTGATTGGGAGCTAAATAGGCAAGAAAATGTTGTTCCACCTGGCAATCAGGACCATGAAGTCATAATATGCACTGTAGATTTGACGACTTGGCTCAAAAGAAAAATTGTGGACCTTGTTTGCTCATTTTACCGGTGAGTTTTGAACTGCAGGTTTATAAATCTTACTACTCGACGCCATCAGTAGTATCGCCATAATATGTTCGACAAGCGCCCTATCCACGGATTCCACAAGTGGCCTGGATTTTGCAACACCCTGGATTTCTGCAACGCCCGGAAGACACGCCCATGCCATGCGACCGGTCCCTGTTTTAATTGGCCAGCAGATGTTATGTCAATGTTTACGTTTGGGAAGACACGCCCCCGGAATACAAGCGGACCTTGTTTTAAATGGTCAGGTTTTACGTCAATTTTACATTTGGGAAGACACGCCCCCGGAATACAAGCGGACCCTGTTTTAAATGGTCAGGTTTTACGTCAATGTTGGAAGACATGCCCCTGAAATACAAGCGGTCCCTGTTTTAAATGGTCAGGTGTTACGTCACAGGGGTGACTAGGAGATGCAAGTGTGATGTCAATGTTTACTTTTGGAAAGACACTTCCCCGGAATACAAGCTGTTCCTGTTTTAAATGGTCAGGTGTTACGTCAATATTTACTTTGCAATGTTTACTTTGGGAACAGACGCCCCTGCAATACGACCGGTCCCTGTTTTAAATGGTCAGCAGGTGTTAGTTAAGTCACAAGGGGAAACTAAGAGATGCAGGTGTTAGTTAAGTCAGTGTTTACATTCGGTTGCTAAGTAATTAGGGTTGAGAGTCTTGCGTGACTCAACAGGTGTTATATCGTAGGGAATTTTAACCTACGTAATTGGAGTTGAGGGTAATGCTATCGTATGTGGATTTATCGGGATTAACTTTATGGCAGAGTACACGTGAGTGTTACGTAATGGCAGCGCAAACGTGAGTGTTACGTAATGGCAGCACGAACATGAGTATTATGCAATGACGGCACACAAGTGGGCCTCACATAATGACAGGATCAAGCAGGGAGAATTTATTAAGACATATTTCTTTTTCCAAAACATTTTTATCGAGACGTTGAAGGCGTTTTTTTTTCAAGGCAGTTTTTTTCTTTCTTTAGTTATTACGTAATGAGGGATGTTTACGGATGACACATTCTAACGTAGCCTGTTTCTTCAGACCTCGTGGTGCCCACCGCTTATAGCTAAGGAGGACACATTCGTGGGTCTTACGTAATGACAGTGCCATACATAATAATTTTACTATGATATTTTTCCAAGATGTTTCAGGACATCTCAAGACGTTTTCTAAGAACTTTTTCTTCAAGGCATTTCAAGGCTTTTTTCTAAGATGCGTTTCAACATTTTTCTAATTCTTATGCAATGGGGATTTGACAGATTTTAACGTAGCTTGTTTCTTCAGAACCCAAGGAGGAGCTCAAAACATTCTTTTTTGTCCACGCTAGAATGACAATTGAGTGTTTCCTATGGCTGCAATAATTGAAACGCAGGGGAGGAAATCGATTACTAGAAATTTGCTATCACCGGATCATTTAGTAATAAAGGTGAGAGGGGACTACAAGATGCTTAAATTGTGTAAACGATTACGTATTGAAGATTCCTCTGGAGCAACAAATCTAAAAAGACAAAGACTTTTATAAATACACAATTTATTGATAAAAAATGTTATAAAATCATGGAATCACAGAAAAAGCACTTAAAAACACCACAAACGTAAAAAACAAAACATGAAAAGGCCTATAAAGGATAAAAACGTCATAAAATCACGAAATCACAGAAAAAGCATTGAAAAAAAACAACAAACGTAAAACAAACGTGAAAAAAGGCTTATAAAAAGACGAAATATAGGCAAAAACATGTGTGAATTAAAGAAAGGTATGGCTCCTAGCAATCATTTCCAGAGTAGGAAAGTTGTTATTTGAGGCAAATTTAACTCCTATATTGAGGTAGTTCCGAGAGCTTTTAACGAAAATACAGCGTTGTTTTGGGGCTAAGACTATCCACCCCAGCTGACAAGCGCACATTTGAATATTATTTTCTCTTCAAATTAGACATAATCTCGCTAGAAGTAAATTTTTAGGCTGTATTGAAAGCTTTCTTTTTTTTGCACAGCGGGACCTGGCATTTCATTTGCTAGAATGTGATAGTACAAGGCAATTCACGCCACTTAGAATTTAAACCATTTCCTGAATGATTCTTCTCCTTATTTTTCATTTTTTTAAATTGGCTAAATGGTGGTACCCCACGACACCCCCAGCTGACAAGCCCACATTTGAATAATATTTTCTTTTCAAATTACATATAATCTCGTTAGAGGTAAATTTTTAGGCCCTATTGAGACCTTTTTTTATCTGAACAGCGATCTTGGCATTTCATTGCTAGTATGTGATAGTCCAAGACGATGTTTTCCTCTTAGAATTTAAAACATTTCCTGAATGATCCTTCTCCATATTTTTAATTTTTTTTAAATTGACTACATGGTGGTACCTTACGACAACCTTCATCAACATTTTAAGCGTTTTCTAACGCTTGGATATCCCAATGGATCTATTTTCTATTGCTATTATTTTCCAACAATTCACAACCTATGCCACACTATGACTGTTCCATGACACCCTCTGACACCTCCTCATCAGCCCCAAGACATTTTCAGACATTTCTTGTTACAAATTATGCATTCAACTTATTGATTCAAGTATTTTACGAGCCAATCCTTTCATGATGCTCCTCAAAACACCTCACACCACAACGACATTATTTTTCTACCCCTCTGGGATCCTAAAAGCACCCCCTCATCACCCCCTAGGACATTTTCAACCTTCCCCCCCCAAAAAAAAAATGAGGTTGTAAATCTAAATTGAGCTTTTTTTTATTTCAACAGCGGTACTTGGCATTTCAATGCTAGAATATGATAGTCCAAGGTAATTCACGCCACTTAGAATTTAAAACATTTCCTAAATGATCCTTCTCCTTATTTTTCAATGTTTTTTTTTAAATAGGCTGCATGGTGACACCCTGCGAGTCCCGGCATCATTTATCTAAGCGTTTTCTAACGTTCGAATACCCCAATGGATATATTTTCTATTTTCTATTGCTATTATTTTCCGACAATTTCCAACCTACGTCACACTATGACTGGTCCATGACACCTCCTTTTCACCCCAAGGTATTTTCAGACATTTCTTTTTAAAAATTACGCATTTAACCCATTGGTTCAAGTTTTTCGTGAGCCAAGCCTTTCATGATGTTCCTCAAAATACCTCACACCACCTCGACATTATTTGACTGCCCCTCTGTCATCTGCGTAGCACCCTTCCCTCCTCATCAGCCCCTACAACATTTTCAACCTTTCCCCCTAAAAAATAAACTTGTAAATCTAAATTGAACCCTGCTTTTTATTTGAACAGTGAGACCTGGAATTTCATTGCTAGAATGAGATAGTCCAAGGCAATTCACGCCACTTAGAATTTAAAACGCTTCCTGAATGATCCTTCTCCTAGTTTTTCAATGTTTTTTTCTATCAAAATAGACTGCTTGGTGACACCCTGCGAGACCCGGCACCATTATTTAAGCGTTTTCTAAAGTTGGAATACCCCAATGAATATATTTTGTATTTCCTATTGCTATTGTTTTCCGACAATTCCCAATTTATGGCACACTATGGCTAGTTCATGACACCCTCTGAAACCTCCTCATCACCCACAAGACATTTTCAGACATTTATTTTTAAAAGTTATGCATTCAACCCATTGCTTCAAGTTTTTCGTAAGGCAACCCTTTCATGATGCTCCTCAAAATACCTCACACCATCACAGCATTACGCAGCTGCCCCTACCATCTCTCACGAGCAACCCTTTCATCATGCCTCCAAAACACTTCACACTACCTTGTCATTATACGCTTGTCCCTGTGACACCCACATGGCATCCGTCATCATCTCTAGAGAATTCTCAGCTATTTCCCTCCCAAAATACCCATTTAAACTGGAATAGATCGTTTAAACTTAACGGAAAAACCTCAATTGTGTCTCTTCTGATGAGTTCTGCCAATTGAGGCCAGCACACAATGTGCTGCCCCCTATGACACCCTCCGGCGAACATCCTAAGAAATCACAAATTCTTATTACAGATACAAAATATTTCTTACAAAAAAAAATCTTAAGAAAATATATCCTAAAAGATCACATTTTTTTCATACAAAATGGGAAATACTTGTTACAAAACAAAAGATAATTCTTACAAAACAAAAAATACAACCTAAGAAATAACAAATTCTTCTTACCCCCGAGTGGTTTTGTTTCATTTCAATCATTTTCTCTACTTTGGGAAATTCAAAATTGAAGTGTGACTTTTTTTTCTCTATTTTGGATAAAAATTCAGAATCGAAGTTTAACTTTTTTCTCTTCTACGGAAATATTCAGAACAGAAATTGAACTTTTCTTCTCCTCTTTGAGAAAATTCAGAAATGAAGTAGAACTTTTTCTCTTCTTTTAGTAAATTCAGAACTGAAGTATAAATTTTTCCCTCTTCTTTGGAACAAAACCAGATTCGAAATGGAACTTTTTTCTCTTATATGGAAAAATTCAGAACCAAAATGTAACTTTTTTCTCTTCTTTGCGAAAATTCAGAACTAAAGTGGAACTTCTTTCTCTTCTATGGGAAGAATTCAGAATAAAACTTGAACTTTTATCCTCTTCATTGAGGAAATTCAGAACTGAAGTGGAGCTTTTTTTCTTCTATAAGGAACCCTAAACTGAAGGGTACCTATTATTTCTCTTCTTTGGAAAAAATTCGGAATCGAAGCGGAACTTAGTCTATTCTTTGGAAAAATTCAGAATTAAAGTGTAACTTTTTTCTCTTCTTTGAAAAAATTCAGAACTTAAGTAGAAGTTTTTTTTTCTTTAGGAAACTTAGAACTAAGCATGGGTACTGTTCTATTTTCCTGAAGTAACAGAAAAAATAAACAAGGCTTGAATAAAACAGAACAGAAACAGAACAAGTCAACAAAAAAACAGAAGACCTGTTTCTGTTTCTGTTCTGTTTTTTGGTAGAAACGGAAAACAGCTGTTTCGGTCAAATAACAGCTGTTGAAAGAGCTGTTTTGCTAACACTGAAAGGTTAAAGAAAAAATTGTAAATGAAAAGTTAATCATAGCATCAATTGTTCAAGCCTTAAAGCTTATCATTTAAAAATTGTACTTTCCCTTTTTGGACAATGTCCGGGCATACTACTTTTTCATGTAATACTCAGATATCAAAAATGCCTGTTCGCTCGACACTACTAGTAGTACGCTAAGATGCTTTAAAGCGGTTTCTGGCAGCTCCGAAAAGATCTCTTCGTTTTTGGTCCAGATAATGTATGGGTCTCCAATATGAAATCATTAAATTTTCAGTCTCCCCAAGTTTGTGTCCTCCTCAATTAAAAGCGGGAGTCCCCCTCGGGTTCTGAAGTAACAGGCTACGTTAGATTGTGTCATCCAAAAACAAACCCTCATTGCATAAGAATTAAATGAATGTTGAAAAACGTCTTAGAAAAAATCTTTAAAAGCCCTGAAGAAAAATTTCTTAGAAAACGTCTTAAGATGTCCTGATACATCTTAAAAAAATTTCTTAACAAAATTCCTCTGTCTGGCGCTGTCATTACGTAAGACCTACGTGTGTCCTCCTCAGTTATAAGCGGGATCCCCAACCAAATCCTGAAGAAACAGGCTACGTTAAAATGAGTCATTCGTAAACATCACTCATTGCGTAAGAGCTAAAGAAAAAAACGCCTTGAGAAAAAATGCCTTGAACTTCTTGAAATGTTTTGGAAAAAGAATAATGTCTTAATAAAATCCCACCGCTTGACGTTGTCATTATGTAAGGCCCAAGTTTGCACTGTCATTACATTATATTCACTTGTGCGCTGCCATTACGTAACACTCACATGTGCGCTGCCATTACGTAACACTCAGGTGTGTGCTGCCATTAAGTTAATCCCGATAAATCCATTACGCTTAACTGCAATAATGTAGGTTAAAATTCCACATGATATAACACCTGTTGTGTCACGCAAGACTCTCAACTCCAATTACGTAGCAACCAAATGTAGACATTGACTTAAGTATCACCTGCATCTCTTAGTTTCCCCTTGTGGCTTAACTAACACCTGGTGAACATTTAAAACAGGGACCGGTCGTATTGCAGGGGTGTCGGTTCCTAAAGTAAACATTGACATAACGCCTGACCATTTAAAACAGGGGCTTCTTGTATTTCTGGGGCGTGTTTTCCCAAAAGTAAACATTGACATAACACCTGCATCTCCTAGTCACCCCTGTGACGCAACACCTGACCATTTAAAACAGGGACCGCTTGTATTGCGGGACGTGTATTACCAAATGTAAACATTGACGTAACACCTTACCATTTCAAACAGGGACCGCTTGCATTCCGGGGGCGTGTCTTCCCAAATGTAAACATCGACTTATCACCTGCTGGCTATTTAAAACAGGGACCGGTCGTATTGCAGGGGCTTTTCTTCCGGGCGTTGCAGAAATCCAGGGTGTTGCAGAATCCAGGGCACTTGTGGAATCCGTGGATGAGGCACTTGTGGAATATATTATGGCGATACTACTGCCATCAAAACAAGCATTGCCATTGAAAATCATCGAGTCGAAGGTTATCAATTCGGCAATTAGTAGTAAAAACTGGCTTTATAAACTTCTGGTTTCGCTGGTAATCTTTAATCTGGTTTCAAGAACCTGGTTTGTCAAAAATTTTATGGTAACAAACTGTAAGTAAGGAGCTACTACTACTACATCAAAAGAATCAGCTTATTATGCTGATTCCAAATATGTAAAATTCATCAAGTTCAGTGTTACCCATCAAAAGTTACGAGCCTGAGAAAATTTACCTGATTTAAAAAAGGGGAGGGGGTAACAACCCTTAAAATTGAAGGAATCCTAGTGAAGATCACACCATTAGACTTGGAGTACTAGAGAACCCTACTGTAGAAGTTTCAAGTTACTAGTATGCAAAAAAGTGGAATTTTGCTATTTTTTCCAGAAAACAGATCACAGATGCGTGTTTATTTATTTTTTTTGTGCGTGTTTTTTTCCCCATTGGTGATTGTATCGAATTGGTCCAAGAAGACTGGGAGGGTGTGCATTCGAACGGAAATTAAAAGTTCTAGTGCCTTTTTAGGTGGCCAAAAAGGTTGGAGGGCAACTGGGTCCCCTCTCACGCCCGTTTTTCCCCAAAGCTATCTGATCAATTTTTGAGATAGCCATTTTGTTCAGTATTGTTGAAAGATCAAGCAATTATGTCTTTAGGTGTAAAATGACCCTCCACAGCCCATGGGGAGAGGCCTGTAAGTTATAAAATTTGGCCATTATTTACATATAGAATTTGCTATTGGGAAGCATACAGACTTTTTTTTTGGGAGAGGGGCTTGTGCTTTGGGTGGATTTCTTTAGGGATAATCTTCCAGGAGGAAAATTTCTTGTGGGGGGGATGAATATTGTAGGGGAAGTGTTACAGTGGGGGGATTTGAAAGAATTACTATACAAAATTCTTTTAATTTTTTTACATTCTCTTTGTCAAATTTTTCATGTGGAGATGTTCCGGGGAATTATCCAAGGCCTTTTTTTTACTCGTGTTTTAATTTCCGGGAAATAATTTCCACGGAAGGGGGCATTTCTGAAGTGATCGAGAAACCGATTAGAGATTAAAGTCTTATTCAAATCAAAGAATGCTAATAATAATTTTTCTGGCTGAATATTCCGCAAGCAATTTTAAAGGGAGTGGGGATTCTCACCAAAGATGGAACTGTCTGGAGGGAACTTGACGGCGGGGGGGGGGGGGGTGCACTTTGGGGGGTAGTTGCCCTCCAATCGCTTTCGACTATTAAAAATAGCTCTTTAAAATTTCCAATCGAATGAGCCTTTTTCGAAGTTTCTACTAAAACAAATGGCCATCTCAAAATTTCTATCAACTGCATTTAAAAAAAAATACGAGGTGTCGGGTTGGGGGGGGGGGGGGTATCCACCTCTGTTCAAACTGAATCTTAAAAAGGGCACTAGGACTTTTAATTACCAACCCAATGAGCCCCCTCCGAAATTTATGCGATCACCCTTTCTGTATACACCCCCCCTCCCCCGCCCATCATTTTCCCAAACATATCCAATCTAAATTTTGAGATAGCCATTTTATTCAACGTAAATGAAAGGTCCGAAATTATTCTTTGAGGATGACCCCCCCCCCCCCCCCGAGCCCTCAGGGCAAGGGTTCCCAAAATGCATCTGATAGAAATTTTGAGATGGCTATTTGCTGCCGTAGAAACTTCGAAAAAGGCTCATTCGATTGAAAATTGAAAGGGCTAGTGCCCTTTTTAATAGTCCAAAGTGATTGGAGGGTAAATAACCCCCTTCCATGCCCACCACGTTCTAGTGCCTTGTTTAAGATTCAGAGTGATCGGAGGGTTGGATACCCCCCCCCCCACAGACCTCATATTTTCCCGAAATTCATGTGATAGAAATGTTGAGATGGCCATTTGTTGTCATAAAAACTTCAAAAAGAGCTCGTTCAATTAGAAATTGAAAGAGCTAGTGCCTTTTAAATAGTCGAAAGTGATTGGAGGGCAACTAACCCCTCCTCCCACTCCCACCACTTCCCCAAACACATCCAATCAAAATTTTGAGATAGCCATTTTGTTCAACGTAATTGAAAAGTCCGGAAATTTTGTCTTTAAGGATGACAAACCTTCCACGGCCCTCAGGGTTAGGGCTATAATTTATGCCTTGGGGGCATATAAGGTATATATAGAAAGGGTGATCGTTTAAAATTTGGAGGGGGCTCATTGGAGCCCCCAGGTCAGAAGTTCTAGTGCCCTTTTTAAGATTGAATGCGGTCAAAGGGTGGATACCCCCCACCCACCTCGTACTTTCCTGAAATGCATATGATGGAAATTCTAAGATGGCCATTCGTTGTTGCAAAAACTTCGAAAAGAGCTCATTCGATTGGCTATTGAAAGGGATAGTGCCCTTTTAAATAGTTGAAAGTGTTTGGAGGACAACTAACCCCCCTTCCTTGCCCGCCATTTCCCCAAACGCATCCAATCAAAATTTTGAGATAACCATTTTGTTCAACGTAATTGAAAGGTCCATAAATTACGTCTTTGAGGATGGCAACCCCCCTTCCCCCACACAGCCCTCAGGGCAAGGGTTGTTATTTATGTCCTGAGGGCATATAAGGTTTATATAGAAAGGCTGAAAGTATAAACTTCGGAGAGGGGCTCCTTGGATCGGTAATCAGTAGTTCTACTGTCCTTTTTAAGATTGAGAGTGATCGAAGGGTGGATATCCTACCCCCCCCCCCATATTCTCGTATTTTCACGATCACGATCGTATTTTCAAGGGTTGTAAGTTATGCACGGCGGGCATATAAGGTTTATATAGAAAGGGTGATCGTATAAACTTCGGAGGGGGCTCGTTGGATTGGTAATCAGAAGCTCTAGTGTCCTTTTCAAGGTTGATAGTGATCAAAGGATACCCCCCCCCCCTCAAACCTCGTATTTTCCCGAAATGTATCTGATAGAAATTTTGAGGCGCCCATTTGTTGTCGTAGAAACTTCGAAAAAGGCTCATTCGATTGGAAATAGAAAGGGTCAGTGCCCTTTTTATTATTCAAAAGTGATTGGAGGGAAACAATCCCCCTACATCCATCAATTCCCAAAATACATCAAATCAAAATTTTGAGATAGCCATTTTATCCAGCGTAGTTGAAAGGTCTGGAAATTGTGTCTTTGACAACCCCCATACCTTCTCAAGACCAAAACGTAATTTGCACTTCACTAAAAAAATGGCTATGGATTGTCAGTTTAGTATGCATATATTGATATATTGAATTTAAAATCAAGTATTTTGCAGTAGGCATCAAGACATGATTAATTGTAGAAAAAGCCAAGACAGATAGTCCGAGTGATTGAGAGACAAATCTTAAAGTTTTAATAATTTTTATTTATTAAAGTTAAAAAAGTTAAAACATTTTAAACGTATTTTGTCGTTCGATGTCGTAGGATGAAAGGATTAGAATGACTTTTGAGTCTTCGACGGGAAAGTGAAAGCAAAACAGATATTTTTGTTTAAAAAAAACATAAGACAAGATAAGTTTGTTCTAAAATAAAATTAATAACTGATAATTATATATTATAGCCATTAAGTTATTATATTAAGAAATTTATATTTTTTGATTGGCTATATTACTGATATTTTGAGATGGCCATTTGTTCAAAAGCAGTCCAAAGATCACATAGCAAGGCCTTTGGAATTGACACAACCCCCGAAAGTCTGGGGGCCAGGGTTGTAAGTTATATCCCGGGGGCATATAAGCTTTTTATAGAAGGTGTGGTTGGAACTTTAGAGGAAGGTCATTTCATTGGAAATGTATAGTTCTAATTTCTTTTTAAAAGTCAAAATTGATGTGGGGTAACTAGCCCCCCCCTCCCTGAGAGAGAGAGAGAGAGAGAGAGATTGATTTATTCTAAACAAACAAACAATTTAACATAAGTTTAGCGGCCACCCCAAGAAGTAAAAACTTGTCCAAGGGGGTGGCAAAAATGCACTAACATAACAAAACAATAAAAAAACGAAAAAAATAACCTATCTATATCACAGTCCCCAAACAGCACCACAAACCTTACACCTTAACATTTTCATTAAATTTACTATCATATTCATAATCATCACCCCAGGAGCCATAAAAATTTACCAATATCATTATTAAAAAAAAAAAAAAAAAAAAAAAAAAAAAAAAAAAAAAAAAAAAAAAAAAAAAAAAACACTAAAATTAAAATTCATACTTACTAAAAAGCATCCCTTTAATTACTATCTTAAACGAACAAATATCACTATATTTTTATATTTTGATCAAGATGGTTCCAACTTCTGATCCCCCTGTGATGCAACGAAAACATCGATCAGGCCGAAACAACCAGCGGAATATTAATCTCTACAGATGACCTAGTATCATAATCATGGACAGAAGATCTCAGGTTGCCAAGCTATCAAAACACGGGAGGTTTATACCCTTCTGAGCCCTAAAAATGAATAGAAGTGTATACAACTCCCGTAATCCGGAAGCTGGCAGTATCTTTACACGCTCATACGCGTTTCGCACCGAATCCCGGGGTTGTAGGCCATCTAACAGCCGAACAGCGTTGTTTTGTAGAACTCGTATTGGCCGAACAATAGAAGGAAATGTTCCAAGCCAAACGCTACTACAATACAATATATATGGATGGATAAGGGAATAATAAAGAAGGCGCATAACAAAAGGAGGAAAAAAATGTTTAAGTTTTCTCATTATACCCAGGTTACGAGACACAGTTTTACAAACATAATGTTCATGGCGCTTGAATGATAAAACGTCATCCATATAAACCCCCAGGTACTTATAAGAACACACCCGCTTTAAAGCTCCATACTGTGTTACAATATCCTGAATCCATGGATAAAAATCTGGTGAACGGGAAAAAAATAACAAAATTAGTCTTACCCAGATTAATCTTTAACCTATTTACCCTCAACCAGGAATATAACCTTTCAATAGCATCTTTCATCGATGTCTGAAGTAATTCTTCTGTTTTCGCGGTACTAACAGCAACTGTGTCATCAGCAAATAATGATACCGTCTCATTCTTAGGATTTTTAGCCATATCACTAACATTAGAACAACAACTTGGGATACAATTAGGCATATCATTAATATACAATAAAAAAAAAATCGGACCAAGAACTGACCCCTGCGGGACACCACTAGCCACTGGGCGGTGTCCTGATTGTATACAAGTCATCTCTACAAACTGGTACCGGTTACTAAGGAAACTCCGTATAAGGTCAAGAGCTTTACCTCGGATCCCATAGACCTCGCATTTTTCCAGGATTAGGCCATGGTCAACTGTATCAAAAGCCTTCTGTAGGTCTAGAAACACTGCACCAACCTTCATCTGCAAATCCTTCATCTAAAGATATGTTAATTATACTAGTCAAAAATATTAATGCATCCTCTGTCTTCCTATCTTTTCTGAAACCGAACTGATTATTATTCAACAAATTAAACTTCTCTAAAAATAGGTCAACTGATTACTAAAACATTTTTCAATAAGACAAGAAATATCTGGCAAGACTGATATTGGGCGATAATTACCCAAATCCTTTCTATCACCACCTTTATAAACCGGTGTCACTCTTGCTTTTTTTAAACAATCTGGAAACCTTCCTTGACGGAAGCAATCATTAATCAGTGATGACAAAACACCAGATATACAAGGGAAAATGCATTTTGGAATTTTTAGGCTCACTAGGTCACTACCGGACGAACTATTTTTCATACTATAGATAATATCCCTTAACTCATCTAATGTAATCATCTTTAGATGTAGTGATACATTTGCAGGAGATGGTAGAGTAGATCCAAAGGGTGGGTCTTCTGGAGACGAAGAAATCATCTCGGCTATTTGTAGGCCTACTGAACAAAAATGATTTAGAAACTCATTACATATCCCAGTACCATCTGCAATTATAACCTCATTAACAGTCACTTCAGTTGGTAGAATATTAGACCGCTGACCTATAACATTACGGATTATTTGCCAAGTTTTCAACGGGTTACCTTTAACATCCTTAAACTTCACACTAAAATATTTTTGTTTAGCCTCACGGAGGAGATTATTCAAACCATTACGAAAACACGGTATCGCTCTTTATTCTCATCCGTAGGTTTTAAAGCTTGTGACTTAAACAGTTTATCTCTTACATTTATTTTTCGAAGAAGGTCATGCGTTATCCATGGCTTCCTCCCATAATGTTTTCGACCTTTCGAATTCTTCACTGCTCCCACTTCCTTAACCATTTCTAAAAGCTTACTATAAAAGAGTGAAAATTTAGTATTTACATCACTCTCATTTCCAAACAGAGATACCCAATCAATATGATCCATATTATTTTTTAGTTTCAATAGGGCACTACGATCAAAAACTACAACTCTTTTACTCCGTTCAGGAGTTTCTCGCTTAGGGATAGATACCTCAAATTCTGGAAAAACACCAAAGTGGTCAGATTCCACATTTACAAGAACTCCTGGCCATCTAAAAGGTGCATTGGAAAAAATATTATCCAAAATCTTTGCAGACGTCCTAGAAACTCTAGTTACCTAGAAACAGACCATAAGACATACACAAATTTAATAACTGAGAAGTCACTAAAGACTCCATATCCAGCATGTTAATATTAAAGTCACCTAGAATGAAACAAGGGTTATTACTAATTTGTACTTTTGCCAGCTGTTCAGGAAAATTCTCAAAAAATTCTTCAATAGAACCAGAGGGAGGCCTATATACAATTACTAAATATGTATCAACATTATTCAATTTAGCTTGTAATACTAGTGTTTCACACACCATTTCCTTATATTCACTTAGATCGTCTCGGACTCTAACATGGAGATCTTCACGAACATAAGCCGCAAGACCCCCGTGTTGACGTAACTCGCGGTTCCGAGTAAACAAAGTATACCTATTATATCAGGTATATTACCTATTATATATCAGGTATACAAAGTATACCTGACAACCTATTTTTCCCAAAAGCATCCAATTGAAATTGTGAGATAGCCATTTTGTTCACAATAGTCCAAAGAGCATATAACAATGGCTTCATGGTGGACACAACCCTCCAGAGCCCAGGTGCAAGGGATGTAAGTTATGTCCTGGGCATATATGTTTCTTATGGAACGAATGGTTGTATAAACTTTGGATCGGATGGGGCTCATTCAATTGGAAGTTGGAAGATCTAGTGCCCTTTTTAAGAGTCAAAAGTGAAAGGAGGACAACCAGCCTGCCCCGACAATCCTATCATTCCCCAAAACACATCCAATCAAAATTTTAAGAGAACTATTTTGTTCATTATTATTGAAAGGTCCAGTAATTATGTCTTTGTGGATGTCAACCTCCCCACAGTCCTCAGGTTAAGGCCTGTAAATTTGGCTATTCGTTCATTGTTTACATATAGTACAAGTCACTGAAAAAGGTATTCATGTTCGAACTTCAGTTTCGAAAAAGACGGAGGGAAAACAGGTGAGCCTTTCAGAGAATGTTGAGGAGAGTGCTGAACTAAATCAAAACATGTAATGTGTTTACGGATTATCAAAAGGGCGTGACTCATGAATGACTAGGTACATCAAATTGGAACTTTCAAGAAATGATAAGGAAAAATTACAAAACGAGCAAAAATTAACATGAGTAAGGCTGACAACCCCTATGCCTTTTCAAGAGCAGAACACAATTTACGCGTTACTGAAAAAAATATGCTTGAAATGTTTTCACCTTTCTTACTTTCATAAATGAAAAACTATCGAAACCTTAACGAAAAAATGTCAGTATATGTCAATTTAACTGACAATCCACGTTCATTTGTTTGTTTGTTTTTTCAGTAAAGCGCAAATTGTGTTCTGGTCTTGAGAAGGCATAGGATTTATCAGCCCTACTCATGTTAATTTTTGCTCGGTTTGAGTTTGACTCGGCTGTTTACTGTAATTTCTGTTTGTTTTGAGTTTCATTGATTTATTGATAGTGATTTGTGGTAGTTTTACGCTTGGAAGATTATTAGACTTTATTTTTTGCTCATTCTTGACTTAATGGAGCTCTTTACTTTTCTTTGAAAAACTTGTCTTGTGGAAAAGTTTTTTAAATTAATCATGGGTCAAGCCTTTAATTCATCTTACTATAACAAAAAAAAGAAGAAAAACAGGTTTGTGTCTTCTAATAATATTTTCTTTCATTTTTTTTTTGTAAGAAAGAAACTCAGAGACGAAGTTTGAAGGGTTACAGAAGCTGTTCTTCATCTGAAAGGAAGAAGGCCGGAAAGGAAATTAAAAACAAGCAGCCGATCATTATAAAAGGACCACAACAGGAAAATGAGGTAATATCTATTTTAATAAGTTTCCTACCAAGATATTGTGTATGACCGAGACATTCAAGTGCTCTTCTGATGAAATAGATTTATTTCCACTTTTCTCTTTGGTCTCTGACAACCTTATTGGGGAGTTTTCGAATTTAAAAAGCTCCATTAGGGAGGTTTTAAATAAGCTTTAACCCACATGCTAGAGATCATTTGCCCCCTCAATATGCGTCTACTGAGGTGCAGTTAGCAAAGAACGATGAGGCCTCTGTGTATTTTTTCTTCGAACACTTAATAAAGAAGTTTTCAAGAAAAAGTAAATAGACATAATAAAGTCAAGACGAGCAGAAATATAGTCATACGAAAATTCAAACCTAAAACGACCAGAGATTGCAATCGAACATTAAAAAAAAAACCAAACCGGACAGAAATTAAAATAAATATCGTATCAAAAATAAAGGTGAAAAATACTGATACATATATATATATATATATATATATATATATATATATATATATATATATATATATATATATATATATATATATATATATATATATATATATATATATATATATAATATATATATATATATATATATATATATAAATACATGAATCCCAAAACGAGCAAAATTAGTTTTACGGTAAAGTCAAACCCAAAACAAAAAATTACAACGAACACAATTTCGACTACCTCACTCCTCATCAAGCCATAAAGGTTATAAAGCGTCATTTGCATTTTTTTGAAGACTTAATGTATTTTGAACAGTGTACGTTTATTTTTAAAACATTAACAAAACATAAAATAAAGTCATTATAATAATCAAGACGACTCGAAAGAACTTATGAACATGGCTGAATGTTTTATATTAAACATTATTGCGAACACGATTGTGGCTACTACCCCTCCCCCCTTCCTCTAGCCTTAAAAGCTCTAAAGGCTATTGTGCCATATGTGTTTTATTGAAGACAGTATTTTGAACAGTGTCCTTTAACGTTTCAAAGCATTAAAAAAGTATAAAAAATAATCACTACAATAATCAAGATGACTCGAAAAAACTAATTAATATAGTCTGAAGTTTAATTTATAATGGTACTAATTTCATGGGAACCTCATCAATCAAGATTTCATTTAAGTGTACTTGATTTTCAATGTTATAAATATAAAGAATAACTTTATAGTATATTTTGTTTTCACTAAAATACAAATAAAACAACAGGCTTTAAAACTTTTACGCCGGGAGGAGGACGGGGCATTTGCCAGAATCCTGTTCGTTGTAATTTGTGTTCGTTTTAAGATAGTGTCTTTTGATCAAGTTCAACATACCTATCAACATTCCCTGAAAGTTTCAAACTAATACACTTAACTGTTCCTGAGACATTGCACGCACCATTTTAACAGCCTGAATGCATATAGAATCTTTTGTTTTAGCCCAGCACCCCCCTCAGTATTCCGTAAAAGTTCGGATATACACGCAATAGCTGTCCCTGAGGCGTTGCAGATACACCTTTTTGACAACCGGGATGCACACAGTTTTATTCTGATTTAGTTCAACATTTTCCCAAAATTCTCTGAAAGTTTCAACTTAATACCCTTAACTGTTTCTGAGATTTTGGAGACATTCCGTTGTGACAACCTGGATGCATCCAGTGTTTTTTGATTGAGTTTAACATCCCCCTTAGCATTCCCTGAAAGTTTCAACATAGTACCTGTAGCTACAGAGCCGGATCTAGTTTTTTCTCAGGGGGGAGGGGAAACGCAGACTTTGCCGTCCCCTGTTGCACCGTCAATACTGCAAATATTACAATTCTCGTTTAGAGTGAAAGTTGAACGCACTTCATGGGAAAATAATGGTACTCGTATGTATGTACTAAATATATGTTACTTATCAAAAGTGTTGGTTTTATCAAGTCACAATTTATTCCTATTGCTTTTAAAGATGCATAATACTAGTGATTTCAAAAAAACTTCACTCTCTCACATATTAACTAAGCCCTAAGCCTAGTAAAATGGTAACGGGTTGGTTACATCGAATCTAAAGCGTAATATTTATGAAATATATATATTTACCCAGCACAATTATCAAATAGCTCGTGGAACAAACTGTAAGTGAGGAGCAACTCGGCCTAGTAGTAATCGCAAATCTAAAAACATTCTAATATTCACAACAATCGATAGATCAAAGGAATTGGCTTTTTACGCTGATTTCAAATATATAAAATTCATTAAGTTTAATTTTACCTATCAAAAACTATGGGCCTGAGAAAATTTGTCTGCTTTTGGAAAATTCTCTGCCTGAGAAAATTTGTCTGCTTTTGGAAAAGGGGGAAATACCCCCAAGAAGTCAGCGGATCTTAATGAGATCACATCTTCATACTTAGCATATCAGAGAATCCTACTGTAGAGGTTTCAGGTCCCTATCAGTCATGGGCATAGGCAGCATCTTGTGCAGAGGGGGGCAACCGCTTCTGTGATGGAGGGGGAGGAGTCTTACTAATACTTCCCGAGGTCCTTTGAATATAGGTCTTTAGAAACTAGTCATTCTATATTTCACTAAAACTCGGCCTTTAACATTTTCCATGTTCTACTTTTCCCGCAATGCTATAATATAATAGACCCACTATCCTACTTCCAATTTCCAGAAAACATAAACACCACAAAAGCGATTTGACACAAATCACATTTTGGTTAGATAACAGCTTCTTCTAAGAATTCAATCCAAAATTTTAAAGTTGGGCAAAATTAAATATCAAAATTGGTATAGGGGAGACCAGCCCACGTTTAGCCAAAGCAAACAGTTTCAATATAAAAACCTATGCGGCTTCTGGTGGATTATAAATGCTCTGACAGATGGCAGTGTATGTTTTTAAAATGTCTGACCTTAATTAATACTTTTACCAAAAATATAAGATTGGATCAGGTTATATGGTAATTAACTCTGGAATTTTGTTCAATTTTGTCTGAAAGCCTACACCTAATAACGAATACTAGAAAACTCGCGTTGAAAACTCACATTGTATTCTCTTATTATTTGCCTGTTTTTGGCAGCTTCCGAGGCGTGCCATCTTCACCAGTTTGCTGTTAGTATTTTTTCATCCTGCGGGATAGCAAACTCCCATGTTCGGCCACAATACCTGGGGTAAATTCGGCATGCCGTACCAAGGTGTCCAAAAGTGGGCTATGCTTGTAAAAGCTGTGTAAACAGCATATTTAAAGGTTGAAGGCAAGCTTAAAACCCAAAACTGTATTAATTCTGGAGTTGTTTAATCCTGTCAGAACAGTAGGTTAACTGAAGTTCTATTTTTTCTGTTAAATTTCATTCAATATAAAATGCTTAAAAGTAAAACAGAAGAGAAAAGAAAGAAAGTGGCTGTGATCCAAAAGAAAATAAAACAGCAGTTGTTTGTCTTATTCTACAAGAAGTCAGTGGGATTCTCTGGAAGTGCCATAGGTGTCCTTAGAGGAACACTGCAAGACTACATAAAAAAAGTTGAGATGCTGAATATCCTCTAAAAAGTCTGGACCTGAGTTTCTTTACACCCTGTTACAACATATGATAAATATTTACAGAGGAACAAGAAAAAGGACTAAAAACTTACTTGAAAACGATAGCTGATATGCTTTCGACTGTATTCCCCTAGAAGCGTGTAAATTTGCATACACTTATGCCATTATTAAGAGCATAAAAGTACCGGATAACGGAACTGCAAAGGAAGTGGAGACAGTGGAGGAATTACAGGTAAAGATTGGTACCGTGGTTTGATGGATTGCCTTAAAACGCTATCAGTAAGAACGCCAGAAAGTACAAGCCTATAACGGACAACTGCTTTCAACTGTCACAGTGTAGGAGCTTTCTTCAACAACCTGGAGCGAGGCCTATATAAACACATTTTCACACCACAAGACATTTGAAATTTTGACGAATCAGGTCTAAAAAAAATCCACAAGCCTGGTAAAATTATTGCACAGCGAAGCCAGAAGTAAGTAGGGAAGGTCACGTCAGCAGAAAGAGGTCAGTTGACCACGATTTATGCTGGTGTTAATGTGTTGGGAACACAGTCCCTTCTCTACTTTTTTCCCCACAAAAACAGTGTCCAGAAATTTTACTCAGGGGAGCTTTACCAGGAACCATCATGATCAGCTCAGAAAATACATCTGGCTGGATAATTGCCTCTCATTCTTTGCTTTACTTGCAGCACTTTATCAATCAAGTCAAACCCTCCAAACAGTCACCTGTATCTCTGAAATTAGAACACTAGATCAGCCGACACACCATTGAATTGCTTGATCTAGCTAAAAAATAATAGTGTTGTCCTTTTAACTGTCCTTCCCCACACTACTCACAAACTACAACCTCTAGAAATGATAGTCATGGGGCGCCTTAAGGACTACTAAAACCAGGAAGCTGCAAGTTTTATGACTGCCCACACATGTAAAACTATATCAGTGTATAGCATTGCTGAGCTGCTGGGGAAAGCATATCCAAAGGCTTTCACTCCTGAGAATATAATCAGTGGAATCAGAGCAAGTGGTGTCTACCTCACAAACAGAGATGTTTTCAATGATTATCAGCTCTTTTTGTCATATGTCTCACACAGAATGCCTACCACATTTAGTGAAGCACTTACCAGAGAAGTTTCTATGCTCAGCGCAAGTCCTGTGCAACATTTAGACTCCTTGAACATAAACCCTGAAACAGAAGCAGCACAGGTTCTGTCTCTAAATGCGAAGTAAAAGTCAACAGATGATTCGTTAAAGAGATCGTCCATGCAAACCCCTTTCCAAAAGGCTCAACACGAAAAATCAACAGGAAAAACATATGAAAAAGTCAGAAGTGCTCAGAGACACCCCCATGAAAAAATGTATTACTGCTAGGATAAAAGCTGTATCTGCCAAAAAGCCCAAGTCCTGGAACGGAAAGAAAGTCTGACAAGTGAAAAGACTAAAAAGCAAAAGGCGTGTCTCTCGCAACAAGAGTTGCAGTTAGAGTGACGATTCTGACGTAGACGATCTGGAGTATTTCTACTCCGGATCGATGATCCCGTAGATGATCCCGGGTCGATTATGGGCGGGGTATTTCTAATTGTCTTTTTCAAGGATGGTATTGAATGAGTTACTTTTGCTTTGGCATGCTCAGCAACTTCTTATCGCTTGAATCAATTCATGGAGAATTGAACAAGTCAAAATCATCCGATCGTGGGCCAATCTCCTATCTATATATCTGACCGAAAACCAGTATTGAAGATCGAAACGTAAATGTTGATATCGTAAATGATATTTGGAAATTTCTGTTTATTTCCAGCTTTTTAATCGTCTACCAGGTAACATCCAACAAAAAATTCCAACAGACAAAAAGTTCTCGCTAATATCTAACGTAAATTTGAAGTTCTAAGGGGGGGGGGCAGCTGCCCTCTCCCGCCCCTTCCCCTACGCCCATGCTATCAGTAAAACTGTAGAATTTTGTATTTCTTGCCAAAAGAAAGATCACGGATGCGTGTTTATTTATTTATTTTTTCTTTTCCCAGGAGTTATGGTGTTGAACCAATTTTCCCAGAAGATCAAAAGAGAGCTCATTCAAACGGAAATTAAAAGGTCGCTCTTTACGCTTAAGTTTGACTTTTTGTCACAATTCTTAAAGAAAACTGCTCAAACAGAAGAGTCGTAGAAATTGATTTATATAGATTTTAAAGAACTTCAAGACTTTAGCATTAAGAAGAAGGGACAAATCCCCTCATATAAAGAACAATTTCTGTACGTTTTAAGTTTTAAAGCTGCTTCTTACTTTTACTTGATTTTTTTTATTATATCTCTTACAAGCGCTGAATGCACAACCGTTATTATTTATATGCCATCTTTTCTTCATAATATCTCAATAGGGTCATTCTTTGGAATATGCTTCTATAATGTTAAAATTTGTAATTGAAACGTACGTTGAAACAAAATTGTGAAATTACTTTACAATTTAATATGAAAATATAGCAGAATAAATGACAGTCAGGCACGCGTGCAGGAGAATGGCTATGAGCTCGTCTCCTCCTATCCATAACCTCGACACTGCCCTCATAATTCCCTTTATTTTCAATGTGTCACTCGTTTTGATACTTTTTCTAAAGTCCCCCCCCCCTTTTTGAATTTGAAAGGTAAAATTCAGCTTATATACATGTTTAAAGATGATTTAGATATTTAACAAATTTTAATAAAGAGAAATCTTGCCAAAAAAAAGAAAACAAAATTAAAATGAGGGCAAAGAAGATTCAAAGGAAAGTACCATTTCCCCTAGCAATTTCTAATTGTTAGTATTAGCTGAAAGAATATAGTATAATTTCTTTTAATCTAATGAACCTTTGCAAGAAGTCTAAGATTGGCTCTTTACACTCATTATACTGGTACTCTGCTTTCTAAAACTTCTGTTTTATTTTGTGTTTTAGCTGTCAATGGGCGATGAAGACAAAACTTATCAAATAAACGAGACAACTCAAACAGGATTAGAAGAGGAAAATAAAGAGACACTGAAAGCACTTTCTGAACCTTTCGAACAAGAAGAGTTTATTGGGACAGAGGGAGAAAGTGAGGTAACAATTACAGCATTTTGTAAAACTAAAACTGAAAAAGCTGCTTAGATATCAAATCTTTCTCAAAGATGAAGGAGAATATACAGTAGGACTAAAATAGTATGCTTAACTTCAGCATAATGCAAATTAAAATATTGTATAAGACAATTTCCGTAACAATTATGATTTAGTTACATTATAAGCTTCAGTTAAAAAATTTACATATTTGCAAGAAACACCTACAGCCTTTTTAAAGCTAGATCTAAAGTAGCTGATGAAAAATTGAAAGATTTAAGAATAAAAGATAAAATTGAATAACATCAACATTTTATACATAATCACATAGAAAATTAAACAGAATGATATAACTTCAGTTGAAAACAAATTATAACAACTGTGGTTCAGTCCACATTAGAAGCTGCAATCACAAGTTTTAGATTTTTACAAGAAAAATAAGCGAATCTCTTTCGAAGCCCAAAAGGTTGAATTCTTGTTTATTGAAGTAGATTCTATTTTCCCACTATTTTTGTCTACAAGTATTACAAGCTTAAATATCTCTACAAGTTTACAAGCTTATATGATTGTTTACTGTTTACAAGATTGCAACTCTTCAGCAAATGATTCCATTAAGACTATAATGGGCCCCTACACCGTCAGAATTTCGCAATATTTTTGTGTAGAAGTAATACTCTTTAAAGTTTAAAGGTTGTGTGGCTGTTAACAGTTTAGAAGGTTATAACATTTGAACAAATGATTCAGTCGGAGTCTTAAGTAACCCCTCAATCTAAAGCAGTTTCTCAAATTTCTGTCTAGAAATATTGCTGTGGAAATATTGTTGGTGTCAATCTTACATGCCAAAAATGTTTGGAGGGTAACCTGCTCTCTCTCGACGCTCTTTTTAGCTACTCTCTAAAAATGAAAAGAAAATACATAAAACAAGTGTATATTTTATTTGATAAAACAGTGAAAAGAAAACAAAAAACTTATATATTCAAAATGATGGGAAGAGTCCAAATATTTCATATTCACATTCGGAAAGTTTTTATCAGTGGAAAACAACCAGCTTGAACAAAGCATATGTAAAAAAACATACCTCTTAAACGTATACGTCGAGGTGTTACAAAGCATTGGTCCAGTAATCCGAGCTTAGTTGAAGCTTCGAGAAAATCCAAATTTTGGTACCATTTGTGGCTCCAGTGCGACCGTCCTCGCTCTGGCTGGGCTTCTGACATTCGTCTTTCTACCAAAAGAAAGTCTGCAAGAGAACTATCTATCCACATGAACCAGATAGTTGAAGAGACGTCCCAGCAAACTTCTCTGTCCCAACCTTCCTTCTGGATAAATGTATCAAGAGTTCCTCCTAGCGCCCGCCTATCTGCTCAGGCCGACAATTTTGTTGTTTCGGTTGATTCTATGCTTCGAGCAAACCAACGCCTAAAGCATAAGAAATCTTCTGGCATCGATAAAATGAGCGCTCTTCACATTCTGCATGGAAACGAGCTGCTGGTAAACCATATTGCTCTTTTGATGCAGATGATTGTTACCCAAGGAGTTGTACCGTCTTCTTTCTCAATCGGAGATCTCACTCCAATTCCAAAGAAAGGTAAACTCGCTACCCAGTGCTCGTCCTTCCGCCCTATAACAGTGGCTACTACCTTCTGTAAGCTTTTTGAACTTCTGTTCATTGACCATCTGAACGCGAAATGCTATGGTCCACCTTGCCAATTTGGATTCCAGCCACGTCTCGGTTGTGCCCACGCTTTGTCGGTTGTCACGAACGCATTGATCGATGCTCATACATCAGATGAAACTCTCGTGTTGGCCGGGCATGATGTTCGTAAAGCGTTCGACTCTTTCATTAACGCCACTATGCTACTCCATACAACGAAACGTGAAGTGAGCCCTTCATATACCAGAGCCCTTCGAGATATGTATTATCGTCTTAAAGTTCGCCTAATACTTCATCCATTAGCTAAAGTTGACGGCTCTCAAGTCTACGCATCAATCCCTAATATTTTTGTCAATGTTGAAAAAAGGTACCCGTCAAGGTGCTGTTTCTTCCCCTTCACTCTTCAATAATGGAGTTCTTGATACAGAGTCAGCTGTCCCACATCTTTTATCTTTGCCGGTCTTGATTTATCTCTCGTATGTTATGCAGACGACATTCTGAATTCGAGCCGCACTATCCATCGCATAAGCGAGATTTTCACAACGCTACAATCTGAGTATGCAAAACTAGGTCTTCAGTTCAATGCTGAAAAGTCCGAAGTTGTATTCTTCAAGTGGAAGCAAGCGTCGCCTAGGGATATTCCTCTCGGAAATAGCAGGATTAAACCAGTAGATCATATCACCTACCTCGGTCTTCCCATTGGTTCGTCAATAATGCACAGGCGACAACTATTAATTGCTTACATTGAACGTAGAGTTTGTTTATCATATGCTTCTTTTGTAACTAATAAGTTACGCTTCAACAGCTGTCTTCTTTCGAAACATTTTAACTCTGTTGCTCTACCACATTATCTGTACATATCGTCGTTTTGGAAAATGTTCACAAATTCTGACAAGTCAAAAATTCGTTCAGTTTTCTTCCGCTTCACAAAATATCTTTTACGTTTTCCCTCTTGGATGCGCAATTCTTATCTAATTAGAAAATTCAGCCTTGCTGACCCCGTTATAGCTGTGGAAAAGCAAATTCGTGCTTATAATTCCTGTTTAACGAAGTTGAACCATCCTTGGTCGTCAGTACTGGCCCAGTAGTTAAGATGTATTTGTTGTGTCGTTTTTAAGTATTTGTTTTCGCGCTTAGTGTAATTATTGCAGTTTTTTAAACTGATTGATGATTTAGTCTCTTTTCGTATGAGTCCAATTTAAGTGACGCTGGTTATTCTCAATTTTGGTGTCAATTTTTCTCTGATAATATATTGTGCATATTACTAATAATTAAATTGTTTATTGATTATCGGTTCTTTTAAGCATATTGCTTTAAGTAAAGATGTAAAAGGATCCGGATAAAGGATAAAGGATTGAATAATTTCCTTGTTTCTGATATCTATGTATATCGGAGTAAATGAAGTTGAGAGTGATCTCAACTCCGATATCACTGAGAGTGATATCGGAGTTGAGAGTGATCTGAGTTCAAGACCAGCGGGCGAAAGTGTCGTTTAATTTTTTTTTACCGTTTCTTGTCATATTTACACTAGTTGATATGATTAGCTACTGTATATTTTTAATTCACTGATGATTATTTCGGTTATCTTTTTTTTACTCATTGCGGCTTGATGCAAGGATGTTCATGTTGCTTATGTTTGTTCAGTATTTAGGAGCATAAAAAAGAAACATGTCGCGTACCTGCAGAGCAGTTATAATTGAATTTTTCTTTCTCGTTTTGTAATTTGTTCTAAGAGCTGATTTAGATCTTAGTTCCAGCGTTCGTCATTAAAAACCACATGTATTACTGCTCAGTTTATGCGTATTTTTTTTTTTCGCTTATTGCTCCGTCTTTTCCTTTTTTGTATGACGGGTTTTCCAATAAGTAATAATAATAATAATTAATACTCTGTAAAAAACAAAAAGATAAACGAAAGGAAACTCGCGTAAAAAAAAAAACAGTATAGAATTTCGACAAAGGCACAGGGTGTTATGTCTGCTGTAAACTATTTATCTAAAAACTTTACGAATGACATAGGAGATTCGATACCATAAAGCATCAGCCTATCTCGTCCATTATAAACTTTTTTAGTTTGTGTGGTGAAACTATTTAGAATTGATTGGGCAGTCTTGCCATAACTTGCAGAGCTTGGACAAGCGATCCGGAAAAACGGCAGAAAACTAAAATCCGACATCTACTTTCCATGAAAAACCATGTAACTTCTCTTGTTTTGTGCCAGAGATAGGTATATTTAGTTTTAGAGAAACTTACATCATTAGGAAGTGTAAATTTAGTGTTTTCGATCAAACGGAGTTGAATTTTCTTTTTTAAATTCAGGAAAGGGTTAACCCTAAAAACATTCTAGTATACCTGATAGGAAAATGCCAAAAATCACCCCAAAAGAAATGTTATTTGGTCAATTTGACAGCTCTTTGAATTTTCTGTGGTACAACTCTCTTTCATTGAAAACTTCGCCAACTCAGCTCCATAGTCTTTTCAATCAAATTTCATAATCAAATCACAAATTCTCAATCGGTTCCAATGATAAGTAATCCCCTGGAAGAATCCGCTAATGGATCTTTTGCCATTGAGACAGTCAGCCGACGTTGAGACTAGCAAAATGATGTTTAAGGTGTCGAATCCCCTTGAATTAACATAAAATACATGTTAAGAAACTACTGTGTTTAGAGAAACGGTTGCACCTTTTGCATCGTTAATCTGACACAAGCTCATTGACTTTTACGACTGTTTATTTCATTTTTACTTTTATAATTAAGTTCAAGCTTGTACGGGGTTGATTATTTGAAAATTACTCGGTTAAAATTTATAGGTAGTCATTTCGTTTAGATAGTTAGTAGATAAATATGCCTCCAGGGGTAAAATAAAACCCTCCCCAAGGGGAGAGCAGAAAATTATACTAGTTGCCCATTGTTTAGCATATTTGATCCTGAGCATCCGAAAAGGCTGAGGGTATTAAGGTGAAAATTTCAGGGCATATTGAGGGGAATATTGAATACATTAAAAATTAATACATGCATCCATGTTGTCAAAAGGGTATATCTGCCATATCTCAGAAACGGCTAAGGGCATTAAGTTGAAACTTTCAACGTATGTCGAGAGGGACGTTCAGGTAAATCAAAACACACAATACGCATCCAAACTGTCAAGAAGTCTGTCTTCAATATCATAGGCAGCGCGCTAGCGCGCTGCCTAGGTAAAGAACGATGTGGCCACAATGTGTTTTTTTTTCTTCTTTCCTCGACAGGCCCTTCGTATCGTAGGAGTTGTCGTAGAAACTTCGAAAAGGGCTCATTCGATTGGAAATTGGAGTGGCTAGTGCTCTGTTTAATAGTCGAAAGTGATTGGAGAGCAACTAGCCCCCCCCCCCCCACCCCCAACATTCCCCCAAACACATCCAATCAAAATTTTTGAGATAGCCATTTTGTTCAGCCTAGTTTATTTCCAGATAGAAAATATCTTTTTGAGGAGGACACTCCCCCACAACCCTCGGGGCAAGGGTTTTAAGTTATTCCCTGAGGGCATATAAGAACAATGTTGGCACAATGTACCATATATTATTTTTTACTTTAGAGCAGGGCACTTCATATGGAAGGGGTCGTCGTAGAGACTTCAAAAGGGCTTATTCGATTGGAAATCGAGAGTTCTAGGGCCCTTTTTAACAGTCGAAAGTGATTGGAGGGCAATTAGCCCCCCCCCACGCCCATAATTCCCCCAAACACATCCAATCTACATATGAGTTTGTCTACATATGTTGTCTACATATGAGTTTTAATCCTTGCTGGGCGAATTTTCTCTCAAGTGATTGTGACACTTTTTTTGGGAGGGCGACGAGGAGGTAGAATAGAAGAATGATTTTTAGTTTTGTGTCTTCGGTATCCAATTAGGTTTATAAATTAATTTATTTTGTTTATTTTTATTAATTTATTTTATTATTATTATTTTTTGCCCTTTTTTTTTTGGGGGGGGGGGCTAAGGATGGCTGGTAGTAATTGTATATGTAGGGTTTTGTAAAGGGTGATGTCTGCCCACACAAGTTTATTAAACTTCGGGTTTGTTGTTAATGTGTTTTATTTTTTTTTTAATAAAACCCTTTTTTCTAAAAAAAAAAATCAAAATTTTGAGATATCCATTTTGTTCAGCGTAGTTGATTTCCAGATAGAAAATGTGTTTTTGAGGAGGACACTCCCCCACAATCCTCAAGGCAAGGTTTTAAGTTATGCCCTAGAGGCATATAAGGTTTTTACAGAAGGCGTTGTCGTAGAAACTTCAAAACAGGCTCATTCGATTGGAAATTCGAAGGGCTAGTACCCATTTTAATAGTCGAAAGTGATTGGAGGGCAACTAACCCCCCCCCCCCCTCACGCCCGTCATTCCCCCAAACACATCCAAACAAAATTTTGAGATAGCCAATTGTTCAGCGTAGTTGATTTCCAGATAGAAATTATGTTTTTGAGAAGGACACTCCCCCACAACCCTCAGGGCAAGGGTTGTAAGTTATGCCCTGGGGGCATATAAGGTTTTTAAAGAAGGCGTTGTCGTAGAAACTTCAAAAAAGGCTCATTAGATTGGAAATTCAAAGGGCTAGTGCCCTTTTTAATTGTCAAAAGTGATTGGAGGGTAACTAGCCCCCCCCCCCCCGTCGCCATCATTCCCCAAAACACATTCAATCAAAATTTTGAGATAGCCATTTTGTTCAGCGTAGTTGATTTCCAGATATAAAAATATGTTTTGAGGAGGACACTCCCCACAACCCTCAGGGCAAGAGTTGTAAGTTATGCCCTGGGGGCATATAAGGTTTTTATAGAAGGCGTTGTCGTAGAAACTTCAAAAAAGGCTCATTAGATTGGAAATTCAAAGGGCTAGTGCCCTTTTTAATTGTCAAAAGTGATTGGAGGGTAACTAACCCCCCTCTCACGCCCACCTTTTCCCCAAACACATCCAATTAAAATTTTGAGATAGCCATTTTATTAAAAGCGTTGTTTCAAGTTCTGTAAATTAGGTTTTTGAGGATGACAACCCCCTCACAGCCCTCAGGGCAAGGGTTGTAAGTTATGTCCTGGGGGCATATAAGGTTTTTATAGAACGCGTTATCGTAGAAACTTCAAAAAGGGCTCATTCGATTAGAAATTGAAATGGCTAGTGCCCTTTTTTATAGTCGAAAGTAATTGGAGGGCAATTAGCCCCCCCCCACGCCCATAATTGCTCCAAACACATCCAATCTACATATGAGTTTGTCTACATATGTTGTCTACATATGAGTTTTAATCCTTGCTGGGCGAATTTTCTCTCAAGTGATTGTGACACTTTTTTTGGGAGGGCGACGAGGAGGTAGAATAGAAGAGTGATTTTTAGTTTTGTGTCTTCAGTATCCAATTAGGTCGTGAAATTTTTATAAATTAATTTATTTTGTTTATTTTTATTAATTTATTTTATTATTATTATTTTTTGCCCTTTTTTTTGGGGGGGGGGGGCTAAGGATGGCTGGTAGTAATTGTATATGTAGGGTTTTTGTAAAGGGTGATGTCTGCCCACACAAGTTTATTAAACTTCGGGTTTTGTTGTTAATGTGTTTTATTTTTTTTTTAATAAAACCCTTTTTTCTAAAAAAAAAAATCAAAATTTCGAGATATCCATTTTGTTCAGCGTAGTTGATTTCCAGATAGAAAATGTGTTTTTGAGGAGGACACTCCCCCACAATCCTCAGGGCAAGGTTTTAAGTTATGCCCTAGGGGCATATAAGGTTTTTACAGAAGGCGTTGTCGTAGAAACTTCAAAACAGGCTCATTCGATTGGAAATTCGAAGGGCTAGTACCCATTTTATTAGTCGAAAGTGATTGGAGGGCAACTAGCCCCCCCCCTCACGCCCGTCATTCCCCCAAACACATCCAAACAAAATTTTTGAGATAGCCAATTGTTCAGCGTAGTTGATTTCCAGATAAAAATTATGTTTTTTGAGAAGGACACTCCCCCACAAACCCTCAGGGCAAGGGTTTTAAGTTATGCCCTGGGGGCATATAAGGTTTTTATATAAGGTGTTGTCGTAGAAACTTCAAAAAAGGCTCATTAGATTGGAAATTCAAAGGGCTAGTGCCCTTTTTAATTGTCAAAAGTGATTGGAGGGTAACTAGCCCCCCCCCCGTCGCCATCATTCCCCAAAACACATTCAATCAAAATTTTTGAGATAGCCATTTGTTCAGCGTAGTTGATTTCCAGATAAAAATTATGTTTTTGAGAAGGACACTCCCCCACAACCCTCAGGGCAAGGGTTTTAAGTTATGCCCTGGGGGCATATAAGGTTTTTATATAAGGCGTTGTCGTAGAAACTTCAAAAAGGGCTCATTCGATTGGAAATTCAAAGGGCTAGTGCCCTTTTTAATAGTCGAAAGTGATTGGAGGGAAACTAACCCCCCTCTCACGCCCACCTTTTCCCCAAACACATCCAATTAAAATTTTGAGATAGCCATTTTATTAAAAGCGTTGTTTCAAGTTCTGTAAATTAGGTTTTTGAGGATGACAACCCCCTCACAGCCCTCAGGGCAAGGGTTGTAAGTTATGTCCTGGGGGCATATAAGGTTTTTATAGAACGCGTTATCGTAGAAACTTCAAAAAGGGCTCATTCAATTAGAAATTGAAATGGCTAGTGCCCTTTTTTATAGTCGAAAGTAATTAGATGGCAACTAACACCCCTTCCACGCCCACCATTTCCCCAAACACGTCCAGTCAAAATTTTGAGATAGCCATTTTGTTCCGCGCAGTTTAAAGTTCAGGAAATTCTACCTTTGAGCAGGACACTCCCCCCACAGTCTTCAGGGCAAGGGTTATAAATTATGCCCTGGGGGCATATAAGTTTTTAGTGAAATCTTTGTCGTAGAAACTTGAAAAAGGGCTCATTCGATTGGAAATTCAAAGGTCTAGTACCCTTTTTAATAGTCAAAAGTGATTTGAGGGCAACTAACCCCTCTCTCTCGTCCACCTTTTATCCAAATAAATCCAATCAAATTTTTAGATAGCCATTTTGTTCAGAGTTGTTGATTTCAGATAAAAATTATGTTTTTGAGGAGGACACTCCCCTACAGCCCTCAGGGCAAGGGTTGTGAGTTATCCCCTGGGGGTATATCAGGTTTTTATAGATTGCGTTGTCGTAGAAACTTCAAAAAGGGCTCATTCGATTGGAAATTGAAATGGCTAGTATCCTTTTTAATAGTCGAAAGTGATTGAAGGCAACTACCACCCTTTCCACGCCCACCGTTTCCCCAAACACGTCCAATCAAAATTTTGAGATAGCCATTTTGTTCCACGTAGTTTAAAGTTCAGGAAATTATACCTTTGAGCAGGACACTCCCCCCACAGTCTTCAGGGCAACGGTTACAAGCTATGCCCTGGGGGCATATAAGGTTTTTATTGAAATATTTGTCGTAGCAACTTGAAAAAGGGCTCATTCGATTGGAAACTCAAAGGGCTAGTACCCCTTTTAATAGTTGAAAGTTTTGGAAATTAGTTCTTTAAGGATGAAAACCCATCCCCCACCCCACAACCCTCAGGGCAAGGGTTGTAAGTTATGCCCTGGGAGTATGTAAGGTTTTTATAGAAAGCGATGTTGTAAAAACACCAAAAAGGGCTCATTCAATTGAAAATTGAAAGGGCTAGTGCCCTTTTAATAGTCGAAAGGGATTGAAGGGTAACTAACCCCCCTCTAACGCCCCTCAACGTTCCTCAAAACACATCCAATCAAAATCTTGAGATATACATTTTGTTCAACGTAGTGACAGTTCTGGAAATTAGGTCTTTTAGTATGATAACTCCCTCAGAGCCCTCTGTTCAAGGGTTGTAAGTTATGCCCTTGGGGCATATAAGGTTTATATAGAAAGTTGTTGTAAAAATTTAAAAAAGGGCTCATTTGTTTTGAAATTGAAATGACCCTTTTTAATAGTCGAAAGTGAGTGGAGAGTAATTGACCCCTCTCTCACGCCCACCATTTCCCCAAACACATTCAATCAAAGTTTAGTAATAGCAATTTTCTTCAACGTAGTTGAAAGTTCTGGAAATTATGTGTTTAAGGATGACAAACCCCCCAGAGTCCTCAGGGCAAAGGTTGTAAGTTAAGATTAAATCAAAATACACTGTGTTAATACTACTTCTCAATAAGGCATCTCAGCACTATCCCAAGAATGACTGAGGGTATCATATTCAAACTTTCGGGGCTACTTCTGCTCTTAAAATTTAACCGAATCAAAATAGCGTAAGTGTATTCAAGCTATCAAAGAAAGTAAAAATTAAACACTACTGTTTGTTTCCAGATTTTTAAAAGGGTGCATGTTGTTAAAAATTGCTGAAAAATTATCTCCAGCATGCAAATAGCAGGCCAAACTATAAAGTCTTAAAAGAAAAAAGATTTAAACTATTATTTTCTTTTCCCCTGAAAAGACTATGTCAATATAAACGAACAGAAATTAATTAAAAAAAAAACTTTTTCCACAAAATAAGTTTTTCAAAGAAAAGTAAAGAAACTCCATTAAACCAAAATGAGCAAAAATAAAATCAAATAATCTACCAAGCGTGAAACTACCACAAATAAGCATCGATAAATAAATGAAACCAAAACGAATAGAAATTACAATAAATAACCGAGTCAAACTCAAAACGAGCAGAAATTAACATGAGTAGGGCTCAAAAACCCTATGCCTTCCCAAGGCCAGAACATAATTTCCACTTTACTGAAAAAAAATACAAATGGAATGAGTATTGTCAGTTTAATATACTTATACTGATATTTGTTAATCATAATGTTAATAATTTTTTATTTATTAAAGTTATAAAAGTAAAAACATTTATATTTTTTTTCAGTAAAGTGCAAATTATGTTCTGGCCTTGGGAAGGCATAGGGGTTTCGAGCCCTACTCATGTTAATTTCTGCTCGTTTTGAGTTTGACTCGGTTATTTATTGTAATTTCTGTTCGTTTTGGGTTTCATTTACTTATCGATGCTTATTTGTGGTAGTTTCACGCTTGGTAGATTATTTGATTTTATTTTTGCTCATTTTTGGTTTAATGGAATTCTTTACTATTTTTTGAAAAACCTATTTTGTGGAAAAAGTTTTTTAATTAATCTCAGAAAATGGCTAAGGCTCTCAAGTCAAAAATTTTAGGGAACAATGAACTGAATCAAAAAGGAACTATGTCCATTCAGGTTATCAAAAGGTTGCAATGTCTCAAGAACGGCTATGGGTACTAAGTTGAAAATTTCGGAGAATATTGAGGGAAATTCTGAATTACATTAAAAAAAAACTATGTGCATCAAGGGTATCAAAAGTATTTATCTGCAATGTTACACAAACAGCTAAGGGTATTAAGTTGAAACTTTTAGGGAATTTTGACTGGGATGTTGAACTAAATCGAAAGACACTTTCTACATCAAGGTTATCAATAGGGCGTATCTCCAACATTCCAAGAACAGCTAATAGTATTAAGTTAAAACTTTCTGGGAATGCTCAGGGGGATGTTGAACTAAATCAAAAGACACCATGTGCAGCGATGTTGTCAAAAGGGCGTATCTGTAGTATCTTAGGAAAGGGTAAGGGTGTCACATTGAAACAATAGTGTGTATATAAAGGACACTATATGGAGATATTTGCAGAATCCCTGCGCAGAAATGGGTCTTCAAAATGGGATTACAAGCTATAATGCTTTTTTTGACAGTTAAAAGTGATTCAAAGGCAACCAGTCCCCCTTCTTTACCTTTTATTCTACTTGGCCTTAAAGCCTCAAAGACATCCAATCAGAATTTTGAGATGTGCATTTTATTAAAAAATAGTAGAGAGAATAAAAAAAAAAAAATATGTCTCCATGAAGGACATGACCCCCATAAACTCCCGGTAAGAATCGTAAATTATGCAAGTTACACGTTGTTTACACATAAGTTATATAATAGAAAAGGGGGCATGTTTGAAGCTAGATTTCCGGTCATCCCAAAACTTTCGGAAATCAGTCTTTGGGTCAGGAATATTGTACATTTTTGTGGGGGGGGGGGGGAGGTGTCAAAACTGGCCAAAAAATTATTTGCTCCTAGTTAATCGTACTTTAAGTGAACCCTCGTTGATCTTTTGCTAGGTCAAGATTACCAGAGCTTCCCATAAGTATACTCTAAAAAACGACATGCGTAAGTCAAAAGATGGTACATTCCGTCTGATTTTCCAAATTATTTACAATAAACCAAAGAGAACTAGATGAAACTTTAAGGAAGGATTCGAGGGTCAAGTGGATTTATTAATTTGAATGGGGGAGGGGGAGTGAATCGAAAGATACTATTTGTATTCTGGTAGTCAACATGTCTGTAATATCTTGGGAACGGCTTGGGGAAACAAAGTTGAAACTTCAGCGTAATGTTGGAGATAAGAAGGCAGAGGATTGGGTAAAGGACATTCAAACTTTGTCTATCAGGAGGGGGAAAGGGGTAACCAATAATTGTCCCCTTTTGACATTCCAGTTGCTCTCATTAAAGCATTTGCTAAAGAATTATCATTTCCCCTTCAGATAATTTTCAATAATATAACAAAAACAGGATATTTTAAAAAAGAAATGGAAGAAAAGGTTTATTACCCCCATTCCAAAGAAAGGAACAGCTAATGATTTCTCTGGCGACCGGCCAATCACACTTACGTCAGTTTGTAGCAGAATATACGAAAGCTTTGTTGCCGCATGGCTGAAAAAATATCTTTTGAAAGTAACTGATCGAAAGCAATTCGGTAACATCCCTAAGTGTTCGATAGTTCATTACCTCGTTAATTTAATTGATTTTATTTTACAAACAGCTGGATGAACCGGGAAAATGGATACATTTAATTGCAATTGATTTCAGAAAAGTATTTGACCTTGTTGATCGCAAAATTCTTTTAGAAAAAAATGGCGGAAAAAAATATACCCAGCTTTATTATTAAAATCATCAAGAGCTTCTTAACAAATAGAGAGCAAACTGTGAAGTATAAAGACCAATTTTTCCACTTCTCTGCCAGTTTTTTGTGGAAATCCACAAGGAACTGTGATCGGGCCGCTGGGCTTCCTCCTCATGATAAATGAAATTGCTGCTAAGCTGGAGGACAGATGGAAATAGGTTGACGACTTGTCCTTAACGGAAATCGTATCTAAGGATTCAAAGAGCAATGCTGTTTCATCGACCAAGTTACCTCAGAGGCGGCTGAACTAAACATGGTCGTGAATAAAGACAATTGCTTGGTCACGACATTTTCTTTTCTTCAAAATACTCAACCGTCTTTCGAACCTCCTATCGCTTCCGAGCTAATAAGCCATAAAATAACTTTACTTGGTGTGGTGATTTCTTCTGACCTCTCATGGCGGGAGAATACAAAGACAATTGTAAAAAAGCTAACGGTGCAATCCAAATGCTAAAAACACTGAAAAAAATTCGAGTTCCTAAGGACAAACTGAAGCTAATGTTTTACACTTTCATCCGTCCCTTAGTTGAATATGCTTGTCCGGTTTGGCACTTTGCCCTTACCCAGGATGAAACTGATAAAATAGAACGAGTTCAGAAGAGATCACTGCAAATCATTTATGGTGGTTCTCCTCTACCTCACTCCTTTTACCTCAAAGAATTTAAACTTGAATCCCTGTCTTCCCGCCGAGAAAAATTATGCCAAAGATTTGGCTCCTCCCTCCTTCAACATCCCATATACTGATCATTCCTTCCCCCGCCTTTTGTCCCTATAAGATTTCGTCCCCACAGGGAAGTGGCTGAGAAGGTTCCAAAACTAACCCCAGTCAACTGTAAAACCATGCGCTACAGTAAAAGCTTGTGCCAAGCTTTGTGAAATATTACAATGATTTCTAGTGTTTTTATTGTTTAGTTTATTTTGATTGGAGTTTCGAGATCCTTCAAACCTGTCGTTGTGAGTAATATGATGGCGAGGTAAGCGTTCTGTCCTGCCACCTGCTTGTCTTCGATTTAAATAACTTGAGTGCATGTTTCTAAAACTATTATGGATCTTAATAAAGATGGTTACTTATATAATAGTCATGACGTCATGACGTAATAATATTATGTCATGACGTTATCTGAAATAGCATCATAATGTAGTATTTTTCTATTCACGTCATTGTTCTAATAAAACTATGACGACATTAATTATCTAGTATATGAAAATCCAGTTTTCTGTAAAAACATTGATTTTGTTTTTAAATGTATTTTTCTATCACAAAAGCACGTATTTTCTAGTGCCCAGCTATCTGAGTAGAAAAAAAAACAGAATGCAGTTTTAAGTAGAAAAATTGATTCTATTTAAAAATATTTTTTAAAATCACAAATGGCACTAGATTTTGCAATTTCTTTTCAAAATTAGCCATTGAACAACTCTATGTACTTCTTGTTTTTATCTGAGGCTTTTATTGAAAGCTTTGTCGTAGAAACTTGAAAAAAGGCTCATTCGATTGGAAATTTAAAGGGCTAGTGCCCTTTTTAGTAATCGAAAGCGATTTAAGGGCAACTAACCCTCTCTCACGTCCACCTTTTCCCCAAACACATCCAATCAAAATTTTTAGATAGCCATTTTGTTCAACGTATTTAAAAGTTTTAGAAATTAGGTCTTTGAGGATAATAACCCCCCTCAGAGCCCTCGGGGCAAGGGGTGTAAGTTATGCCCTGGAGTCATATAAGGTTTTTATAGATAGTGATGTTGTAGAAACTTCAAAAAGGGCTCATTCAATTAGAAATTAGAAGGGCTTGTGCCCTTTTTAATAGTCGAAAGTGATTGGAGGATAACTAACACCCCTCTCACACGCACCATTTCCCCAAACACAATCGAATCAAAATTTTGAGATAGCAATTTTCTTCAACGTAGTTGAAAGTTCTGGAAATTAGGTCTTTGAGTATGACTCCCCCCCCAGCCGCTTGGGTAAGGGTTGTAAGCTATGCCCTGGGGGCATAACTTACAACCCTTGCTCAAATACCCCATTCTATCCCAAAGCCAGAACATAATTTGCACTTTATTGAAAAAAAATGCAAATGAATGTGCATTGTCAGTTTAATATACATGTACTGATATTTAGTAATCAAAATGTTAATATTATTTGATCTATTAAAGTTATAAAAGTAAAAATATTTGTATTTTTTCAGTAAAAGTGCCAATTATGTTCTGGCCTTATTATTGCCGGTTATTTATTGTAACTTCTGTTCGTTTTGGGTTTCATTTACTTATCGATGCTGATTTGTGGTAGCTTCACGCTTGGTAGATTATTTTATTTTATTTTTGCTCATTTTTGGTTTAATTGGGTTCTTTACTTTTCTTTTAAAAACTTATTTTGTGGAAAAAGTTTTTTTTTAAATTAATTGTTAGTAAAAGGAATATTTGCAAGTTTTTTTTTGTTTTTTTTTTGGTGTTTCTCCTGAAGAGTCAAGATTTTGGCTTGCTATTTATATTTTGGGCAAAATTATGCAATAAATTTCATAATAATTCTTTAATAGAATTTTGAATGGATGGGGGAAGGAATATTGTTTAAATAGGATGATCATCTGTACAAGTTTTGGCCTTGTATAGGGCTGAAGTCATACTGACTCCCCGTCCTGTTACAACCTCTAATATAGATGAACATTGATCGATCACTCTTATATAAGAACCTTATCATATTATATTATATGTGCTTGTTCATTTAAATAAAAATGTTTTGAGCTCATTTGTTAAAATAAGTATTTTTTGTTGTTTTGAAAATAAAAGTAAAAATAGAGCGTCATGAGTCAATCAACCAGATTTTGAAATCTTATTTGAGGTGTCTTCACGATCTGCCATTTTAAAACAAATCAGCATAAAACATATTTTACAGTAAGAACCAGTCACTCCGGGGTCCCTTAAACCATTTCTCATATTTAAATTACTCTTTTTCAGTTTAAATTACTGCATGATTTTATTTCTGCTCGTCTTTGGTTCAACTTTGCACTTGAATTTACTTGAAAATAATTTTTTTGAAATATTTTTTTTTTTAATCAATGAAACATAAAGATACGGATACTGCTATAGATAAATAAATTAATCCTGACAGAAACAGAAATTACAATGAATAATCAAGTTAAACATAACACTAACAGAAAACTACCACAAACAGAAGCTGGGCTGCCACCTCTTAAACCTTCTAAAGGCAAGAGCGTAAATAAGGCTTTATTGAAAACCAAATAAATTTTACACATTTTCCCTTTTATGATTGTAACACCAAAAAAATCAAAATTGCTGAAACTTCCAGGGCAGAGGAGCCCCCTATCGACCACCGTTTTTTTTTTTTTTTTTTTTTTTTTTTTTTTTTTTTTTTTTTTTTTTCAGAGGGTGAAAGCCAAGCGTATATTTCTCTATAACTCTATAAGAATCAGTCTACTAGATTTTTTCGAACTTTCATAATTTGTCTTCAGAGGTGTTCCAGTTTTTTTTTTTGTTTTCTTCTTTGGCACGTAATTTTTTTGAAATATTTTTTTTTTTTAATCAATGAAACATTGATTAAAAAAAAACCCCTGTGAGGCCTTCTCAGGCCTCACAGGGGGTTCAAAGTTGTACTAATTATGGGAGTGGACGAGCAAAAAAAAAATAATAAAAAACGGGAGAATTCAAGTTTTGGGTTGTTGCCCTTCCTCCCCAAACTTTAATTCTGTGTCCACCCATGGCTATCTTACTCTTACTTTATTTTCTTGTTTTGTTTTTTTATTGAGTTAATTTAAAAGAAAAACCTTTACATGGCGTCATTTTCGTTTCCTGAAAAACGATTCACATATCGACTAGTGCATGTTTTATTTGTTATATAACATTAACAATAAAAAAAAAATAATATTATAAAGTTAAACGAGGTTTAGAATAACGGCAATGCAGCCTTTATCCCTCTCAAACTCTCTACACGGCTTTGGCGTCTTCTTCGTTTTATTGAAAACCGTATAAATTTTGAACAGTTTGGTTTTTGTCAAAATTTTGACAAAAAAATCTGAATATTCATGGTTACATGAAAAAATCCCACATTTTAAATGTAGCCTCTGAACAAATGGTGTGTATTTTTAATCTAGATAGAAGCCGCGGTAGATTTTGCTTGAAAAGATTCACGAAAACTTCTCTTTCCCTTGGGGCAGGTACGTCTCCATTTTGACACTTAAAGGCTTATGATTTTTAAAGTAGTAGTAAAAGAAAAGGAAAAAACGTACTATATTTTTCTCGTAGAATTTCCGATACAGGGTCCACCATTTGTAATTTCAAAGTCACCCCCTCTCCTCACAAATATTACGGTAAAAACTGAATAGTCGAATGGTTTGGATTGTCAAAGATCAAGAAAGACCATATTTTTACTTTGAGGGGGGGGGAGGTTTGTCTAAGAAAGTCTTATAAAAGAATGTATTTTTTTTAGAAATTCAAGGATGTTGAAGAGACCGCAACGATTGAAGAAATTTTTCTACCTTCTATGAATAACATAGAATCTTGTTTTCGTTTTCCCCGCGGCAGTAGATGTCTACAAAGACAGATTTGAATTGCCTATCGATATTACTGAGCTTGAAGGTACTTTCAATAATTTTTTTTCAAACTTGTTTAAGGAATCATGCATTTTAAATTTGGTAGTATTTTGGTTAGGGATTTTGATTTGAGATACCCCATATCTGGAAAGCCAAAAACTTTCTATACATTACTTCTTTTTTTCCCGGAGCCACTTTACATGGAGAGAGAGTGGTCCTTGAAACTTCAGATAGAGCTCATTGGATTGAAAATTCTAGTAGCCTTTTTAAAGATCTAATACAGTTTTAGTGACCTTTTTAAGAGTTAGTGACCCCAGGGCCTGGTTTCAGCTGGAGTACACATGGTGGCTTTTGATTTAGATTATCATGCACCTCAACATTTCATGAAAGTTTTGACTTTTAGGTATTATCGTATCTTTTTAATTATTTGATCTTCCCCCTCAACATTCCCTGATAGTTCAAGTTAGGAATTCCCAGGATATTGCAGATACGACTATTTGACAACCTGGATACATATTGTGTCATTTGAATTGGTTCAACAACCACCTCAGTATTCCCTTAGAGTTTCAATTTAATACTCCTAGCCGTTTTTTTTACTATTGCGGATGCACTCTTTTGACAACCTAGTTACACATAGTGTTTTTTTATTTAATTCATCAACCCCTCAAAATTCCAAATAAGTTTTAATAAACTAACGTTAACCGTTTCTGATATATTGCAGATACGCCCTTTGACAACCTGAATCTTCGTGTTTTCCTTTCCTTGAAAATTTCAACTTAATACCCCTAGTTGTTTTATAGTTATATCAGATACGTCCTTTTAGCAATCTGGTTGCATGTGGTGTCCTTTGATTTCATTCCTGGAATGTTATATTTAATAACCTTAGCAGTTCTTGAAATATTGTTGATATATCCTTTGTCAAAAGGGTGTAATATCTCAAGAACAGCTGAGGTAGAACTTTCAGGGAACGTTGAGGGTAAGAATCAACAAAATAAAAAGACACAGTGTGCATTCAGGTTGTCAAAAACCGTATCTGTAATATATAAGAAACGGTTGAGGGTATTAAGTTAAAACTTTTAGGGAATACTGAGGTGGATTTGGAGTTAAATTAGAAGACTCATTGCCTATCAAGGTTGTCAATAGGGCTTACCTGCAGTATTTCAGGAACGGGTAAAAATATGAAGTTGAAGCTTTCAGAAAGTGTTGAGAAGTAATTCACTAACTCAACAAAAAGAAACTATATGCATCAAGGTCCTCGAAAAGGCGAATCTGAAATACATTAGGAAAAGCTAAGAGTATTAAGCTGAAATCTTCAGAGAACATTGAGTGGGATGTTGAACTAAAAAAAAACATGTGTGACCAAGGGTCGCACATGTTTGAGAAACCCAAACAAAAGTTTAAGAGTCAAAAAAGTAAAAATACACTGTATACATACACTGTAATCAGCCCTTAGGGGTTTTCTTAGCAGATGCAGCAAAAATGTTCTGTATTTTTTTTGTGAAATAAAATTATCTTTTCTTATCTTACATCCAGGTTATCAGTATACTATATGTGCAATATCTCAGGAATAGGCAAGGATATTAAGTTTGATCTTTCAGGGAATTTCGAGGGGGATGTTGAACTAAATGAAAAGACACTACGTATATCCACGTTGTCAAAATGGTAGCCTATAGCTATAAATATCTCAGAAGCGAATAAGGGCTAATAATTGAAGCTTTCAGGGAATGTTGACGGTAAGTTGAACTAAGTAAAAATACACCATATGATGCTATGTTGTCAAAAGTGGGTATGTACAAGGTCTCAGGAACGGCCCAAGGGTAGTAAGTTGAAATTTTCAGGGAATGCAGAGGGCGAAGTTGAACTAAATCAAGCGCATCCAGTTTGTCAAATAGCCTCAGTTCCACGCCACGTCAGAATACAGTCACATAAAAGTCATAAATAAATGATTTTAAATTGTTAGAAAAAAGAGAGTTCAGTGATAGTTCTGATATATACCTATTCTCTTATTCCATTTTTATTCAGGCGTTATATGTTGAACATTTCTTCAGAAAGATTTTTTAGTACATTATCTGAAGAATAATGTTGAATCAAAACTTAGTTCAAGAACTGTCCAAGACCTCGATATTAAATTTAGAAAAACTTATGCAATATTTATGTTGAATAAAATCTAAGCCAACACTCAGATCACCTTATCCAACTTTCTAATTTAAATTAAATCTGATATTTTAATTCTTAAGATGAAACAGCTGCGTAGCGAGGGTAACTTGTTGCTGCAAACCTAGTAAAAGACGAACGCACCCCATAGTAACAAAAAATTGTTTAAAACCCCCTGAGAATGGTTTCAGGTCGAAACACAAAGTGCCGACACCATTGGAACTGCCTTAGCTGAAACCACTATAAAGAAAACATACAGTCCCTTGGCTTGAACAACAAGGAGAATCCATTTGTTTTGAAAAACAAGGAAAGTGGCTTCAACCATCATATTCTGCATCTAAAGCAGTTTTTTTTTGCTCCACAGCTAGCTGGGCACTGGAACTTCATAGAAAGCTCTCTAGGGTTCATTTTAAAGGAATTTGGTATGTTTATGTGCTTTAGTAATTAACAAAACAATGTTTAAAATTGAATCAATTTTGTACGAAAAACTATAGTTTCGTATAGAAGTGTAACACAAACATCTTTTAAAAGGTGCTTCTATGGAGTATGGTCCCATATTTTGACGGACTTCACTGCCTGACTCCCTGTGGCTCGTTATTTACCATTCCAACTAAGAAAAAGCCATAGGCTTTTCCTGTGTGTAATTATGTTTGAAATAAAGTATCACTTAACCTTTGAATTTTTTATTAACAGTTACTTCCACATAGTGACTGTAGGACTTTCTTCCTGAGAAGGAAGATTGGAGTTCGAGTCACTCTGTAGCAATGATGAACATTTTATTCATAGTTTTATTGAATAGAAGATGATTCCATAGATTCAGTTTTTTTTTTATGGTGAAAGATCCATATAAATATTCTTGCGCGGCGTCTGTTAAGTATGCTGGCCATAATGCAATATTGTTTAAAATACTCTTAGTTTCATCATTACTTTGAGATGATCCTACTTATATTTTCTCCTGGTGTTTTTGCAGATAGTTACGGATACAAATGATGTTTCTAGAGTTTGAGCAGGAGGAATTTGTGAAAGTGATGACAGCGCTCATTTCACTGTAGACAGTCTTTTTCTGTGTAGTCTATGTCTTTGTGTGGAGGACAAATCAGTTCTTCCAATAGAAAATAATAATTAATATCACGCTGTTCTGTTAAATAAAAGTAAATTGTAAAAATGAAAAACCTAATTTTTGGACCCCAAAAATTAGGGGGCCCTAGGCTCGTGTCTAAGCCTTAGTCACCCCCTGACTACGATGTTTTTTTAATTCAGTAACAACCAGGCATGTTCCATTGCATATGCTTTCTGAAATATCTAAATTACCCACTAGCATAATCCTTTTATTACTCATCAGCTGAGCACTGAAAGGATTAAGTCAAAGCCCAGCAATACTGAGTAAAGAAATTTTCGGGCAGAGTGGCATCTAGTGGATGTGAAATAGCATGATCTTGGCATGATCAATATACTGAGAATAAATTCACTCACCATTGTACTTAAATATTTCAAAATACTTGGCCATATTCAACAAAATGTACTTTGTTTATTGTCATCGGTGAAGCTCGTTTTGGTAACAGTACCCAAAAATACTTCCCATGGGACAGTAGTCATATATTGAATTCCATCTTTTTTTAATAAAATTAATTCAAAAGGATTTTTACTAATTTATGCTGCTAAGGTTTCATTTCTAATAATACACATTTCTTTTCTCACTTTTCTATTTATTTTTAACACTCAGCCAAGTGTTATTTATCTTGCATAATAGCAACTCCACCACTAGTTCCAATTCGGGTCCGTCCTGCTGCAATCGTTTCTAAAACTTCGGCTTTGGTACGGAGGCCCCCCACTGCTTTAACTTGTAAACGACCACCAAATGTTTCTTTCATTAATTGATCATTCCCTGTTGTTGCTCTTGCTTTACTAAATCTAGTGGACATTTTAACAAAATCAAGGCCCACTTGTTCATGTAATTGAAATGCTTTAATAGTTTATGTGTCAGATAATGAGGATTTTTCTTAAATAACCTTAGCAACAGCTGTTCCTACCGCTTTTTTTACGTGCTGCCATGTCACCTGGTACTAAATCATAGTTATTAGACTTAAAATGATTAATATTCATTATTGTGTCAATTTTGCTGGCCCCATCATGTCAGGCATTAGTAATTTCTGTCATTTTTATTTCTGTCTTATTTGCCCGTTAGTCTATCCCTAATGAAAGGACAACAACAACACGAACACTACCATCAGTATCTTCTAATAATTCATGAGCTAATGATACGTATGTTGAATTAGTACAAACCGAAGCGAAATTATATTGTTTTGCTCTAAAACATTTGCTTTGCTCCAAAATTTTTTGTCTCGTCATAGGCTTAGGAAAAGCCTATGACTTTTCCTAAGTTGGAATAGCAGAAAACGAATCACATGGAACCAGGCAGCGAAGTCAGTCGAACACGGCGCCATACCTCAGAAAAGAAACTTTTCAAAATATACTTGTGTTTTATTATCTTATCAAAAGATAATTATGTTGTATCATCATGCGAATGATTATTTTTTAAATATTTTAGATACTAGAGTTTGTTCAATCAATCAAAAAACTTTTTCCACAAAATAAGTTTTTCAAAGAAAAGTAAAGAGATCCATTAAACCAAAAATGAGTAGAAATAAAGTCAAATAATCGTCCAAGCTTAAAATGACCACAAATCACCATCAATAAATTAATGAAACCCAAAACGAACAGAAATTACAAAAAATAACCGAGTCAAACTCAAAACGACCAAAAATTAACAATTGCACGGTTGACAACCCCCATTACTTCTGAAGACCAGAACATAATTTGCACTTAACTGAAAACAAAATATACAATAAGTATTTTCACTTTTTTGAGTTTAATAAATACACAAATTACTAAGACTTTCCGGAATAAATGACTTTCAATATATGTATATTAAACTGATAGTCCACGATCATCTGTTTTTTCTGGTATCTAAAAAAAATTGAGGGACTCGATGCCGACTTCTTTTGCTGGATTTTTAGCAATTTTGCTTTTCATAAAATGTGTGATTTCTTCTTTATTCGGTCAATCCCACCTCTCTTGTCGGTTCCCCAGGCCTCCTCTTACATCGTCTCCAGGCATCCTTCTATCAAAACCGATTCCTCAAGTTTTAGGTTTTGTTTTCAGATTGTCTACCACATCCTGGCTCAAATTATCATGAACATCGAAAAGTTCCTTTTCCAGTCATTCAAGATTAGATTTTGCTTCCTTGAAATTCATACTAGGATCCTCCAACCGTTCCTGGACACGGTCAATTTTTCCAAGTACGATCTTTCAAAAATTAATTAAAAAAGACTTTCCGTAAAAGAAGTTTTTCAAAGATAATTAAAAAACATTTTAAACTTAAGATGAGCAGATACAAATACCTATTAAAATTCAAACCCAAAACGACCAGAAATTACAATTAAAGAATAAATGAAACCCAAAATGAACAGATATTAAATAAACAATAGTAGCAAAAAAATATACAACATGTAATAATATAGCATCTTAAAGCGAGTAATGCTTAAATTGAATATGCAAATCAAGCTTAAAACACAAAAAATGTTTTGCTGTTGAAGCATAAATGAAACCCAAAACGAACAGAAATAAAATAAACAATCAATGCAAACAACAATAGAATAGATACTAATATAAATGAATAAATAAATCTTAAAACGAGTGAAACTTAAATTGAATATGCAAATCAAGCTTGAAACGAACAAAAATAACTACAAACAAGAGTCTGGGTATCTTCTCCTTCTCTTACTGTAAAAGTCTAAAACCTACTGCGTCATTGGCGCTTAACTGAAAACCATATGTGTCTTGAACAGTCTTGGAAAGTATAAACAAAATCAAATTGAATATTTGATATATAATGATATTAATTATTGAAAGATCCATCAGTTCATGATTGTTTTTCACTGTAATTTTTATTTTCATTTTCAATGCTGTAAGAACTGGGAAAGAAAATATTTGTAATATAATTCGTTTTCAGTGAAGCGCCAATGACGCAATAAGCTTTAGGTTTTTACAGTTAAGGAAGGGGGCAGTACCCAAACTCTTGTTTGCAGTCAAACTATATTCGTCTTGAACAGTCTTAGAAAGAACTAATGAATTAAACTGAATATTTGATGTATAATGATATTAATTGCTAAAAGCTCATCAGTTCAAAATTTTACTGTAATTTTAATATATATTTTCAATATTAAGTATAAAAGAAAATATTTGTAATATAATTCTTTTCAGTAAAGCGCCAATGACGCAGAAGGTTTTAACCTTTTACAGTGACAGAAGGAGGCGATACCCAAACTCTTGTTTGTAGTTATTTTTGTTCGTTTCAAGCTTGATTTGCACATTCAATTTACGTTTCACTCGTTTTAAGATTTATTTATTCATTTATATTAGAATCTATTGTATGTTTGTTTTCATTGATTGTTTATTTAATTTCTTTTCGTTTTGGGTTTCATTTATGCTTCAATAGCAAAATAATTTTTTTCATCTTAAGCTTGATTTGCATGTTCAATTGAAGCATTACTTGCTTTAAGATGTATTTATTCATTTATATTATTACTGGTTGTATGTATTTTTTGCTAATATTGTTCATTTAATTTCTGTTCGTTTTGGGTTTCATTTATTCTTTAATTGTAATTTCTGGTTATTTTGGGTTTGAATTTGATAGGTATTTGTATCTGCTCATCTTAAGTTTAAAATGGCCTTTACTTTTCTTTGAAAAACTTCTTTTACGGATTTTTTTTTTAAATTAATTTTTGTTCGTTTCTGATTGCAAAAAGTTTCAAGTTTTTAAAAATTCCTTATTTCAAAATCAATTTTTTTTTTCAGCATCAAATGTTCATCAAAGTATCAAAACTGGCATCAAAGTAACAATACCAAAGTAAAAAAATAACAAAGTAAAGAAAGCATCAAAGTAAACAAGGTATCAAAGTAACAATAAGCAACTTGCATGACTTACAGCCGTTATACCGTAAATCAAAGTTGCCACAATCGAAGTATTGAAGTAAACCAAGTGTCAAAGTAACAATAAGCAAGTTCCGTAACTCAGAGCAATTTCCCCGGGGTTAGGGGCGGGGGGTTCAACCCGGAAGCATAGTTATTTGGCCTTTGAACTTTTTTGAACAAGATGGTAATCTCAAAATTTTGACAGGATGCCCTTTGAAAAAGTAGGGCGTTGGCTAGTTGCCTATTGATCGCTTTTGACTCTTAAAAAAGGACTAGAGGCTCCAATTTCCAATCAAATGAGCCCCCTCGAAAGTTAATACGACAACCCCTTCCACAAAAACCTTATATTCTAGTACTAGGTGACTTACAGAAGTTACAATCATTGCCCCGGAGGCTATGGAGGATTTCTCAACCCCTAGTTATAGTAATTTGAATTTGGACTATTTTAAACAAAAAGGCTAATTCAAAATTTTGATAAGATGCATTTGGGGAAAAGGACAGAGAGGTGGGGGGGGGGGGAGGGAGGCTTGTTACTTTTTGATCACTTTCGATTCTGAAAAGGGGCATAATAAATTTAAATTTTTGGTTGAATGAACTTCCTCCAAAGGTTATACGACCAAGCTTTACATTGAAATTTTATATGTTAACGATGGGCTGCTAGTATAACTGACAGGCCTGTCCCCAAGGGCTGCTAGGGGGATTCAAACCCGGAACCTTAGCTGTTTGACATTTGAAAGATTTTGAACAGAATGGCTAACTCACAATTTTGATCGAAGGCATTTGGGAAAAAAATGGCGTGGGGGGGTACTGTCTGATTATTCTTGAATTTTAAAATCAGAACTATAGCTCTATAGCTCTAAAATCGGTGCTAAAGTTCTATAGAACTTTGCATTTAAATCGAATGAGCCTTTTTCAAAGTCTATACGATTACCCCTTTGATAAAAACCTTATACATGAATAATGGACTGCTTGCATAACTTACAGCCCTTGCCCTAGGGACAGTGGGAGGTTTTGTCAACTCCCGAGGCATAATTATTTTAATTACTTCACCTTTTGACTATTTTTGATATAATGACCATCTCAAAATTTTGATTGGCTGCTTTTTGGGGAAAAGAAGGCGAGCATTGTGGGGCGGGATGCTTGGTGCTCTCCAATTAAATTTGACTCTTAAAAAGGACACTAGAAATTATTATTTTCGATTTAATGAGCCCTCCGAAGTTTATAAAACCACCCCTTGCATATAAAACACCTCTTGGGGGAAAATAATGAAACAAATATTGAAGCTATATAAGATTTATTCATTCATTTATGTTAGCACCTGTTATCTTTATGTTTGTAAGATATTTAATTTTAATTTCTGTTCGTTTGGGGTTTCGTTTATTCTCTCACAGTGATTTCTGGTCTTCTTGAGTTTTAAATATAATAGGAATTAATTTCTGTTGGTCCTGAGTTCAAAATGGCTCTTTACTTTTCTTAGAAAACTCTTTTTATGCAATTTTTTTTGTTTTTAATCTCCGTGTTTCCTGGTTTTTTGTTATCTGAACTTTGAACAACTTTTGACAAAATGGCTATATCGAAATTGTGATCTGATGCATTTGAGGAAAAATGGCGTAGGGGGAGAAGGCGTACTGCCTTCCGATCACATTTAACTTTTAAAAAGTGAATTAGAACTTTTGATTTCCAATCAAATGAGCACTCTGAAGTTTATACGAGCATCCCTTCTATAAGAACCATGTATGCCTCCAGGACATAACTTACAACGCCTGCCTCTGGACCCTGGGGGTTTTGTGTCGACACCAGAGTTTTTGTTATCAGATGTCTGAACTATTTTTTAAAAAAAATGATTATCTCAAAATTTTTATCGGATGGGTTTGGGGAAAAAGGGTGTGGGGGACGGGGGGGAGGAAGCAAGTTGCCCTTGGATTTCTAGTTCTTAAAAAGTGAACTGTAAATTTCAATTCCCAATCAAATGAGCCCTCTTTGAAGTTTATACGAGCATCCCTTCCATAAGAGCCATATATGCCCCCCAAGAACATACAACGACTGCCCCCTGGCCCTGGGGGGTTGATTCGATACCAGAGTTTTGTTATCTGACCTTTTAATTATTTCTAACAAAATAGCTTTGTCAAAATTTTTACCTGATGCGTTTGGGAAAAAGGGCGTGAGGGGGGGGGGCTAGTTGCCCTCCAATCTCTTTTGCCTTCTAAAAAGTGAACAAGAATTATCACTTTCCAAGAAAATTAGTCGTCTCTGAAGTATATACAAGCATCCCTTCCATATGAACCATATATGCCCCAGGGCATAACTTACAACGCCTGCCCCAGCGCCCTGGGGGGTTTTATCGACACTAGAGTTTTTATTATATAGCTTTTTAACTACTTTTAACAGAATGGCTATCTCAAAATTTTTATTTAATGTATTTGGGGAAAAAGGGCGTGGGGGGAGGGCTAGTTGCCTTCTGATCTCTTTTGACTCCTAAAAAGTGAACTAGAACTTTCACTTTACAAACAAATGAGCCCTCTCTGAAGTTTATACGAGCATCCCTTCCATAAGAACCATATATACCCCCATGGCTTAACTTACAACGCCTGTCCCTCTCAAATTTTGTCGATCTCAAAATTTTGATGCATCAAAATTTTGATGCATTTGGGGGGGAAAGGGAGCGGGAGGGGCTAGCTTCCCTCCGATCACTCATGACTCTTAAAAAGGGAACTATAACTTTCAATTTCTAATCAAATGAGCCCTCTATGAAGTTCATACGAGCATCCCTTCCATAACAACCATACATGCCCACAGGGCATAACTTACAACGCCTGCCTCCGGGTCCTGTGGGGCTGTGTGGACACCGGAGTTTTTTTTATCTGAACTTTGAACTATTTTTAACAAAATGTCTATCTGAAAATTTTTATCTACTGCATTTGGAGAAAAAGGGCGGGGGGGGGGCTAGCTCCCCCCGATCAGTTCTGACTTATAGAAAGTAAACTAGAACTTTCAATTTCCAATGAAATGAGCCCTCTCTGAAGTTTATCTGAATATCCCTTCCATAAAAACCATACATGCCTCCAGGACATAACTTACAATGACTTCACACGGGCCCTGGGGGGTTGTGTCGACACCAGAGTTTTGTTATCTGACCTTTTAATTATTTTTAACAAAATGGCTATCTCAAAATTTTTATTTGGTGCATCTGGGGAAAAAAAGGGGCGTGGAGGGGGGACTAGTTGCCTTCCGATCTCTTTTGACTCTTAAAAAGTGAACTAGGACTTTCACTTTCTAAACAAATGAGCCCTCTCTGAAGTTTATATGAGCATCCCTTCCATAAGAACCATATATACCCCCATGGCATAACTTACGGTGCCTTTCCCCGGGCCCTGGAGAGTTTTGTTGGCACTGCAAATTTTGTTATCTGACCCTTGAACTATTATTAACAAAATGGCTATCTCAAAATTTTCATTTGATGCATTTTGGGGGGAAAAGGGGCGGGGGGCTAGCTGCCCTCCGATCACTTTGACTCTTAAAAAGTGAATTACAACTTTCAATTCCCAATCAAACGAGCCCTCTATGAAGTTTATACGAGAATTCCTTCTATAAGAACCATATTTGCCCCCAGGGCATGACTTACAACGCCTGTCTCCAGGCCCTGGGGGCTTGTGTCGACCCCGAAGATTTTGTTATATGATTTTTGAGCTATTTTTAAAAAAAAAATGGCTACCTACAAATTTTCAATGGATGTATTGGGGGAAAAGGGCGTGGGGATGGGCTAGTTGCCCTCCGATCACTTTCGACTCTTAAAAGGGCACTAGAAATCTAGATTTCTAATCGGGTGAGTCCCCTCTGAAGTTTATACGACAATCCCTTCCATATGAAGTGCCTCTGGGGAAAAAGAAATAATAAAACATTGGAGTCGTATGGCCTTTACTATAGGCAACGCTATAGGCAACAGGCCAGAAAAATCATGACTTTTTGTGTCAGGCGTAATAGTTACTTCTTTTGACAAACATCGGCACCAATTGATCTAGTCCCTCATGAACAGCTTTAACGGTTTCTGGTCGTGCACTCCCGCGTGTTTCAGACTTCCTCTTCACTGTAATCGTAAGACTGTTTTTAAGTCTTCCCAATGAGTTGTTGAACGAAGGAAGAACAAGTCCGTGGTTCCAACTGTTCTGTTAAATTTATAACGGCAGGACCCTGCTTAGCTGAGTGTACTCCTGCTAAGCTTAAGCTGTAGTTTTCAAAGCTGGTAAACAATGCCCTGTGATGTCTGACACTATTCGCTGTTGAAGGCCAAATATATGCCCTGTCATTACTGCATTATTATCATAACATTATGACCAAAAGTCGGCTAGAGGTATTTTATCAGATTCCAGAGAATGATTCTTTAATTACTACCTTTTTTAGTAGGAAAATCGCCACACACAAAGCCGATGACTTGATAAAGCTGTTCCTGCTGTCCTAGATTGGGTGCTGAATCAAGTAAGATACCGTCATACCTATTTTTTCGCATTCAGCTCTACAGCTGAATTTCATGTATATCACCGGAATTGAATATCCAGTGATAAATAAGAAACCGAACATGAATTTCCTCGGGCATACTGTAGGTGTTTTCTAACAGTAGATCAATCTGAGGAACGAGTCTAATCACAGAGAGAAAATTTCGAGCATTTTTACCCTCAGCCTTGCGCAGATGTTCTAATCTATCTACTATGGGTTGCCTCCCCGTAGTAGAATAATATTTATAGGAATGGAAGTAATAGGCTTGAGATTGTCTGTGTACAATTTCAACTCTTGTTGATAGAAAAGCATCACCAAGTGCTGAAAACGATGTTGTGACCATTAATGGCCAGAACTGCACAAAGCCTCCATTCAACTGGAGATCCCAGGGTTTCCCTGCAGTCCGGTTCTAAGCCAGCTTAAGGGCTTCTGTGTCGACTTGAGAAGGTGTGTCATTCCCCGTCCTGCACTGGCTCTAGAACCATTGCTTTTCTTGAGGCTAAAATTTTTCATGATTTAAAGAATGTGAAAATTGCAACTTGGAATTTTACAATGTTAAAAAAATAACTATCGAATCGAAAATCTGGCTGACGAACTCAGACGCTTCAAACTGGGCTTATTAGGAGTTTTAGAAAATTATATCCCAGGGATGGGAAGACAGGATACCAGGCAGAAACTAGTAATATGATACTTTTTAGACTTAGAGATGCTGTATACATAATTTTAAGGGAAGAATAGTGCGGTTTTTGGAAGGGTAGAGGATGTGTCGACCAAATTTTTGCTCTTCGATTAATAACTGAGAAGTGCCTGAGTCATCAAATACCTTTAGTCCTCAGCTTTACAAATTATGAGCAGGCATTTGATTCAGCTGGTAAAAGAGCTTTAGCGAAGCTCTTATCCTTGTATGGTATACCAGACAAATACATTGAAGTGATTAGTGCTATGTACGAGAATAACACTGCTGCGGTTAAGGAAGGAAATGAGGATAGTATCTGGTTTCACATTAAATCAGGAGTTAAGCAAGATTGTGTTCCATCCCCATTTATATGGATCATTTTGATACTCTTTGTCTTAAGGAGCACATCAAAGGCAATGGAAGAAAACGGAAACAAATGGGGAAGTAAAACTTCCAAGGACTTAGATTATGCTGATGATTAAAGCATGCTAGATGGAATTGTGAGAAAATGAATGAATTTCTAGAGGTTTTGCAAGTTCAAGGTGCTAGAATAAGTTTGAAAATTAATGTTAAGAAGACTAGGTCACTAAGAATAGAAATAAGTGAAGATGAAAAGGTGACGTCGGGTTACGAAAACATCGAACAGGTGGACAGCTTCTCTTACGTAGGTAGTATCATAAGCAGCGCAATCGCGCTGCCTAAGTAAAGAACGATGTTGACACAATTTATTATTTATTTCTTTTTTTTTCATACCAGGGCACTTTGTATCGAAGGAGTTGTCGTAGAAACTTCGAAAAGGGCTATTATAAGGGCAACTAGCCCCCCCCAAAGCCCATCATTCCCCCAAACATATCTATTCAAAATTTTGAGATAGCCATTTTGTTCAGCGTAGTTGATTTTCAGATAGAAAATATATTTTTGAAGAGGACACTCCCCCAAAACCCTCAGGGCAAGGGTTTTAAGTTATACCCTAAGTTGTACGATGTTGGCACAATGTACTATTTATTATTTTTTCCTTTAGAGCAAGGCACTTCGTATCGAAGAAGTTTTCGTAGAAACTTCGAAAAGGTCTCATTCAATTGGAAATTGGAGTGGCTTGTGCCCTTTTTAATAGTCGAAAGTGATTGGAAGGCAACTAACACCCCTTCCACGCCCACCATATCCCCAAACATATCCAATCAAATTTTGAGATAGCTATTTTGTTCAGTGTAGTTGATTTCCAGATAGAAATTATGTTTTTGATGAGGATACTCCCAAAAGCCCTCAGGGCAAGTGTTGTAGGCTATAACTGAGTAGGGCGCATTAAAGGGCGCTACCTCGTATAGGGCGCATTAAATTCTAAATTGATATGGTTATTAAGTCTAAGCCCGCACAAAATTTCAGATTGTTCCAAATTTCCAAAACATTTTGTTAATTTTGGATTTACCTGAGGTGTAGTTGAATTCACCTTCTCATTCCTTCAACATGACCTTCATTGGATGAAACTAGCGCCCTATGTCTGTTTCTACGGGAAAAACAACATCAAACATATATTTCAAATAATTAAAGGAATAGGTTTTACCAAGGCCATAGTTAAGACCTTGTTTGGGAGGGGGGATTTGCCAAAATAATTTTGTTTGGGGAGGATAGTATCAAGAGAATTTTATTTGAGGGGGGGGGGAGTAAAGTTTTCACACTTGTATTTTAAGACTGATTTACGAATCGGAGAAACACAGCCTTTTAACTGCGTTTTTATCACTAATTCACGAGTCAGAGAATTACTTCTGGGGAGGGTTTATTGAATCCTGTAAACTTCCCCCCTAAATACACCCCTGGGTCAAAATTAGACAAAGTTAGGCTTTACTCTTCTTTTGTAAGTAGCGGAAACATTCTAACTACCAATATATTACTTGTTCACTTGTAAGAAAAATGTATAGATTCAAACAATGAACCGCGTCTAGAGTCTAACAGAAATATTTAGTTTGGCAATGTACTTTCAGAACTGACAACACCTATTTTTTATTATTAGGAAACGCAACAAATGCGATAATTTATGACAATTTAGTCAGGTTTAATCTTATCTATTAAGAAAGGCCCGAGCTCTGGTGTTAATGCACTACGAAGTGTTGCGATAAACTGTGGACCTTGGGTCCAAACAAGACTCCCGCTTCTTGTGATTTCCCGCAATATGTTGAAATTTTCAGTCAAAAGCTTGGGATCTTGGGAAATTCATACACAAAAAATCTAGTCTCAAAAAGTATATGAAGCATACATCTTATAGTCGCTTAATATCTTTTCAAACCATGATGTGTTTCCCAATGTAAGTCTTGGAGTATTGTCAATTTTCAGTGGCAACCCTGAGTTTCAAAATTTGAGCCTCAGCCTTGACTAGCAAAATATCAGTGGCGGATGGAGTTTTTTTCTTAAAATTCCCATGGGAATATTAGCAATTTGTAATTTGATTTATTGTAGATCACCTGAGACACTATTTCGTTTCTTAGGCTTGGATCCTCTAAACTACCTATTGGACTATACTGTTATCTCACGCTATAGAAAGACCGTATTTGAAACTGTTTACGAATCTTCTGCGAAATTGGATGGATTACATTTTGAGGTAAATAATTTTTTGCATGAGGTTTATTCTTTTTCTCTCTTCGCAAGTTCAAAATGGCTTTGATAGAGATCATTGTAATTTATCTAAACTACAATGCAGACGCTTGTAAGCAAAGTTTCTTATAACAAATTTTGGAGCGTAAGAGAATAAAACTAAAAATTCCCACGAGCTTGCCCTGGGAACATTGGACTATAATGGAAGTTAGACAAAATAAATACAAGGGAGAAATAAATAAATAAAGTAAAATTAAACTAAAAGTTCAAGTGCTAGATCACTAAGTTTCCCAATCAAGCGTAAGTTTTTATTCGAAAAATTCTATAAACAATTCAGTTTCCAAACAATAATGATGTTATTTGACCTAGCACCACCAGTTTGATTACCTGTTGCCGCCTGGATACGTGGCACAGCGCCACATGTGCCACTACTGATAGTACTAGGGTATGATATCGTGGTCGATACGGTCCACGGCCTCTCGCGGACTATTCTGCCACCAATATTCGTAATCTAATGGGCTGCCAGGGTCAGTCCTGAAGCCGCTAGTGTAAGTCCTCTGGCAGCATGGGGCAACGATAAACTCTGACGCTCCACGGATTTTACGAGTTCTGCCCTTGCTGATTTCCATGTTGTGATTATGCCACAGCTATAGCCAAAAGGGGTACGACAAGTTTACTACCTGTTGGGGGGGGGGGGGTGAATGCCGCAATATTTGACCCAGGGTCCTGCTGTAAGGGCCCAAGTCATCAAGCCCAAATTTCATTTTCTAAAAATCTTACTTTCCCTAAGGAAAGTTATCTCAAATAATACAGGACTATATCCCTGTACCAATCTATACCCTTCCTCTCTACACTCGAGACTATATCTAGGCTAGTCAAAAAACGAAGTCGAAAATAGAAAGAATAAGCTTACTTCTTTTCAAATCAAATCTCACAAAAGGACTGAAATCAAATTTGCTTACAAAGGACAAAAATAAAACAACGAGGCTCAGCTCCTGGAGATCGACCAATCCTAACCCTCAAAGGGTAAACGTAAGGTCACGTGCCGGGTTGCCACCACGGTTAGTTCCTAAAGTGCTACAATTGCCTAAATTTGTGTGCTGCACACCGATTTTCAGTGCTACAGTCAAAAAATTAACTGTAATAGTGCTACAAGTGGGAACCCTGAGCACGTACTACAGTGCTACATATAATGAAATAGTGCTAAAATAGAGCTTTTGTACTGCAGGTGGCAACCTTGGTCACATGTTACCCTCAATGAACAAACTAATCCTTCTCTTCCCCCCCCCCCCCAGTCGAATTTCATCTATGTCTAGCCGTTTAAAAATGCTTTTTGGTTTAGGATGACTCATACTAACTATGCAGCTTCTATTCAAAACTAATTAGCCAGTCTGCGAGAAATTGCCCAAAATATTATGCGAAAAGGGAAAGCCAAAGATTACGAAGTAAAAAGAAGGGGGGGGGGTTGAAACAGAGAGTCCCAAAAATGTGAATAATCTTAACTTAACAGGAAAACGACAACAAAAATGATATTTACCTGGTAATCAGGGCCAAGGGCCTAACAGATGGCATAAATAGAGTAAACAGTTATTATTATTATCGACGGATTATTATCTCACTGAATGATTCGGGTCTCAGGCCATAAGGGTCTATTGACTCCAAACTCCCAAAATCCATTTTGATAATGGGAATGAGTGGGGTTAATGTTTACTTTTCCCAACCCTACCAGACTTTTTGTCCGCTGTCGGCCATTACCTTCCCTAACTATGTTCTTCAATTTAATATCCATTTTATCAAATGCCCCAAATCAGTATGGTACTTAGCTCCGACTGGAATACACAGCAACGATTATAAATGGCTACACAGCCGGAAATCATTCAGTGAACATAAATGATAAATTGTTTAGTCTATCAATGAAAAACCTACAGATAATGATAAAAATGAAAAGGTGTTCTTTGATCAGGAGCGTATCTGCAGCATTGTTATTGGGGGGGGGGGGGGCAAGAGGAGGTCGACGTCCGCGGATACAATGGGCATGGAATAATCTTCTGAGGAAAGTAGTGATGGTTCTGGCTTCTCTTGCACCCGGGGCAAAATCTTGATAGGGCAAAATTTTAACAAAATATTCTATTATTAACAAAATTTTCCTTTACTAGCAAAATCTTTCATTTATTTGGATCTGACTTTTCTTACGTTAAATGGGAAAAGATATGGGAAAATGGCAATTTAGGAACCAAATTGCTTCTACTTACTGCCAACTACGCCCTCTGCTTTATTTTAATAAAATAAAATTTCAAAATTAAAAAACGATTGTAATGTCAGATTATTTATTCGAAATTTATGCCCTTAAAGTTTACACGGAGCAAGCGCCCCCTCTGCCCACCTGAACTCTCCTCTGGGGAAAAAGTTTTGGCAGGGTTCCCCAACCCTACCAAACTTTTTGCCCGCTGTCGGTCATTACCTTCCCTAACTATGTTCTTCAATTTAATATCCATTTTATCAAATGCCTCAAATTAGTATGGTACTTAGTCCGACTGGAATACCCCTCAACCATTATAAATGGCTACACAGCTGGAAATCATTCAGTGAACATAAATGATAAATTGTGTAGTCTATCAACGAAAAACCTATAGATAATGATAGTAATGAAAAGGTATTTTTTGATCAGGTGCGTATCTGCAGCATTGTTATTGGGGGGGGGGGAGAGGAGGTCCACGTCCGTGGGTTCAATGAGCATGGGATATTCTTCTGAGGAAAGTAGTGATGGTTCTGGCTTCTCTTGCGCCTGGGACAAAATCTTGATAAGGCAAAATTTTAACAAAATATTCTATTATTAACAAAATTTCCTTTACTAGCAAAATATTTCATTGATTTAAATCTGACTTTTTCTTACGTTATATGGGAAAAGATATGGGAAAATGACAATTTCGGAACCAATTTGCTTCTTCTTACTGCCAACTACGCCCTCTACTTTATTTTAATAAAAATAAAATTTCGAAATTACAAAACGATTGTAATGTCAGATTATTTATTTGAAATTTATGGCCCTTAAAATTTACACGGGGCAAGTGCCCCCTCTGCTCACCTAAACCCATCTCTGGAGGAAAAGAGGTGTATATATATATATATATATATATATCGCTAATGGCAGATCAAATGAGAATAGCTGTTTGTACGCGCCGATATATATATTATATATATATATATATATATATATATATATATATATATAATATATATATATATATATATATATATATATATATATATATATATATATATATATATATATATATATATATATATATATATATATATATATATACATATATATATATATATATATATATATATATATATATATATATAGATATATATATATATATATATATATATATTATATATATATATATATATATATAATATATATATATATATATTATATATATATATATATATATATATATATATATATATATATATATATATATATATTACATATATATATATATATCTATATATATATATATATATATATATATATATATATATATATATATATATATATATATATATATATATATATATATATATATATATATATATATATATATATATATATATATGTATATATATATATATATATATATATATATATATATCTATATATATATATATATATATATATATATATATATATATATATATATATATATACATATATATATATATATATATATATATATTATATATATATATATTATATATATATATATATATATATATATATATATACTTTACGAAAAAGAAAGTTTTTTTTAAAGAAAAGTAAAGGCCATATTAAACTTAAGATCAGTAGAAATAGAAGCCTACAATAACTCAAACTCAAAACGACCAGACATTATTATTAAATAATTTAATATTAATACTGTTAGCCATTCTGTAGCCCTGGAAAATCAAACGTAAAATTTAGCGGCTGAAATCTTTGAAATATATAGCTAAAATGTATTTTTTCTTATAGTTCCCCTTTATAAAAAAGTATTAGAAATATTTAAGAAATTGTGCCGTAAAATGTCTAAGATTATACAGACTCAGCAGTAAGAAATGCATTTTATTTATTTTCTGGAAAACAAACTGGAAGATTATTCTATAATAGGAGCTTTTCTAGCGTAAAGCCCCGTAAAATTTTGGATCTGCCACTAAAATGTGTGATGTCCTTCAATTTTCTGAAAACTCCCTAAGAATTTTACGAAAAACACTTCTTAACAGACGTTTGGTATTTTCTTGGATAGGGCTATTGTGGCAACTTTTACCACAGCAGCCAATAATTAGAACCCAAGTCCTAAACTGGTCTCAATCAGAAACCCTTATCGCTATCTAAATTCACAAAGTGCAAAGATTTTAAAACAGAGTTGTTTATTCTTTAAAGTTCAGGAAAGGTCTGCCCAGTGATGCCAGATACCTGACTTTAGATAGCGCACCAAGAGAGGCGAAAATGCGCCATTTTCGCTATATATATTTTGGGTGGAGTTCGAAATTCAGGGTAAATTAGATCTTGCAGGGATGAGTGCAAAAAAAAAAAAAAAACAAACAAAAAAACTAGAAATCCAGAGACAATTTTACCAGATAGTGTGAATTTTACTTTTCAGAATACTAGAACTCAAAAGTGGTAGGATTCAGTCTTCATTGACAGATTTCGGCACCATATTCCAAAATCTGAAACAGTGAATCATTTCTGACTGATTAAATGCGCTTTTGTGGTCGAAATTTTCTGTTCTCAGTCTCTGGCTTGACAAGAAAGACATTTTTATTAGTTCTCTGGTATATCAGAGAATTAAATAAAAAGGAGAATTAAAGAAGAGCTAACAAAAAAATAACTTGCCAATATCTAAGGTGGGATTTTGCATTACTTTCTGGCTAATATGCTGAATAATTCCCTATCAACAATAAAAATTGTGATGAAAGAACTAAAAAAAGAAATAGGTACTCAGTATACTGGTCTTGCAATATAGATACCACTACTACTACTAACAACTCACCACAGCACCAAGCCACCTGAGGCCAACACAGCTACGCACGCTCCTCCTCCATCCCAATCTATTCAAGGCCTCCCTTTTTACACCCGCCCACGAAGTTCCCATTTCCTTTAAATCTTTCTTTATGACGTCCTCCCACCCTAGACGAGGCCGACCTGCTTTCCGTTTAGCCCTAGACGGTTGGCCGAAGGGAACAATCTTCACCAATCAGTTAAGTCCACTGTATAAAAATAATAGATTAAGTCATTATTTGTATATAAATTAAGTCATACCTGTGAGATGGGACACTTGCAAACCACTTGGCCGGCTCACCAAGTTTTTTTCTGCTTTCGCAATTACGAATAATACAATTTCGAACCATTTCTCATAGATTGACGCATACATACTAACCCACTAATGCATGAATAAGTGGGAGGAGCTTTTTGTTCTCACAGAGAATGAAGAGCCAGAAATCATCTGCGGTAAACTTACTGCTAATTATATACACAGTGGTTTATGTCAATTCTTTTCTTGGAGCTGGCTAAAAGAAATATTTAGAGAAGCGAAAGAAGTCAGCATAGTTAAAGTAAAGTAATAAAAAAAAGCAAAGTAAAGTATACTATTATAGACTTTTACCCTTATTTCAGGAATTTGATGAATTACCGGTTTTATTGTGAGCTGATTCAGCCTCCAAACGGGGTGCTACCATTTCGTACAACCGTCACAAGTAACAAACGACATAACATCCAACCGTCAGGACATCGACAAAAAATTTATAAGTTTATATAATATTAATAAGTATATAATAATTTAGAAACAAATTTCGGCTATATATTTTCACATTGGGGGGGGGGGTGAAGCATAGAATATATTAAACACGTAACCTAACCTAACCTATGTACCTTTTCCCCCCTAAACCCCCAAAAACTGAAGTATTAAAATTTTGGATGTTGTGACGGTTGGTGGTTCTGACGGATTTTTTGTAGGTTAAATAAAAAAAACAAGTTCTTTTAACTGAAGGTAAGGAGTGACATTAAAACTTAAAACGAACAGAAATTATTCCGTATATGAAAGGGGCTGTCCCCTCCTCAAAGTCTCACTCTTTACGTCAAAGTTTTTTATTGTTTAAAAAAAATAGAGTTGTGAGAAAGAGTCAAACTTTAGCGTAAAGAGCGAGACGTTGAGGAGGGCACAGCCCCTTTCATATACTGAATAATTTCTGTTCGTTTTAAGTTTTAATGTCGCTCCTTACTTTCAGTTAAAAAAAACTTGTTTGTTTTTTATTTAATTTTTGAACGTTTTTGAATTAATGCAGGTTCCCTATCAACAATAAAAATTGTGATGAAAGAACTAAAAAAAGAAATAGGTACTCAGTATACTGGTCTTGCAATATAGATACTACTACTACTACTAACAACTCACCACAGCACCAAGCCACCTGAGGCCAACACAGCTACGCACGCTCCTCCTCTATCCCAATCTATTCAAGGCCTCCCTTTTTACACCCGCCCACGAAGTTCCTATTTCCTTTAAATCTTTCTTTATGACGTCCTCCCACCCTAGACGAGGCCGACCTGCTTTCCGTTTAGCCCTAGACGGTTGGCCGAAGGGAACAATCTTCACCAATCAGTTAAGTCCACTGTATAAAAATAATAGATTAAGTCATAATTTGTATATAAATTAAGTCATACCTGTGAGATGGGACACTTGCAAACCACTTGGCCGGCTCACCAAGTTTTTTTCTGCTTTCGCAATTACGAATAATACAATTTCGAACCATTTCTCATAGATTGACGCATACATACTAACCCACTAATGCATGAATAAGTGGGAGGAGCTTTTGTTCTCACAGAGAATGAAGAGCCAGAAATCATCTGCGGTAAACTTACTGCCTAATTATATACACAGTGGTTTATGTCAATTCTTTTCTTGGAGCTGACTAAAAGAAATATTTAGAGAAGCGAAAGAAGTCAGCATAGTTAAAGTAAAAAGTAATAAAAAAAAAGCAAAGTAAAGTATACTATTATAGATTTTTACCCTTATTTCAGGAATTTGATGAATTACCGGTTTTATTGTGAGCTGATTCAGCCTCCAAACGGGGTGCTACCATTTCGTACAACCGTCACAAGTAACAAACGACATAACATCCAACCGTCAGGACATCGACAAAAAATTTATAAGTTTATATAATATTAATAAGTATATAATAATTTAGAAACAAATTTCGGCTATATATTTTCACATTGGGGGGGGGGGAAGCATAGAATATATTAAACACGTAACCTAACCTAACCTATGTACCTTTTCCCCCCTAAACCCTCAAAAACTAAAGTATTAAAATTTTGGATGTTGTGACGGTTGGTGGTTCTGACGGATTTTTGTAGGTTAAATAAAAAAAAAAGTTCTTTTTAACTGAAGGTAAGGAGCGACATTAAAACTTAAAACGAACAGAAATTATTCCGTATATGAAAGGGGCTGTCCCCTCCTCAAAGTCTCACTCTTTACGTCAAAGTTTTTTATTGTTTAAAAAAAATAGAGTTGTGAGAAAGAGTCAAACTTTAGCGTAAAGAGCGAGACGTTGAGGAGGGCACAGCCCCTTTCATATACTGAATAATTTCTGTTCGTTTTAAGTTTTAATGTCGCTCCTTACTTTCAGTTAAAAAAAAACTTGTTTGTTTTTTATTTAATTTTTGAACGTTTTTGAATTAATGCAGGTTCTGATTTTGGCTCACCGTATATGAATAATTAAAACAAAATTTGTATATTAATTTTACTTTTATTTGGTTAAATGGCTTTCTCGAAAGTTATTTAATTTTATTTACGAACGTTTTTATTAGTAATAAATATACGTAAGTTACGAATTAACATACGTAACGAACTTCTATATTCATATATTTTTAATACGTAAATTAGGGGGTTCGCCCCCTAACCAATACCTGGTTCTTTACGCTAAAAATTTAATAAAACAAAAAAAAGTTTTTTTTTTAACTGAAAGTAAGGAACGACATTAAAACTTAAAACGAACAGAAATTATTCCGTATATGAAAAAGGCTGTCCCCTCCTCAACGCCTCGCTCTTTACGTTAAAGTTTTTATTGTTTAAAAAAATAGAGTTATGAGAAAGTCAAACTTTAGCGTAAAGAACGACGCGTTAAGGAGGGGACAGCCCCTTTCATATACGGAAAAAATTTCTGTTCCTTTTAAGTTTTAACGTCGTTCCTTACTTTCAGTTAAAAAAACTTATTTTTTTTATTAATTTTGAACGTTTTGAATTAATGCAGGTTTGGTCTTGGCTCACCGTGCATGAATAATTAAAACAAGATTGCATATTAATTTTATTTTTATTTGGTTAAATTGCTTTCTCGAAACTTGTTTAATTTTATTTACGAACGTTTTTATTAGTAATAAATATACGTAAGTTACGAATTAACATACGTAACGAACTTCTATATTCATATATTTTTAATACGTATATTAGGGGGTTCGCCCCCTAGTATATACCTCGCTCTTTAAGCTAAATTTCGAATTTTGTTCCAATTCTTTAAAAATGACCCCTTAATCACAAAGGCCGTTATTTAGAATAAATAGCTCTTATGAAAGTGCTAAAAAATCTTTGGCTTAAAGAGCGAGGTATGGACTAGGGGATTAACCCAATCATATACGTAATACTTTCTGTTCGTTTTAAGTTTTGATGTTGCTCCTTACTTTCAGTTGAAAAAACTTGTTGTTTTTTTGTTTTTTTTATTTAATTTCTGTTCTTTTTTTTAAATAATGCTGGGAAATTCGGCGCCCCCTTCATAGCAATGTCCTTTCCCCCATAAAAACTTCCTTCATGAAAGATCCTCCCATATAACCCCCGACCCACCCACCCCCCCCACTACCAGAAAAATCCCCCTGAAAACGTCTGTATACTTCCCAATAACCGATACTATATGTTAACATTGGGTAAAGTTCATAACTTTCAGCCCTCCCCCCAGGGACTTTGGGGGATTAAGTCATCCTAAAGGACATAATTATCATATTTCCGACCATGCTGAACCAAATGGTTATCTCAAAATTTGATCGGGTGACTTTGGGAAAAAAATGAGCGTGGGAGGGGGCCTAGTTGCCCTCCGTTTTTTGGTCACTTAAAAAGGGCACTAGAACTTTTAGTTTCCGATCCAATGAGCCCTAACACGATATTCTAGGACCAATGGGTCGATACGATCACCCCTGGAAAAAAAAACAAACAAAAAAACAAATAAACACGCATCCGTGATCTTTCTTCTGGCAAAAAATGCAAAATTCCACATTTTTGTAGATAGGAGCTTGAAACCTCTACATTGGGGTTCTCTGATACGCTGAATATGACGGTGTGATTTTCATTAAGGTTCTATAGCTTTTAGGGGGTCTTTCCGCCTTTTTTTGAAAATCAATGAAATTTTCTCAGGCGCGTAACTTTTGATGGGTAAGAACTAAAATTGATGAAACTAATATATTTGAAATCAGCATTAAAATCTGATTCTTTTGATGTATCTATTGGTATCCAAAACCCGTTTTCTAGAGTTTTGGTTACCATTGAGCCGGGTCGCTCCTTACCTACAGTTCGTTACCACGAACTGTTTGAAAGTTCGAATTTTGTTCAAATTCTTTAAAAATGACCCCTTAATGACAAAGGCCGTTAGTTAGAATAAATAGCTCTTATGAAATTATTAAAAATCTTTGACTTAAAAAGCGAGGTAACTAGGCGGCGAACCCAATCATATGCGTAATAATTTCTGTTCGTTTTAAGTTTTGATGCTGCTCCTTACTTTCAGTTGAAAAACTTTTTTTAAATTTAATTTCTGATCGTTCCTTAAGTAATGCTGGGAAATCCGGCGCCCCCTTCATAGGAAGGCCCCTTCCCCATGAAAACCTCCTCCATGGAAAAATCCTCCCACATAACACCCTACCCCCCCCCACTACCAGAAAAAATCCCCCCTGAAAACGTCTGTATACTTAACAATAACCAATACTATATCTAAACATTGGGTAAAGTTCATAACTTTCAGCCCTCCCCCCGGGGACTTTGGGTGATTACGTTATCCTAACAGACATAGTTATTATATTTTCGACCATGTTGAACAAAATGGCTATCTCAAAATTTTGATCGGGTGACTTTGGGAAAATAATGAGCGTGGGAGGGGGCCTAGTTGTCCTCCATTTTTTTGGTCACTTATAAGCGCTTTTGGTGCTTTTGTAAATTCGTTGTATCACTTATAAAACTCTTACTGGCGGTTTATAACACTTACAAACGCTTCAGGTGCTTTTTTTAAATGCTTTATATAACAAATAAAACCCTTTCTCATGTTTTATAACACTTATAAGCGCTTTTGGTCTTTTATAAATGCTTTGTATCACTCGTAAAACCCTTTCTCATGCTTTATAACACTTATAAGTGCTTTTGGTGCTTTTATAAATGCTTTGCATCACTTATAAAACTCTTACGGTTTATAACACTTATAAGCGCTTTTGGTGCTTTTATAAATGCTTTGTATCACTTATAAAACCCTTTCTCATGCTTTATAACACTTATAAGTGCTTTTGGTGCTTTTATAAATGCTTTGTATCACTTATAAAACTCTTACGGTTTATAACACTTACAAACGCTTAAGGTGCTTTGATAAATAGTTTGTATCACTTACAAAACTCTTAGTGATGCTTTATACCACTTATACACGCTATTGGTAATTTTATAAATGCTTTTTATCGCTTATAAAACTCTTACTAATGCTTTATAACCCTTACAAACGGTTTTAGTGATTTTATAAATGCTTTGTATCGCCTATATTCACTATAAAGTTTTATAAGTGATGCAAAGTATTTATAAAAGCACCAAAAGCACTTATAAGTGTTATATACCATCAATAAGAGTTTTATAAGTGATACAGATCATTTATAAAAGCACCAAAAGCGTTTATAAGTGTACTTGAAAAAGACTTTTATAAGTTATACAAAGCATTTATCAAAGCACCAAAAGCGTTTATAAGTGTTATAGAGCATCATTAAGAGTTTTATAAGTGATACAAAGCATTTATAAAAGCACTGACTTGTGGCTAGTGACAGCTCACTTGAAATGTCTCATCTGTCTGGTGATAGCCCTCCACGCTTTGACAGGAATAGGAACCTTTTTCTCATTCTTTGACCTTAACGACGGAATTTTAAGACCAGGGCGATAAGAAAATCGCCCTGGTTAAATAAGAAAGTCATGAAGAGCTGTAGCAATGAAGAAAATATTGAATTTTATGATAAATCCAAGGGCTATTGTTTCTCACTTAATAAAAACACTCTTTTAAACGCGATAAGAGGTATATTATGAATCAGAGAAAAAAAAGCTTTAAAATGAGCTACTAGCCAAGCAGATAAGGTTTAGTCCCAAAAAAAGTATCTAACCCCTTAGAATCTCCTCTGTTCTGAAGTAATTGTGTTAAAGTATTTTTAAGAGTTCTTTAGGCTATAGGAGACAAAATTTGCCAGCACTGTAATCAATTTGAAAGACTGGGCGATCGGCAAAGGGTGTTTTCTTCAAAATTTGGCAACACTGAACATAGGGCGATGGGCTATTACTTCAGGCTATTGTTCTGAAGCATGTAAACAGATAGGGGATGCGTTGGACAACATTGCTCCGCAACGAGTACAACGAGTACAGATACACCATAAGGAATCATAGCCTCTGGATCAACTATTTAGATCTTATCCGTACCGGAAACGACTATCTTTATGCACAAAGACCTGCGGACTGGGATCACACTTAAACGCCACACAGAAGATGATTCCCATTTTCTTCGCATCTGGAAACCGTAAATACGCCAAAGCTGCGCTTAACTACCTAGAAGAAATGCTACACCTGCCTGAAAAAGCGCCAGAAGTTCACGAAGAGTTTGTAAGTGGCAATTTTGTTGTTAGGAAAACAACCAATCCGTTTTGCAGCATTGCATGCGATCTGGCTTTAGAGTTGACCGTTAATCTGGATGTAGCGATAAAAGAAATTTGTAGCGATAAAAGAAGGGACTGAGACAATTGCGGTAATGAAGATTGATGGCGTCAAGTCTAAAATTGTATTTTGAAGCTGTGAACTTACACCTTATAAGTTCTCCGATAGCGCCACTTATAGCGCCAAGGACTGTGCCATATGTAATATTATGATTAAAAAGCGGTGTACCGATCGCGCTAGTTCTTCCGGGGTGATTTTTTTTGGGCTACTTAAAAGGCTAGGCAAGCTATAAAAATAATGAGAAAATTAAGTTTATGATCGCGCCACAGCAATGGGGAGCAAGGTAAATTTATGACCACGCCATCCTCAATTATTGAGAGAAAATAAGATGCGTAGCTATATAAGCTATATAAGTGGATTTTTTGTAGGTTAAATAAAAAAAACAAGTTCTTTTTAACTGAAGGTAAGGAGTGACATTAAAACTTAAAACGAACAGAAATTATTCCGTATATGAAAGGGGCTGTCCCCTCCTCAAAGTCTCACTCTTTACGTCAAAAGTTTTTTATTGTTTAAAAAAAATAGAGTTGTGAGAAAGAGTCAAACTTTAGCGTAAAGAGCGAGACGTTGAGGAGGGCACAGCCCCTTTCATATACTGAATAATTTCTGTTCGTTTTAAGTTTTAATGTCGCTCCTTACTTTCAGTTAAAAAAAAACTTGTTTGTTTTTTATTTAATTTTTGAACGTTTTTGAATTAATGCAGGTTCCCTATCAACAATAAAAATTGTGATGAAAGAACTAAAAAAAGAAATAGGTACTCAGTATACTGGTCTTGCAATATAGATACTACTACTACTACTAACAAACTCACCACAGCACCAAGCCACCTGAGGCCAACACAGCTACGCACGCTCCTCCTCTATCCCAATCTATTCAAGGCCTCCCTTTTTACACCCGCCCACGAAGTTCCTATTCCTTTAAATCTTTCTTTATGACGTCCTCCCACCCTAGACGAGGCCGACCTGCTTTCCGTTTAGCCCTAGACGGTTGGCCGAAGGGAACAATCTTCACCAATCAGTTAAGTCCACTGTATAAAAATAATAGATTAAGTCATAATTTGTATATAAATTAAGTCATACCTGTGAGATGGGACACTTGCAAACCACTTGGCCGGCTCACCAAGTTTTTTTCTGCTTTCGCAATTACGAATAATACAATTTCGAACCATTTCTCATAGATTGACGCATACATACTAACCCACTAATGCATGAATAAGTGGGAGGAGCTTTTTGTTCTCACAGAGAATGAAGAGCCAGAAATCATCTGCGGTAAACTTACTGCCTAATTATATACACAGTGGTTTATGTCAATTCTTTTCTTGGAGCTGACTAAAAGAAATATTTAGAGAAGCGAAAGAAGTCAGCATAGTTAAAGTAAAAAGTAATAAAAAAAAGCAAAGTAAAGTATACTATTATAGATTTTTACCCTTATTTCAGGAATTTGATGAATTACCGGTTTTATTGTGAGCTGATTCAGCCTCCAAACGGGGTGCTACCATTTCGTACAAACCGTCACAAGTAACAAACGACATAACATCCAACCGTCAGGACATCGACAAAAAATTTATAAGTTTATATAATATTAATAAGTATATAATAATTTAGAAACAAATTTCGGCTATATATTTTCACATTGGGGGGGGGGGGGAAGCATAGAATATATTAAACACGTAACCTAACCTAACCTATGTACCTTTTCCCCCCTAAACCCTCAAAAACTAAAGTATTAAAATTTTGGATGTTGTGACGGTTGGTGGTTCTGACGGATTTTTTGTAGGTTAAATAAAAAAAAAAAGTTCTTTTTAACTGAAGGTAAGGAGCGACATTAAAAACTTAAAACGAACAGAAATTATTCCGTATATGAAAGGGGCTGTCCCCTCCTCAAAATCTCACTCTTTACGTCAAAGTTTTTTATTGTTTAAAAAAAATAGAGTTGTGAGAAAGAGTCAAACTTTAGCGTAAAGAGCGAGACGTTGAGGAGGGCACAGCCCCTTTCATATACTGAATAATTTCTGTTCGTTTTAAGTTTTAATGTCGCTCCTTACTTTCAGTTAAAAAAAACTTGTTTGTTTTTTATTTAATTTTTGAACGTTTTTGAATTAATGCAGGTTCTGAATTTGGCTCACCGTATATGAATAATTAAAACAAAATTTGTATATTAATTTTACTTTTATTTGGTTAAATGACTTTCTCGAAAGTTATTTAATTTATTTACGAACGTTTTATTAGTAATAAATATACGTAAGTTACGAATTAACATACGTAACGAACTTCTATATTCATATATTTTTAATACGTAAATTAGGGGGTTCGCCCCTAACCAATACCTGGTTCTTTACGCTAAAAATTTAATAAAACAAAAAAAAGTTTTTTTTTTAACTGAAAGTAAGGAACGACATTAAAACTTAAAAACGAACAGAAATTATTCCGTATATGAAAAAGGCTGTCCCCTCCTCAACGCCTCGCTCTTTACGTTAAAGTTTTTATTGTTTAAAAAAATAGAGTTATGAGAAAGTCAAACTTTAGCGTAAAGAACGACGCGTTAAGGAGGGGACAGCCCCTTTCATATACGGAAAAAATTTCTGTTCCTTTTAAGTTTTAACGTCGTTCCTTACTTTCAGTTAAAAAAACTTATTTTTTTTATTTAATTTTTGAACGTTTTTGAATTAATGCAGGTTTGGTCTTGGCTCACCGTGCATGAATAATTAAAACAAGATTTGCATATTAATTTTATTTTTATTTGGTTAAATTGCTTTCTCGAAACTTGTTTAATTTTATTTACGAACGTTTTTATTAGTAATAAATATAAGTAACTACGAATTAACTTACGTAACGAGCTTCTATATTCATATATTTTTAATACGTATATTAGGGGGTTCGCCCCCTAGTATATACCTCGCTCTTTAAGCTAAATTTCGAATTTTGTTCCAATTCTTTAAAAATGACCCCTTAATCACAAAGGCCGTTATTTAGAATAAATAGCTCTTATGAAAGTGCTAAAAAATCTTTGGCTTAAAGAGCGAGGTATGGACTAGGGGATTAACCCAATCATATACGTAATACTTTCTGTTCGTTTTAAGTTTTGATGTTGCTCCTTACTTTCAGTTGAAAAACTTGTTTGTTTTTTGTTTTTTTTTTTATTTAATTTCTGTTCTTTTTTTTTAAATAATGCTGGGAAATTCGGCGCCCCCTTCATAGCAATGTCCTTTCCCCCATAAAAACTTCCTTCATGGAAAGATCCTCCCATATAACCCCGACCCACCCACCCCCCCACTACCAGAAAAATCCCCCTGAAAACGTCTGTATACTTCCCAATAACCGATACTATATGTTAACATTGGGTAAAGTTCATAACTTTCAGCCCTCCCCCCAGGGACTTTGGGGGATTAAGTCATCCTAAAGGACATAATTATCATATTTCCGACCATGCTGAACCAAATGGCTATCTCAAAATTTTGATCGGGTGACTTTGGGAAAAAAATGAGCGTGGGAGGGGGCCTAGTTGCCCTCCGTTTTTTGGTCACTTAAAAAGGGCACTAGAACTTTTAGTTTCCGATCCAATGAGCCCTAACACGATATTCTAGGACCAATGGGTCGATACGATCACCCCTGGAAAAAAAACAAACAAAAAAACAAATCAACACGCATCCGTGATCTTTCTTCTGGCAAAAAATGCAAAATTCCACATTTTTGTAGATAGGAGCTTGAAACCTCTACATTGGGGTTCTCTGATACGCTGAATATGACGGTGTGATTTTCATTAAGGTTCTATAGCTTTTAGGGGGTCTTTCCGCCTTTTTTTGAAAATCAATGAAATTTTCTCAGGCGCGTAACTTTTGATGGGTAAGAACTAAAATTGATGAAACTAATATATTTGAAATCAGCATTAAAATCTGATTCTTTTGATGTATCTATTGGTATCCAAAACCCGTTTTCTAGAGTTTTGGTTACCATTGAGCCGGGTCGCTCCTTACCTACAGTTCGTTATCACGAACTGTTTGAAAGTTCGAATTTTGTTCAAATTCTTTAAAAATGACCCCTTAATGACAAAGGCCGTTAGTTAGAATAAATAGCTCTTATGAAATTATTAAAAAATCTTTGACTTAAAAAGCGAGGTAACTAGGCGGCGAACCCAATCATATGCGTAATAATTTCTGTTCGTTTTAAGTTTTGATGCTGCTCCTTACTTTCAGTTGAAAAACTTTTTTTAAATTTAATTTCTGATCGTTCCTTAAGTAATGCTGGGAAATCCGGCGCCCCCTTCATAGGAAGGCCCCTTCCCCATGAAAACCTCCTCCATGGAAAAATCCTCCCACATAACACCCTACCCCCCCCCACTACCAGAAAAAATCCCCCCTGAAAACGTCTGTATACTTAACAATAACCAATACTATATCTAAACATTGGGTAAAGTTCATAACTTTCAGCCCTCCCCCCGGGGACTTTGGGTGATTACGTTATCCTAACAGACATAGTTATTATATTTTCGACCATGTTGAACAAAATGGCTATCTCAAAATTTTGATCGGGTGACTTGGGAAAATAATGAGCGTGGGAGGGGGCCTAGTTGTCCTCCATTTTTTTGGTCACTTATAAGCGCTTTTGGTGCTTTTGTAAATTCGTTGTATCACTTATAAAACTCTTACTGGCGGTTTATAACACTTACAAACGCTTCAGGTGCTTTTTTTAAATGCTTTATATAACAAATAAAACCCTTTCTCATGTTTTATAACACTTATAAGCGCTTTTGGTGCTTTTATAAATGCTTTGTATCACTTATAAAACCCTTTCTCATGTTTTATAACACTTATAAGTGCTTTTGGTGCTTTTATAAATGCTTTGCATCACTTATAAAACTCTTACTGATGGTTTATAACACTTATAAGCGCTTTTGGTGCTTTTATAAATGCTTTGTATCACTTATAAAACCCTTTCTCGTGTTTTATAACACTTATAAGTGCTTTTGGTGCTTTATAAATGCTTTGTATCACTTATAAAACTCTTACGGTTTATAACACTTACAAACGCTTAAGGTGCTTTGATAAATAGTTTGTATCACTTACAAAACTCTTAGTGATGCTTTATACCACTTATACACGCTATTGGTAATTTTATAAATGCTTTTTATCGCTTATAAAACTCTTACTAATGCTTTATAACCCTTACAAACGGTTTTAGTGATTTTATAAATGCTTTGTATCGCCTATATTCACTATAAAGTTTTATAAGTGATGCAAAGTATTTATAAAAGCACCAAAAGCACTTATAAGTGTTATATACCATCAATAAGAGTTTTATAAGTGATACAGATCATTTATAAAAGCACCAAAAGCGTTTATAAGTGTACTTGAAAAAGACTTTTATAAGTTATACAAAGCATTTATCAAAGCACCAAAAGCGTTTATAAGTGTTATAGAGCATCATTAAGAGTTTTATAAGTGATACAAAGCATTTATAAAAGCACTGACTTGTGGCTAGTGACAGCTCACTTGAAATGTCTCATCTGTCTGGTGATAGCCCTCCACGCTTTGACAGGAATAGGAACCTTTTCTCATTCTTTGACCTTAACGACGGAATTTTAAGACCAGGGCGATAAGAAAATCGCCCTGGTTAAATAAGAAAAGTCATGAAGAGCTGTAGCAATGAAGAAAATATTGAATTTTATGATAAATCCAAGGGCTATTGTTTCTCACTTAATAAAAAACACTCTTTTAAACGCGGTAAGAGGTATATTATGAATCAGAGAAAAAAGCTTTAAAATGAGCTACTAGCCAAGCAGATAAGGTTTAGTCCCAAAAAAAGTATCTAACCCCATAGAATCTCCTCTGTTCTGAAGTAATTGTGTTAAAGTATTTTTAAGAGTTCTTTAGGCTATAGGAGACAAAATTTGCCAGCACTGTAATCAATTTGAAAGACTGGGCGATCGGCAAAGGGTGTTTTCTTCAAAATTTGGCAACACTGAACATAGGGCGATGGGCTATTACTTCAGGCTATTGTTCTGAAGCATGTAAACAGATAGGGGATGCGTTGGGACAACATTGCTCCGCAACGAGTACAACGAGTACAGATACACCATAAGGAATCATAGCCTCTGGATCAACTATTTAGATCTTATCCGTACCGGAAACGACTATCTTTATGCACAAAGACCTGCGGACTGGGATCACACTTAAACGCCACACAGAAGATGATTCCCATTTTCTTCGCATCTGGAAACCGTAAATACGCCAAAGCTGCGCTTAACTACCTAGAAGAAATGCTACACCTGCCTGAAAAAGCGCCAGAAGTTCACGAAGAGTTTGTAAGTGGCAATTTTGTTGTTAGGAAAACAACCAATCCGTTTTGCAGCATTGCATGCGATCTGGCTTTAGAGTTGACCGTTAATCTGGATGTAGCGATAAAAGAAATTTGTAGCGATAAAAGAAGGGACTGAGACAGTTGCGGTAATGAAGATTGATGGCGTCAAGTCTAAAATTGTATTTTGAAGCTGTGAAACTTACACCTTATAAGTTCTCCGATAGCGCCACTTATAGCGCCAAGGACTGTGCCATATGTAATATTATGATTAAAAAGCGGTGTACCGATCGCGCTAGTTCTTCCGGGGTGATTTTTTTTGGGCTACTTAAAAGGCTAGGCAAGCTATAAAAATAATGAGAAAATTAAGTTTATGATCGCGCCACAGCAATGGGGAGCAAGGTAAATTTATGACCACGCCATCCTCAATTATTGAGAGAAAATAAGATGCGTAGCTATATAAGTGTAACCTCTTTTCCTCGAGCTATCTGGAGATCAGATCCCTGGGAACGTACCTTGGAGATATGCGAACTAGCTACCTGTCGTGCGACTAGATACAGACATATAAAATACAATAAACGCAAATAGAAAGATAATAGTTTCATTATGACTTACATATTTAGGTGTACAGCAATGCTCGCTTCAATTGATGGCAAATAATAACCAAGTCTCTACAATGACTGCATAATAATTTGAATCGCAATGCCTGAATGCCAATATAATTCTGCTCTAAATGATCCTGAATCTGATTTACGAATACTTCCAAAAGGCACTTTTACCCCACTATCAAACGTAGTTTTTTGTCCTGCGCTTTAATTGACGACTCACAATTGGCCCAAGTCCTGAGACCAAACCCTCCGTCCAATAAATTGTTTTAAATATTTCTGATGATTCAATCGTTCACACGGCTCTTATAATTTAAACTTCCTGAGAAACATTGTGTGTAGCATCTTTTTTATTGCCCACTATCTTAGCGAAATCCAAAGCTGGATAGCGCCGTTCTTTGTCTGATGCTAAACTGCAATTTTTCTCTTTGCTGATTAAGGACTTTCTTTTTTTTGAAACTAGATTTAAACTTAATTAGAGGAAGTCGGAATTATCTTTAGAAAGAAGGAACTTTATTTTTGTATTTTAAATATATCGCATTTACTCACGGTACATATTACCCTTCCCATTAATTAATGACGTCCCGTCATTAGGACTTGCTTGCCTTTGGGCTTTTGAAATGTTCGCAATTTATTAACTATTTATTCTACATAATTTTGATTGACATTGTATTATTTCATATTTATATTTTGGCTTACTCAGGAGTGCTAAAAATTTTCTCTATTACTTTTTTTATTTTATTCTACATCCCTATCTAAAATTCATCTACCGGACTAAAATTATTCATGGTTCTAGGCTAGCTACTATACTAAAGATTTTTTTTTCTTTTTCTATATCTAACACTGATTACTTTTACATTTCCAACAAGGTTGGGGCTATTCTACCTTTATATAAGATTTTTTTTTATTTTGCTGTCTATAGGGCACACTGCTTTCTATCTACGCTACATTAAATGAATAGCGCGACAACGCTAAACATAACTCTATCTGGACATCTAACACTACATACAAGAACAATTTAAAACACACAATATTGGGTTTACCATGTTCACTGGTAACATTAAAACACTTTCACTGGGGATGTTTGCTATGTAATATTAATTATAGGATATTGGAATTTTTGAGTTATCAAAGTTATTAAGAAGTAACATATGTAGATTCACATCTATTTCATCACCATTCATGTCTTTTTAGCGTACTCAATCCTTCTGTTGTAAATTATGGTCCTTCACTCCTTTTGTCTTGGCAAAAATTTTTAAAGCACTTACAATATAGTTCCTTCATGGAACAGTTCGAGCATGATTGTGTTCACACGACGAGCTTTTCTAATTGTCAGTTGGGAAATGATGCTTCCAACTACGGGTGTGGGAATGTGCTATCAGAGTTCATTCTCACCTGCTTTTTGATAGTTCATAGGGTGCCTTATAATTAAGGGGTCGAACACTAGGAGTGCGTTTATTTTCTTCTCAGCATATAATTTTTGGGATATTTTGAGGCACATAGAAAATGTATTCTCGTATCAAATTGTTCATTTGTGTCTCTTATAAAATTGTTAGCTCATGGCTTGCGTCTATTAACCTTTGCGGTGATTCCTAGGTTAATCACGGGGGAATCGAAGTTTGGATTTGGAACAGGTCAACATTAAACTATAGTGACTCCTTCAAAATAGTGTCTTTAACTTGTGGGAGGGGTATATTGTCACTGAGGGTTTGGTCACTGGGGTTAATTTTGGTTTCTGCAATTCAATGGTTGGTTTCCAGGTCCATTTTTCAGAAATTATCTCGTAACATTTATGGGATAACAGAGATATGAACTTTCCACACAGAGGGGATAGGGTGGATTCCGAGAGATGGTCGAAAGGGATTCGAAGCGTGAGTCTGTGACACATAAATAGTTTTTGGGGTCATCAAATATCATAAACTATACGGTCATATGGTATATGGGTCCATAATGATTATCAAAGGCGATATTTATGTACTTATATATTGTACTGGTCGATGGGGTTCTCAGAATTTATGTGATTATGTAGTTCAATAATGCACTGGATACTGAGATTCAAATATAATGTTACCTGATACGTAACATGGTTCATGGTCGAGGAAACAACGATCAAAAGGTAACTGTAATTTTCGTAGACGTAGCTGGGATGAAAATTGGCTGGAGTCTATGGTGAGTACTCTTCGTTGGTTGAGGTATGATGAAAATAGATGCTACTAGGTTGTATCTGCGCTGGACTACGCATTGTAATAATCGATTTCCAATATGTCAATCCACTTCCTGTAATAAAAACAACGAGGCAGAATCACACGATCTTTAAAACAAATAGTCATAATATATAATAGACAATACAAGTAGGTGCATTTCAGGGTGAAGATTACCCTACAAGACAATATAAAGATACACTGATATTACTACATAAAACGACATTATTATCATGTTGGTTTCATACACGTAGAATTCCCATTGGGAAATCTAAAATAGAGAAGTCTTCAAATTTGTTTTGGAAAGGAAGCAACGATAAAAGGCTTATTTAATTCTTCAATACATATTTAATTCTCCCTCAAATTTAAAACAATCCTTTAAACAGAGTTTATTCTAAATGATTAATTTTAAGGTCTAATTTTACAACATATTTCATGTCTGCATTGTTCACGCACGTCCGTGCTGTTTAAGAAACGCATGTTGCAGGGTCATAACCACACGGTTTTACGTAAAAAACCTTACAATGAGGGAACAAGACAAAGCAAGGACGAGTGGAGACCTCTATACCCACTCGTTTTCTAATGTCTTCCCTTTTTCTTGGCTTAGACGTTCTCAGGGGGTTCCGGGTTTAACCTCTGCATTTCCGCTGTTTCCCCGTGTTCTTCTCTTGGTTTTCGCCTTTTTAGTCTCAGGGTTTTTCCATAATCAAAAGTCAGTAAGGTTCTCATGGTCAGGGAAATCGCGAATACGAAACATACGGTCAATAGTATGTTCCACCAAAAATTGGTTGAGAATAATCCGTATCTATCATCCACATACGTTAATCTCTGGTCTTCATTCGTAAACAGGGGGATCTGGGAGTCTAATGCTTCTCTTATTTTTGTAAGTTTTAGTGTCCCTTTATTCTTTCTATTTTGGACCATATCGAGGTTTTCATTTCTTCGTTTTCTATATTGGGAACAGTGTACGACAGGTTAATTGCTTTGAAATTGATTATTTTGGGACTTATTATCTTTGTGCTCGTGGTAATTAACGGCGTTCGAACAGTTGACTCTTTAGTTACAAGTCGACACCCTTGTTTTATGGTTATCGTACCCACATCTTGTAACAGTAATTCTGTTTTGTAACTTGGGTCTATTCTTTCTGTATTATTGTAACAAGACAAAGTTCCAACAGTTTCTCTTGGAATAGAAAATAACCAAAGATCATTTCTAAGGTGTATGAATATTTCTCGCTTAGTACTTCCTATCACGGCTTCGCATGAATTCGGTATTTCTTCCTGTTGGGTGTCTTTCAAAAATATATCTAACATACAGGATCCATACTTGACATTATAAATAGGTAACGTAAGTTGGCATACTAAGTTTTGAATAGTACGCACTCTTTTAAGTCTTATGGATTGGCTAGGGCGTATTTTCGTCTATCTTGATCAACAAGCAAATACTCTGATTCAGGCGTGGTAGTCATAAATGAATTTGTCTTCTTTATGTTGGCAGGGAAGGTCGAAATTTTGTACAGGTCGTAAACGGATTGTTGGTTTATCAATGGAATTGTTACTACTGCAAATAGCTGTTCATTTATTTCCGTGACGTGGACTTTTAATTTAGTATAGTAAAGGAATAAATTTGATACTTCTGGCTCTACGGGTAAATGTAAACCAAACGTTAGGTGCGTTTTTATTTTGTCTAACATACTTTTTAGGTTAGAAGGATCTACTAGGTCGTAGGACAAAATTCCTCCCGTGAGGGCAAATAATGAGAACTCGAACTTGCTAACATCTGTCGCCAAATTTAGTAGAGACATGGTAATTGTATCGAGTGATACCATGGTAAAGCTCGCGTCTATCAACACGCGGTCCACTTCAGTCCTTAAATAATTCATTACGTTTATAGTTTTTGAGATTCTCTTAGATATCATTTCAATTTTATCTCTCTGGTAATTTGCTACACTGGCTTGTATCTCCTGACCGTGTAATGTTACGTTCATGGCATTATTCAACTTTCTTACACTTTCCCTCAGGCTGTTTAGGTCTTCCTCCGTTGTCAAACCAAAAAGGCGGGAGGCAAGTTCTCCGATGATGGGAATTAGGCCTGTAGACCTACGGTATTTATTTCTTGGAAAGAATACTTCGAAAATCTTCGTGGTACTTTGTTTTAATTTTTGTATTTCCGTATTGAATAATTCAAATAAGGCTTGTAGTCTTTGTCTATATAGTATTAAGTAGGCTTGATGAGTTGAAACTTTTTGGGCGCTTTTCTCATTTAGATTGGGTAATGGTTGTTCGTCTATCATTGCGTAATTTCCATCATAACGTTTTCCTTTCCTTGTAGTCAGTAATTTAGGGTTTTGTATGGATTTCGTTTCAGTAACGTCTCTCGATAAGTATTCAATATTGTCCACTGATCTTTCCCTTCTGTCTTCCTTGGCGCTCGTCCCAAGTGCCATGTCAACTTCTGCCATTTTCTTATCAAAGTCATCTATTACGAATTTTGATTTTTGTTTTGGGACAATTGAAGTTGGAAACTCTTTATTATCTTTACTATGCATTATTTTACTGGCCTGTAATCCTTTGTCCGACCTTAGGAATTGAAATATCGATTCTTTGAGTTCATTAGTGTTTTTTTCTAGTCTTGTTACTTGTTGAAACAAGGTCTCGAAGGGTTTGGGGTCCAGTTTAATAAAAATTTTCCATGCGTCATGGCTAGCGAGCAATGAATTTTCATGCTTGAATATTACTCCATGTTTTACAATATCTTAGGCCATTGCGTGAACAACGAGTATTATGATGATATTCTTAAGCTTTATCTTATTGTTTGTTTATATTTAGGTGTACAGCAATGCTCGCTTCAATTGACGGCAAATAATAACCAAGTCTCTACAATGACTGCATAATAATTTGAATCGCAATGCCTGAATGCCAATATAATTCTGCTCTAAATGATCCTGAATCTGATTTACGAATACTTCCAAAAGGCACTTTTACCCCACTATCAAACGTAGTTTTTTGTCCTGCGCTTTAATTGACGACTCACAATTGGCCCAAGTCCTGAGGCGGGCCAAACCCTCTGTCCAATAATCTGTCTTAAATATTTCTGATGATTCAAACGTTCACACGGCTATTATAATTTAAACTTCCTGAGAAACATTGTGTGTGTAGCATCTTTTTTATTGCCCACTATCTTAGCGAAATCCAAAGCTGGGTAGCGCCGTTCTTTGTCTGATGCTAAACTGCAATTTTTCTCTTTGCTGATTAAGGACTTCTCTTTTTTTGAAACTAGATTTAAACTTAATTAGAGGAAGTCGGAATTATCTTTAGAAAGAAGGAACTTTATTTTTGTATTTTAAATATATCGCATTTTACTCACGGTACATGGACATCAAAGGTCATCGAGGAGTTTCTAGTATCGTTGGTGCGACAATGAATAAAAATGCCAGGGATCAATATCTGGCTACTCTTCCCTTTCTTGCAGCAGTCACCAGAACGCTGAAAGCAAACCTGAATATGGATGACGAGGCAACGAAGCATCATGAAGATACCACCGCGTTTACGAATCTGACAATAAAAGGCAGAAATCGGGTAATGGACTTGGTAGAGTTGTTCAGAAATCCATTAGACGACGAGAACAGAGCTGCACAACTTTATGACAGGGGATACAGCTCCAGAAGCCGTAGCAAATAGTCTGATGAACTTTCAAGGGAACTGAAGCCAAACTTTCATGGTTTGGCTTCAAAACCATGAGCTCGTATCTCGAAGGGACATCCACGATAGTAAAAGTTGGCATAGTGCAAACTTTCGACTCTGTTGCCAAAAAACAAAAAAAGAAACAGCCACAAAAAAGATTTTGGGGGGACTGAGCTGCTTAAACGAGCTCTGCGTCTTGCAAATTCAACACAAACTTCGTCCCTCTGTGATCTGCTGAAATACGAGCTAAAGCCATATCCGGCCTCAACTGCAGTATTATCAATAAGTCGTAGGGAGCCTCAGCTACGTAATAGTACAAAGTCAACAGCCTTGAACTACATTCTGGAACAGTCTGGCTTGCAGTCATGGCCAAAAATGATACCACATACGCTTTTGGAGACTCTCCTTGATCTGACTATATAGTTGATGTCATGAGTGTCATAAGGTGTTATCGACTAGAACAAAATGAGACACTAGCAGATTTGGAATCAAAAGTTTACAATGGGATTCTTAGGAACATACCCAAAGCTTGTCAGGCTACCCATTTGGTTGGTGACATGTATGACGGTCTTAGTGACGATAGAACCCGTGATGACTATTCGTTCAACCTCAAAGAGGCATCTGGCTGTCGAGAAAGAAGAGGGGGTCCTAGAGGAAATATTTCTATCCCGTTCACTTCCTCCAGCAAAGTTGCAACACTCTGGGACGCGATTCTCAGTAGTCGCTCAGCCAAAGGTCAACTCTTGAAAATTCTTTTCGAGGTCTGGGAGTACAAAATTTCGAACCATCTGATGGTTCATCTCGCTGGAGGTTTCAAGAGTCGACATAGAGCTGTTACCGTTACGCCCCATGGAAGCTCCGTTGATAAAGATCTCTCATCTGGCCACGAAGAAGCAGACTATCGGGTGTTATACCACACAGCAGTTGCCGCAAGACTATAGAGCACACTTGTGATACTGATATCGTCTTACTAGCTGCACACAACTTCCAGGATCTTGCTAGTCTCGGCCTCAAGCAGCTCTGGGTTAAGTTTGCGTCCTACTGCATACCTATTCATATGGCAGCACAAAAACTAGGAGTAACATTTTGCAACGCCTTGCCGCTTGTCCACAGCTTGTGTGGATGTAACACCACGAGCTTTCTGTCTGGAATTGGAAAAATCCGCTTTTTTCGAGCTACGAAGTCTTTGGAAACTTTGTTGGGGTCTTTAGATGATGAAGTTCGAGCCCTTGCAGAGAAGCTATCATCTCTGCAAAGTGATGGTTTAGTCAACGTCTGTAAGCAGCTTGTGGTTACAGTGTATGGTAGAACTGCGACTAACTTCAATAGTCCGAATGACCTTTGAGCACATTTGTACCAAAGATTGGAGGATTTGCAGCGTTTACCAGCAACTGGTATCTCGTTTCTGCTTCATTAAAAAAGGTGCATGTTCCAGTCACTGATTTGGATCCAAAGCCACAAGCCCCGTATTGATGTACCTCAGGCTACCGATATGGGCTGAAGAATTGAAGATCACGAACTGAAGCAAGATCTAGTTTCTGCGGTGCCGCATGGGCTAGCATCACTTTCTTTTTACAACTGTGACAAAACGAGATGCGGCTCGCGCTGCAAATGCTCAAAGTAGATTTCTTTGACAGCGCATGCAAGTGTGGAGCTGACCCCCAAAAATGCCTACTTTCTGATGTGAATAAGAACGAGTCCGAAGACGAAGATGAAGGAGAAAAAGAGATTTGAGCCACCGTTTTATGTTCAGTTTTCACCACTTGATTTTTTATTTGTTTTGATATTAAACTGCTAATGCAGTCGTCTAAACCTTACTTTCAGCTGATCATGACAGTTACCGTCTACTGCATCAGTGGCCATTGACCCGATCTAACCGATTGGATCATTGGCCCCTGCTATGTTGGGATTTAAAGAAAATACTATCTTAAATCAGCCTTAGTCACCTCTACACTACACGTTGATACGGCTTCGCTCCTTGAGGCTTGTATAGCCTATGACCCTACATGAGCCAGATGGTACCTAATACTAGAGAAAATAAATAGTTTTTTTTTTGGAAAAGAGGCCATGTTTGACTCGTTATGACGAGCAGAATTCAAATAAAGCATAAAAAATGTACTTATGCGGGCCAAAATTTCAGAAAAACTGAAAAAACTAAGAAAAAGTATATTAGAAAACCTTGTTTTCAAAATTAAATAGGGGTTTACTAAGAAAATAAAGGTTGTGGGGAAAAACTAAAAATAGCAAGTGATATTACTCGTTCTTAGGATTAAGAATATGTCCAGTTTATAAAGTTTTCAGTTTATTTTACCGTGTAGAAAAAAAACTAAGAGCGATATGACGTCTTTATATGCCAAATTTGACTTTATATGCTAAAATGACTATGTTCTACACATTTGCGAACTTGTGAACCCCGATGTTTGTTATCAGCGACACCAATTACCCTAAAATCCACCCTCAAACCAACTGCGGCGAATGTGAGCCACCCCTTGAAAGATAAACGGTCTCTGGATCACTGATTATATCCAATTGTAGTATTCTCTTACCCAGTTTGGAGTGGATTCATCTGTTATACTTGTTCTTCTTTTTTGGTACGCTAATCCTTGTGTTCGACTTTGGTCAAGAAACACTTTTTTGGTAATATCCCTATTTGTTCTGGACTTAGACTTGGGGGGGGGGGGGTCCATAGGTTTTTAATGGTCGTTTATATCCTGTGTTAGCCATTTTTCCGTCGTATTTTACGGGCCTAACTAATTTGTTTTACATTGCATATGCAGATTATCTGTTACTTATTAGCCGTTCAAAGCCTACCCTAGTCAAGTTGTCAGTTTGTCTGTAAGCTGTTTGAAAAAATTAACCTAATACTTAGAGCTGATTTCTGTTTTTTTTTTCAGTTAAGCTAGTTCCTGTGTTGCGCTGGCTTGGGGTCAGTATTTGATCCTTTGTATTGATTATGTTAAAATTGTCCAAAATCGTGGCCGGCACTTTCGTAAGGCCCTTTACTCAACTATTGTGATCATTCCATTTTTTTCTGTCAGGTTTGAGCCCATTTTTTAATACTAGTGACATGCAGGACACTAGAGCATTGTATTTCCGTTACTGCACATTCCTTTTATATCTGCCTCGTCGGCATAGGAGCCAAAAGGTTATTCGAATTTTTATGGCCACTCATATATTGATATCTTATAATAAGTTGGATACCAAGTTAAATGAAGAGACTTGCCTGTACATAGGTCCTTTAAATCCTCTTGTTGCGATTATTTTGGTATGCATTGTAGGTTTTTATACTTAATGCTGATTTATACATGTTTCTTCTGTATTTGTTTTCATTTTATTTTCTTTTGTTATATCCACTTTATTACAATTTTAGTGGGTCAAAAAGAAATTAAATAAATCTACGGTACCCATAAACCACAGTATACTGTAAAGTGTAACGTCTTCTTTTTCCAAATATGAAACAAATTTCATGCCACGCGTATAGGGTCTGAGCAAATACGTCACAACCTTAGTTCAGTTGCTGCCTGGCAAAAACAGGTTTTTCTATAGGCATACCGTGATGTGTACACTAGAATCGCGCATGCGCGAAGGCGGAGTATGAATCTTGTGTGATTTTAAATGTGTTTCACTTTTTTTTAACACAGAGTATAGCCTTTATCGATACTGTATATTCTCTCTACTGTGCTATAAAATTACTGTACATATGAATAATATGGAGGCAAGGTACATCTATATATTCTTGAAGGGACATGTCATATCTATTCCAACTTTCTTTGCATGGAAGCATAATGCAAGGAAGATTAGTTACTGGTCTCTTGAGGTAGCCCAGTCCGTAAATTCCATCTTGGAGTCTAGAAAGCTCTTAGACTCGACAAGACAAATTACTAAGCACTTGTCCAACGGGTTGGACTGCCAATCTCTTGATTTACTATTGTTATGTATTTTCAGGACTTGTGGGAAGCTATTTCCAACTCCACGGGAATCCAGCTGAGAGAAATCGATATCAACTGGGTTAAGTCTACCTTAGCATTAACCAAGCCGTTATTACTCCGAGAATTTGAAGTTGTTTCTGTTTTAGTTGAGAGAGTGTTTCAAAATAACGGGGCACGGAAAAAAAGTGAAATTGAAGAAGCTGACTTTTTTGAAATTAGTCTTAGAGCCAGTATGTTAAGCCTTAGTCCTAAACTTCAAGAATTATTCCTACGGATTTCAGCTGAGCATTCTCCTTAAACAGATTCCTTGACTCGTATGAAAAAAACCTTACGGACCAGTCTAGCTCTTCTTTTGTACTGTCTACAATGCTTTGGTAAAAAAAAAAATCGAATGAACTGCTCTTACTTATATGATTAGTGCATTGGAATAGCGTTAGTAATCACGTTATTATCAGTGTTTTTTGTCCAATCCATAGTATGCTTTTTAAGTGATTTAATGGAAATAAATATGAAGTTTCAAGATATCAACTAGAGGAGAAATAGTCAGAGGAAGGTAGAATACCTTCCTTAAAATGTTTTTTTCTCATGCTTCGCCGTCTCTCCCCGACACGGCTATGTGACAGACTTTTAAATATTGATTCGCACTGTCGCTTGTCTTCTAGCCCGCAGACAATGTGAACTTCTTGATGTCACAGTGTCACCATAGGTTCGATACAACCACCCTGGTAAAAGTACCAATTATACCTTAAAGTTTTGACATATTTAGATCGTTTTTGTGGACAGAAATGTCAATATGCCAGTTTCAAGAAAAAATTAACTATGCAACCGCTTTCGAGGAAAAATCTATAAATGTATATATGCACTACCATTAATCGTTTAGTTAACGTAAAAAGACATATAATTCTAACAATAAGACGTTTTGTTGGCAGTTGTCAGGGCTTCCTTCCACACAGCATTGTATGTTGGTCGTTCATTTTCAAGTGGTATCAGAACTATTAAGCTTAATTGAATTTTAACACGAGAAAATACCATGTGCAATATACCTTTGTTAAAACAGGTGTACGGGGGTTGACGCCAACAAATTCAAAAGTCTAGCCTTGTGACTTATATATACTCATGGCTAATACAGGTCGAAGTAAAAATTGACGTCGTTGAATAGTACATTCAAGTTGACCTTTATTGGAGTCGAGTGTAACTCAGGAAATATGAACTTCATTTCCCGATTTTTCCCCAGTAATTACGTTTGCCATAATTTTGTTATTACATAGTTCAGCAACAATAAGGCGGGTTACACTACAGATCCCTTCTGAAATATCTACGTTACAGAAAAGCATAACTATTGCATTTTTCTTTATTTTTAAGCCATAGGGTTGTAAATCCGCAGCATCAATTGAATTGAGGAATTCGGGAGTGAATTCAATCCTCTTTTTTCTTTGTCTTTTACAGAAACATAAATCTATAAGACTCTTGTGGGAGGCGATCGACAATTTTTGCATTTATTTTACTAACTGCTTTGCTAATCGAAGCTAAAACAAAACGATTCATAGTGAATTGATGGACAGACATTCTCCAAATACTTCCTCAATTAAATTATCACTGGGAATTATATCCCCCAGTAATTCGATTCCATTAAAGTTATTTTTGGGAAGATTTCCATTTCCCAGGTCAAGTATGTAATTTGCAAATGCTTCCTGTTTCAGATCGACTCGTATATTTTTTTTCTAAGGAAATATGTTTGAAATACTTCCTAACATGACTTTTTTTTATTGACGATTCAAGGGTGTCACTGCGGTTGCTTCGGAGTTGATCACCTCCAGCAACTAGAATTTTCCCTCCAAATGGCAAGTTTAGATTTGCAATGGACCACAACAAGTGATGCAAATTTGTTAACCCATATTTGGCTAACATCAGTGCTTCGTCAAGTAGGAAAACTTCAACATGAGCTAATTCTAAAGCTTTGTTTGAAACCGGTCTTATGCTGGAAATTGAATCTGAGGAAAGCGGTACTTTCAAGTCAAAGGTCTTGTGCGTGGTTAGACCAAAAAGCAATAAAGTCGATGCTATTCCTGTATGAACCATACGATTCAATGTCACTTTTCCTCTAACCGCAGTTTTCACTGTCCATTATTTTCATTTTTCCAATGCCTGTTGTTGTTTGTTGTTTGGGGTTTGACGCGTTCGTCAAGCCCCGTTCGTCAAAAGTCCTGCAGGAAGAGGCAGCAAAAGTGGCGCTGAAAATAAACTGGCTTAAAACGAAGATAATGGCAACTGAGCCCCCAAGCCCAGTCTCGCCCCCTGAGAAAATAACTGTGTGCGGAGCTCCTATTGAAGTTGTACAAAACTTCACTGATCTTGGCTCCGTGCTGTCTAATGACGGCTCTATAGAGGAAGAGGTGTACAGCCGAATTTCAATAGCCTCGTCTATCGTCAGAAGGCTCAACAATCTCTGGATAATGCCGCATATATCTAGACGCACGAAGATGCGAATTTATACTGCATCCGTAAGCTCAGTCCTCTTCTATGAAACGGAAACCTGGCCTCTCAAATCAACAATCCTCAGCATGATAGACATCTGCCAGACGAAACAGCTCCGTCGGATTGAGGGACTCCGATGGGACGATTTCTTAAGCAACGCAAGGTTGCTCGCACTCACCTCCCAAGTGCCATTCTCCGTCCAAACAGCGCAGCATACTCTCAGATGGTTTGGACACCTCCTGCGTATGCCGACGACAACCCCAGCCCGAATAGTCTACGATTTTGAACCAAAAGCTCATGGCTGGTCTCACCCGAGGGGCAGACCTCAGACAAGGTGGAAGGATAGCCTCAACAAATTCCTGGAGATGGCTAACATTGCTGTCGACGAGGCCCCACTAATAGCAGCGGACCGGTCAGCCTGGAGGAGCAAAGTTGCGACACTCTTTACGCCACCCCCAACGCGGCAGGAGCCTTAAGTCAAAGTAAGTCAGTCAAGTTTAACGCGTTCGACTAATAGGTCATATGCGTTCGTATCACTCAATTGTTCTGTGCCTTCTGTAATCACTAGCTTGCTTGGGTGTCACTTTGGTTAATATTCACCGAACCTGATCATATATCACTTATCTTGCTATTAGTAGGGGGTAATTCACCTGCAGCAACAGCCTGCGTTGAAAAACAGGAATCAAAATAATACAGCTGTGCTTTGTCATACAGCAATTAAAATACATATACAACACAACTATAATAAATAATACATATTTACATTATAGCCTGTCGCATACCTCCAAATATAGAAATTTAATTAGATATTAAAAGATAGATAAGGATAATAAAACAAATAAAATAGAAAAAAATGATAACTCTAAAATAAGATAATATGGGAGGGGCATCATGGCCCTCAAGATTAAAATAATATGGAGCCATCTACCATTTATCATGCTTATTATAGGGGTTAATCACCAGCAACACCTGCCATCAATTATAAGCAGGAACCAGAATGATGCAATTACCTTATCAAAAAGCAAATACAATGTTTATACAATTCAATTATAATAAAAAATACATTTAACATGTAACCTGTCACCTAGATCAAATTATAAACAAATAAGACAACTCTAAAAAAAATAAAAAAAAATTAGGGAATAAATCAAACCAGTAGTATTAACCAAATTACTTGCTAAGTTTGCGCTTAGTCAACCATGCCAGACTCAAGGAAAAACAGTGGAGAGATAACTAGTCAATTGTCTGAGAAGGGGCTAACCTAGGTCTCTGTAGCCTAATTATAGCACCTTCTGGGCTAGGTACAGACTCCTTTCCTTTACGTTTCCTTTTTGCTGTTCCAAGGTTGCTGGTAACTGCTGACATCGTGGGAAGGAATGAACCTTCTCTATTGAGGTTTTCAACTGTCTTATTTAGGCTACACACTGCATCTCGAAAATGTTTTGGTGCTAACTTAGAAAGCAGTTCACAAATAGATGTGATAGCCTTAGTTAGATCAGATCTGCTTTGCAACACCTTCAAACATGGCCATGTACCTCATGTTGAGTTCCTCGACCATGGGCGCCCATAAGGGGGGGGGGGCAGTGGGGACGCCAGACCCCCCTGGCTGAATGACGGTGTCATATATTTATATTAATTTAAGAAAAACTTTCTACAGAATAAGTTTTCAAAGAAAATAAAGAGCCCTATTAAGCAAAAAGTTGACAGAAATAAAGTCAAATAATCTCCCAAGCATAAAACTACCGCAAATCACTATCAACAATTAGATGAAACTCAAAACGAACAGAAATTATAATAAATAGCGGAGTCAAACTCAAAACGAGCAAAAATTAGCATTACGAGGACTGACAACCCCCGTGCCTTCTCAAGACCAGAACATAACTTAGGCTTTACTGAAAAAAATGACCGTGGATTGTCAGTTTAATTTACTTATGCTGATATTTGTTCCTTAAAATAAAAAATGGGTAAAAACAAGTAAGTAAAAGAAGTTTTTTACTTATCTAAGTAAAAAAAAGTGAAAACATTGAGTAAAGCGCAAGTTATTTTCTGGTCAAACAGTTCGTGGTAACGAACTGTAAGTAAGGAGCGACCCGGCTCAATGGTAACCGAAACTCTAGAAAACGGTATTTTGATACAAATAGATACATCAAAAGAATCATATTTTAATGCTGATTTCAAATATATAAGTTTTATCAAGTTTAATTCTACCCATCAAAAGTTAGGCGCCTGAGAAAATTTGGCTGATTTTCGAAAAAAGGAGGAAAGACCCCCTAAAAGTTATAGAACCTTAATGAAAATCACACCATCATATTCAGCGTATCAGAGAACCCTACTGTAGAGGTTTCAAGCTCCCATCTACAAAAATGTGGAATTTTGCATTTTTTGCCAGAAGAAAGATCACGGGTGCGTGTTTATTTGTTTGTTTGTTTTTTTTTTTTTTCCCAGGGGTAATCGTATCGACCCAGTTGTCCTAGAATATCGTGGGAGGGCTCATTGGAATGGAAATTAAAAGTTCTAGTGCCCTTTTTAAGTGACCAAAAAAAATGGAGGGCAACTAGGCCCCCTCCCACGCTCATTTTTTCCCAAAGTCACCTGATCAAAATTTTGAGATAGCCATTTTGTTCAGCATGTTCGAAAATATAATAAGTATGTCTTTTAGGATGACTTAATCCCCCGAAGCTCCCGGGGGGAGGGCTGAAAGTTATGAACTTTACCCAATGTTAACATATAGTATTGGTTATTTGGAAGTATACAGACGTTTTCTGGGGAGATTTTTCCTGGTAGTGGGGGGGGGGGGGTTGGTGGGTCGGGGGTTATGTGGGAGGATATTTCCATGAAGGAAGTTTTAATGGGGGAAGGGACATTGCTATGAAGGGGACGCCGGACTTCCCAGCATTATTTAAAAAAGATCAGAAATTTAATTAAAAAAAACAAGTATTTCAACTGCAATAGCAGCAACACCGAAACTTTAAACGAACAGAAAATATTACATATATGATTGGGTTCACCCCGTAGTCAATACCTCGCTCTTTGAGCCAATTTTTTAGTACTTTCATAAGAGCTATTTATTCTAATTAACGGCCTTTGTGATTAAGCGGTCATTTTTAAAGAATTGGAACAAAATTCGAACTTTCGCTTAAAGAGCAATGTATTGACTAGGGGGTGAACCCCCTAATAAACAAATTAAAAATATATGAATATAAAAGTTCGTTACGTAAGTTAATTCGTAAGTTACGTATATTTATTACTAATAAAAACGTTCGTAAATAAAATAAAACAAGTTTCGAGAAAGCCATTTAACTAAATAAAAGTAAATTAATATGAAAATTTTGTTTTAATTATTCATGTACGGTGAGCCAAGATCCAAACCTGCATTTATTCAAAAACGTTCAAAAATTAAATAAAAAAAAACAAGTTTTTTTAACTGAAAGTAAGGAGCGACATTAAAACTTAAAACGAACAGAAATTATTCCGTATATGAAAGGGACTGTCCCCTCCTCAACGCCTCGCTCTTTACGCTAAAGTTTGACTCTGTCCACAACTTTATTTTTTTAAACAATAAAAAACTTTAGCGTAAAGATCGAGGCGCTGAGGAGGGGACAGTCCCTTTCATATACGAAATAATTTCTGTTCGTTTTAAGTTTTAATGTCGCTCCTTACTTTCAGTTAAAAAAAACTTGTTTTTTATTTAATCTTGAGAAGGCATGGGGGTTATCAGCCCTACTAATGTTAATTTTTGCTCGTTCCGAGTTTGACTCGGCTATTTATTCTAATTTCTGTTCATTTTGAGTTTCATTTATTTATTGATAGTGATTTGTGGTAGTTTTACGCTTGGATGATTACTTGACTTCATTTCTGCCCATTTTTGGCTTAATGGAGCTCTTTACTTTTCTTTGAAAAGCTTGTTTTGTGGAAAAAGTTTCTTTAGATGAATTTCTGTTCGTTTTTTATTGGCAAAGTCATTTTCATGAAAAAAAAATATTTTATATCTTTTCGGTTTTTTTTTTCTATAAGAATCGGTATAATTGTGGAGGTTTGACGTGCCCAATATCCCTAAAGACATAGTTGCTAGACCGTTCTACTATGGTGAACAAAATAGTTGCCGCAAAATTTTGACTAGATGTGTTCGGGAAATAAATTGGCTTGAGAGACGGGCGGATTGCACAACAATATCTTTTTACTCTTAGGAAAGACCCTAGAAGTTTTAATTTTGAATCGCATTAGTTTCTCTAAATATTTCAATGATATTTTTAGCTATTATAGAGTGGTGCTGCCTAAGATATTGCTTATATGCCTTTTTAAAAACCTGCATGTATACAGTTTTTTCGTTTAATTGGAACGCCCCCTAAGCACTTAATAGAAGTTTCACCTTAATATTCTAAGCGTCATTAGTTACAGTAACCGTAGCTGTAGTACTAACAGTATACACACAGTTCATTCTGGCTAGTTCGAAATCCCCCACAACTTACTCTTAAAGATCTAACTTAATAATATAAATTGTTCTTGAGATATTGCTTTGTCACCTTTTTGAAAGTTCGCATGCTCATAGTTTGTTTTGATTTAGTTCAACGTCCGCCTAAATATTTCTTATATTTCATTACTGAAGACGTTGTTATAGTCTCTTTGGACTATTGGCTACAAAATGGCTGTCTCACAATTTCGATCGAATGTGTTTGGGGAAAAGAGGAAATCAGGGAGAGGGGGGGCTATTTTCTCTCCATCACGCTTGATTCTTAAAATGGAACTAGAAGTATGCATTTCCAATCAAATGAGCCTCCTCTAAAGTTCACAAGACCACCTCTTCAGAAAAACCTTACATCCCCCGGGGCATAACTTAAAACCCTTATCCCCATACTTTGGGGGGTTGTGTCAACCCCAAAGGCTGTTTTATGATGATCTTTGGACTATTTTGAACAAATGGCTCTCTAAAAATTTCTATCGGATGCATTGCGGGAAAATATGAGATGGAGGGGGGGGGGGGGTATTGCTGCCCTCCGATAAATTTGACTGTTTAAAATGGCTCTTCAACTTCTGATTTCCAATATAATGAGCCCCCTCCGAAGTTTATACGACCACCGTTTCCATAAAAACCTTAAATGCCCTCGGGACATACCTTACAACCCTAGCCCTGAGCAAAGACATAATTTCTGGACTTCTAAACTACGTCAAACAAAATAACTATCTCGAAATTTTGACTGGAAGTGTTTGGGGAAATGATGAGCGTGGGAGGGGGATGGTTGCCCTCCAATCACTTTTGACTATTAAAGAAGGCACGAGCCCTTTCAATTATCAACCGACTGAGCCATTTTCGAAGTTTCTACGACAAAAATGGCCATCTTAAAATGTCTATCAAATGCGTTTCTGGAAAATACGACGTGTGTGTGTCTTGGGGGGGGGGCTATTTGCCTTCTGATCTTTTTGACTCTTAAAAAGAGCATTATAATTTCTGATTACCAATCCAATGAGTCCTCTTTGATGTTTATATGACCACCATTTCTATAAAAAAAAAACCTTATATGCCCCCAGGGCGTAACTTACAACCCTTGACCTGAGGGCTATATGGGGGGGGGGGGGAGTTATATTCAAAGACATAAATTCTGTACCTTTCAACTATACTGAACAAAATGGCTATCTCAAGAATTATGATTGAATGTGTTTGGGGAAATGATTGGTGTATGGGGAGGGGGGCTGGATGAACTCCAATCACTTTTGACTGTTAAAAGGCCAGTAAAACTTCTGATTACCAATCAAATGAGCCCCATCTGAGGTTTATGCGACCACCCTTTCTATAAAAAAAACCTTATATCCCCACAGGGAATCACTTATAACCCTTGCTCAGAGGGTTGGGGAGAGGGGGTTGTCTTTCTCAAAGTCATAATTTCCGGACCTTAAAACTGCACTGAACAAAATGACTATCTCAAAATTTTCATTGGATGTGTTTGGGGAAGTGATTGACGTGGGGGAGGGGGAGCTGGTTGCCCTCCATGAGCTCTTTTGAAGTTCCTATGACATTTCTTTCTATAAGAAGTGCCCTGGTCTAAAAAACACAATATATTGTGCCCACATTGCTCTTTACTTAGGGAATGCTATCGCGCTGCCTATGATATTTTCTCTTGAGATTTCAATTATATAGCACTGGAAGTGCCGATTAGACCAGCTAAGCCCCTCCCCCTAAAATTCAGTCTATGGGCGCCCATGTCCTCAACTGGAGGTTGATTAGGAGTCAGTGGAGGGAAAGAGTCTATGTGTACTATGGGGATGTGTTATGTATGTTTAGGAAGTCCTTTCTTCAAGACCTCAGCAGCAGTCCTCATGGGGACATTATTGGTGAATGAGTAACTTACAATTGCTTTCTTCTCTATGAATACTCGGCACTCCTTAGCATTAGCAGCATGGTTACCATTGCAGTTAGGGCACTTGAGTACCTGATCTTCCTTAACTGTTTTAGATTTGGGACACTCATCAAGGGTGTGTTGTCTACTACAAAGTAGACATCTTCTGCCTCTGTGGCAATTTGAAGCCATGTGGCCAAAACCTTGGCAATTGAAACACTGTATTGCCCTGGGGATAAACTGCTTAGCTGTATACCTTGCACCCCAAACAGAGATTTTCAGAGGGAACTGAACATCCCGATAAAAGGTGCAAACCAAAGGCACAACTGATGGGCTTGGGTTTTTAAAGGCCAATGTCACTTGTTGTATTCTGTCATCAACTTGGACCTCCTTGACAAAATCATCCAGATGGGTGACCTCCTCAGATAGGATAACTACAATGCCATTTCTGTTTCTGATTAAACAGGGTTAGAGCTAGAACCCAAGCACAAACTTTACCTTACATCCATTTACAGCTATATCTGAAACAGAAAGTATGGCAGCAGCTACTGACTAGTTCACAGCTATTATGATAATAGAGCCATCAGGTCCAAGTCTTTCTAACATTGAACCATAATGACCCCTGCACTCATGATTTTGGAGATGGTGAAACAGGTTTTTGGCAATAACTTTTCTATTGCCTAATGTCAACAACATAGGCCTACTGGTCTCATTTGGACCTTCAACACGTAAAGTCAAAATCCTTACACTCGAGTTATTGGGGTCAGGGTGACGGGACTGCTAGCCATACTGTCAGTCATCGCAAATAAAACCCCAAAGGGTTAAAACAGGTAAAACAATAAAGTCAAATCACAAAAAGGAAATAAATTGTCAAATAAATAAAACAATTAGGCTACAAGCAGAGGGGGGCCCTCAGTCAATAATAAATTAAGCAAGCAATATAAATCAAAGCGGGCACAGCACTTTGTTTCAAAGCAGGGTATAAAAGGGTTTGGTAAGCACTTTCAAGCAATTTGGTAGTTGCAATATGCAGAAATCTGAGAGAGTTTGCAGCAAGCACATTAACAGCCAAAGCAAGCCAAAGGCCAAAAAATGCACAAAAAAATGAGTGTACAGGCGTCAGGGACCCCAAAAGGCAGAGCCCCTTGTGGTTTAATCAACAAACTGTGGCACAGAGCTATCCCTACTAGGAAAATAGTAATTTTGAATATACTTGGATCATTCCAATTTCAATTCCGGGCTACGGGATAGATACTTTCCGTATATTGTACCTCTTCCTTCCAATGCCTTTTGCTTTTGCTGTTTGGATTCTTTCCAAATAATGTGTTATTTTGCAAGACGTCATACATAACAAAAAACTTCTTTCCTAGCTTTTCCCCAATTGTTATATTTTTACTTTAATTGCGTTGTTATCATGATTGCAGCAGTAGCTGCAACCTAGTAAAGAGCAAGCCACAGCCCAAGGTAACTAAAGGTTAAAAAAATTACCATCTGACACTGATTCAAGAAGAGTAACTATTATTTTGGTTCATCTTAAAAGTTAAAGTGTATTGCGAAAAGAAATTTATAGTAATATAAAAAAAAGCCAGAAACCCCTTCCAAAATGGAGTTTGATCAAAATAAAAATGGACTATTGGAATCATCATGGTTAAAAATCTTGAACTGGAGAATTAAAGTCCCCCACCTTGAACAACAAGAAAAATTACTTTTTTGCGTTGGTAACACTGATGTGTCTCCTTTTTTCTTGCAGGCCTAGCGGGTTACCAGAACATGATAATGAAATGTTTGATGGTTCACTTAAAAGCTATTTCTCATATCTACGTGCTTTTTATAGATTCTACTATCTGCAAGTGCTATATGGCGTTAAAAATGGTAGTTTTCGTGCCATTTCTCAAGGGTGGGGCTAGAGGGCTACCAGAACATCGTAGACATATGCACATGTTTAATAGCTCATATAAAAGCTATTGGTCATATATATGTTCTTCCCGTAAATTCAAGTGTCAAATGGCACAAAAAAAACAGCACTTTCGGTGCAATCTCTCAATCGGAAAAGCTAGGGCTAGTGGGCTATGAGAACTTCTTAAGAGAGAAGTTTACTGGCTCATTTGGAAGCTATTGCACATATCTACGTGATTTTCATCAATTATACCATCTGTATGTGCCATATGGCAATAAAACCAGCACTTTTAGTGCCACTTCTTAAGTGGAAAAAGTTGGAAGTATAAAACGGTACCATTGTAATTATAGTAGTAACATATCTATACATCTCACCCGAGGTCTAAAAATAGTCACCCGAGGTCTAAAAAAAGACGGTAAATCTACTCCAGTTACTAACGGAGCTCCGAATAAGGAGTAGGTAAGAACAATATGTTCTAAAATGTTAGATACAATGTGACAAATTACTGATTATTGACAGATTGAGTCTTCAGAAACTTGTCACATGATTCTTGCATGGACATGTCACATAGTTATTGATTTTTTTTATTTGGATAGAATGAAATCGGTAAGGGGTTAAAATTGCTTACCAACTAAAGGTATGTCTGAGGGAATGGCTACTCCCACGCACATGATATAAATGTTAGAGTATGATTAGAATATTATCATCCTTTCACAAGTCGATTGACCTGGCTTCACTTGTTGGCTGTGGTCGGTATAATACACATGTACCAAATGAAGAGTGTGGGCAATAAAATTTTTTTAGCTTTGGAGTATGCACTAAGTTGAAACTAATAAAGTAGTAGGCGCGAAGAAAAGAATTTTAATATAGAGATCCAGAACAATCCTTAGAAATCTTTGTATTTCGACGTTCTTTATAAGCTTTATTCTCTAGTATCTTAATAACATACTGAACACATCTCAACTTTGACAATAGGCATGAAATTTGTGGAACAAATGATTTTTTGGCAAGGGATTAATCTATAACTAATTTGTCTCCAAAGCTAGATAGAAACATCTCGCGGAAACAAAACATACAACACGTCAGAATTTATACTTCAATAATTCTTAATTTTCTCATACCTTTAGATGGATTAAGTTAAACGAAATAAATTAAAGATATTCAAAATAATCATTCAAAAAAGACAATTCGTTTGATATGTATGTTGAATAAATTACAGCACCTCGATCAAACACTAGAAATTAGTATGGAATTTCTTGTTATTTTTACTGTTTCTGAAGTGTATAACTGATTCAAAAGTGCTTAACTGGATTATTTTGAACTCTGAGAAGTTACTGTAAATATAGGTTTTAGCTCTTGGATACTGTTTGAAATATGAAGGTGCATTTTTCTGAAAACGGAAATAAGCTTTTTAAAACATTCTAATGAACTTATTAAAGTCGAATACATTTTAAGCAATTTTATGGGGGTAGGCCTACTATGAAGGAAATGATACAAGTCCCGAACGTTTTTAACTGGTTCAGAAGTTTATAACTGATTCAAAAGTGCTTAACTGGCTTATTTTGAACCCTGAGAAATTACTGTAAACATAGGTTTTAGCTCTAGGATACTGTTTGAAACATGAAGGTGCATTTTTCTGAAAACGAAAATAAGCTTTTTAAAACATTCTAATGAACTCAATAAAATCGAATGAATTTTAAGCATTTTACTATGAAGGAAATGATACAAGTCCCGAACATTTTTAACTGGTTCAGGAGTGTGTAAATGATTCAAAAGTGAAAAATGTTAAAATGTATTTTGTTTTCAGTAAACTGCAAATTATGTTAAAAAAAAAGAAAAAAAAGAAGACAACAATCACACAGAGTCAGAAACGGAAACACGCAAACACCCACCCAGACACACAGTCAAATAGCGTGAGAGAGACAAAAACACATACATAGACATAAATTCAGACATGCAAACCGACAAAGACATGCACTAGGACATGCAGACATCCGCCCAGACACACAGTCAAAAAGAGTGAGAGGGACAAAAATACATGCAAACACATAAGTTCAGACATGCAAACCGACAAAGACAGGCACTGGGACATGCAAACATCCACCCAGACATACAGGCAAAGAGAGTGAGATAGACAAAAACACATACAAACACATAGATTCAGACATGTAAACCAACAAAGACAGGCACTGGGACAAGCAAACACCCACCCAGAAACACAGGTTAGAGAGTGAGAGAGACAAAAAAGAAATACAAATAAATAGATTCAGACATGCAAATTGACAAAGATATGCACTGGGACATGCAAACACCCGCCCAGACACATAGGCTTAGAGAGTGAGAGAGAGAGACAAAAAACAAACAAATAAATACATAGATTCAGACATACAAACCGACAAAGACATGCACTAGGACATGCAAACATCCACCCAGACACATATGCTTTAGAGAGTGAGAGAGACAAAAACACATACAAATACATAGATTAAGACATACAAACCGACGAAGACAGGCACTGGGACATGCAAACACCCGCCCAGACACACAGGCTTAGACAGTGAGAGCGACAAAAACACATACAAATACATAGATTCAGACATACAAACCGACAAAGACATGCACTAGGACATGCAAACATCCACCCAGACACATATGCTTTAGAGAGTGAGAGAGACAAAAACACATACAAATACATAGATTAAGACACGCAAACCGACAAAGACAGGCACTGGGACATGCAAACATTAGCCCAGACACACAGGCTTAGACAGTGAGAGCGACAAAACACATACAAATACATAGATTCAGACATACAAACCGACGAAGACAGGCACTGGGACATGCAAACACCCGCCCAGACACACAGGCTTAGAGAGTGAGAGAGACAAAGTACTTAACATATTTTACTTTTTAAACTCCCAAGTACTGAATAAACATAAGCAATATGAACATTGTTGCATCAAGCCGCAATTGGTAAAAAATTAAACCAAATAATCATCAGTGAATTAAAAAAAGAAAATACAGTAGATAATCATATCAACTAGTCTAAATATGACAAAAGACGGTAAAACAATTAAACGACGCTTTCGTCCGCTTGTCTTGAATTCAGATCACTCTCAACAAATGGTTCATTTATACTCCGATATGCATAAATATCAGAAACAAGGAGATTATTCAACCACGGATTTTTTTTTACTTCATTACATAAAACAAAATGCTTAAAAGAATGGATAATTAATCAAAATTTAAATTATTAGTTACATACGCTATATATTATCAGAGAAAAATTGACACAAAGATTAAGGATAACCAGCGTCACATAAATTGGACTCTTACGAAAAGAGACTAAATCATCAATCAATTTAAAATTGCAACAATTACAATGTTAACGCAATTACAGCTGACTTGATTAAATAAGCAACCGACGATAAAATTATAAACTCCCACTTCCCAGATTTGAGGTAGGAAAGGCTTTCCCCATTTTTATTAGGTCTTTATTTATTTGTAACCCGTCTATAACAAAAGGAAAACACAGACGGAGTATAAACGAAAGAAAAAAGAAAGGACGAGGCACTAGGGCGAACAAAATTAAATGGACAGCGATTCACTGCCGTAGCAAACGGTACCAAGGATGGGAAGTAACTTTATCGTTGTACCGTTTAATTTGTTCAATTATAGCTGCCGTCGGGTCCGCAATTTTAAAATTTCTAACAAGGTGCGAATTTCTTGTCCACGGGGGGAGCCACAATAAGAACTTCGCATACTTAAAAAACGCAGATCTGAGCTTTCTTTTCTCTGGCTCGGGAAAAATTTTCCAAAATGGGCTTAGATACAGGAAATGGGTAAGGGATACTGTGTTATAAAGTCGAGCGAGAATTAAACGAATGAAACGGATTTTAGATGAAACTACTCTACTGTAAGCAAAAGCCAGGCGTTTCTGGAGATGATCAATAAGAAGGGAGCGGATAGTTTTGAGATCCTTTCCAATTGGTAAACCAAGGTAAATAATTTTCGGGATAGGGGCTACAGATAATTCTCCGAGCCCCACAGACGAGACCTCGTCTTGGCGCTAGTTGAACAGAAGAATCTCCGACTTCTGCGGGTTAGATTCAAGGCCAATGCGACTGTAATAGAGAATGTGTTCTCTGTACCTGCGACTGTGCGGCTGGGGTTTAGAATGTCATCGGCGTAGGCTATGATTGTAACGTATATGCCATGAGCTATGCATGTTGTCTCGATAGTAGACTGTGGCTCAATAATACAGTTACTAAAGGCACAAGAAGATGTGATTGATCTTTGTCGAGCACCCTTTTTTACTGGGACTACAAGATTCCCTCGGTAGGACAGCATCACGTCTGGTGTATCTTCAGTGAGGGCTCGACCATCGCCAGGAAGTAGGAGTTCAGCCTGTAGGTGGTCGTACATGTCTTTAATGGGTAGTAAGATATCCTTCTGTACACCTCTCTTTCCCATATCCAGAATGAGTTGGTCATCGAGAAGTGAGTCGTAGGCACGGTGGACGTCATGTAGACCTATAGTAATGGACTCCTTCGATTCATCAGCGTCAATCAAGACTGAAGCCAAAGCAGAAATGGCGTGGCCGCAACCAAGACCCTTCTGGAACCCAAACTGGATAGGGGGAGTCCAGCATTTTTCCTGGATTTCATCAATGACCCAAAGTTCGAAGACTTTGCAAAGCGTTGGTGCCACTGTGATCGGTCTGAACGAAGCACATTCCGAAGCCCTTTTTTCTTTCTTCGGGACTGGCCTAAGAGACCCAGTACTGAATGCCGATGGTACGAGTCCAATGGTTAAGATCATCTGAAAGAGAAGAGTTAGGTGTCCCATGAAAGTCAGGCTGCAATGGCTAAGGTGAAGGGCGGATACACGGTCAATGCCAACCGACTTCTTTTTTTTCAACCGTCGGATCGCGGACGCCACCTGTGATTGGGTAACTAGGAAATATATATATCTGGAATTTATGAGAGGAGGGATGAAAGCTTTTCTTGAACAGAAATGTTAATATCCTGTTTTGGGGCTGAAAACTCATCAAGGTTATAGTTTATCTATGTTAAAGATGGGATATCTGACTCGGGACCCACTGACTCCCTCTTATCAAACATTTTCCATAGCATATTAGGATTTTTAATTGCTTTTTCAGAAAGCTTAGATTTTAACTGCGCGCAGTGAAGAGCAAGTTCCTTCCGAAACCTATGCTTAGATGCAACTCTAATCTCTTTAACTACTCCTGAGTGTGGTCTACCACATTCCTTCCATATACCGTGCCAGAAGGTAAATCGGTCGCCTGCTAATTGTAACACAGGGTTAGAAGACCATCCCTTTTCTTGAGTTCCTTGTTTGACGTGCATCTCTTTCATTACAATGAGAGAATTTCATAAGTAGGTCAAACGGTACAAGAATTTTTGACACAACAAGATCACAAGAATCTTGAAACTTTTCTTTATCAATTTTACGCCAAACCGGAACCTCATGCCACCTCTGAGTGAAAGCCGACGAATTATTTAAAGCGGAAAACGAGATAGGCCTACTGATAATACACTGAACTGGGAAATGACCCGAAGTGAAACTATTCGGAAGGACAAGAACCTCACGGACTGGCAAAGAACTAGAGCTAACAATATGGTCTAGATTGGACGTAGAACCAGATTGGTGGATATACGAAAAGTCCTGGTTTTTCCGGTGAATAGTAAAGCGGTTCTCAAGTATCCCTATTAGAATGCAACCCTGACTGTTTTGGACATTAATATCAACTTCCAAATTACAGTTAAAGTCACCCAAGATTATGCACTCAAGGGACTCGCGCTCGGCTTTCTTAAGGAAATGGGCTAGTTTGGCAGCACTTATAGCAAAAGCACCATCAGATTTGTCGTCACGGTAATCAGTTGGAAGGTACACATTTATAACTAGCAGGTTATCTAGTCTAGTTCCAAGAAAATTGGCACTGTTATCGTATACTTCGCACGCAAGACGATTGCTAACCAACGTGGCAATACCGCCAGACGGACGGCCCCACGGAGATGACCGTTTTGCAGGCACGGAAAACACAGAGTAGAACAGCCAGAGATTTAGCAGGTTTAGGCCAGCTTCTGTGATGAAATGTTCTTGCAGTCATATCACATTATATTTATTCACAAACTGGTCAACCACAAGAGACCGCTCGGGAAAATTTCCGTTTATATTCCAAGAGAATAATGAAATGTTAGAGATTTCATTATTCAGCATGTTAATGAGATGCCTTTTGCTGGTTTTCCAGACATGTCACGCTATAGCAGGTATGAGCCGCTTTCTTGCACGAAACGCAAAACATAGCACGAGTACACTTTTCTGCATCATTCTTTTTGGAGATGAGGTCAGACGCGCAAAATCTGGAGCAGAGAGGGCTATTGGTGCACTCGGCAGCTAGGTGACCTTTGTTGTGGCAAGAGTAGCAACGACGGGGTAAGAAACGGAATTCTTCAGCGGGTAGTTTTTCGTAATAGATCTTCACAGAGTCCATAAGAAATTTATCCAGATCCAATCGACAGCTGGAACATACCTTGAACGTACGGGAACTGCCAAGCTGTTCAGACTTCGTAGATCTGGGGATCAGTGTAGTTAGCTCATCTGCTGATACGTCAGAGGGGACTCGTTTCACTGCACCAATATAGTTAGGGCTCTTTATGGCAGCAGAAATTTGCGGCTGGTTGGTCTTGATTGACTGAACAATGGTTGCAGCTGTGTCTTTCGAACAAACCACTATTTTCCAGTCCGATTTGACTTTCCGTAATTTAGATATGTCACTAGTTTCCGCACATACCAAATCTATGAATCTCTTCCTAGCACTCGGGGTATCAAGCGACTCGGGCAGATTTTTCAAAACGATTCCATAGGAGGGCTTATCCGGCTGATTTGAAGCGCTTGGCAATTCGATGGGTTCGTTGGCATTAATAGCAAAAAGGTTCTTAATAACTCGAGACAATAGCTACGGTTGCTGCGGTAGCTTCACTAGTAGCTGGGACTGAGCAGGGAGAACCAATAGCAAAGGTTGGCAATTTGGTCTTTTTGACGTGAGCTTGGTGAATCCATCTGCAAATGTCCATAAAATTATCTTCATCTTTTGCGTGAATTTACAGCGTGTTGTAAAGTGCATTAGTTGATGGAGCAATTCTTTGGCTTTCAGAATTTCGTCTGGTGTGAAAAAGCCGACGCCTGTATCAACTGTTCCCTCCAGTTTTTCTCTTCTTTCCATACTACGGCTCATGAAGTTCAACACAGCATTGAAGAATAATTTGTCCTCCATTTCCGTTGACATCCCGAAAACAACGCGGTACTTTCGACGCACCTTAAGGAAAGGTTGAAATTTGCTTCTAAGATCTGCCTAATAAAATCTTCTATTGGCAACCTCCAATCAGCAAAACTGAGCTAAAATAATTATTCACAGGGGAAATCACATAACCAAACCATAACCATAGATAAGCAAACCATAACCAAACCATATATAAGCCGAAACCATCCCAATAATAACCAAACCATAGATAAGCCGATTATAAAAAATCTACAAATAAGTGTCCACTGGGAAATTACTCACAATGTAAAACAGAGTTTATCCAAAAAAGAGTTCTTTACACCACACTCCTCTAGATCAAGACTGAGTCAAATACATAGATTCCGACATACAAACCGACAAAGACATGCACTAGGACATGCAAACATCCGCCCATGCACTTATGCTTTAGAGAGTGAGAGAGACAAAAACAGATAGAAATATAAAGGTTCAGACATGTAAAGCGACAAAGACAGGCATTGGGACAAGCAAACACCCGCCCAGACACACAGGCTTAGAGAGATAGAGAGAGTGAGAGAGATAGAGAGAGAGAGAGAGAAAACGCATACAAATACATAGATTCAGACATACAAACCGAAAAAGAAAGGCAATGGGACATGCAAACACCTGCCCAAACACTCAGGCAAAGAGAGTGAGAGAGACAAAATGCATACACATACATAGATTCTGACATACAAACCGACAAAGACGGGCACTGGCACATGCAAACGCCTACCCAGACACACAGGCAAAGAGAGTGTGAGAGACAAAAACGCATACAAACACATAATTTCAGACATGCAAACCGACAAAAACAGGCATGGGCATATGCAAACACCCTCCCAGACACACAGGCAAAGAGAGTGAGAGACAAACACGCATACAAACACACAAATTCAGAGATGCAAACCGACAAAGACAGGCAATAGGACAAGCAAACACCCGCCCAGAAAAACAGGCAAAGGGACTAAGAGACCAACAGGCATGCAAATATATATATTCAAACAGACAAACCGACAAAGACAGGCACTAGGATATCCCAACACCCGCCCTGACAAACAGGCTTATAGAGTGAGAGAGACAAAAAACATACAAACACATAAATTTAGACATGCAAACCGACAAAATTAATCACTGGGACAGGCAAACACCCGCCCAGACACACAGGCAAAGAGAGTAAGAGAGACAAAAACACATACAAATACATAAATTCAGACATACAAACCAACAAAGACAGGCACTGGGACAGGCAAACACCCGCCCAGACATACAGACAAAGAGAGTGAGAGAGACAAAAACAAATACATAGATTCAGACATACAAACCAACAAAGACAAACTCTGGGAGAAGCAAACACGTGCCTAGACACACAGGCAAAGAGAGGGAGAGAGACAAAAACACATACAAATACATAGATTCAGACATATAAACAGACAAAGACAGACAATGGGACAGGCAAACATCCGCCCAGACACACAGGTAGAGAGAGTGAGAGAGACAAAAACACATACAAATATATAAATTCAGACATACAAACCGACAGGCAAACACCTGCCCAGACATACAGGCAAAGAGAGTGAGAGAGACAAAAACATAGATTCAGATATACAAACCAACAAATACAGGTACTGGGCCATGCAAACAACCGCCCAGACACATATGCATAAAGAGAGAGAGGAAAAACACATACAAATATATAGATTCAGACATACAAACCAACAAAGACAGGCAGTGGGACAAGCAAACACCCACCCAGACACACAAGCAAAGAGAGCGGGAGAGACAAAAACACATACGAATATATAGATTCAGACCTACAAACCGACAAACACAGACAATGGGACTAGAAAACACCTGACCAGACACACAGGCAAAGAGAGTGAGAGAGACAAAAACATATACAAATACATAGATTCAGACATACAAACCGACAAAGACAAGCACTGGGACAGGCAAACATCAACCCAGAATCAAAGGGAAAGAGACTGACAGACAAAAACACATACAAATACATAGATTCAGACATACAAAACAACAAAGAAAGGCACTGGGACAGGCAGACACCCGCCACTACACACAGGCAAAGAGGGTGAGAGAGACAAAAACACAGACGAACACATAGATTCAGACATAAAAACTGACAAAGACAAGCACTGGGACAGGCAAAACCCAGCCCAGACACACAGGCAAAGAAAGTGAGAGACAAAAAACACAGACAAATACATAGCATCAGACGAACAAACCAACAAAGAAAGGCACTGGGACAGGCAGACACCCGTCCATACACACAGGCAAAGTGAGTGAGAGAGACAAAAACACACATAAACACATAGATTCAGACATACAAACCGACAAAGACGTGCACTGGGACATACAAACACCTGCCTAGGCACATAGGCTTAGAGAGTGAGAGAGAGAAAAAAATACAAGCAAATACATAGATTCAGACATACAAACCAACAATAACAGGCACCGGGACAAGCAAACACCCGCCCAGACATACAGGCAAAGAGAGTGAGAGAGACAAAAACACATACAAATATATAGAGTCGGACATACAAACCGACAAAGACAGGCAGTTGGACAAGCAAACACCCGCCCAGACACACAGGCAAAGAGAGTGAGAACGACAAAAACATACAAATTATAGATTCAGACATACAAAGCGACAAAAACAGGCACTGGGACACGCAAACACCCGCCCAGACACACAGGTAAGAGAGAGAGTGAGAGACAAAACACATACAAATATATATATATATATATATATATATATATATATATATATATATATATATATATATATATATATATATATATATATATATATATTCAGACATAAAAACCAACAAAGAAAAACCCAGGGACAGGCAAACATATGCCCCGACACACAGGCAAAGAGAGTGAGAGAGACAAAAAACATACAAATGCATAGATTCAGACACACAAACCGACAAAGACAGGCACTGGGACAAGCAAACACCCGCCCAGACAAAGAGGCACAGAGACTGGGAGAGACAAAAACACATACAAATATATAGATTCAGACATAAAAACCAACAAAGACAGGCACTGAAAGAAGCAAACACCCGCCCCGACACACAGGCAAAGAGAGTGAGAGAGACAAAAAAACATACAAATATATACATTCAGACATAGAAACCGACAGACAGGCAGTGGGACAAGCAAACACCCACTCAGATACACAGGCAAAGAGAGTGAGAGAGACAAAAACACAAACAAATATATAGTGTTGGGTTACATTAATTTAACTATTTTTAAGTTAGATTCATTTAGTTTAGGCTAGCATGGGTGACCCGAGTATCTGCAGCCAACCTAAAATCATCACTTTTTTCAAATAACTTCATTTAAGTTGGAATCATTTAGATTCACTTAACGTGGTGCTCCCATCTTGCCAAACCCAGGGTGCCCAAAGCCAACCTGGCGCACACCGACTACCTACAGTAAACATTTTTTTATTAACTAGGTTACATTATGTTAACAGTTTTTTCTCCTCTAGTTATAGATGGCAGCACATCCGGTCAGACACTCATAGTGAGAGAGACATGCAAAAAGTTAGCTTCATTTAGGTTCACTTAGTGGCACACCACTCATTTCTTCATAGTACTCCCGTAATATTGCTTAAAATGTATTCGACTTTATTAAGTTCATTAGAATGTTCTAAAAAGTTTATTTCAGTTTTCAGAAAAATGTGCCTTTATGTTTCAAACGGTATCCTAGTGCTAAAACCTAATTTTACAGTAACTTCTCAAGAGTTCAAAATAAGCCAGTTAAGCACTTTTGAATCAATTATACACTTCTGAAACAGTTAAAAAAACAAGAAATTCCATACTAATTTCTAATGTTTGATCGAGGTGCTGTAATTTATTCAACATACATATCAAACGAATTCTTTTAATGATTAATTTATTTTGTTTGACTTAATCCTTAATGTCTTTTGTTTCGACTAGATGTTTCTATTTAGCTTTGGACACAAAATTAGTTATGGGTTAACCCCTTGCCAAAAAAATCATTTGTTCCGCAAATTTCATGCCTATTGTCGAAGTTGAGATGTATTGAGTATGTCATTAAGATACTAGAGGACAAAGCTTATAAAGAATGGTGAAATACAAGGATTTCTAAGGATTGTTCTGGATTTCTATATTAAAATTATTTTCTTGGCGCCTACGACTTGCATACTACAATGCTAAACAATATTTTATATTTCTCACGCTCCTCATTTGGCACTTGTTTATTATACCGACCACAGCCACGAAGTGAAGCTAAGTCAATCGACTTGTGAAAGGATAAAAATACTCTAGTCATATTCTAACATTTATATCACGTGCGTGTGAGTAGCCATTCCCTCAGACACACGGTTAGTTGGTAAGCAATTTTAACCCTTTACCGATTTCATTCTATCCAAATAAAAAAAAATCAATAATGATGTAACATGTCCATGCAAGAATAATGTGACAAATTCCTGAAGACTCAATCTGTCAATAATCTGTAATCTGTCACATTGCCCCTAGTACTTTAGAACAGATTATTCTTAGAGACTCCTTATTTGGAGCCCCGTTAGTAACATGAGTAGATTTTATGTCATAGGCTATTTTTAGATCCAGGGTGAAATGTATAGATATGTTACTACTAATTATTATGGTAGAGAACCCTTAACTGGAGGTTTACAAGAACCTCTCCCGTATACTCCCTCTCCCAGCCCCTTAGCAACTTCCATAATCGCCTGCTCAACAGCAGGCTACTTCAACATTAGCAGGGCTAGTGGGTTACAAGAACGTCATAGAGATGTTTAATGACTCCATCGAACAGAATTTAAAATTGCTAGTGCCCTTATTAAGGGACCAACAAGATTGGAGGGCAGCTAGCCCCCTTCCCTCTGCCCCCCGAACGAAATTTTGAGATAGCCACTTCGTTCAACATTATTATTATTAGGATGTTCGGGTCGTATCTCAGGTCTTCAAGGCTCACTACCTCTAAACCTCAAAAACTAAGCTTGGGGGACCAATGATGGGTTTGACCTCACCATCCTTACCATATATATGTTGCCAGCTGCCGGACTTCTCCTTTCCTTACTATTTCCTCTAGTTTAACAATAATATTATGAAATATCTCAAGCCGGTGCCTTGTTCAACATAGTTCAAAGGTCCAATAAATATGCTTTTGGTGATTATATGATCCTCCAAAGTCCCTGGGGAAAGGGCTGTGCGCGGTAGCATATATCGATATAACTAGTGCAAATAAACCAGCTGTGGACACTTCCCTATGTTTATAGGATTATAGAAAACTAGCGCTTTACTGAAAACACAAAACAACATGGGAGCTTTGGTACAGAAAAAACAATTCATTTAAGGACACTTTTATCAGTATAAAAACAAAGCATTTAAAATTGTTGTTTTTTTTTCGTTTAATTTGGCATCACTTCTGCAAAATGAGCTCAGTCGTTTTGAATCTGAAAAGGACATTTCATGATTATTTTGTAGACAAGTTCGAATTGAAGCAATCTTGGCAGTATTAGGACTACAGAATCGCTTTAGAATGTGTATCATAACTTAAAATTCTCTGTTGTATAGAGAGAAATAACCAGATTTCCAAAGTTCATATTATGGTTTATTTGTTTTCATTTCGAGTAATACTAGGTGAGAGCAAGATGTTACCTGTTAACTCAATCCATCATTTGTTTATGTTTTTTAATGACTTTGCACTTATTAAAATAATATTTATTTTTACGCCTAAGTTTTTAAGATAAATTTAATTGTATACTGACAGTTACTGATATCAAAGCTTGTGTAAGACTATAAAAAGTGTTCTAAATTAGTTTGTTGTTGTGAGGCAAAGTACTCAATTTTTACTCCTAAATCAATATTCCTGTTTTTTGTACTTGGCTTTTGTGTTTTCAGTAAAACGCTAGTTTTCTATAATCCTACAAATATAGTGAAATGTCACGAGCTGGTCTATTTGCACTATTTTTATCGATATATGTTAGATAGGCTGTGAAGTCATAATTTTTGCACGTTTTAAGTTTCAGCTCGCTCTTAACTTCCTTCAGAAAACTTATACTTTTTTTTTAATTAATATAATTCAGTAAACAACCAAGAATTTTCACATAGATAGGCCCACTGAAATATCTAAATGACACATTGGCATAATCCCCATTTTATTCTTTAATTTCAAGTTAAAAGGCGGTGAATCAGCAATTTTAATTGAACTAAGATATTCTGACGTGGATTCACATGAATTCAATTCCTCTTTCCTTTTATCCTTCATATACACCAAAATAACTTCATTCCATTCCAGGGTGGTTAAGAAATTCAGTTATCCTTCTTGTGACTGTAGATGCTAAAATAGCATTTCTTCATTCTAGGGTGAAAAATCGGCAATTTTAATCGGATTAAAGAATTCTGACGAGAATTCAATTTATTCTTCCTGTTTATCCTTCACAGTCTCATGCACGCTAAACTAACACGTTCCTTCATTCCATTGTAACTTTGATCTGTCTCCTAACTGTAGATTTCGTTTTGCAACGTTTTCCTTTGCTATTCAACCTGATTTTTTTTTCCTTGTTCCATGCCTGATTTTACCTGTTCGGAGTCATTAATCATCTTGTGTAGTTTTTTATGCATCATAGGTACTAAAAACGATATGAAAACTGCTGGGGGAAAATGACGTAATTTCCGCTCTTAAAATGTATATAAATATGACTTCAGTCACATGAACTTTTTTTTTCCCAAATTGAGGCTTATAACGAATCTTCTCAAACTCGTGACCTATCTAGCTCGTTTTTTTTCAGGCGAGAAAATCCTAGGGTATCAATTGAAAAAAAAAAATGGATGTGTTTTCAACAAAAAATGTATAAATATATACATACATCCATAGATACATACACAGTTGTTCGTTTTAAGATATAAAAATAAGATATAAATATACATTTATACATAAAAATAACATTTTGGTTTTGATTCATCTAGACATGGACTGAAACCTTCAACTTAACCCCCTTAGCTGTTCTCTAAATATTGCAGTTACGCCATTTAACAGCATCGATAAGATATACCCTTAGCCGTCATGACTTGATGAGATCATGCTAAACTCTTAGCATTTGTTTTTACTGGCTTTGGAATAATGCAGGCAAATCTTGGTTGTAGCGGTATTACTTACAAAAAGAAAAAACAAAAGTCCCTTGGTATGACGTTTTCTATGTCTAGTTCACCATATTTAGCCAGTTTTGACACTTATGAGGGGATAATCCTCCCGTTTTGGAGGAGAGTTCCATGGCTATATTCCTGGACTAACTGCTATTAAAGGATGTATTACTGTGTTTGCAGTTACTATATTCACTTAAAAAGGGCACCACATATGATAATTTCCTTCCAATACATTTAAGACTTCGTCTCACCTATCACAGTATATTATGGCTCAAGAACAAGCAATTATCATTATATTTGGCTCCAGGCAAAAATTATACCTTGTGATTTTTTTATTTTTTGATATGATTAAAAATTCATGCCGTAGAGAGATTTCAATAAAACCAAAATTAGAACCAAGGGAATCTCAACTGAAAACAAATCTGGTTGCATTGATTTTAATGCCTATTTTTTTCTATCGTTCAGGAACTAAATTCTTACTCTGCAAAGACTGGCGCTTTTTAGGAATCCTGGTTAAAATGGTGACTTCGATTTTTATTATTATTATTATTTTAATAAAACTGACAAAAAAAACTAACTCAACAAAATAATACTTGTTCTCAGTAAAGTGCGAATGGCCTGCTGGTCTTTAGGAGGTTTTAGGGAACATTAGCCCTACTCCTGTTTGTGGTAGTTTCTGTGGTAGTTAGTCCGAAAAATGATCAGAGAAACCAAAAAAAACTAAATAAATTTGTTTTTTTTTCATTTTTGATTCATTTTTGTTTCACAGAAATTATTTCACTGAATATTACATTTAGAGTACATCATTGGACTAATTACACTTTGATCTGACCATTTGACAGGCAAACGTGGTCATTGTACTGCTGATTCCGGTTTTCTCTTTGCTAGGGACCAGCTAAAAAAAAAAGTACCAATGGCTTTTCTTCTTTGTAGTCACGGTTGCACTGGAAACAGGTAAAGAACGGACCACGGCCCACGCTCTTTAAAAGAAAACTGGCTAGTAAGAAAATTACAGCAAGAAATGCTCTAGCTGGGTGATGTGACTTATAGGAAACACAGCGAACTAGACACAGCTAATGCCATATCTAGCGGTTTTTTTCTCTTCTTTTTTAAAGTAATAGTACTACAACCTTGATTTGTTATTCCTAAACCAGCAAAAAACATTTTACTAGGAATTTAGCATGATCATAGGCAGCGCGCTAGCGCTGCCTAAGTAAAGAACGATGTGGGCACAATGTTTTGTTTTTTGGTTCTCCATACCCGGGAAACTTCGTATCGAGGGAGTTGTCGTAGAAACTTCGAAAAGAGCTCATTCGATTGGAAATTGGAGTGGATAGTGCCCTTTTTAATAGTCGAAAGTGATTGGAGGGTAACTAGCCCCCCCCCGCCCATCATTCCCCCAAACACATCCAATCAAAATTTTGAGATAGCCATAAAATTTTGAGATATCCATTTTGTTCAACGTAGTTGAACGTTCTGGAAATTAGGTCCTTTAGGATGATAATCCCCTCAGAGCCCTCGGTGCATGGGTTGTAAGTTATGCCCTGGGGGCATATAAGGTTTATATAGAAAGTTGTTGTATAAATCATAGGCAGCGCGATCGCCCTGCCTAAGTAAGAACGGGGACACTCGAGAACGAGACAAGAAACGGGGACTAATTAAAGAGGAGGAAACTCCCCCACAGTCCTCAGGGCAATGGTTTTAAGTTATGCCCTGGGGGCATATAAGAAGGATGTTGGCACAATGTATTATTTATTAATTTTTTCCTTTAGAGCAGGGCACTTCGTATCGAAGAAGTTGTCGTAGAAACTTCAAAAAGCGCTCATTCAATTGAAAATTGGAGTGGCTTGTGCCCTTTTTAATAGTCGAAAGTGATTGGAAGGCGACTAACACCCCTTCCACGCCCACCATTACCAAAAACACATCCAATCAAAATTTTGAGATAGCCATTTTTTCAGCGTAGTTGACTTCCAGAGAGAAATTATGTTTTTGAGGACAGTCCCCCTTAGGGCAAGGGTTGTAAGTTATGCCTTGGGGGCATATAAGGTTTCTTATAGAAGGCTTTGTCGTAGAAACTTTAAAAAAGGCTCATTCGACAGGAAATTCAAAGGGCTAATGCCCTTTTAAATAGTCAAAAAGTGATTAGAGGGCAACTAACCCGCCTCTCACGCCCACCTTTTCCCCAAGCACATCTAATCAAAACTTTGAGATAGCCATTTTATTCAACGTAGTTTTAAGTTCTGGAAATTAGGTCTTTGAGGATGACACCCCCCCCCCCACAGCCCTCAGGGCAAGGGTTGTAAATTATGCCCAGGGGGCATATAAGGTTTTTATGTAACGCGTTGTCGTAGAAACTTCAAAAAGGGCTCATTCGATTGGAAATTGAAATGGCTAGTGCCCTTTTTAATAGTTGAAAGTGATTGGAAAACAACTAACACCCCTTCCACACCCACCATTTCCCCAGACACATCCAATAAAGATTTTGAGATAGCCATTTTGTTCCACGCAGTTCAAAGTTCAGGAAATTATACCTTTGAGCAGGACACTCCCCTCACAGTCTTCAGGGCAAGGGTTATAAGTTATGCCCTGGGGGCATATAAGGTTTTTATTGAAAGCTTTGTCGTAGAAATTGAAAAAGGGTTCATTCGATTGGAAATTCAAAAGTGATAGTCGAAAGTGATTTGAAGGCAACTAACCCCCCTCTCACGCCCATCTTTTCTCCAAACACATCGAATCAATATTTTAGATAGCCATTTTATTCAACGTAGTTGAAAGTTTTGAAAATTACGTCTTTAAGGATGACGACCCCTCCCTTCCCCCCCCCCACAGCTCTCAAGGCAAGGGTTGTAAGTTATGCCCTGGGGGCGGATAAGGTTTTTATTGAAAGTGTAGAAACTTCAAAAGGGCTCATTCAATTGGAAATTGAGAGGGCTAGTGCCTTTTTTAATAGTTGAAAGTGATTAGAGATCGACTAACGCCCCTCTCAAACCCACCATTTTCCCAAACACTAAAATCAAAATTTTGAGATATCCATTTTGTTGAACGTAGTTGAAAATTCTTGAAATTAGGTCTTTTAGGATGATAACCCCCTCAGACCCTCAGTGCAAGGGTTGTAAGTTATGCCCTGGGAGCATATAAAGTTTATATAGAAAGTTGTTATAGAAATTTCAAAAAGGGCTCATTTTATTGGAAATTGGAATTGCCCTTTTTAATAGTCGAAAGTGAGTGGAGAGTAATTAACCCCCACCCCCTCTTACGCCTACCATTTCCCCAAAAACATTCCGTCAAAGCTTAGAGATAGCCATTTTGTTCAACGTAGTTGAAAGTTCTGAAAATTATGTATTTAAGGATGACAAACCCCCCAGAGCCCCAAGGGCAAAGGTTGTAAGTTCTGCCCTGGGGGCATATAAGGTTTTTATGGATAGAATTCTCGTAAAACTTCAAAAGGAGCTCATTCAATTCGAAATTGAGAGGGCTAGTGCCCTTTGTAATAGTCGAAAGTGATTGGAGGGTAACTAGCCCCCCTCTCACGCCCACCATTCCTCCAAACACATCAAGTCAAAATTTTCAGATAGCCATTTTGTTCAACGTAGTAGAAAGTTCTGGAACTTAGGTCTTTTAGAATGAAACCCACCCCCAGCACTCAGGGCAAGGGTTGTAAGTTATGACCTGGGGTATATAATATTTTTATTGAAAGTTTTGTCGTAAAAACTTCAAAATGGCTGATTTGATTGGAAATTGAAAGGGCCAGGGCCATTTCTAATAGTTGAAAGTGATTGGAGACCGACTACCGCCCCTCTCACGCTCACCATTTCCCCAAACACATCCAATCAAAATTTTGAGATATCCATGTTGTTTAACGTAGTGGAAAGTTCTGGAAATTCGCTCTTAGAGGATGACAACCACCCTAACAGACCTTAGGGTAAGGGTTGTGATTTATGCCCTGGGGGCATATAAGGTGTTTATAGAAAGCGTTGTCGTTTCCAAAAGGACTCATTCGATTGGAAATCGAAAGGCCTTGTGCCCTTTTTAATAGTCGAAAGTGATTGGAAGGCCTGACATTTTTATAGTACAGGTCGAAGTAGGTATAATGTATTATTTTTTGTTGTTGTTGTTGTTTAGACCAGGGCACTTCGTATCGAAGGAGTTGTCGTGGGAACTTCGAAAAGGGCTCATTCGATTGAAAATAGAAAGGGCTGATGCCCTTTTTAATAGTCGAAAGTGAGTTGAGGGCAACTAATCCCCCTTCCACTCCCACCCTCCCACGCCACTCCTCCCATTTCTGCTCTTAAAATTTAACCAAATCAAAATAGCGTAAGTGTATCCAAGCTATCAAAGAAAGTAAACAGATTTTTTTTGCGAATGGTATCAAGTTTTTCATTTCAGGTCAACTAGAGGAGGTATAAAACTAAATTAAACAGTAATATTTGTGTCCAGATTTTTAAAAGGGTGTATGTGGTTAAAAATTGCTGAAAATTTTTCTCCAGCATACAAATAGCAGGCCAAACTATAAAGTCTTAAAAACCGAAAATATTTGAAGTATTATTATCTTTTTCCCTGAAAAGACTATGTCAATACAAAACGAACAGATATTAATTAAAAAAACTTTTCCCACAAAATAAGTTTTTCAAAGAAAAGGAAAGAACTCCATTAAACAAAAAATGAGCAAAGATAAAATCAAATAATCTACCAAGCGTGAAACTACCACAAATCAGCATCGATAAATAAATGAAACCCAAAACGAACAGAAATTACAATTATTAACTGAGTCAAACTCAAACGAGCAGAAATTAACATAAGTTGGGCGCAAAATCCCTATGCCTTCCCAAGGCCAGAACAAAATTTGCACTTTACTGAAAAAATATAAATGAATGTGCATTGTCAGTTTAATACACATATACTGATATTTAGTAATCAAAATGTTAATATTATTTGATTTATTAAAGTTATAAAAGTAAAAAAAATATTTTTTTCAGTAAAGTGCAAATTTTGTTCTGGCCTTGGGAAGGCATAGGGGTTTTGCACCCAACTTATGTTAATTTCTGCTCGTTTTGAGTTTGCCTCGGTTAATAATTGTAATTTCTGTTCGTTTTGGGTTTCATTTATTTATCGATGCTGATTTGTGGTAGTTTCACGCTTGGTAGATTATTTGATTTTATTTTTGCTCATTTTTTGTTTAATGGAGTTCTTTACTTTTCTTTGAAAAACTTATTTTGTGGGAAAAGTTTTTTTTTAATTAATTTCGTGAAGTAATGATTGTTAAGGGTATTTATTTAAAAATTTCCACGCTATACTAAGGCGAATTTTAATCTAAATAAAACATAAGAGCCCACTTCACTCTTAACTAGGACAGCGCTATGGCGCTGCCTATGTTTGACTTATGCCCACCAAATATATTTAAATCGTTCACTAGTTTTTACCAATGATTTTCTGAAATCTATCTAGTTTTGAACAGGTGTCTTTATGCCCCTGCACATCCTTTAATTTATCGGGTCACTCGTAACCTGATTTATTTCTTCGAAGATATATTACGCGACAGAACAACTATGCCAAAGGTTACATGAAAATACAAGCAGTGAAGGATGATGTAAATCAACCTGCTGCTTCACCTGAACAGCAGCCTCGGTTAGAAGACAAGCGACAATATGAATCAAAATAAAGGATTGTGTGGTTAGCAGACCCACGAAACCGAGTATCAGAACGTGTCAAAATGAAAGTGTCAAAGGATTGTACTGTTAAAAGACAAGGGAAAGCAAGAATCAGAACAAGTCAAAAATAAAATAGAAGAAGACAAATTTTACGTAAGAAGAGGAACACCTTCACAATCTTAGTCGCCAACAAGCTGTTGCTTATAACCTAGTAAAAACCTGCAAAGATGCCGTAAACTACGCAAGTATTAATTTCAAGTTTTTCTCGCCCGTCTGTCACCCGCAAAAAGCTATATACATTCACTGTGGATGAGGTTTTGAGGAGGTGGTGGTCCCCCTCATGTACGAAATAATCTCACGACCTGCACACTAGTAGTATCTGAAGTTGAAATACATTGTATACATATGTTTAAATACATATAAACATTTTAAACAGTTTTCTCGGGGGAGGGGGATTTTCTTGGGAAAATTTTCCGAGGGGGCAAACGCCCGTTCCCAATTTTTGGTCCATACCTCTAAAACAAAACAAAACAACAAAGAAGTGAAAGATCAATTTTTACTCTTTTCACAAAAACGTTTCAACAGATGACTTTTGAATTGTGCTTGCATGCCTTTACAAGTGTCAATTAGTTTTTTATTTGCATCAATCAAACTTTCCTTTGACAAGACTCCATCAGTATGATAGAATATAATCTGATTTGATGCTATAAGATATGCCAACACTACGTTACCCTCCATATCAAGACCATCACTACTAGGACAGTATTCATCACTTTGACTGGGGAATATTTTAATCTCATTATGAGCCAAACTTGCACAACTTGATGTAATCAGGTCCCACATAGGTATAGACGCATCAGCAAGAGCAAGTCCTGCTGCATTTAGAGCTGCAGATACGACACCACCATCTTCCTCAAGAACAAGAAAGTTAATATCCAATATAGCTTTTGGGAACATTTCTAAACAGACAACAGATTCAAGTGCAGTTTTTATTAAATCACTAGTTTCAGCCTCTTTATTACTCCGGTCTTGACTCTGGCCTTTGTGTGAGAATGAAGCATATTCGAACTTGCATGATATTTGTCCATTGATACTGAATTCAGACTTCTTTGTTATTTCATGAGGACCAAGTACTGAACAAATAACCTTACTGTTGCCGAGCTCAAAGTACGAAGATCCTTTGGCTCCCCCAGTTAATCCAGTTTGGAAATAAACTTTCTTCATATTGCGTATCCCTCCTAGCTGAAAACAAAGTTTTTTTAATGTAAAAAATTAAAATAAAAAACAAAATAAAAACACTATTTGTTAAGTTTAATGGCTTTGACATAATAGCCTGACAAGAGACAATTACAGCATACATACAGAACTATGCAGATTTGAACACTGAGAGGCATAGAGAGCAAACACAGAGATTAAGTGAAAATAACACCATATTTTTAATTATTGGCTACAAAACTCTTTAATAGCCTGTTTAGTATAGTGGAAATGAAGCATCTCATGCAAACTCTGTACTTCTTGTGTTTTGACTTTGAATAGTCATTTGATCAACTGAGACAATTTACGAAATGGTCTCTGAACACCTGGGAGTTGAAAGAGGTGCATTATATTTATGTTTATTAACTTTGCGGAGAAGATGTAAAGTGGGTATGAGTACCTGCAATTATGAAGGTCAATATCTTTGACAAATTTTGATTTCAGCAGGATGATACATATAACTATTCTACTAAAGCCAGCTATTTAAACGGGCCATCTGTATAATTTTAGGCACTTGTCCCTTGAGCTACACAAAATGTGCAGCAAGTGGCGGCATATTTGTGCCGGCCTATATTGCCTTTTGTTCATTTTGATTAAAATGACAATCTTGATTACTATCCAATCCCTAGCAAAGATACAATAGCCCCCATGGGCAAGGGTTGCCCTACACTCTGTTTTGGACTTAAAAGGGGCATTAGAAAAAATATGTGATTGAATGACCTTTCCTCTAACGAGATTGTGACAATCTAGATACACTTAAAGTCTTATGATCTATTTCAATGTTAGTAGTAGAAGCAGTAGTATAGTAGTTATAGTAGTAGTCATAGTGATAGAAATACTAGTAGTAGTAGCAGCAGTGGCAGTCACACATAGTCACAGTTGCAGTTTCAAGTACTCACAGTCAAAAATAGTCATAGATCCAAGTAGTAAAGGTAGAAGAAACAAGTAGTCACGGTCTTAAGTAGTCAAAATCGCAAGCATTAACGCAAGAAGTCACAAGCAGTTACAGTCGTAAATAACCGCAGTTGCAGTCATAAACAGTCGCAGTAGCAGCGGTATTAATAACAGTAGCAGCAAAAGTAGTAGTTGTAGCAGTAGTAGCAGTTGTAGTTGTAGAAGTCCTGAAAGAGTGAATACCCTCAGCTTTTCCTGAGATATTGCTGATATGCTCTTTTGACAGCCTGTATGTATATATTGTGTTTTAGTTTAGTTCAACATCCCCTGACAGTTTCACCATAATACCCTTGGCCTCAGTAGTGGTAGTAGTCTTTAGTAGTAGAGTAGTCTTTAGAAGGCACTGAAATCTCAGCCCTACTTCTCTTAGTTACTGCTCGTTTTGAGTTTGACTTGTTAATTTATCATAATTTCTGCTCGTTTTGGATTTCATTTATTTACTGCTGCTGATTTATGATAGTTTTACGTTTAAAAATCATTTGATTTGATTATTGCTCACTTTTGGTTTAATGTAGCTCTTTGCTTCTCTTTGAAAAGCTTTTTTGTGGGAAAAGTTTTTTTTTAAATTAACTTCTATTTGTTTTTAATTGATATAGTCTTTTTTATTGATAAAGAAACGACTAATTTAAATCTTTTGAGTTTTTCTCAGGAAGAATCTATATTTTGGCTTACTATTTATATGTTGGGAATTTTTTTATTAATTTCTAATAATATACACCATTTTGAAAATCTGGACACACATGGTATCCTTAGGTTTAATTCTACACCTCCCAACTTTCCCTGAAAAATAAAATTAAATAACCTATTCTGTTTCTAAGACATTTTATTTAAGCTATTTTAACAACCTGGAGGAACTTACACCCTTTTGATCAAGTTCACAAGAAAGAGCAGAAGTAGTAATAGTAGTAGCCCTAAAAGTTTCATATAAATACCCCCATCATTCTTGAGGTATTACTGAGACGTTTTATTGACACTCAGCATGCGCAAAGTAGGTTTTGATTTAGTTTAAAGCAACTTAAGCTTTCCATCACAGTTTCTACATTATGCAGTATTCTAGTCCTAAGATGTCACACCTGGTTATCTTGACAGCCTGGTCTATTTTGACAACCTGGATGCACTTAAACTATTTTCATTGAGTTCAATAGCAACAGAAATAGTAGTGGAAGCAGTGGCAAAAGTGGTAATAATATTGCTAGCCCTGGAAATTTCAGCTTAATACCCTAAGATGTTCCTGGGATATTGCTAATACACCCCTTCAATAACGCATATGTATAGTGTAATTTGATCCAGGTCAACACTGCCTTTGCCATTCTCTGAAAGTGTTACGAATACCCTTAGCATTAGCAATAATAATAGTCATAGAATCAGAAGTAATGGTGGTGATACATCCTTTAGATAACCTGCATGCACTAATGTGTTTTGATTTAGCCCAACATCCCCCTCAACCATCCCTGAAAGTTCCATACATCAGCCTTGGTAACAATAGCACTAACAACAGTAGTATGCACATAGTGCATTTGTAATAGTTCAACATACCCAGCGCTTCCACTTTGTTCCTACTAGATTTCTGTTCCGTCTTTTTGAAAATCCTGAAAATTCTGACACCCGACCATAGAAAATCCGACTATAGGCGCTTTTTTGCGTTCACCAGATAGACTGTTTCAGCTCAACCAGTCAACCAGATTGAGCTCTACTGACGTTTTTGCGAGAAACATTGACAAACCCAGTTGTCATGAAAACTATTTTTGCGTGAAACAAGAGACTGGTTAAAGCTGTGGTTTAACCAAAACTGGCACTGTTTATAAACCTATGTTTGTAACCGTTTGCATGAACTTTCGGCAGAAACTTTAACTGTATGGTGTTTGATGGCAACAATTGAAATTTTTAGGGTTCATATATTGATAATCTAAACATACAGTAGGCCTAACAAATTCACCAAAAGTTGAAAAATATTTAGCTAGGCTATTTTTTTTTGCATATAATGTGTTTAAAATAATCAGAGCACTACTGAGCTTACATCTTTAGAACTCCATATATTACATTAATCAATTTGAGTTTGAAGCTGATCAGCAGAAGAGTTAACTTATAATCACTTTACATAATTTGGGATTCTTTTATTTATTCAATTGTCTAGGTTGTAGATCCTTGGGTGTGCCTAGGGTTAATATTTTTGGTTAATTTGCAGTTCGCAACATAATTAAGCTAGGATCAAAGTGAATAAATTATTTGATGCATTCTGGGTAAAATTCTAGTTTAGCTACTTTATCCTATTTTGGAAAAGAGTTGGGTTAGGAAAAGGAAACTTTTAGGTATGAGTCTACAGACTAAATATGTCCCAGGAAGGTATTTTGAAGTACCTACCTTGGCATTTGCCTAGAAAACTAACTGGAGACAAGGAAACATGTTAAGAAAATAATTCTTACTTTAAAATAGTCAACCTTGCTGTACTTTATCCTCCCCCTCCCCTTATGTGCAAATATATGGACTAATTTGTATCTTAATACATTATGCCACCTGTAACTTTTCTTCCAGTTATTTTTTTGTCACAGTTGATTCAATTTACAGGAACAAGGGTTAAAAAAACTGAAAGACATTGGAAAATTGATAAGATATCTATAATTTGGTCTATATAGTTGTACATTGGGGGGAGGGGGTAAGGTATAGTAAGGCTGCATGCAAAATGTGTTAACTATGATTATTCTGCATATTATGAAATAAGAATAGTTTCCCAAACATGTTTCCTCCTCTCCAGTTAGCTCTCTTGCCAAAAACCTCCACTCCTCCCTTTAGAGGCCTTTGAGCCTTAAAAGTGACCTTTGATGTCCTTTAAAAATCTGTGTTTTATGTAAGTATAACCTTACAAAACATTTCTTCTGCTTAAATTAAGTACAAAAACTTTTTTCAGCTTCACAACTTTGCTCAATTCCGACACTGTGGTAGTCCGAAATCCGACAAATGTCCGACTCGAACCGAAAAACCTGACAAAAGTCCGACTTCAAGAATGAAGCTTCTCATTTTATACACTATTTATAGACCTTCAGAACGGCTCAAAATAGTTTCTCAAACGTCTTCTTCTGCAAATGATTTTGGCAATTTCAGCTTGCTGTTGTGTTAGGCTGAAAAGGATGCAGTGAGTCGCCTTTTAGTTCCCCGATCCGATCCCACTACTCCCGCTTTCATCCTTTTGGCCCTTCTTTTAGCACGCAGCGGCGCTAGAAATTCCTTGCGCTGACGACGCAGCTATTTGCGGTTCAGACGTCGTGGACCATTAACCAAGACACTATGTTTTCAAAACGCCGTCAACCGCTACAAGAAGAAAATGAAGTTGCACCGAATTCGGAATTTCGACGAACAGCAAGCTTATAAGAAAATCGAAATATATTTTCTTGTGATTATTATCGCTTCTAATCAGCAGTTGTACCAAACCAATCCTGCTCAACTCATCCTCAGGGCTATACTGTGGTGTTTATCCTCCCCATAGTATAGTGCAGACGGTTTGATATCATTCTATTTTCTCTTCTTGTTTTAGTTTTATTTTGTGTTTAAAGCTTTTTCCAATAGGCAATGATTAGAAGTCCTCCAAAAAAAAGTCCCCCCAGATCCCAAATCAAATTCCAGTGAAAGTGTCATAGTGATAGATACCCATCCTGGCTGGTCAAGCACGCTATCTCAAAGTTCTAATGATAGCTCCAATTCGGAGAATAGGACAATGATAAGTGTAGGGGCTAATGTAACCATAAATGATGATAATGGGTTTCAAGAGGTCCTCTCTAGAAGTTCTAAAAAAAGGAAAAAAATCTCCCCAATTAAATGCATTTCCCCTCTCCCTGCCCAAGATCCTCCCTCCAAAAACTTAGGAATTTACCTTAAAATTACTCCCACCACCCCCTTTGAAATAAAAATGATCACTGCAATAAGAGTTGCAATTTTTAAACTGCTAAAATCAATGTTCTCTCTTAACATTAACCGTGATGGATCTCTGCTAATAGCTGTAGAAGATCAGAAATCAGCAGATACAATAATTAACCTTAAATCCCTTCTGAATACCCCAATTATTGCATCTAATTGGAACCCAAAACAATCACCAACAAAAATTGTAGTTTATAATATTCCCCCAGAGATATCCACTCAGGAGTTAAAAGAAGGCCTCTCAGATAGGGCTGGAAACACAATCCCAGTTGAGGATGTTACCCAACTTGGAAAACCTAACTCTAATGGCCTAAAAACTAGTAGATCCTTCTTATTCACACTGAAGGATAAAATTGATATCCCAGAAAAATTATTCCTATTTGGGCAATCAAACCACACAAGGAATACAAACCTAAGCCTATCCAGTGTCAGAATGTGTTTCAAACTGGGACACACGACAAACAAATGCAATGAAATTCTCCAAGAGTGTAGTAATTGTAAATCTTTCCATCCTAGACTGACAACTTGCAACAACACTCAGCCTACATGCATCAATTGTAAAGGCCCACATGAATCTACAAATAAATCATTATGCCCTGCATACAAGAAAGAGCTCTAACACTCCAAATATCAACAGAGAAAGCCATCCCATACCCCTTTGCAGCAATGGAAGCAAATGCTGCCCAACAATACCAAATAAAGCCTGTAATGAAACCAACCAAAACCCCCAAGTCAAATGCCCCGAATGCATCAAGCATCCCATATAAAACACCATCTTCTAAGCCCCCTAGCTCAAATCCCTATCAGAAGGAATCACCAAGCCAACAAGCCTCCTTGTCCGGTGAGATGAGGTCAGCCTGGCCCCTCCCCCTCCCAAGAGGAAACAAACCAGTAACACTACCAGGAATCAATCCCTTAACTAACAAAAAGGATACACAACCAAAAATGCAATCCCCAAATATATGCTTATTCATTCTAAACTGTAATGCAGTTCAGGCCATGAACATATATCAAATACAGAAAACAAAAATTATTGCAGAATTGGCAAAAATCTACATCCCTGATGATATGCTAATTCAAGCAAAAAAAGATCTTGCTCTACTTTTAACAAAGCTGAACATTGATACACTGTCATATGAAGAATAAATCAACAACACAACATATATCAATACTCAATTGGAATGTAAGATCACTCACAGAAAATAAGCTAAATGAACTAATATCATTTATGAATAATAATTCCATTAATATTGCTTGCCTCCAGGAAACTCATTTAACCCAAAATCAACAAATTAAGTCTCCGGGATATACTATCCTGAGAAAGGATAGATCTTCAGAGAGAAAAGGAGGTGGGGTAGCTTTATTAGTTAATAATAATATAAAATTTTGTGGCATCAATTTTCTAGATTTTGCAAATGATGTTGATGTAATTGGTATCAGTGTTTGGCTGAATAATTTAAAAACCTACATAATAAGCTTTTATAACCCTAATGGCCAAACTACAGATGTCAAGGATTTCTTTAATTATATAAATAATTCTAATGTGTTAAAAAATATCATTATTTGTGGTGATTTCAATGCCCACAGCCTTTTGTGGGGGAATAAACCAGCAAATAAAGCTGGTAAATTCATTGAGAATATGACTTCAAATAATAATGAATTAACTGTTGATACCCCTCCAAACCTGAACACATATTTCAACCCCAAAAGTGGCAGATTCTCCACAATTGACCTACAAATTGTGTCATCAAATTTTTTGAACAAAATTTACATAAATAAAATTGATAGTCTATGTACTGACCACTTTGCTATAGTTTGCTCCCTAAATGAACCTGCTGAAACTTTATCTCATACCTCCAAATATATGAACACTAAAGCAAATTGGTCTATGTTCCAAAATAAGCTAAATGATGAAATTACAAGTTTCACCCAAAGTTCATGCATTTCTAACACAATTGACACACATGCTGAAGCCTTGACATCTCTAATAATAAATACAGCTAATCATGCTATCCCCAAGACAACACCTAAGAAAACATTCCCTAAACAAATTCCTAAAGCATGGTGGACAAATGAGTGCCTAAATAAATGGAGGATAAAAAAGGCAGCTAGGACAGAATTCATAAAAAAAACCATCACCTATTACATACTTAAAAAAATTACAAGCAGAATCTAATCTAAAAAGGACTATAATAGATGCTAAATATAAATACTGGAATAATTTTGCAAATAATCTCTCCAGAGAAACTCATGAGCCAATTATACATAAAGTCATAAGCCACATCTGTGGGAAAAAGACTTCCCCCAACCCACTCCTGTATGAGCTTATACATAATAATACCCATTATGACAATGATAATGGTAAAGCTAACCTATTTGCAACTCTTTTTGTTAATAAGCTAACATCAAATAATCAAAGCAAACTGTCCACAATTCCTATGAACCCAAGTTACCAACCACGCCCAGGATCCGAGTACATAACCAATCCATTTTCAATCCAGGAATTGAATAATGCAATACATCATATTAGGACCAAAACTAGCAGCAGTTATGACAATATACACCCTACATGGATAAAGAATCTCACACCTTCATACAAACAAGAACTGCTAAATTGTTATAATCATGCTTGGGCATCTTCTAGGTTCCCCAATATATGGAAATGTTCGTCCCTCATACCAATCCTAAAGAAAAATAAACCTAAAGATAACCCTGAGTCTTATAGGCCCATAATGATTACACCTGTGATGGGGAAAATAATGGAGAAAATGATCTATCAAAGACTCCTCTGGTTTGTTGAAAAAAATAATATGATCCCACACAATCAAACTGGATTCAGGAAACACCACTCCTCAACAGATGCTTTCATTTTGCTAACAAATGCAATAAATGAATCTTTCTCAAAAAATAATGTCCTAGTGGCAGCTTTCCTACATTTTGAAGGGGCATATGATAATGTGACCACCAAATCCTTTTAAATAAACTTGCAAACTTGGAGTACCCCCTAAGCTAGTATCCTTTATTAAATCGTTCATAGAAGTGCGAAGTTTCATCGTTTGTGTTGGTTCAGCCTCTTCACCCCAAAAGACAATAACCAAAGCCCTACCTCAGGGAGCAGTCCTCAGTTGCCTCCTATTTGCCCTATATCTCTGGGACATGAACCTACCCCACACAAATCTACAATATGCTGATGGTCTGGTGCTATGGTCATCTGGCAACACCTTTCAGATAGCACAGTCAAATCTGCAAAAGTCACTTTTCCAGTTCGAAAAATTCTCTCAACATTCAGATTTACCCATTGCACCCACCAAGTCAAAAATAATCCAATTTCACCGGAAGCGAAACCATGTTAATGCAAAACTAACTCTAAATAAAACAACTATTCCAGAAGATAATCATATTAATTACCTAGGTCTCGTGCTTGACCAAAAACTTAATTTCAACCTCCACATTTCAAACACAATAAAAAAATGCTATAGAAAAGCAAATATACTAAAAAGACTTCTTTCCACACCCTGGGGTTGTAAGGAGAAAACCTTACTCCAGTTTTATAAATCACATATAAGACCCCATATTGACTATGGGCTCATTGTCTATGGTGCATGTGCAAAGACCCAGATGCAAAAATTGAAACAACACAAAATGATATAATATGTCTCATATTTGGTCTTAGGAAACCCACAAGCACCAAGTTTCTGCTTATGGAGAGTGGATTAACAACAATAAGGGAGAGACGTAGCTTTCTCTTGACAAAACATCTTACAAAAATTGAATCAAATAGCTCACACACATTACATAATTGGTTAAGAAATCCAGCCATGTATAGAGGTATTGCAGATGAGTATGCCAATATTCAAAAGAAGTTCCCTGTACCAGCAAATTCTATTGCACCTACTTTCCCCCAATCCCCTCCATGGAATTGGTCATTTCCCATAATAAATACTGAATTTTCAAAATGGACTAAAGATTTAACCCCCATTGCTTTTTTCCAGAAAAAATTTGCAGAACTTAATACAATTACCTATAAAAATCACTTCCAAATATTTGTTAAAGGGTCAAAAAGGAATGAGAAGGTTGCAAGTGGTGTTTTCCTTCCTCACCTGAAAATTGCAATGGGTGAGATTATTTAATAATTTATCTATAATGTCTGCTGAGTTAAATGCCATAATCATGGCATTAGAACACCTTAAGCAAAACCAACCTTTGATTGCAAATTCGAATAATATTATCATCTATTCCGACTCTTTATCAAGCCTTGAGTTGCTGGCCTCAGCTCCACAATATAAGTTGGACATTGACACTTATCATTGTCTCAGTATTATTGATAATCTTGCTTCAAGTGGCATAAAAACTTATTTTCAGTATATTCCTAGCCACTCAGGCGTAAGTGGCAATCATCAGGTTGATGAAATAGCTAAAAATGCTATAAATATTGACCAGCCAAGTGGGAGACCAATCCCAATTAGAGATATTTTCCGATGGAGGCTATCAGATATTAATTTTAATAAGATTAACCCTATCCTTTCCCCCTTTCCCAATAAGTATCTTTCTAAAATCTATCATAGAATTCGTTCTGGAACAAATGGACTAAATTTCCTTGCATTCTCATATAAGCTTTCTAATTCAAGTGGTTCAATTCCCCTGTCCCCTCTTTGCAGGCATTGTAATATGAATAATGAAACAATTGACCATTGCCTATTTGAATGTAATATGCTGACGTCTGCACAACATACCTTGCTTTGTAAACTGTTAAAATACTTCAACCCACAAATCTCACTATCAGCCAAGAGCTTAGCCAACTATACCTGCACACAGAGCACAGAAATCGATATCTATCATCTTATATTTGAACTCCTTGAGTCAAAAGATCTACTGAAAGATATCTGAGAATATCTAATAAATAAGAGACAGCCAAGACAGTAGCTCTGTAGCCCACAGAGTGAAGCAAAAAGAAGAGGGCTAAATAGTACCAACTGAATAGCCCGCCTGCTGTGAATTAGAAGAAGAAGACGAAAAACCTAAATTGTGAACCAAAATCCCTCTTCTGGGCGTAAAAAAACCTGTTTATTTTGTTTTCCATACTATTTTACCTTCTGCTTTGCCTATTTTTCCATCGGATCAAATGGCCAAGAGCAACTTCTACTTCTTCTTGGGCTGCTGTGTGGCGATATTGACCACGTTTTAGACAGTGTTATACCTTATGGGCCTAATGGTCCAGTCCAGTACAGGCTCTCTACGAAGGTGACGAACGCGGTGACGATTTCAAAAATGCTTAGCTACTCATGAGTATTCATTTATTGGAAAACTGGTATCACAAATCAGACTATTAATGTAAACAAGTATGGCAGTCTTTGGCCATAGTTTTGCATATTCAAAAGAAGAAAAAAAAACAAAACAAAAAACGCTGTTGCTGCTGCCTTGTAGATTGCACATGTCCATAGGACTATGCCCAAACGAGCGATGTAAGCCTGATTGTAGAAGCATAAGAAAATGTATCTGTTTTCTGCTCTCAAGATCAGCCTGGCGATTTTCGCCGTGTACGAGACATCCAAAACAGTGGAAAAGTAATGCAAAACAGGGTTTTCGATTTCTGTTTTCTTTTAGGAAAGACACTTGCAGCTTCAACATTCACTTATGCTCATTACCCTCTTACGTCGTTCATCTGCACCTAACTTAAACTAAAGCTGCAGTTCCACTCGACTGAACGCACTCGTCTGCCGTCGCGTTTGCTCTAACGCACTTGAGTCGTTTTAAGAGGGGAGCATCGACCTCTAAGTCTCGGGACACATGTTTCTTTCCTTTCATGCCAGACTTGGCCTGCATGATAGAGGTAAGGGTAACACTTTTGAGCGAATTCCTATTATCTGTTTTCACGTCTGTCAACGTAGAAAAGAACCGCTCTACAACTGCGTTCGAAAACGGCAAGGTCAAAAGATACTGCACAACCCCAACTATGTTGGGGAATCTCTGCGTACCATTTGGAGTTTTCAAAGAGGCCACAAGGAGCCAGAAATCGCAGACGTCTGTCACATCTGGAAGATCAAAGATCAGTAGACTCCGCCATTCTTCTATAATTTTTCGTGCAACCCACGATGGTGCCTTACACCGCTGAAGGCTCTTTTGGAGAAAAGTGACAGCACTGATATCTAAAGCTTTCACAGGGTCAAGTATTTCGCACAATGTAAACAGTTCATCTTCAAATGAAAATCACTGCTTGATTTGCTTCACCGCCTCTACATACAACTTCTGAGCACATTCATAGATGACTTTCACTTCACGTTCATCTGCTTTTTTACTCAGGTCTGATTGCAAGGTCTGAAGAGACTCGTGAGCTGCAACTCCCAAGTACACATTTTCCACTGCAAGGTATTCAATTGCATTGTCAGGGTCAAGATTCAAAGGCGAGGTTGATCTGACGTAGATGGTCTTCATGAAATTCATGGCCAGTTTTCTCAAGAGTATCTCCACCTCTAATTTTATTTTTTGGAACAAAGGTTTTTCACTTGGAAAAGAAGATTGAATCTGAAACGCTCCAGTACATAGAGCTGGAACTCAAGCTGAATCCGAAGCAGTGGATTCTTTAGGGCTTGCCATGCCCAGTCGTTTGCGTGAGTGGGATCTTCAGCTACAACTAACTAAAAGTAGCTACAAAGTGCATCCCAATTCTGCAATAGTCGCTGAACGGACATCCGAAGTGATAGCCAACGTGTCTGACCTGGGGCAAGCACATTCAGAACTGGGGTGTCAGTAAATAGCTGATGTAGTTCAAACTCAGAGCGCCTTTTGGCACTCATGTTGAAGTGATTGTATACAGTCCGACGTAGATCTTCCAGTTGCTTTGACAGTTGTTTGCAAGCATAAGAAGCCACCAAATGAATGGAATGGCTGCTGCACTTGACACAACATCACACATGGGAATTTTTCTTTGATTCTGCTGACAACGGAGTTCTCACACCCAAACATAGTATGCAAGTGTCTGCACAGAACCCAACCCAGTTCTCCGTAGGTATCTTTTTATCTTCAAAAACTTTGCATAGCAGATTGAAAATAGTTTCCGCCTTCCCGTCGGAACACTCAACCATATCTAGAAGTTCGACTTCTACTTCAAAATCCTTATTGCAGAACAAAACTGCAATTGCAAGTTGTTTTTTTACTTCCACATCAGTTGTTTCATCAATACTGATAGAAAAAGGTGTCAATCTCAACTGGTCACACAGTACTTCATTGTAGTGCGGTCCCAATGCCTGTCTGATCACATTTGTCACATTTTGCTTGCCCCGCCTAATTTTTTCAAGCCTTGTGTGGCAAACTTTTCAGAAAAGGTACAAGAGTTTCTTCAAATGATAAAGGCAGATTGTTTTCGACAATGAAAGCAGCCAACTTGGCCTTTAGGCTTTCTTCTTCGTTTTTGTCTGTGATAAGGACATGATCAATCCTTGTAGTGAGCTTTCTTGGAGCCTCTAATTTCCTTGCACTTTCACTGTGCTTTGCACTCTTTGCATATTTTCGGAGTTCGGATTTACCACAACACAAGGACTGACTGCAGTGCGAACAGAAAGCCTTTTCATCAGAAGACTTGTCCTTTGCAAGCCACCCTTTAAATTCAGGGACGTTCAGCCAGCTGTGTCTGAATTTGGCTTTTTTCTTCTTAGCCTTCTTTCTTGGGAAGGATTTTTTCTTCTGCTTTTCTTTTCTGCCTTTCTTCCCCACTAAGATATTCAATGTCAGTTTCAGAAGATGACGAGCTGTCCGACATGATGGTACTTCCTGCAAGCAGACTTGATAAGTAAAACGTAATAAGTGTATTACAGCAAAGGATCTATAAAGTATGCTTTACTTCAAAAAGAAAGAAATTCACTGTCTCTTCACTGTTGAAAGCTGTCTTCTTAAATCAGAATTTCATTTTAACAGAGATATTAGCAAAAGATGAACCTGTGAAGCACATTGAATAATTGTGTAGATGATATTGAATTAATCTTGTAGATGATAGGTTTGCTGTTTTCAATACAGTTTGACTGAATAATTGTAGCTTTCTTAATCTCAATAGTAAAAAATAGAAAAGAAAAACGAATGTGAATTAAATAGCTATGACGCTTTTTGATATATTAGAACAAAACTAATCTATGACACAGGCTCCACCAACCTGAAAAAGCCAGCGTAAATCTACTGTACGATAGTGAGAGTAGCTTCAAAGGAAATTGAAACCCTCTTGACCTTTTAAACCTTCCTTGTAGGATACCCTAGTTATAGTCAGTCAGGAACTCTACTCTTTTGAGACTATTGTGCAATAGAGCCAACTTTGCCTGATAAGTGGATATGCTACTACTTAGTGAATGCCCAAAACGAGACACAGTCCCGAGAGAGCTAATTTCCACTCAGGAGAAGATCTACCAATTTTTCTCCTAAGTGGAAGTTAGCTGTGCTTGGGAATAATTTCACTTTGGGCATTACTGACAAGAGACAGATTCTCTCATTAGAGGAAGTTCCCTGGGTTGGGTGATGATCGCAAAATAGTAGAGTTCCTGACTGGTTAGCTATAGCCTACTGCTCAGAGAAACTCTTTTTTTTCTCCTTCCATACCCCAGTTCCAGACAAATGCAGCCCATGCAGGGTACATGTAGGCTATCCTGCTTGATGCAGAATCCATTTATTCTGTCCTGAGTGGCCATAGTGCTGCTCAGGATAGCTACGATGGTTCAAGTGTGCTTTGCAGATCAGTTCTGGACAAATTCTGGGTAATTTCTCTGTTAGAATTAAACTTGACTTCAAGAAGATTGCCAGAATTACCAGTCTTTTACCAATCTACATACCTAGACCCAGACCCAACTTGCATTCTTCTTTTGAGTAGGCTATTTTGAGATTTTAAAACATTCTGAACCTGTGAAGCACATGGTGTCACTAAACCATGTTGGCCTAGCTCTCCTGTAGGCTACTATGTTGGCAATAGACTTTCTAATCTTATACTGGCATTGGAAAAAATTCTCACCTTAACTTTCCTCAGATCTTGAAATTAACTGAAATATCAGAGCAGATTGAAGCACAGCATGTGTAAATTTTCAAAAATTGTGCCTTGTCAAACTGTCGCCGCTAACACTAATGACTTTCTGAAAATCCCTAACAGAATTGGCCTTCTAATTTTACTAGTTTGAAAATCCTTTTTTATTGGAGTTGGAGACTCCAGTAGTCTAGAAAAATACACAAATCTGAAAAATATCCATTTTTACTGAAAATCCGACAAAATTCCGAAGTCCGACACGATGTTTTTTTGTCCGACAAGAGGGCCGAAAATCCGACAATGTCGGAAAAATCCGACAAAGTGGAAGCACTGAACATACCCCACAACATGCCCCAGAACTTTCAACCAAATACTCTAGGCCAGTGGTTCCCAAACTATGGGTTGCAACATACCAGTAATTTGCGAGCGAGTATTAAGCGGGTTGCAGTCGCGAGCATTAATATTGGTTAAATTCAGATTTCATTGGGCCACGTAGTGGAACTATATGTTCTAAATGAAATTACAAGTGTTACCACTAGAAACAAAAGACTGTTAAAATATGAACCACGACGTAAATAATTTTTCATTACTTACATAACTACACCTTCAAGTTTTTTTTTATGAAGTTATTTCAATGGGAAGGATGTATTTGTTTACAATTTTTCTTCATTACAGTTTCAGCATTAACTTCAACTTTAGTTACTTTTAATTGCAGTGAGTTTAGTATATCCAATTTATTTCTGTACTTAGTTTTAATGTAAGCCATAGTCTAAAATCCAGCCTCAAATAAGTATGAGGTAGTAAAGAGAAAGAGGACTTTCTTAGTTTCATAAAACAGGCAAGGATAGTTATCAGCAACTGAGAGCCGGAATTTTGAGAACTGTTTACAATTAAAACTATATTTCAGTGATGTATCTTCTGATAAATTAATGAGTTCTTCACTTGCTTTTGTTGACTTACTAGTGTGTAAGTCGTCTTGATATGGGTTTCAAATCCAGCTCAACAAATCAAACTTTTTTATCCCTTCCCCAAATAGTCATCAAAATTATTTTTAAAATAGTGATAAATGATTTTTTTTTTATGACTTGGATTTAGACTAAAAATTTTGTGGATGAAAAATCCTCTTCTGCAGGGAGGTTCTTGCGTCAGCAGTAGTGGTTGCCCCTACAAGCTTAAAGTTGTCAGCACAAAAGGTAATTTTATGCCCATTGGGGTCCTCCTAACAGGCATTGGTCAAGAAAGATTTGTTCAGCTCATTTGCAATTTTGGTTGGAAGTGTTATTAAGTCCTCACTTGCCAAGCTGAGCTCTGGTGTGAGGTATCTGCATGGTTTTTTGAAAGACACATATCTCCAGAAAGCTTTAAAATTTTCTTTACAACAATCTGTTATTTTCTCTTCATCTCACCCATGTTTTCACCTGATTTCTGGCTATTTTGTACTTGATAATATCCTCTTTGTTTATCCAACTCTAGTCTCAATCCTTTTGCAATAAGATGGTACTATTGGTGGATTAAGAATACAAATACCCATTAACAAAAGAATAAAAATGAATCAAGCAATGAAAAAAAAAAACAGAACAATATATTATCTAGGGCTGTATCCAGCACCATGGGGACAGAGAGGGGCACTGTCATGTAAGCAACTATTACATACGGAATTAGTGTTGATAGGGAATTTGCAATTGCTATTATTGTGTTTCCTTCTGCAGAGCCTATATTTTTGCATTACTCATTCTTATCTAATGAATTGACATAGGATACTCTACCTTCTCCTGGTGGAAAAGGCTTATATGAACTTCAGTTATCAAAGCATAATTTTTTCCTATCCTATGAAAAATGTTGTTTCTTAAGTGCTGGCAAATACAGATAGCAACTCTATAACACAAACACTGTCATTTTTCAAACTTAATAGATGATTTTCTTATGCATCCAGTGGTGGGCTAAGTTCCAGGCCTATTTTTCAGTCATGACACATACTTTGTACTTGGTTTTAAAGCATATAGTATGCAGTTCTATTAAATTATGTGATTCCAATGAAAAATAGGAAAAAAATAAATATATATGAACAAAATTTATTAAATCAAACAATAATAGATAAACAAATACACCCAGATTGATTAGTTATATTGCCCATTTTCTCAGTTTTATTTCTGTAATAATTCTAATTATTTAATTCTTGTAAAGTAATGATAAACTATTTAACTTTTGTTGGCCTAATATGGATCATAATTTTTTTTTTTTTATTCTGGCCACTACCACTGCTTGCATTGCTTATTTGAAGGGTTAAATAAATTATCAGAATCATGTTTAAATTAAGGAATGTTGCAATAATATTATCCTCTTGAATGAATGACCAAATGAATAAAGGCAAAATATTGGTTTCTTCACTTAAAAAAGTCTTATGTGTTTCTTAATTTTTCAGTTGTGCTATGTTAAAATCTTGCTTATAAAATATCAATTCCTCAAAAAGACATAAACAATGTTTAATTTCTTTGTAATTGTCCTTTAAAGATTTAGAAGGATCAGAATGGGCAGACCACTTGGTCTCACAAATAGGTTTAATAATCAAGTGTTTCCTCTTGCAACATTTTTGTCATGCCTTCCATCAATGTGTAGAATTGGAATATAAAAACATTTAATTCCTGAACAGTATTGAAAAAAGTGGTTATTTCCATGCAACTTTGGCTGCATTCTCTAAAATTAAATCAAATGAATGATCTGCACACTGTATAAAATGGGCAAAAAAATATTTTGTTTTATTCTGGATTGGAGTCCTTTATATTTACCTGGCATATTAAATTAATTATCATAACTCTGTCCCCAAAAGTTAGTGGTGTCTGAATCTATATCATATAAAAAGTTTAAAATAAACTTTCTCCAAGTTTTCACCAGTATGGGAAAATATAAGTAGAAATCCCAAAAATCTTTATTTTATACTGCTGGAAGAACATAGAAAATAATGATGGTCAACTGACCTACATGATATATATCAGGTGTTGGATCAATAATTAGATAGTAAAATTTGGCATGAAAATGAGAAAATGATGATGATTGTTGCAATTATTCTCTATCTATAGTTAAAAATTTGTCCAATGATCTTTTCATTTGTTTTGCCACTTTATCTCAATCTGCTTTTTGTGTTCTTTTTTCATTTTGACTTAAATATTTTCTCCTACCAAACTCATTTTAACAATACAAAAAAATATCACAATAGCACACAATATTACAATCACAAACAAAATCACAATTTCTGGTATTTTATATTATATATGAGGATGGTATGGAAAATTAATATAAATACTTATAAAAGAAACATAAATTTTTATACATTTGATGATAAGTAGATAGAATCACAAATTATCAAAAACATTATCCATTGGAGCACTCACTTTACAAAACTATGATGAATCCACCCCTGGGTTAAACCATTTTAATGTGAGTACAGTTTTAAAAGGACTGTTGGGGTAAGGATATCTTCAGTGGGATGGCAGCCCTCATTTTACTGAAGATGATCTTTATCTGTATAGTCTATGTATTTGTAAAGAGGACACAACAGTGCTTCCAATACAAAATTATTATGAATATTGTATTTTTCTGTTCAATAAAAGTAGATTATAAGAATTAAAAACAAAATTAGGGGAACCTAGGCATGTGCCTATGCCCTAGTCCACCCCTGTATGCAACCAAATAGTATTATGTTATCAGACACAAATCAAGAATAGAAATAAAAAAAAATAGAAAGAAAGCTGTAAATGTGATTAACTGAAACTTGATGTATATTATAAATTAAGAATTTTATTGATATTATTTTCCTAGGGTGCATGCAACTATAAATGTCATAAACAATACAGAGAATATTAAGGGTATTACTGTGATTGTTTTATAATGTTTTATTTCAGGAGTCATGACTCTACAGTGGTATCTATTTTTAGCCTAAATGGCAAAGTTCTAGTTTAAGGGATTTAGTTATCTTGGAAATTGGTTGATTTATGGAAATAAAATCTCAAAAATGAATCCAGAGCCTTAATTGTGTCCTGGGAAGATATTTTGAAGAACCTGATTCTACTCCCTCTCTCTCCAGAGGGCATTGAGCTTTGACAACCTTTAATAGTCTTAGTGTTATAGGTGTAAAAGTAAAAGCTTAAAATGAAGATCTTCTGCTTATATCAGGCACTTTTGAGCTTTATAGTGTTTGCTGAATCCCCAATTTATAAGGTTTTATAAACTGTAAATATATTTCTTAAAATTTAGAAGAATATCCTTGATATACCTAGCTTAAAATTCCACTGAAGTAGCCTAACAGGAATTGCATTTTTGAAAACTAAAGCCAATAGAAAATAAATATAAAAGTAAAAAAAAAGGGAAAAATTTTTGGTAATGTTTATAAATGAACTTTAAAGATCATTTTAATGTTCATTCAACAAAGTTTGTTTCCAATGCAAACAAATGTTAAATTTGGATCCAGGATGCAATTCTGACTATATAGATAAGTTTATTTCTTAGCTATATGAATAATCCATTAATATAAATGTTACCCAAAAATTTCACAAGAATTTAGACAGGTGAACACATTTCTCTTGTTTCAACCTGTGTACCTGTAAACTGAATCAATGGTGACAAAACAAGAACCAGAAATATAAGAGTGAAGGGAGGTGGAATGCATGAGAAATATGCAATTTGGGCAATATATTTGCACATCAGGGAGGAGGTTAGGGTTAAAATACAGTGAAGCTACAGTCAAAATGTGTTAGCTACAATTATTCTGCATTTTATGAAGTAAGAATTATTTTCTTAACATATTTCCTTCTGAGTAGCCCCTAATCTACGCCTTTACCAGTGCAAGATATTTCATGACTTACATAGAGACAAGCTGAATGCACTACTTTATTCTGTTTTTTATGCTCTTTCCAAATATATTAATCAATTACCATATTATACTTTTCATTGATTTTTTTCTTTCAAATCAAGCACACAAATGTGCTTTGCTGAAAGCTGCATTTTGGATATAATTACAAATTGTGAGACAAAGAGATGTTCCCTTATAATTTATTATTTTTTTAAAGATATTTGATGTGGTTTTGTCTGCATGTTTTGTTTTTTTACTCAGTCAAAAATTTACTTAGTTTATTTGTTTTAACTTTTTGTTTGGTTTGATGCAGTATTGTGATGTTAAAATGATAAAATTCTAGTTTAGCTACTTTTTGCTATTCTGGAAAGAGGTTAGGTTAGGAAAATGAAACTTTCAGGGATGGATGGGTCTACAGACTAAAGTATGTCTTGAGAAGGTATTTTGAAGTACCTACCTCCACTCCTTCTCTCTCTAGAGGGCAGTGAACTTTGACAACCTTTAAAAATCCTTGTGTTATGAAAGTGAAACCTTGCAAAACAGATTTCCTGCTTAAATGAAGTACAAGAAAACCATTTTCAGCTTCACAACTTTGCTCAATCCTAATTTATGACTTTTCAAAGTTCTGCAAATATATTTCCTAAATAAAAAAAAAACAACAACATTCACATGGCTTAAAATTCTACTCAAATAACAGGAATTGCATTTTCAGAACTAAAGCTAGAGAAAAAAGAACTGATAACTTAAAATTGAGGTAAAATGTTGTTTTGTAAAACCTATAATAGGGTAAAAGACCTCTTTTTGGGAAAGACCACTTTTATTTGGCATTCCAGAAAAATAGCAATGGGTTTTTGGATGACCCCTTTTTTACTACAGCACAGGATACCACCAGATGGCTAACTTGACAGTGTATATATATACAAATCTTTAAATTAGCCAACTGGCCAACCAGTATTTTAAGCCTAGGAGTGAAGCTGGAAAAAAGGAAACAAACTAAGAAAACAATTCTTATTCCATAATACATAGAATAATCCTAGTTAGCACATTTTGCAGTGAGAGAGCCTTTATCTTCACTTCTTTGTTGTTTTTCCAGTTTTTCTAAGAAATTCATGAATTTCTTAGAGCTATATATTCACAGAATATATACCCCCACCCCCCTAATGTGTAAATATATACCTAGAATTGCATTCTCAATCTAAATATAACATCCATTTGCATCACAAATGAACTTTACTCCCATATTAGCTATGTGGTGGATGTCCCTACAGCACAATGCAATGTGAGGGCAGTAGCAAGAACTCTGCCTTCTTGGTTCAATAATTTGTCAGCATAAATTAAAAATGTGGCCTCTGTTTTGACAAGCAATTAAAAAGAAAAAATTAGATTTAACATTCATGATTTATTGAATAAATATCAAGCAATAAAAGTAACATTTTTAGAATCAGAAGAAAGTCAGTTTTCTGTTGATATGTGAATAAAACTGAAACACTAAAAGGATATATGCATCAAAATAGGATAATTTGTATTTATAGAGGTGCTTGTAGGTAAGTCAATAAACTAATAATTTCAAGTGTTTGATCTTAAGCAATTTTAATAATAACTATACTTATGTATAGCTTAGATTTTTAGCTTTTTTCTGATATATACAATTCTTCCTGATTCCTCTTTCGTAACAAGGCATGAGGGTTTTAGTTTTATATTTTTTTTTCAATTGGATACTGGTTGTTTACCCTAGGTCAAGTAAGCAAAAGTCTAAGACTTGGAAATCAGAAGAGGGTTAGCATGGAAGCTTGGCAATACCATCCCAGAGTGTTTTTGGCCCTGGATGCATTAGGCCTATTGAAAGTTTCATTTTTCTAACCTAACCCCTTTCCACAATAGCAAAAAGTAGCTAAACAAGAATTTTACCATTAAAATTTAGATTTGTGTCAAACAAAGCTCTAAAAATATACTTTTCAGAAAAAAACAGAGTCAGACACCAAAACTTCTAGTGCATGTTGCACTTAGCACAACATGCCAATCTCTTTGAATTGTACTCCTTCAAGGTGGTTAGGCTACTGTGGTCCATCAGTCTCACAATAGTTTTAAAAGTGAAAAACAATAGTCTTGTTGTTTTGGACCACAAGTCCAGAGAGCTCAAAATTTAATTCCCCCACAAGCAAAAGGCAAAGTTAGAAAGAGCACTAAAAAAAGCATTGGTATTTGTTCTTATATTATCCAATGGGAGAACCTTTATCATCAAGGGGAAGGTGCCCAATGGATATTCTTAAAAAAATTACATTCTATAGAATGTAAAAATAATATCCAACTACACTTAGTATTAAGATAAAATATCATGCTAGATAGATAATAACATTTTTAAGACTCTTACACCTTTACCTACCTAGCTGAATATCTGACTGTCTATGCAATATACAGAATACCTACCTTTGCTGGATAATAACATAGCTTAGTGTTTCAGATATATATTGAAAAAGGCAGATAAGAAGATTCTCTAAGCAGTTTGGGGTTAATATCCAGCTAGCCAGATAAATTGTTTCTCTTAGGCACAGCATGAACATCTAACTAGGTGGATAATATTTTACCTTAAATTACCTTAAATCGCACTTGCTAGCGATATGGACGAGTCCAGTGTACGCCAGTTAGTGATGATAGGGCCTCGGGACATCAGAGTCATTTTGCTTAGTCTTTCTGATATATATCCAACTAGGCAGATAAGAAGATTATCTAAGCAGTTTGGGGTTAATATCCAACTAGTGAGATAAATTGTTTCTCTTAGGCAGAGAGAATATCTACCTAGTTGGATAATAATGTTGCTTAGTGTTTCTGATATATATCCAACTAGGCAGATAAGAAGATTCTCTAAGCAGTTTGGGGTTAATATCCAACTAGCCAGATAATTTTTTTCTCTTAGGCACAGCATGAACATCTAACTAGGTGGATAATATTTTGCTTAGTCTTTCTGATATATATCCAACTAGGCAGATAAGAAGATTATCTAAGCAGTTTGGGGTTAATATCCAACTAGTGAGATAAATTGTTTCTCTTAGGCAGAGAAAATCTACCTAGTGGATAATAATGTGCTTAGTGTTTCTGATATATATCCAACTAGGAGGATAAGTAAATTCCATTATACAAATTTGGGGGTAATATCTAACTAGCCAGATAAATTGTTTCTCTTAGGCACAGCAAGAATATTGAACTAGGTGGATAATAATGTAGCTTAGTGTTTCTGATATATATCCAACTAGGCAGATAAGAAGATTCTCTAAGCAGTTTGGGGTTAATGGCTATCCAACTAGCCAGATATATTGTTTCTCTTAGGCAGAGAGAATATCTACCTAGTTGGATAATAATGTTGCTTAGTGTTTCTGATATATATACAACTAGGCAGATAAGAAGATTCTCTAAGCAGTTTGGGGTTAATATCCAACTAGCCAGATAATTCATTTCTCTTAGGCATAGCATGAACATCTAACTAGGTGGATAATACCAAGTCTTAACACTCCTGATACATATACAACTAGGAGGATAAGTAAATTCCATTAGGCTATGCAGTTTTGGGATAATATCCAACTAACCAAATAAATTGTTTCTCTTAGGCACAGCAAGAATATCTAACTAGTTGGATAATGCTAAGTCTTAGATCTTCTAATATATATTTAACTAGGCAGGACCTTACTTAACTACCTAGTTGGATTAATATCAGAAGGGCTAGGACAAAGTGTTATCCACCAAGTTAAATGTTCATGCTATGTGTAAGAGAAAAAATTGTCTGACTAGTTGGATATTATCACTAGTTTGCATGAAGAATTTACTTATCTGTCTAGTTAGATATATATCAGAAGTGTTAAGTTAACATATTATCCACCTAGTTAGAGATACTAAGTTGGCTCTTATGTTTTATTGTATTTGGCTAGCAAGATAAAACTATTTTTCTTTTAAATTTTAATTATTTTCCTAGTTGGATAATTTCTTATTTGCTTAAAAGGATTTTTCAGATAGCTAACTAGTTGAATTACCATACTTAGTCATTTTGGCAATGACTAAGTATGGTTGGATATTATTTTTACATTCTATAGAATAGAAAGTTTTAGATATTATCCATTAGGTATACTCCCATCATCAAGTCTTTCCACTAAAAATCCTTCTTTTTCCAGCTTAAAAGAAAATGTTTCCAAACCCATGCTGCTGAGATTCAATGCTTAAGTCTTTTTAAATTGCCACCTAATAAGTTCTTTTATAGATAGAACTTTTACACTAAAAGTTATTTTATAAGTTCTTTTATAGAAACTTTTTATTTTAAGCTGGAAAAAGAAGGATTTTTAGTGGAAAGACTCGATGATAAAGGTTCTCCCGTTAGATAATATAAGAACTAGGATCATTATACATATTTTAAAGTAAGAATTGTTTTCTTAACACGTCTCCTTATCAGGTGACACAAGGCTAAACAAATACCAAAGCATCGTGTGATGTATTCATTTTCATAGTAGCTGAAGTATGTGAAAATGTAAATATTTACTGCCAATCAAATCTTTATTGAACTGTTGAGGTTGTATGCAGGGTTGCCACCAGACCAAAAAATTTCGTACCGTCCAAACTCTTAAAACGTAACTTTTTCGTAACTTTTGATAGGAAAGTCTCTTTTCAAGGCTGGGTGACCTAACTTTGTTATCAAAGGCGGTACTTAAGGGGGGGGGGGACATTTGCTGCCTGTATAATTTTAAAAATATACTTTCCCGTAATCTCATTAAAAATCCCCCCTCATAAACAATAAGTAGAACAATAGGAACATTTTTATATAAGACACTGGAACGCAACTTTAAATGAGTATTTCGACCCTATATCCAAGGGCCGTCCTCAGCAAAAAAAATGAAGAAAAACCAATATAAAAGAAACTCACATTAAAATTCTATCATGTTTTATTTGACTTCAGCATCCCCACTCCCAATCATTCAAAGGCTTGACATCTCCTCTCTTTAATTTTCCCCCAACTATAGTGCATTCCACCCAAGTTTAAAGCTTGCTTTGGTCTTTAAGAAATCATTTTTTTTTTTCCTGAACTGTTTTATTTACTTTTCTACCATTCAGTTTTTGACACCGGTCTAGGCTTCGCTTATGTCCTCTACCGAACTAAAAATATACAATAATAACAATTTATGCTTCTTTACCTTTAAGAAATTCCTATTTATTCAACTGCAAGTTCTGCTTCCGGTTTACCTGCACAACAAAAATACACCTCCTCTCCCCTTGTTCAATGCGTGTATATAACTTCAGGCTACTATTTTACTTATTTTGTTGTTGTTTTTAATTGCCATTATTGGTGTTTTAAACCAAAAGTTGATGAGTAATACGTACAAGATAAAAGGCAAATCAATGAACACAGGACAATTTAGAGTTTTTCAGAAAACCAGATAACCAACTAGATTTTTTTTTTATTGTTAAATTTCAATAAAAACCGATCTTAATAAATCCAGCTTCTTAAAAAGACCCAAAAATTATTTTAATCGCTCCCTTCCCGTCTAATTTTTTAGATTGGCTCGGTCTCAGTCTCACTTCCTCCAGCCTTAAATTCGCATCACTTCAACATGAAGATTTGAGGAATTCTGAGTGACAGAATTTTTGTTTTGTTTTTACTTTATCGAACAAAAAATATTTCAATCGTTGTCTTCAGTTCCTACACGAAACAGCAGTTATTTTACATAAAATGCATTTTTCTGTTTGTAATTTGAATCATAACTCCCAACCAAAAGAAAGCAAGAAATAAAAGAAGATTATTTCTAACTTAGGTTTTATTTCTTTGTGACACAATTTTTTTAATTTGTGAATTATTTTTCAACCACTCCCGAATGTTCAGTTACTTCACACTTTTATCAGTATAGCACAACGGTAAGAGCACTTCCTGAGGCTGTGCTAACTTAGGTTTTAATCTTGGATGAGACACAATATTTTTTTTTGTAATTGGAAAATAAAAAATCTGAAAATATTTTTCTTCAGAATCTATAAACATAAGTGAAAATTACGGGCAAAAAATCGACTCGTTTTTTAATAAGTTGATTTTTTTTTTTACTTTTTTCCTCAATTCATCGACTTTTATCGTTTATGCAATTAAAACCTAAAAAAATTTGGTGTTTATGTTATGTAAAACACAACACTTTTTGATTTGTTCATTTATATTCATATATTCTTGAGAAAAAAATTATCTGCTTTTTAGTTCATTTTGAAAATAGTTTATTTTTTGTTTGTTTGTTTGACCTCCTCCCCTAAAAATTCTTTGTACGTGCCTGGACTTGTGAAACCCATCAAAACAGCTTTAGGCTAACATTCTTGGGGTTGAATTGTGTGATTGAAAACCTAAGTTAGCACATCCTCAGGAAGGGCTCTTACCGTTGTGCTATACTGATAAAAGTGGGAAGTAACTGAACATTCGGGAGTAGTTGAAAAATAATTCACAAATTAAAAAAATTGTGTGACAAAGAAATAAATGGAAGATGGAACAAAAAGATCAGTGAGTTAATAAAAACGAACTGCAAATGATTTAATTTAAAAAAATAGGGGGGTTAATAAAAAACCTACAATTTAATAAAGAAATGCCGAGAAATTCGAAGAAATTTACTTTTTCAGGAGGCTGGGGCCCCAGCCCAACCAACGTGGTCCCTATGAATCAGTTTTTAAGTAAACTTTAAGTCTACCCTAACAGATACAAGACTGGTTATCTTCTTCATAAAGATGGGCACTAGTCCAGTTGTCTTTTTCTAAAGCCAAATATTTAGTGATTGTCCTTTTCTGAAAAAAAAAAACACGCTAAACACACAAAAGCAGTACCATTAAATTCTTTATTTTATAGTATTTCCAAATATGATGGCCCTGTTCTGAAAATACACCCACCCCCTTGATGGTCCGGGATATAGCCCTAGGAATATATTAAAAGAAATCAACCAATCAAATTCTTACTTTACAATATAAAAGAAAATGAAAGAATATTACAAGTAAGATGCCATCACAAGATTCGACACAACGATGAAATATATTTATACAGTTATATATGGGACGTCAGAATGTGTGGGGGGTAAAGTGTCAAAAAAGTGACCATGATATTTGGAAAAAGTCTAGCATGAAATCAAAAATTCCGGCTCAACTAACCCACCCCCTTCTCAATTTTTGGATATAGCCTTGGTTATCGCCAAAAAATGGCTCATTTTTACAGTTTCAAATATTTTGTTAATATCAGCCATTCATAATCCCATATAAAGAGACCAAATTTTGTATATAACCAGATATTACGTCCAACCAATCAGAAGGGGGGAGACAACGCCGTACCCAGAGGGGGGGGGGGGGGGGGGTTCCCCCCCCCCCCCCCGAAATGTTTGTTTGACTCGTAAAAACGTAACAAAAATGGATATAAACAAATTTTGTATGCGCTTTTTAAGTTTTTTTGTGTAACCCCCCCCCCCCCCCGAAAAAAATATTTGTGTAAAACCCCTTCCGAAAAAAATCCTGGGTACGGCCTTGGGGGGGGAGGTTTTTAGTGTTGTTACCCGAAGAATAATACATATAGCCTATAATCACATATTTAAAAAGAAATTATAAAGAAAATAGCTTCTTCCATTATTTACCTGTTTTTATGAAAAATTTTCCTTCCTGGCTTCAGTTTGTTAATTTTCAATATAATTTCAATATCACTGCTTGCAGAACAAGATTCAAGTTCAAAACCAACTGATGAAAGTTGGTGACTAACTGAATTTTGTCACTTGTCTCTAAGCGAATGATAATCTTTGCTCGAGAGAGAATGTTCTTAACTTAGTATCCAAAGTGGGTATTTTCTCATTCGAATAGACGAGTGATTGTGTGATAAGACTAAATGACCGCGATTTGAAAGAATGTCGATACTCATGTCAGTGTAATTAAAATGCGAACAGCGAATTTGTTCACAGGGGGAAAAATATATTACTCAGAAAATATGAAATTTGTTCATTATTTAAAAGCGTAACATAATTGTACCATAAATTCAAAAACGTAACAAAAATGTAACGTTTTTTGGACCGTAACGTAAAACGTACCACAATATTTAAAACGTACCAAAAATGGTACGAACGTAACCTCGGTGGCAACCCTGGTTGTATGTAGTGTTGGGCGATATTCAGTATCTATATTGATATATCGATATATCGGAGCAAATATCGATATTGAATATCGAAACGAAAATATCGATATCGAAAGCGATATTTGAACATATTTGACTATTTTCGGAATTTTCTGCTACTGGTAAACGTCCTGCAGAAAAGATCCAACATAGAAAATTGTTTGGGAAATGAGCGAGAAGAAGAACAATCATGTATTTAATCCATTGACTCATACATGCTGATACACAGCATACTTACCTGTATCCATAAGTTGGTATAGCCTGTTCTCAAACTCAAAATACGTTTAGTCAGGAGGGCTTCCAAATGTTGCTGAGAACCTCCAAAAGGCCTTGGCTGTATTAATGCCTTCTAAGCTGATAGGCCTTGCTCATATAAAAGAGAGTTGGCTTTCTATGCTGAATCCAAATATATAGGATTCATTCAGTTTAGTGTTCCCATCAAAAGATACGAGCCTGAGAAAATTTGGGTGATTTTTGGGAAAGGGGAGAAACACTCCAAAAAGTCAAAGAATCTTAAAGAAAAGCGTACCATCAGATTCAGCATATCATAGAACCCTACTTGTAAGATTTTAACCTCCCGTCAGCGTAAATGTAGAATTTTGTATTTTTTGTCAGAATAAAAATCACGGATGTATGTTTATTTATTCCTCTTTCTTTCGCCAGCGTGATTGCATCAATTCAAAGGCCCAAAAATGTTGGGAAAGTGCTCGTTTGAAAGAAAATAACAGTTCTAGTTTCCTTTTAAAGTGGCCCGAGATATTGGAGACCATAGCCCCCCTCCCACGCCCTTTTTCCCTGAAAAAACCCGATCCCAATTTTGAGATATTCATTTTGTTCACCATAGTTGAAAGATCGAAAAAATTTTCCTCCGGAGATAACCTTACTCCCCGCAACCAGAGGAAAGGGCTTTAAGTTATGAATTTGCCTGTTGTTTACGTATAGTATTTTTTATTTGTAAGTAAACAGGCCTTTTTAGGGGAGGGGGAATTCTCTGTGGGGGGATTTTCCACAGGTAGAATTTCCAATGGGCAGCGAAGTTTCCGGGGCTGAACTAACAAGGGGGAATTTTACATCGGAGAACTTGTCATAACGCCTATACGAAATTCGTCATAATGTTTCTCTGCCGATTAAATTTTTGATGTAGAGATGTTCCGAGGAAATTGTCATGGTCCCCCCATGATGCCCGGGAGAAGGGCTATAAGTTATGAATTTTGTCTGTTGTTTACATATAGTTTCTGTTATTGGAAGTAAACAGACGTTTTTAGGGAGGGAAATTTTGCGCAAGGGGATTTTCCACGGGAGAATTTTCCATGGGCAGGGAATTTTCCGAAAATGAAATTATAAGGAGAAATATTACACGGGAGAATTTGCCAGAACTCTTATATCAAATTTATTTTACTTTCTCTTTGCCGATTCAATTGAACATCTAGAGATGTTTTGGGGATATCATCCGGGGTAAATTTTCAGAGAGGTTAAAATTGCCTGGGAGATTTTTTTGTGGGAGGGAGGGAGTTCCACGGGGGAAATTTTCCATGGGAAAGTTTTCAGTGGGAGCAATTCTTCGTGGCGGAATTTTTCGCAGGAGATATTCTCCATGTGGAAATTTTTCGCAGGAGAAATTCTTCATCAGAGGATTTTCCGTGGAAGAAACTTTCCATTTGGAGGATGGGATTTCAATGAAAAATTTCCTGTTGAAGGAGTTTTCCGGTATGATTTGAAAAAGATCAAAAATTCAATGAAAGACAAGTCTTTTTTTCAAATGAAAATAGGCGTAAGAGAAATTTCTAGGCGAAATTGTCCACAAGAAAATATCTGGGGGGAATTTTCAGCAGGGACGGATTTGTAGTGATGATTTCCTGGTATTAAATGAAAACAACCAAAAATTAAATAGAAAATTTTTTTTCAACGGAAACTAGGGAGACATATTGAAATTTGAAACAAAAAGAAATCCTAAGTAGTAATGTATCTATATATTGAAAATACACATGTACTTACACAGGCCTGAGGCATGGATATGTGTGTAGTTTAACCGGTACATTGGCTTGCCAGGGTCGGTCACCTATTACTACGAACGATACTTACCTTACCAGACGGGTTTTCTAATGTGACACACATTTTTTGTGTGTCAGTTGGTTAGAGAGAGCTGGCGGTTATCCATATGATGACTTGATTAGTCGGTTTTTTAAAAAACTTGGCAAGCTATAATGTACTCAAGCAAAAAACCCTATAAAATGTTCATACACTGCATTCCAATATTCATTATGTTTTAACACATTGGTTATAGTACACTACATATTATTAACTTTGAAAACAATGGATTCGTCAATTTTCAATGTGAGTACACTTTTCATTCTTTTATTTCCCAAAAGTAAAAATTAAAAAAAACGTTTTACTAGTAAATTCAAATTTCAGGGGGACTTAGCCCCCTCCCCTCCAACAATACAAAATCTTAAGAATATGATGAGTATATTCGATAGAAACGGCAAAGCACGCTTTTTTCTATTATGTAAATAAAATCTCTCCTCCACAGCTATGTTTACAAGTTTTAATTGTTTTGAAAAACAGTTCTTTATCATTCAGAAACAAGCTTTTTCCAAACATGTATTTTTCCGGTTTGAATGAAAAGCTTGCGTGTTACAAAGAGAGTGACAGTTTTGGGAGTCAAATTTCACAGGCTCTTGCTATAAACGGGCTTTGTCTAATTCCGATGTCGCGGCTATACTTACAAGCAGTTTCTCAACATTTATGGTGACAATCCGCGTCTGAACGACTTTCTAGTGCTAAATGATGAATGAGGCGCTGATTCCCCTATCCCTCCCCCTAATGATTTTAATAATAATTCTTTTGGGATTTCCTTGAAAAATATCATTTTTTTTCAGTGAAAAAATAGTGCCTTCATGATTCTGAGTAACTCATTCCACCCCCCTATTTTTTGAGGGGGTGGTAACACACGGGTGACATTGTGACACTTTGATGGTGGTTAATCGAAGCTCTCGTTCCGTTGATGTGCCCTCATTTTCGTTAATGTCACTTATTTACTAAGGAAATTAAATCTCGTACAGGCTTTTACTGAGGACATTAAATCTCGTATTTGTGTTTACTAAGGACAAAATTTTTTATCAATATTAAGGTTCTCTTTAGCCCTGTTTAAAGTTTTATGTTGTTTTTAAAAGGGAATTTCGCCTGTTTTTATCATATTTGCATATTTTTGTTGTCTGAAACACACTGAAAAGCCATATTAAGAGCTATATTTGTGAGCTTTTTGCTGACAATTCCATTTTTTTAACCAAGCCTTGACCTTCCTAAGTGCATTTATACTGCGAAATGTTCCTAAGCTAACACAGCAAATGATAGAACCCCTACTATATTTGTGTTCCGATGTCGCGGCTATACTTACAAGAAGTTTCTCAACATTTATGGTGACAATCCACGTCTGAACGACTTTCTAGTGCTAAAAGATGAATGAGGCGCTGATTCCCCTATCCCTGCCCCTAATGATTTTAATAATAATTCTTTTGGGATTTCCTTGAAAAATATCATTTTTTTTATTTTCAGTGAAAAAATAATGCCTTCATGATCTACAAAAATAAACCGATGAAGAAAATAAAATTTTCGGTAATATTTAGCAGTAAGAAGAAGGAAGGTAAAGAAATCAATAATAGGAGCACCTTTAAGCCATTATATACATCACGCCTTAATGAGCAATAAACTTTTTGCCTTTAAACAAGAGGAGGAGGGCAAAATTTGACCTCTTAAGCATTTATCCAACAAAATGGAAAAAGGGGATTTTTTTTTTCATGCTAAATTTTGCCTTCTTTTACGGAAGAGGATACGTGCAATTACCCCCCTTTGGAAAAGAAACAAGATGGAACAAAGCTACATTAATGCAAGCCGCAAGGCCCTCTATCATCAAATTTGCTGATAGAATTACACATGATCTGGACCAGCCAACGACCACACAACTTTTAATGCCAGGGCCCTCTCACGCCAGTGTTAGCTCTACGCAAGCTGGAAGGAAATTAAAAAGAGAGTGGGCTACTTCTCATAATGCCTCAGCCCAGCCTACTCAAGATCGTGAGGTTGACCCCCTCATACTTTGCCAGGGACTTCAGGTGTAGAAGCCCAGTCAGAATTTGTAAGTATATATATAATTTTTTTCTTTCCCTATTTTCAAAATAAGGTAAATTTTCTCAAGCGCATAACTTTTGATGAGTAAAACTTAAATTTGTTTCTAAACTATTCTATAATAATCCTATTTCATTTTCTTTCATTAACCAAATTAGCATTATATAAAGGAATGCTTATAACACTGAAATAGCTTATCATACATTTCTAAAAAAAACCTTACCTATAACTTCTCTTCTAAGCAAGATGTTTTCTAATGCAATAATCCAATATTCCTTTAAACAAACTAACTATATAAAAAAACAAACAATTCACTATTTCACAGTTGACAACCATTCTTAAACTGGTATATGTTTTTGCACTAAGCTTTTGCACATATCCGGCGCTTATCAAAATCTCCCATCAGTACACCTGAATTTTTAATCCGCCCGACAGGTATAATTTGAATTTTAAGTGCGCCTTGCAAAGTGGGGTTTCTTATAACAGGATGTCTGTCTCGGTTCATACAGCATACTGCATCAGTTGAACGATGGTCGAATTTCATTGAGAGTTATATTGAAGAGGGTCAAGCACTAGAGTTGGACCCATATTTTGCGTTTTTATTCTGAAAATTTTTGGAATAAAACCATTAGTTTTTATACATCATTCTCTTGTTCTAACTTATCCTCTAAGAATAAGACTTCATTTTCCTGACTAAAACAATATATATTTTTAACATGTTCAGTTGTCCTTATGAAAGACATATGGCAATGTAACTTTTTTTTTCTTCTTCTTTTAATTGTTCAGGTGGTGGGACAATGACTATGAAAAATTGAAATAGTTTATTAACTTTATAAAAAAATAATGGTTATTTTACATAAAAAATAAAACTTTTTTTCTACAGATTAGTGATATAGTACCACCGCCACCATTGAGTGATGAAACACGTGAATTCACAGGACCAATTCTTTCACCACCAACGGAGTTCAGTGATGAACCTACACTAGTTCTAGAGAATATGGAGTGGCATAGGGGTTTCCTCAATGATGTTTTTGGGGAAATGGCTAGCCTAGACGACTTAACCTGTGATATTGACATGCTTGAGGATCCGGGGTGGGCAGATAGTTTTATGCGTGAGCATTTAGGTGGTGTTACTAGTGCATCTGAACCGGGTTCTCATAGCGAAATTCCATCACAGGACAATACAGGCTGGCTCGACCAATTGTCCCCAAACACATTGGAATATGTACTAGGGGACTGCCTCATGCCATCTCCACCCAATGTTATTGAACAGACTGGGAGTGGTGGTGTTATTGACAATTCCCTGTCACCCTCCACCATTCCACTTAATGATATAGATAGTAGTAGTAGTAGTAATATAACAACAACAGCAACAGTATCCCCTCTTCCAGATTTTTTTCTGTCCAACTCTGCCTTGCACCACACATTGGTCTACAGCGCCAAATTCGGTGACCCCTTCAACTCTCTAGTGTCGGGGGATATAATAACAGATCCCTCGGCCATTACATATTCATATACTGATAAGATTCGAGCCATTCTTGAACAAAAAATGAGGGTGTGGGGAGTGGGGGTCAGTTTAAAAGCATCAATAGCACTAAAAATATTTTTTTTAAATGAAAGTGCGGGTGAGATGTATTCGAAATACTTGCACACAGAGATGTTGGCAATTCACCCGCATTTATCAAATTATGGGGAGGTTTTTCTAAATTGGGCTAATAGTATTCAAAGTAAGTGGGAAAATTATAACGAGGGGGGTAGTGGATCTGTGGTTTTATTTATTGAAAGTTTAAATGTTAATATTTGTAGGTTTAAAAAGGATTTTATTGTAAGAGGTGGGCATGGGGAGAGGGCTATAGTTTTAAAATATCATTCAGATTTAGAGGGGTCTAAGGGGATACAACGAATCTGTTTCGATACGAGGCTGCAGTGTTTCAAGTATGCATTTTTAATTGCAGCATACAGACCACTTCGAATAGATGCCACTAAGAAAAAGTTGGATAAAATGGCAGTTAATGGTTGGGAGGGTTCAAAGTTCCCCAAAGTAAATTTTAATTGTTTAAATGGTCAATTTCCCGTGAAACTAAAAGGAATAGATATTTTTGAGCGGGCTAATGCACATTTAAAGATTGGTGTCACGGTGTTACAGTATGAAACAGAATTTGAAGAGGGTCAGCGTTCCGATAATAAGCGTGTATTATTTCCAGTGCGGGCTCCTTCAATTGAATCAGTAGAACATTGGGTGTGGCTTCTATACACCCCACCCACAGACTCCGATTCAATTGGTCATTTCAATCCAATTACGGATATTAGTAGGGTTCTATGTGAAGGTAAAAAGCGAGGTGGTGTGTAGTTATTACTGTCCAACATGTCTCTCAAGATTTTGGACTGATTTAAAGTTAAAGCATCACATGAAACACTGTAAACGTCATGGATACCAGGCTGTGGAGACGGTAAGCGGAGATAGAGCGATCTTACGTTTTAAAAATTTTCAAAACACGCTCCTACAGAGCAATAAGATCGCTTTGGACTGCGAAGCTAAACTGACAGACGTGTGCGATCCGTCAAATTCAAATCGTGTTAAAATACATGAAGCCATAGGGGTCTCTTACGCTCACGCGCAACGAGATTCCAATAATACCATGCAAGTGTTGGATGTAGTTGAGATGTTGAGTGACGGTGAAGACTGCATGCGCTCGGCATTGGTCAGTCTAATCAAAACAGCGAACGGTGCAATTTCGCGCCTTCGTTATACAAACTATCCTATGCTCCTGTCATCAGATGACATAGTGGCCATTAAAAATCGTAAAATGTGTTGGGTTTGCAAGGGAGAATTTGATGATGGTGTTGGGAATGGGGGGAGGAGGAAGGTGATCGACCATGATCATTTGTGGCAGGAAATTACATCGGGAGGGAGTAACTTTAGAGGGGTAGCACACCAGTCATGCAATTTAAACGTTAGACAACAATATTTCGTACCTGTTTTTATACACAATTCCAATTACGACTTAAAGTTTGTTCTTCCGGCGTTGGCCCGCATTGCCAAGGGAGGAGTTGTAGATGACGCATGGATAGATGGTTCTTTTTCATATAATATCATACCCAAATCATCAGAGAAGCTACTGCTGCTAGAATTCATGTGGAAAACAGTTGACAAGGGTAACACGTGCCTGAATAAAATCCGTTTTTTAGACTCTTTCAGCTTCTTCCCCAAATCTTTAAGTCAATTGATTCAGGTGCAGAAGTGACAATTTTGATAGCTTCCCCCTCCTCAAACAGCGCTTCCCCGATGATGAAATGTATGATTTATTAACGTGTAAGGGTATATATCCATATGATTATTACAACTCTGGCTCGAGGCTAGATGAGGTGTCACTACCGCCCATTGAAGCTTTTTACAATTCTCTTACTGAGAGTGAGTGCACCACTAGCGACTACGAATTTGCTAAGAGGGTTTGGGCAAAGGGCGGATGTAAAAATGGGTGGGATTATTGTAAACTTTACTTGGCCAGTGACGTACTCACTCTTCTGGATATTGTGTGCAAAAATACGGATAAAATCTATGGGGAATTTGGGTTGGATTTAGGTTATTATTTTTCCACTCCCCATTTGGTGATGGACTTGATACTTAAAATCAGCAAAGAAGAAATAGGTCTGATCGCCGATGTGGATCAGCATCTGTTTGTAGAGAGATCAATGAGGGGTGGGTATGTTTTTCACGGGGATCGTATCATGAAAACTGATCCGAGTGGACAGCACACCGATGAAAAGTCGGACGCAGTTTTTTTGGATATGAATTCTCTTTACCCATCGGCAATGTCTCACTACTGTTTGCCGTGTGGCAATTATAAATGGCTTGACAATCCCTGTGCTTCGAATTTCCCCGACATTGCCAGTGTTGAGGAGAATGGGGCACAGGGATGGTTTTTTGAAATTGACGGTGAAATACCCATGGAAATCCATGACTCGGTAAAAGACTTTGTTTTTCCGTGCATAAATAGACCGGTGGGTAGGGACTCTCTGAGCCCCTACAATTTATCTTTAGTAGAGGACGGGAGTATGCACTGGGCAGCTTCAAACAAAAACTAATTGCCGACCTCAACCCGAAACAGAATATCGTTGTTCATCACGTGCTATTGAAATGGATGGTGTCCAATGGTTTCAAGGTCACAAAGATTCATAGAGCCCTCCAATTTGATCAAAAGCCTTACATGAAAACGTTTATTGACACCTTTGTCAGTAAGCGTTCACAAGCGAAAACGAAAGTTGAAAAAGAAGTCTATAAACTCATTTTGAACTCAGCTTTCGGTAAAATGTGCGAGAGCGTACGACACAGAAGTCGATGTGACATTGTAACCAACCCCATAGATTGTGCTCGAATCATTGCGGATCCAAACTTCACATCGTTCACAATCATAGACTCTAATATGGTGCTCCTACATCGCAAGAAAAGAAACATTGTATTAAATAAAAATATTGCAGGCGGAAGTGCAATAACTGAAATATCCAAGAAACTCATGTTGTCATTTTATTATAATGTATGCAAGGTACAGTGGCCGATTGAGGGACAAGTTCAAGTGTACTACGGGGACACTGATTCACTCCTGTTAAAAGTCAAAACTGAAAATCTATTGAATGATTTGGAAAATGGCGAGTACATTAGCTCACGAATGGACTACACTAATGGGACGAATCCCTCTACCCAGAGCTAGTGAAACGCCAGGCCCCAAATCAATTGTTAATGCTAAAATCTGAAACGGGTAGCGATCTGATATCCAGTGGTGTGTTTCCTGGTCCGAACGTATACTGTGTGGAAACGCACGGCAAGGATATGAAACAAGTTTGCAAGGGGGTACCTACACACTTTGTAAAAAATAATTTCGACATGAGTGTGTATAGAAACTGTGTGGAACGTAGTTTAGTGCCAAGGGCGAAAGTCATGGCGATTCGCTCTTTACAATTTAAAAACTACACAGTTAGAGTTGAGAAAAACGCCATGTCGGCCATATCGGACAAAGTCTATGTACTTGAGGATGGTGTGAAGGTACTACCACACGGTCATTATTTAATTTCAGACCGAGTTGAATGTATAGAGTACAGAAAACAACTCGGTCTAGAAAAATTAACTTAAATTCATTAAAAAAAAGTATAAATTGGGTGGGAGGGATTTTTGGGTAATTAGGTGTTTTTTAAATTCTTTTTTTCTTTATCACAAAAAATTTTCAATGTGTGTGTGTGTGTGTGTGCAAGGCAGATCAATTTCCAGTATTTAATGCCAGCCCCGGCCCGGGCCCGCCGCAGCGGGCCCCCGCTTCCGGCGCCCGGCGCTTCCCGGCCCGCCCCGGCCGCCGCAGCGGCCGCCCCCCGGGGGAGGGGGGATCCCAAAATTTAAAATGTTGTAAATAAAGTGATATTATTTTCAAGTGCATTATTCCAATAAATGTTGTATTTTTTTTATAAATAAACAAAAAAAAAGTGTATTTATTTAAGTGTTTTTTTTCTAGTGGTTATGTAAATGTTGTATTTTTTATTATAAATAAATTAAAAAAGTGTATTTTTTGTTTTCATGTTTAATGTGCCTTTTTCAATGTAGTATTTTTTTAAAGTATTGTTACTTTTTTATGTTTAATAAAGAAAATATTATTCTTTATTCGTCTTCTTCTTCTTCTTCTTCTCATTATTATCTTGAACGGAGTAGTAATAGGGAAATTATTTAGTCATTAGACAGCCATAGTCTACAGTTAGTTGTCTAGGTGAACTGTTGAAGGGAACATGTATCAATTTAAAACACCATTCAGATCGTTTCTGTGTGGACCGTCAATGTCGAGCAAAACAACACTCTTAACTAAAATAATTAAAAATTGCGATAAAATGTTTGTGGAAAAGCCGAAAAAAATCTACTATTGTTACAGTATTTGGCAGGAGTCATATGATAAAATAAAAGCAATTGCCACGACGGGATTGGTGCAGATACAATTCATACAGGGACTTGATGTTTTCAGCATTATTGAACAAAACTCTTGGTTGATCATTGACGATCTGGCTGAATCTATTGAACAATGGTCCCAGGAAATGCTACAACTGTTCACCGTTCGCTCTCATCATGAACAGATTTCCGTTACTCTGGTTCTACACAATCTCTTTCATCAGAGCAAATGTATGCGAACACTTGCATTGAACTGCACCTACTATATCATCTACAGAGTTGTTCGTGATTCTAGCTCGCTAATAACTCTCAATAAACAAATCTATCCAGGAGCCCCCAAATTTCTGCTCTCAGCATACAATCAGGCAACTAATAAACCCTACGGCTACATCCTATTGGATCTTAATCAAAATACACCCGAGGATCTGCGTGTAGTCACAGATATTTTTGACAATGAAATTACAGTATATCTCCCCGTGAACACTAAAAAGACCTATTAGTTGCTATCATGACACTGAAGAAACTACATGAAAATAGACATTTGTTTTCAGTTCTAAGCACTTCAAAACCTCGCTTAGGAAGGCAATACTCAAAACACGGTATTGACAATGATTTCATTAATCTAATATCCGAACTTTGTTTAAATTTGATCGAGGGTAATGTTCAAGTGCCAGAAGTAGTTAAGCAACAGGCAAAGCAACATCGTTCCATTGTACGTACATTGGCCTCTAAAAAGAAAGGAAAGAATTTTAAAAGGAAACGACTTCTTCAGGCGGGCGGTAGCTTTTTCACACTTTTACTGCCAATAATTGCAGGACTTGTAAACAGTTTTCTCTAGAAAGAGAATGGCAAAACCCTATAAATTGACTCCAATAGAACTCGCTCTCTCACCCGTCGAACACTTTGAGAACAATCTGAGTAAATTCCTTGACAATGAAAATATTGAGGATGATAAAAAACTGCTTTTACTTCAAGATGCACTTCGCCGAGTGGACAAACACAAGTCCTATCGGTTGAAGCCCACTGCTGCTGCTGCTGCTGATCCCAAAAAAGAATCATCTCCTCAAGAGTCTGCTGCTGGAACACAATTAAAGAAGGAGGAATTGGATTCAATTGTATTGAAAATTGGAAATCTAATGCCCCACTCATATCGTGAACAAAGTAAGCGACTCCTAGTCTATCTCTTGGAAAGTGGTCAAGATCATATTCAAGTTGAGAGCAATGGGGAAGGGATTATAATTCGGGGCAAGAGCTATAATCTACTTGATTTAATCTATGATATGGTTACAAATCGTAAAGGACTATTATCATTTGACACTCATCTATACAACTTTCTAAATACATTAAACTTCCCCAAAAGTCTTATTGGCAATAGACAAATTCTAAAAAAATTAAATGAACATGCATCATCATCATCATCAGCATCAACAACATTGACACCATTAAAATATGAACTTGAAGAAGAAGAAGATTTTAAATCAATTTTGGAAAATACTAGCACACCGCTGATAGCTAGACAAAAGCGAAGACGTATCAAGTCAACGTCACCACCACCACCACCAACAGCCAGTATACAAAAGGGTAGCGGACGTTACACAACGTGTTTACGTTCAAAATGGTTGAAGTTCTGAAAGGTGTTTATGAAAATATTGGTGAGGCAGGGAGTTTAAGTTCCCCCACCACTCTTTCCAAAGTCACTGGTGTTCACACTAAAAGTGTACAAGACTATCTACAAAATGAATCAAGTTACACTCTGCATAGAAATCATAGACTTCGTGCCAATCAATATCGAAAAACTAAAGCCTTTTACCCATTGCATATAATGCAAGCAGATCTCCTGACTCTAGATGAGCTTCAAAGACGTCACAATACACCGTACAAGTACATTCTACTTGCAATCAGTGTTTTTAGTCGCTATGCATATGCAATTCCATTGCGATCAAAGAGAGGTGTTGAAGTTGCTCAGGCCATTGAAAGTATTCTCGAACAGGATTCATAAAAAAAATTCAAACGGATCGCGGTAGTGAATTTGTGAATCCCCATGTTGCAAAAGTACTAGAGAAATATAGTACACTGCTCTATCATAGTCACAGTCCTATAAAGGCTGCAATGGCCGAACGATTGATAAGAACTATTCGACTTTTAATTTCAAGATATTGTACATTGAAAAATACACCGGCTTTTATTCATGATCTAGATAAAATAATGTTGATTTATAATCAACGACCTCATCGATCATTGTCCAACTCTACGCCAACGGAAGTTCATCATTCTGATCATGATACAATTGACACCTTTCTTAAACAGTATTCCAATGAATCGGTTGTCAAGAAGAAGAAAAATAAATTCAATGTTGGTGATACCGTTCGAATTAATAGAACAACTAATGTTTTTGAAAAGGGGAATTACTTGTGGTCCACCAAACTTTTTAAAGTGGCAAAAATCCTAGACACTAAACCCATAACTTATCGCCTGCGTGATACCAAAGATGAAGAGATTCTCGGCGGCTTTTATGACTATGAATTGCAAAAAGTTAAAAATGCTAGTGAAATCTATCAAATTGAAAAGATATTAAAGACACGTACTCGCAGGGGTAAGAAACAGTTACTTGTTCGGTGGCTAGGATACAACTCTGATTTTGATTCTTGGATCGGTGTTGAAGATATTGACAATGCCCATGATTTCTATGTAACATTCATGTCCAACGTTTCCGATCCTCTCTACAATGACTTGAATACGACAAGTGATTTTTGGACAAAACTCTCCCCTGCCATCAAATTTGACGGTGCATATGAAGTGGCTCTTGTCGACTGTATTCTCAAAAATACCTATGACATCCTGAGAAAGGATCGTGTGTATGATATAAAAGTTATACCATTCGATTGGACTATGAATGGGTTGGGCTATGTCGACTATGAATGGGTTGAAGCACTTAAATCTAGTGACTATCCACATGTCGGATTGAAATATATTGAATATGATAATATGGGGGATTTGTGTCGTACAATCAATAGAAAAATCTCATATCGCAGGAATGGTACATTCCATTTTAATTATTCATTAGAACATGATAGGATTTACATTAGCTCACCTGTTGACACTGAAACAATTATTCTCAATGATAATCTGAGAGATGTTCTTGGCTTTAAACAGAATATGATCAATGGGAAAAATGCTGGCACCGTTTACGGGATGGATCAAGTTATTTTTGCTGATTATCCACCTGGTTTTGCCTCGGACTCTTGCATATTTCTCTATGCATCCTTTGTGGAAACATCGAGAGTCGGTAATTCAAATGTCCCCCTCCTACGTGTTCTTGAACGAAAAACAACTCATGAACTTGTTCATCACTATAATATAAAGCATCTTCAGTATGTTCCTGTAAACACTTCATATTTGGAACTCTGTCAGTTAACACTAAGAAGTGAATTGGGTGATCCTCTAGCAATAACAAAAGGCTTAGCAGTGATTACATGTCATTTTCGACCCATTGTCAACGACAGCACAATCACCTAAAATGAACAATAGGAGAATTCCATTTGTCTGTCCCGATATCGATTGCTATGTTGGTGCTTTGAGTCCACGTCAAATAGGCAATGGATTGGACTACTACAAGGGGCGTACTACAATGTCTGGCTATGGTCTTGGTAGCTGGTTTGCTAGGCTATTTCGTTCTGCACTACCCCTTGCCAGAAAATATCTTGTACCTGCTGCATCAAATTTTGCTGCCTCCACACTACAGGACTGGGGGTCGGGCAAGAATTTCAAGGAGAGTGTTAAGGAAAATATTAGATCTTCAGCAAGAGCCGTTGGTGAGCAACTAAAATCTCGACAAAATGGGGAGGGATTGAAAAGGATGCGTTCGCGTCATTCACTCATCAGTCTCCACCCAGGCAGGAAGCAAAGGACATCAACAAGGACTTTGAGGAATAAAACAAGGAAGACCAATAAGCAGAAGAAGAAGAAAAAGAAAAAGATTGTTAGATCAAAGAAGGATTTCTTCTCTTAAGATGACTTATCTCCCCCACAAGGAATCATATCCATCAATTAGTTCCTCATTGAATCTATTCAATGCTGAAAATGTTGATGTCAGTGTCAAGTATGGCTACTATGAACAATTTCACCCCCAACAACCCCTCTCGGAAAATATACACTTTCAAATATTTTCCAATGAAGACTATTTCATTGATTTGTCGTCAACATTTATTGATTTAAATGTTGTGGTGAAGAAAAAGTCAGATAATACAACTCCAAATGCCGGCGATGGTCTCTCCTATGAAAACTGTATTCTACACAACCTTTTCAAACAAATTAATGTGTTTATTAATGGAACATTGGTGAGCACTAGCAATAATTTATCAAACTATGCAAGCTACATACAATTTATGATGATGACGCCAAAGGCATACAAGGAGTTGAGAGGACAATCATTAGGCTATGAATATCGATCAGGTGTTGATACTGACGGTGAGTTGACTATTGCAGTGACCCAGGAGTATCATCTAGTTGGAAAATTAAATCATGAGATATTCAATATATCCCAATGGCTACCCCCCAATGTCAAGATTGACATAAAGTTACAGATGGCGCCATCGAATTTCATTTTGAGAAAAATACTTCCTGCAGCACCCGATGCAAATGTTATTATCACATCGGCAATTCTCCACGTCCGAAAACAACAGGTTATGAGCTCTGTTGCATTGGCAGTGGAAAAGCTAAGAGCCAATGGTAACAACATTAAACTTCTTGTCCCCATACGATCACCAATCAACGTCACATTGCCACCGGCTCTCGTAGCTATAGCGATTCATCATTTATCAATGGAGAAATCCCATCAAAATTGGCTTTGGCCTTTGTGAAGAGTGGCAGTGCCGTCGGATCCTGGACTGAATCCCCCCATGATTTTAATTTTTTTGGTCTATCTAGCCTCGTGTGCAAAGTGAATGGTATTCCACTGTACACTCTATCATTTGACAAAAAATCCTATAGAACTCTGTACGAGTTGACCATGCAATCCCTAGATCATGACTCTCAACTATTTGAAAATGGAATAACCGATTCAATGTTTTCAAAAAATCATGGGGTAATTGTTTTGGACTTTTCAGGGACTCAGGATATGAGCATAGTACGAACTGGGAATGTACGTTTAGAGTGTACATTTGCCAATGCTCTGACTGAGAGTATCACGCTAATATCACTGAGTCAATTTGAAACCTATTGGGAAATCACGCCCGACGGCAGTGTTCTACTAGACCTAGCACCATGAACACAAACCAAATAATCAACGTATTTAGTATGGATCCATACATGTCCCAGTACAAGTCCTATTGCATACCTTCGGACTTCATTGAAAAATTCCAAGTGTTAACAATATCCTAATCATTGTTAATAGCAGTCCATCGACTTTGAAGACCGGTCATTGGCTATGCATCTTTCAAACAGCGAAGAATATTGAATTTTTTGATCCTCTTGGCCTATCGTATAAATTCTACGCTCCATACATCAGCAACTTTATTGAAAGCAGGGGGAAAACCATTATTCAAAATCAACGAAGAGTACAGGATTTAACGACTAAGACATGTGGCTTTCATGCACTACTCTTTTTCATGTTCAGATGTCGTGGCTACACCTACAAGCAGTTTCTCAACATCTACGTTGACTTACCTCAATTGAACGACTTTCTAGTGGAGAATATACTTACAAGTGTATTTAATATTGATTTTAGTGCCCTAAGAATAAAATGTTCTAAAGATGTATGTGAAATTGTTTATTAATAAAAAAAAATTTATATACATGATAAAACGACTTTTCTACTCTTTAGATTTCATCCACTACTAGGTATTTGTCGACAACAACTAGTGCAGGTAGATTATCTGAATTCACAGTGTACTGATCCTGATGTACTGCAATGTCAGGGTCACATTTTCTACAGTAGAGTGTGACTTCACTCTTGTCATATCTCTTTGTATAGTCAATGATACTATTCTCATTCATTCTATAGAATTCACATGTTTCAATTTGCTTATTTGAAGCAATTTCACAAACAGTGTCCTCAAGTGTCGAATCACATTCCGTCACAGCCAAATAAAAATCAGTGGGCTTATAATCATAACACCCATGTCTTCACAACGATGACGTAGAAACCATATTCTTTTGTTGTTCCAACAGTTGAATCGTTGACCCGGTTCCTCCTCCCAGAACAATCTAAAACCACGACGATACCAATCTCGTAGCAATAAACTAAAATCACGGTTAGGATTCTTTCCAATCATACCGGGATATGTACTCTCCCACTGATTACATTTATCATAATGACAATTGGAGCATAGGTGGCCTCTAGGATGAGAGTCACACACCTCCTCAAGACAGGAATTACAACCTTTAATTTGTACAGCATATCCTCTATGCAATTTACACGGGTTGCATAATCTACACTTTTCATCATACTCATCAATCATTGTGCAATTCTCACATGATGATGACCAGCTGCCCAGTGTGTACATACATAACGGACATGTGTGGAACATTTTGTTATGTGTTGACACTCTCACTACCACAATGAAACTGAGCTAGCAACAACAAAAATTGTCTGAGATAGAGAGAGAGAGGAGTAAATCATCCTTGAGCACCATCTTTCTCATGAAAAAAGTCCTAAATTTCAAAACTAATGTTTAAAAGCATATCCACAATATGATTTTGCCGTGTCGTGATCAATATATCAATAAATTGTGTAAATGCATTTGGACCACGACGTAGAAGCTTCATACAATAGTCTAATGATGGAGAATTAGTTTTCATTATATCGACAAGCATTCCCCGAGAAAATATCTTCCTTTGAATAGACAACTCTAGAAAATCATCATCTAGAATCAAACGTTTTTCCATAAGAACTAGATTCCTCATGATTCGCTCTTTCTCGAATCCATCCATTTTTTTAGAGTCCTAACTCTCTCACAACCAACTTCAGACTAACCAGAATTTCTTTTTGTACTCTAGAAAATATACGCTAGTCTACTATAGAAAGAAAAAATAGCATTAATTTAGAACCATTTTTATTGAACATAATTACAATAATAATATTCACTGATGCATTTTGTTCTCATCAATATATTTCGATAGGACATCTAATGCTGACCGAAGTTTATTTATATGGAGAATATTCACTTTTCCAGCAAAACATAGTTGCTCCTCCTGCTTAAACTTGCTTAATGAAGTCACGTATCTAGCATACATACTATCCCATTCAAGGAATAGTCTACAGCCAGCGGTTATTTCCACAGCTACATTGGGTACTCGTATATCGTTGCTGCTGCTGCTGTCGGTTCCATCATTAATCTCCAATAATGTAAATGCACCACTCATTTTTTCTCCACTAATATCCTCTCAAATAAACTATTCTCTCTCTGAATTCAATTCTCTTACTAATATGAACTACAATGAAAATTACTCCTTATATCTGAATCCAACTACCAATCAAGTTAGTGTGACCACCGCTCTCTCTCTGTTTAACCCCAAAAAATGAGTTACACCTTAGAAACCCGTCTGGTAGGGCAAGTACCGTTCATAGTAATAGGTGACTGACCCGTGGTAAGCCAATATACCGGTTAAACTACACTGTATATTCATGCCTCAGACCTGTGTAAGTACATGTGTATTTTCAATATATAGATACATTACTACTATCCTACCGTATGCGAGGGGAGTTACCGCCTCCTTTAAAGAGTTCCAATTATTTAAAACAACTCCTGAAACACAAGGGCTATTTAATTAGAATAAGAAGTTTGTTTTAAAAATACTAGAAAAAACGTATATGAAGGGCATCCCTCTCATATACGGAATAATTTCTGTTCGTTTTAAGTTTTAATGGTGAACCTTACTTTCAGTTGAAAAAACCTGTTTCCTTTTTTTTTTTATTTAATCACTGAAAGGTAGAACAAATGCTCAGGGAAAAAATATTGACATGTTGCTGAGTTTGAATAGCCAGAAGTAGTCAGTAGGTCATCTTTCTTTACCCTGAGCCCGAGTAATTTCAAGTCTAGATTTCTATGATATTCACTCTTGTAATCGAAGTTTGTTTTTATTGCTTGATTTTCTATTATTCAAAGTTTAAAAAAATTGTGCAAAATACACTTTTATTATAATTGTTGGTACTTTTCTATCAGCCAGGACACATTCGAGAATTCGGTTCTATAGGTACGGGGTAGAAAGAACGCTATGCTTGGAAAATAGATAGGATATAATAATAATAATAATAATATAATAATATATATTGAATCTATAATATGCGTACCATTCAGAATCAGGGATAGCAGATGCGGATAAAGACTCATCGCTTTTAGAGGACAGAAAACGCCAAAGGAGAGAAGCATTAATTTTGGCCCGTGTAGATTCGATATCAATCATCTTTTTTCATATGTAAAAAAAAAATCATCATATAAAATCATCAATCATATATATAATTTGGGCTGTATATTTGCACACTAGGGGGATGGTGGGGTGGGGGTTAAGTATAGCGGGGCTGCATGCAATAAGCAACCTAACCTAAATAAACCAAAATAACCAAATAAATATTTATTAAAACATAGCTACAATGTAGTTTTCCACTGAATCGAAGCTAATTGTCTCCGTATACAAACAGCAATAAACCGGTTGTTGTATGATTTTATAGATTCAGATTCTCGAGTGTGTAGTGGCTAACAGATAAGTACCCAATTTTTTTTTAACTTTGCAAAGCCAAAAGTTAATCTGAATAAAACTGATCAGAAATATCGAAATCGATATATCGATTATCGAACATCGAAAGTAAAAATATCGATATTTCGATATATCGTTTGATCAAGTTATCGCCCAACACTAGTTGTATGTATATCTAATTTTTCAATTGTTCCCCATACATAGTGTTGGGCGATATTCAATATCGATATTGATATATCGATATATCAGAGCAAATACGATATCGAATATCGAACGAAATATCGATATCGAAAACGATATTTGAACATATTTGACTATTTTCGGCCTTTTCTGCTACTGGTAAACGTCCTGCAGAAAAGATCCAACATAGAAAATTGTTTGGGAAATGGGCGAGAAGAAGAACAATGATGTATTTAATCCATTGACTCATACATGCTGATACACAGCATACTTACCTGTATCCATAAGTTGGTATAGCCTGTTCTCAAACTAAAAGTACGTTTAGTCAGGAGGACTTCCAAATGTTGCTGAGAACCTCCAAAAGGCCTTGGCTGTATTAATGCCTTCTAAGCTGATAGGCCTTGCTCATATAAAAGAGAATTGGCTTTTTATGCTGAATCCAAATATATAGGATTCATTCAGTTTAATGTTCCCATCAAAAGATACGAGCCTGAGAAAATTTGCGTGATTTTTGGGAAAGGGGAGAAACCCCCCAAAAAGTCAAAGAATCTTAAAGAAAAGCGTACCATCAGATTCAGCATATCATGGAACCCTACTGTAAAGATTTTAACCTCCCGTCAGCATAAATGTAGAATTTTGTATTTTTTGTCAGAATAAAAATCACGGATGCATGTTTATTTATTCCTCTTTCTTTCGCCAGCGTGATCGCATCAATTCAAAGGCCCAAGAATGTTGGGAAAGTGCTCGTTCGAAAGAAAATAACAGTTCTAGTTCCCTTTTAAAGTGACCCGAGATATTGGAGAGCCAATAGCCCCCTCCCACGCCCTTTTTTCCCTGAAAACACCTGATCCCAATTTTGAGATATTCATTTTGTTCACCATAGTTGAAAGATCGAAAAAATGTTCCTCCGAAGATAACCTGACTCCCCGCAATCTGAGGAAAGGGCTTTAAGTTATGAATTTGCCTATTGTTTACGTATAGTATTTTTTATTTGTAAGTAAACAGGTCTTTTTAGGGGAGGGGGAATTTTCTGTGGGGGGATTTTCCACAGGTAGAATTTCCCATGGGCAGGGAAGTTTCCGGGGCTGAACTAACAAGGGGGAATTTTACACCGGAGAATTTGTCGTAACTCCTATACGAATTCGTCATAATGTTTCTCTGCCGATTCAATTTTTGATGTAGAGATGTTCCGAGGAAATTGTCACGATCCCCCCATGGTACCCGGGGGAAGGGCTATAAGTTATGAATTTTGTCCGTTGTTTATACATATAGTTTCTGTTATTTGGAAGTAAAACGACGTTTTTAAGTGGAGGAAAATTTTCCGCAAGGGATTTTCCACGGGGAGAAATTTTCCATGGCCGGGAAGTTTCCGAAAGATGAACTTATAGAGAAATGTTACAACGGGAGAATTTTGCCAGAACTCTTTATATCAATTTATTTTACTTTCTCTTTGCCCGATTCAATTTTAAACATCTAGAGATGTGCACGGGGACTATTATCCGGGGTAAATTTCAGAGAGGTTAAAAATTTCCATGGGGATTTTGTTGTGGGAGGGAGGGAGTTCCCAACGGTGGAAATTTTCCATGGGAAAGTTTTTCAGTGGGAGTAATTCTTTTCGTGTGGCGGAATTTTCCGCATGAGATATTTCTCCATGTGGAAACTTTTTGTGGAGAACTCTTCTCAGAGGATTTTTTTCCGTGGAAAACTTTCCATTCGGAGGATGGGATTTCAATGACAAAATTTCCTGTTGAGGATTTTCCGGCATGATTTGGAAAAGATCAAAAATTAAATGAAAGAACAAGTCTTTTTTTTTTCAAATGAAATAGGCTTAACAGATAATTTCTAGGAAATTTCCACAGAAAATATCTGGGTGAATTTTCGCAGGACGGATTTTGTAGTGTGATTCCCTGGTATTAAATGAAAACAACAAAATTTAAAATAAAAATTTTTTTTTCAACGGAAACTAGGGAGACATTTTGAAACTTGAAACAAAAAGAAATCCTACCCGTTGCGAGGGGAGTACCCCCTCCTTTACAGAGTTTCCAATTATTTAAAAACAACTCCTGCAACACAAGGGCTGATTTAATTAAATAAGAAGCTTGTTTTAAAAATACTAAAAAAACGTATATGAAGGGCATCCCTCTCATATCGGAATATTTTCTGTTCGTTTTTAAGTTTTCATGTGAACCTTACTTTCGTTTGAAAAACCTGTTTCCTTTTTTTTTTTTTTTATTTTTTAATCACTGAAAGGTAGAACAAATGCTCAGGGAAAAACATTAACATGTTGCTGAAGTTCGAATAGCCAAAAGGTAGTCAGTATGTTTATCTTCTTTGACCCTGAGCCGAGTGAATTTCAAGTCTAGATTTCTATGATATTCACGCTTGCAATCGAAGTTTGTTTTTATTGCTTGATTTTCTATTATTCAAGTTTTAAAAAAATTGTGCAAAATACACTTTTATTATAATTGTTGGTACTTTTCTATCGCCAGTACACACTCGAGAATTTGATCTACAGGTACGGGGTAGAAACACCGTATGCTGGGAATAGATAGGACCATATATAATTTGGGCTGTATATTTGCGCACTAGGGAGATGTGGGTGTGGGGGTTAAGTAATAGCGGGGCTGCATGCAATAAGCAACCTAACCTAAATAAACCAAAATACCAAATAAATATTTATTAAAACATAGCTACAATGTAGTTTTCCACTGAATCGAAGCTAATTGTCTCCGTATACAAACAGCAATAACCGGTGTTGTATGATTTATAGATTCAGATTCTCGAGTGTGTAGTGGCTAACAGATAAGTACCCATTTTTTTTTTTTTTAACTTTGGCAAAGCCAAGAGTTAATCTGAATAAAAACTGATCAGAAATATCGAAATCGATATATCGATTATCGAACATCGAAAGTAAAAATATCGATATTTCGATATATCGTTTGATCAAGTTATCGCCCAACACTAGTTGTATGTATATCTAATTTTTCAATTGTTCCCCACCATACAGTGTCTCCACTTGAAAAATTTTAAAATCCTGTCACGCCGGCCAAAAATCCTGAAAATTCTTGTCAGCAGAACCGAAAAATCCTGAATTTTTTCCTGGCGGGAAATAGCTAGAACCCTTTATAGCTATGTGGATTTTCCAGAGCAAATGCAATTTCTGTTCATATTTTAACACAAGAGTGATGCTGAAAGTCAGAAAAAGGAATAAGATCTAAAGTACACGTGTCAGTCTTGAAAAAAAAGAAGCAAACTACCGTCAGCGGTATTTGTCTCCCTTTTCGGACATATTTTTTTTTGTATCTAAATCCGATTTTTTTTTTCATTTCTGCTCTTTAGCTACAATTTAAGGTAGTTTTAAAGATTCTTGTTCCTTTGATTTTTGTAATCGAACTGTGAGGAAGAACAAAATCTTATTTTCTACTAATTTCAATGTAAGCGGATTCCCTGGAATAGCGGGAACTAAGATTTTGAAATTTCATTACAGTTGGATTACAGTCTTTGACTGAGTGGATCGTGGAACTCACCTTTAGTTAGGTTCCTTCCGTACGTATAATGAAAATCTGCAAATTGCAACAACCTTGAACTTCTTCAGACGTTGTGTTTGCTAATCTTTTACTTCTCAGAACTTCATACAAAAAAGACCAAAGATTGTTGGATAAATAAAACATCAAAAATGAGAGGACCAGTAGAAAAAAAAACAAAAAAAAAACACGAGACTTCGAGGACTTCAGCACTTCAAGACTGCACCATAGATAAAGTAAATTGACCAAAATGAACTCTCACACTAATCGCCAAATGTCACATCTCCCAAAATTTTTTGCTGTACAATAATGGAGAATAGGATTGCGAGGGCCCCTCTCCGTGACTCGTATTTTTTGAAGCCAATTCTGAGAGGAATTTTCTAACTGAGTTTGCTTTACCTATCGACTGTAGTCTGAGACCAATTTATTCAGTCACAATCGTCAAGTGTAGCGTTTGATTTCACATTTTTCATTTTATCAAGAAGCTGTCTATCCAAGCACAACGAACTCGAAATCTTTCCGGTACGTCTCATGCCGATTTTTGAATGCAAATGGTATTAGCGTAGCAGTTCTCAGCTTGTTGCGCTTTTCTGTTTTCACGTTCTTTACGACGCTCAAAAATATCTCAACAACAGGGATAGAAAAAGGCAAACTGAGTAAATACCTAACCATCGATAGAACATTCCCAAACCAAGGTGCCCCAGCTGGCGTTCTAACCACCACCACACTCGTCCAAAATTCACTAATGTCATCTTTGTCGGTCATGATTACCTGCATCACCCTGCATTCCTCAACAATTTGCTTGGCGTTTCAACCGGGCATCTTGTATTTTTTTCAGCAAGCACATCAAGAGCTGAGTGGCTGACGAGTCCATGTGCTTTTTCAGATTACGAGTTCGGCTAGTAAAAACATTTCTGATTCAAAAACAAATCGCCTTTTTATCTGAAATATGGCTTCAACATAGATCTTCCTAGCTGCTTCATATATCAGTAGTACCGACGACTGTGAAGCTCGTGTAAGATCGTTCGATTGCAAAGTCTTGAGACTTTCATGAGCTACAACACCAAGGTATGTTTTGCACAGGGGTAAATAGTCGTCTTCTAGCAGAGGATCCAATTCAAGGGCGACCGTTCCCGCCCTGTGAACGTAACTGGGTTTCATACGGTTGATCGCCAGTGTTTTTAGAAGGGTCTCAACCTTCGGTTTGATCTTGTGGAAAAGTGGTTTTTCACTCTGAAAAAGTAAGTTGAAGCTCCAAAAGAGTTCAAGCTTATAACTTTGAAATTCCATTTCGATCCAGAGTAAGGGGTTTTTCAAAGCTTGAGGGGCACGGTCATTAGCATGCGTCGGGTCCTTTAGAGATACTAGCTCAAAATACACCGCTAGAGCGTTCCACTGTTCCATGATCCTATTTACACACATCTTTAGGGACAGCCATCTGGTTTGGCCAGGTGCTAAGATGCTCCGCATGTCTGTCTGCGTGAAAGTTTGAAACTTCTCCAGGTCAGACCGGTGTATGGCACTGATACTAAAATGAGTTTAAATGGTTCTGCAAAGATCATTTAGCTGCTTGGGTAGCTGCTTGCAAGCGTAAGAGACTACAAGATAAATCATGTGACTACTACACTTTACACAGGTGACCCATGGATACTGAGCTGTAATCCTGCTAACAATAATGTTGTCAGAGCCGAACTTAGAATTGCAGGTGTCAGCACAAAAACCTATCCAGTTCTCTAACCAAAAAGCGTCTCAGATCTTCCATCAGAACACTCTATGAGATCTAAGAGGTCAACCTGCATATCAAGACTTTCCCCACACCACACAACTGCCACGACAAGCTATCTGTATACCAACATCTGTGGTTTCATCTATCATCAGTGAAAAGGGTCTTTTCTTACTAATGTCGATAAGCTGCTCATTTCAATAAGGAGCTAGTCTTTGGCGAATCACGTTGGTGACTTTTTGTTTCCCAGGGGACACTTTTTCAAGGACAGACTTGGGAGGAAGGCTTTTGATCATTGGCACAGGTTTATCCACAACACTTAAGGGCAAGTGATTCTCTACAATAAATGCGGTTATTTTGGCCTCTGCGGTCTCCAATTCGTGCTTGTTTACATAAAGCATGTGATTGCGTGGTATGGTGCCACGCTTTGCAGCATCTTGGCTTCTGACATGCTCTTTGTGGTAATCGGACCCCATATGTTTTCTCAGCTCCTAAAAGCCACGTACAAGAGATTTCTTGCAATGCAAGCAATCGGCTTTTTCATCTGAAGAAGGATCTTTCTTCAGCCAAGACGTAAATTCAGGGACATGCAGCCAAGCAGGTCTGAATTTTTGTTTCTTTCGGAGTCTCTTTTCAAGTTTTCCAGATCTAGGTCCACTTTTTCTAGCTTTTGCTCTTTTTCTTCATTGCTTAAATAACCGAAGTTCTCCTCATGATCATCTGACGAAGTCTTTTCAACATCAGAATCAGATGGGAAACTTTCCATCAAAAGAACTAAAACAAACACATTATATATTAAAAAGAGGACTCACACATATAAAAAAAAGAAGGATTGTGCTATTGTGCTTCCAAATATTAAATCTACTTATCCACTCACTTTCTGCTATTTTTGGAGGCATCTACTTACTTTCTACTTATTAATTCTACTTCTAAATGTATATTTTTTTTCACTTCTTATAAATGTCAATTCAGAAACTTATATTTCTACTGGCACTCTTTGGATCTGGCCACAGAAATGAACACTACACCACTGTTAATCCTATAAGTGAAGCCTTTGAGCACCCAAATTGCTGCAGATTTTTCAGCCAGGGACAAGAGTTTACCCAACATTTGCAAACTAGTCATAAATTGTTTCCTCATAAGCATAAGCTTCTGTCGACTGTAATCACGAGTATCCTCTGAGGATCGTTTTACCACTGTAGTAAATTACTTCTCTGAGCCATTGCCAGATAGTCATCTCTATGTGTTTATAGAGACACAATGACAACAAAAACGAGACAATAATTGTCTTGTAATACAGGGGAGCTAGCCGGAGTTCATATGTGCAGTTCTTAGAAAGTTTTCCTAGAACCATCAATCATGAAACCGTCTCAGTTTACCTAGAAAAAATCATGTTTTCTAGGCCAAACTGATTCTCGGAGTTTCACTGAAGAGGTGTACTCTGATGAACATCAACGTTTTCAATCATCATTATCATAGAGGAAGGGGACTATTAGCATGAGTGCCGAGTTTCACCGAAATGGCCTTGAATCTCCCAGACATTTGATTGAAAATGCTCAGAAACACAGACTATTGTTCATGCTTTTGTTTCATTTTTGCTAATAAGATTGATTGGTAAGACATCTTTGTTTAGGAGAAAAATCAAGAAAAAAGTTGGGCAGACAACAGATCATGTTACCACTGGTTTTTCTTTAAATAAAACACTCATTTTGATTTTACTGATTTTCCCTGTACGGACTCTGGGGGATCTTTTGGGGCCTTTTTTAGTCACTGCTTTCTGTTTCTTGACAACAACATTAATGCTCAAATCCTCAGAACTTTATAGAGAGAATACAAAAGTCCCAGTAACAGTCCTCTTCCTGTATACGCATACACCCACCAGTTTGGACTGCCAGCAAACCAGTCAGGGGATTTACTGTTTTGAGGCCATCACCTAGTGTAGCACACTTCACTGAACTAGAGGATATACCACTAGTTAGGGTGGCAGCAAACCCAAATCGTTTCATCCGTCTGTTTCATGTAAAAGAGTCACAAAACTCACATTCACTAAACAGAATGCATTGTATCTTATCGCAACCACACACTGAACAAGTTTCAATGAGCACTGCTTGATGGGCCAGCATCTAAATAGAAGAAGCTGTATTTTGCGGGTCAGTCCTCCCCACGGAACGGACGAATGAAACAAGTTGGTTATGCAGCGTCCCTTAGCTAGTCGTAGCTAACAAATGCTCAGCCTTGAGCATTCCCAACCCTGCCCCTGCTCCAACCACCACTGACCACTCATCCTTCACAGAATCAGAAGAAAGCTTTTCAGCTGACTAAAAACTGGTCAACAGCCCCCCAAAAAAGACTCAAAGTTGCTTCAGTTTCTAAGTTAGTTTGCTTTGTTTACCTGTAAAAACAGTGTCAACCGTCTGAAAAACAAAACAATTAAAATTCCCAGCAAAATATTAATGAGCTCACAACCACGCTGCCTGCTCAAAAGCTAAACTTCGCTTCGCACTACTTCGATCCGTTTTCGTACTGGAAGTTTCGCCAGACTACAGAATAAAATAAGATCTAAGCAGATCAGGCGCGAATTACAAAATTGAAAGAAGGGCCGCGGCCGATGGTTGAAAAATGATAAAAAAAAATTTCATTAGAGACCGAAAATACGGTAAATTTCCTGATTCCTTGAAATATTTTTTTTTCCTGGCAAGATATCGAAAATCTGATTTGCCCTGCAAAATCCAGGCAAGTGGAAACACTGTCCCCATAGGCCTATCTTGTAGATGAACTATTCCTGACCTGGACATAGGCAACATATAGATAATTAGTTGAGTATACCACTACATATTTAAGTATTCCTAATAGGTCAAATCTTACGTAGCCTACAGGCCTACTTCAACAGACCGACCTTAACAATAGGGCCGTTTTTTTCACTCATCAATGTGCTAAGATCTTACATCTTTTGTCAGAAAACGCTTAAAAGTGAAATCTTTGAACTAAAATTTTACATCTTTTGTCGTTTTTACGCAAACGTCTTTCATCATTCTGCTCTGATCAGCGGTCTGAGAACAATGATGAGCATATCATCAAAGTTCTCTCATCATTCTTCTATATGGCAGAAAGATGGCGTCTTTCACGCTTTTTGCTAACATCAGTGAGCTGTAAGATCTTAGAACAAAGATGAGTTAAAAAACGATAATCTTTGCAGAAAGATGTAAGATCTTAGATTTAAGATCTTAGTGCTAAAAAACGGGGCTAATGGAACTAGTGTTCTCACTTGACCGATACCAAAAGGCGTTGCTGGTCGATGAAAAAAGTAGTGTTTTTGCAGTATTCTTTCTACCGAAACACGGTGTAATTTATGGTATATTTTGATACCCTAATGCAAATACGTCGTCACTAGTTTCAACAAAAAACTTACTTTTTAAAAGCAATTAATTCCTTGCTAGTTTTCCAGCAAATGGATGCTATTCCTCATTTTTTTTTAAGTGGTGGATTTAGCCATGGACTTTGAACAAGAAAGGTAAAATAAAAATGAAAGAGACATCTCCCAGATACCCAACCCATATAAAAAAGGGAAAAATAGTCCCCAATGATAAATTCATAGCTTTTTCCCACTTTCTGGCACTCTCACCCGTTCCTTATCACTAATAGCTCGTCCAGACCATCCGTTCTCTTGAAAATTGGAAGCAGTATAATCTACTCTTTTCTGTTTTAAACTAGATTAAAAGTTTATTTATCAATCTTTGTTTCATTTTCGGCGCTTTCTCCAGAAATACTATGTATGCTGTTTTTTTTGTCCCATTTTTCTATTTTTTGATCCTCTGATATACCGGTCTTGAAAATGAAAAAAAGAGACAGCAAGGGCGTCAGCAGAAAATCTTCCGGGGGGGGGGAGGCAGACGCCAAAATAGCAGTGGTGGTTAAAAACAAAAAAAATTTGTTTGTGCATAATTAATTTTTTTTTTTGTATTTCACTGCTTTATAGAAAATTAAAACCCGTTTTTCTTGTTTAAAATTTTTTTTTTTGTTTTTAATGGAAAAGCAGTGTGGTCTAAGAAATTATTTAGCAGTGGTGGTTGGGTGACAGTTTAGGTGGTTTAAGGCACCAAACTACGACTTTACCCAGAAGAGGATGAATTCGCAATCAGTTTAAAATCCTGAGAAACTAATTGATTAAAAGTATCAATAACTAAATTTTTGGCTTCCCAGTTGCAAAAGAAGTAATGTCACACGGTGGTAGTAGCCTACTGGATTTAACCAAGTTGATTCGCTTTATTTCGGATTAAATTAGGCTACGTTTGGTAATCTGTAATTGCGTCTCAGCTGTAATAAGGTGGGGGGGGGGTGAGTTCTTGTTTATGTGGGGATAGGGTAGATTCCCAAAAAGTACATTTTAATGGACATACTGCTTACTCTTTATGAGGCTTCAGATAAATGTTGAAAGAGGAAGGGGGGAGTAAGAATTAATTAAAATATTTCTCTATACAGCTAATATGTTACATTCCCATATCTACCAGCACAGAGGTGGAAAAGGCAAGGCAGGTCATCATAAGCCCCGCCATGAAATTTTTTTGGGGTGGCAAATACTGCTAGGAACTTAGTTTTTAGCAATTTCAAATGGTAATATTTTTCGTTTTCTATTTATATGAAGTACTTCAATGTATTTAAAAAATAAATGTAATGCATTTATCGATAAGAAAATCCTATTGTAGAGGTTGTGATGGCTTCAGTTATGTAGAAGATCAAAAGTTTCACAGAATTGAAATCCATACAAACAATAATACTCCTTTTCATCCAACCAAAATTACTATTCATCGCCAATTTTTTAAAGTATACTCAAATTGTATGCAAAATTGAAATTGCAAATTTAAATGTAGGACGGTGATAATCGATATACAATTATTGATTTACACATTTTTAAAGCAATTGACCAGGGATTTTAGGGACCGGTACCTCCAATTATATCTTGATTAGGCCTGCGTAATATTTTTAAAACAATCAGAAATTAAATAACAAAAAGCTTTTCAACTGAAAGCAAGGAACAGATTTGAAACCTATTTGAACAGGTTTATTCTTTGTATGAAGGGGGCTGTCTCCTCCTTAACTCCTTACTGTTTACTGTGAAGTTTGGCTTTTTTCCAAACTTGTTAAGAAAATTTGCAATTAGATAATTTCGGAGACCACACTGCCTTTCCATGACGATAAATAAAAGTTCAAATAGGGATAAAATCCTTTTAATAGACAGTGTTTTTTATAACAGAGATAGAAATTCACAAAAATACCAGATATTTCGGTCACATATACAGTGACCGTCATCTGATGACGGTCACTGTATATGTGACCGAAATATCTGGTATTTTTGTGAATTTCTATCACTGTTATAAAAAACACTGTCTATTAAAAGGATTTTATCCCTATTTGAACTTTTATTTAAATTTGCAATTGAAAAAAAAAGAAATTCAAAGCACTAAAAAACTTTTTTTTTAATGAGCGAGGGGTCGAGAAGGAGGCAGTCCCCCTTATATACAGAGTAATTTATTTTTTTTTAAGTTTTAAACTTGCTCCTTACTTTAGTTGAAAAACTTTCCTATTTGTTTAATTACGTTTCATGAAACTGCAAAGTGTTATGAATATAATACTTTTGGTAACGCAGAGAAAACAATCAATATTTCAATGATCTCTGTTTGAATTTTGCTGGGTAATCAAACAGTTCGTGGTAACGAACTGAAAGTAAGGAGCAACCTGGCTCAATAGTAACCGAAACTCTAAAAACGGAATTTTGATTTCAACAGATATATAAAAAAGATTGGCTTATTATGCTGATTCTAAATATATTAGTTCCATTAAGTTTAGTCTTGCCTATCAAAGGCTACGAGCCTGAGAAATTTGTCCGATTTTCAAAGAAGGAGAAAGACCCCCTTGAAGTCAAATAATTTTAATGAAAATCACACCATCAGATTCAGCGTATCAAAGAACCCTACTGTAGATATGTCAAACTCATATCTGCAAAAATGTGGATTTTTTTAATTTTTACCAGAAGAAAAATCACGATTGCGTAGGGCTCATTCTAACGGAAATGAAAAGTTCTAGTGCCCTTTTTAAGTGATAAAAAAAATTGGAGGGCAACTAGGCCCCCTCCCACGCCAATTTTTTCCCAAAACCGTCCGATTAAAATTTTGAGATAAATTTTTTATCCAGCATAGTTGAAAGGCCCAATAAGTATATCTTTGGAGACAAAATGACCCCCTACAGCCCTGGGGAAAGATTTAAGCTATAAAGCTCGCCCATTGTTTTATTTGTTATTGGGAAGCATGCGTACATTTTTATGGTGGGGAGGGGATGACGAAGTTTCAATGGAGAGGATATTTTCAAGGGGGTGAAATTTTCAGAGGAAATTTTACTCAGGCTGAATTTGCCAGAATTCATATACGAAATATCTTTATGTGTCTTGTTTTCTCTTTACCGATTCAATTTTGCACGTGGAGATTTTAAGGGTAATTGTGTGGGGTAAATTTTTGCCTGGATTGAATTGTCCAGAGGGTATTTCAATGGGGAGGATTTTTCCATGGAGGTGGAGCCAGGTATCCTGACGCTATTTAGAAAAAGACCAGAAATTAGAAAAAAAACTAATTTTTTCAACTGAAAGTAAGGAGCAACATTAAAACTGAAAAGGAACAGAAATTATTACGTATATGAGGGGGTTTACCCCTTCTTCAACAGCTCGCTCTTTACGCCAAAGTTTAAATTTGGTCCCAATTGTTTAAAAGCGAGTCCTGAAACACAAGGGTTGTTTAATTAGAACAATAAGTAACTTTTTTTAAACTGGCAAAAAACTGTAGCCTGAAGAGTGAGGTGCTGAGGAGGGGAATCCCCCTCATATACGTAATAATTTATGTTCGTTTTAAAATTTAATGTTGCTCCTTACTTTCAGTTGAAAAAACCGTTTTTTTTCTTTATTTAATGAAGCTTAGAGACAAACAATTTTCTAGAGGCAATGGAAAAAGTATGTCAATTAAAGTAAAAGTATATACACATGAAAAAAAGTGAGTAATTACAAAAGATACACAAAAAATAGCCTACTAGAAAAAACTAAGATATAAACTCCCAGCATTCAGTTCTGTTGAGCAACGCTGAAGCGTTGAACTGATATTTTTTAACAAAATCGACAGTTTTGAACTTGGCTATCAAACACCAAAATATTTAATACATTTAGACTCAGTGTTTATAAAAAGCAACGCAATAACAAAGTAGTTTGTTCAAAGTAAAACATTAAAACTAAGATTAAGAAAGTTAAATAAAAATTTCAAAATTAATATTTTTAACTTAACTTTGAATACCAAAACCCAGTATATTTGACACTTTTATACTTCATAACTGTAAAAAATTATAGCTTTTTCAAAATGACAACTAGATAAATACAATCACTGCTGAAAAAAAAATTGACAACAAAACACAAAAAATGTATCCGTTCAGAGGGAAAACACAGAAATTCCCAGCAATCCGTACAGGCGAAATAATTCTGCTTATAGTGACTTCATATATCAGCTCATGGGTACTCTTGCAATGCAAGCAAAAGTTGACGGAATATTCTTACGGAAATTACCCCTTATTAAGTTGTTTTCCTTGGGTTTTCTATAATTATACGAACTTTATTGTTTTCTAATAACTGCACTAATTATTAATAAACAAATACATATTTAGGATCACCATAAAAGCTGATTCTTTGACTGAATGTCATCAACAGTTAGGCTCTTATACTTTCGTTATTTATAAGGATCGTTATTTACTTACCATTAACTACTATGAAGAATTTGAATTTTTTTTGCTCCAACCAAATCATATAGAAAAATTGCTTGCGAAAAACTGGTTAGGGGTTACTCAGTCAGAAATTAGAACTTATATTTTCCTTATTATGGGTCGAAACCTATTGGCAGGCAGCCAGCAATGCGGCAGCACAAATTTGTTCCATAGTTTTTTCCTATTCTGCTCTCTTTCCTTCGGTTTCCTTATAATTGCTTTATAGTCCCAAATTCCTAGGGGGGGGGGGCGAATGCCCCCCTTGCCGGCGCCCATGTAAAAAGCTGATTCTTTGACTGAATGTCATCAATAGTTAGGCTCTTATACTTTCGTTATTTATAAGGATCGTTATTTACTTACCATTAATTACTATGAAGAATTTGAATTTTTTTTACTCCACCCAAATCATATAGAAAAAAATTGCGAAAAACTGGTTAGGGGTTACTCAGTCAGAAATTAGAACTTATATGTTCCTTATTATGGGTCGAAACCTATTGGCAGGCAGCCAGCAATGCGGCAGCACAAATTTGTTCCATAGTTTTCTCCTATTCTGCTCTCTTTCCTTCGGTTTCCTTATAATTGCTTTATAGTCCTAAATTTCCAGGAGGGGGGGGGGCATGCCCCCCCTTCCCCCTCCCTTGCCGGCACCCATGAGAGACAGATGTGCCAGTCTACAATTCCAGTCTTCTGCCACGTTTTTACTGGCTCAGCAAATATGCAAAACGACATTCTCGAACCAGATGCTCTTTTTTTCCTTTTTTTTAATTTTAGACGCTTTGCGCTAAAGGAGCAGTTTTTACACAACTTGCTCCCTTAAAGTATATTAAAAAAAAATTAATATAAAGAATAATACAATTTGCAGTGATACTTTTACAATTTTCGACTTTTCGAGAGAGCATATTAATTACTTGCTTAAAAAAATCCTCAGTATGGTTTAGTTTTTGATTTGTCAGCATATTTTTATTCCTTCCCTCGCCCACAAAGCAAAGAAGGTAGTGACACCCTTGTCTACATAAATACCCAAGACATAATTGTGTTAAGTTTTATTTCTTGACACCCCCCCCCTTTCTTTACCAAAGCTTGACTCCATCACCGGGACAAACCCTAGTTAAAATGACTGATCCAAATCCAGGGGCTGATCCAGGATTTCTTTAGGGGGGGGGGGGGAAAAATAGGTTGATCCGATAAACTTGCGTTATGAGCAAGTTCAATTGACGCAATCTTGCATTAATTAATTAAATTACACTACTTTAGACTACGTTAGGGGGCCGCGCGCCCCTCTCCCCCTGGATCCGCCACTGTCGAAATCAAATGTTGAAGGTATTTGCATGAGAGCTAGGCTTGAAAAGATTGCATCTAGCTTCATGTGCACTTACAGGGTTTGTGGCTGCCTTAAGGCCATTTTTTTATACCAAAAGTAACTCCTGCAGCTTTTATGGGAGAAATAATGTATAATGACCCTAAGATGTGGCATTTTCTGAAAAAAGAGATGGAAAAATAGAAATTGAAATGGCTAGCAAAAGAGCGTTACTATGATCACGTCTAAATTTTAATGACAATTATCATATTAAAGATACTAAAACGTTAAAGGAATAATTCGCATAGGCAGACAAAGGTCACTCGGTATCAAACAGCGTGGTCATGCTTGTCAAGACCCACATTGGCCGCACTATACAAAAAATTTTGATTTACAGCAGTGCTGTCACTCGAGGTTGCTTTACCGTCACTTGAAGTACACGTTTAACAAGTCTCATTTCTACCCACCCCCCCCCCCCCCCCCGTCATTGCCTGACCTGCCTTTTTGCTGATGGTCCAGATTCTGCTTTTAATGTCAACGAAAGAGTTAGCAAATGAATCTGCTGACGTTTTAATGAACTAAGATGATTTTGCAGACGTTTTATTGAAGTGAGATGATTTTGCATGTCAGTTTTGACTTCCTCTAAAATACAAAAAAAAGGCGCTCAGCAATGACATTAGATATTGGCAATGAAAAAAGTATTGTATCTATTGTGAAACGTTTGGAAACATTACTGCTCCAGTTGCAGATTTTAGTGTAAGGATATGGCACCACTACACCACTATGTCAGAGTCGTCCAAATTTTTAAGATTCAAACCTTCAGATAAAGTTACACTCGATATGAACTGTCATTTCTGGTCCATCTTTGCCTTATCCATATGTCAGAGGCATAGTATTAAAAGAATTACTGATGACTAGGAACTCTTAGCTCGTAACTAGAATAGAGGAAGGGGTCAGAAAATAGAGGAAGTCATTTATCTTTTCAGAGAAGCGAAAACGATCTAGAATTGGTTTGATGTTCACATGTGAGGGATCTTTAATAACAAGAGTCCCAATACAACGCTTGAGTATCCCAAAACTCGATAATACATCTTGTCAAGTTTTCAAATGAGCCAAAAGGTGGGAGCCAAAGCAAGGAATATGTGCAGTTCCACCTGAGTGAAGACTAAGATATATTTATTCCTATATGCATTTCGTCATTTTTCACTGTGTTAAAAGTGATTGCAAAAATTTTTGCATAAATCTTCCAGACTCTTAGATTTTTTTACAATTATGACTTGTAACCAGGGCATATTAATGACAACTAAATTTCACACCTGTAGGGTATTTTTCTTCAAAAAACCTCTTGACTAAATGATTCATTTCCATTGGTGACGCAATCTCCAATCTATTTCTGTATGGGAACGCCCGTCTTCTTAACATAGTCCGTCCCTCCAACCCACTGACTGAAAATAACAGGCACTGATCCATGGTTACACTCTAACAGGGAAAGTAAATCTACCAGTAAATCCATTATGACATTACAGAAACTGACACAAACAGAGTTGTTTGGCTACAGACTGATATATTGTCTAGTCTATATCCACTGAGAAAAGGTTAGTTTTTAGGTTGACAAGAAATTTTTCATAAAAATGAAATGCCAGAGCGTGTTGAGCAATGTTGATTGCTTTAATTCTAATCAGACTAGCATGGCTCAGCAAATTCGGCGATGGCATACTTTTCACAAACTTCAAGTTGTCAGTGACCGAATAGGGTGTATCATGTTCAACAAGAAGTGAGACAAGCCTTGCTTCAATAATGCTCTCCTTTTCATTTTTGGAAAAAGTGATGAACAAGTGGCAGAGGCTGAGAAGACGAAGCAATCCATGTATTTTCATTAACCCCTGACGATAAAGGTTACAGATGGGCTATCTAATGGAACCATGAAACAGCGTAGGCTACAAGAAGGAATAAGTAGTTTATAACCTGCTTCCTCTGGACAGCAAATCTGCAACTTTGCATTCCCATTTGATTTGAATTAATGATATGCAATAAGAAATCAGGTAAAAATTAAAAAATGGATAATTTTCTAAATTTTGGAATGAATGTTCTACAGGAAATGAGTGTTAGCCTATATTTGAATACAGTATTAAGTTATAAATGAAATATCATTTTTATTTCTTAACCATTGTTCTGCATTCTGAATTTCACACATATTTACAAGAGCTTCTTTTACTGTTTACTGTTCAGTCTATTGGGCTGTAAAACTGAAAAGGTAATGCCCAAAAGAAGGAAGACAGGATAGCCCAGGACTACTTATTTACTCGATTCTAGTATAGTATTCGCTCTGCTTTGCAGTGTCTGTACACTTCTACCATATGAATGGTTGAAAATTATTTTAATTCAGGCTCCTGACTAATATGTAAAATGTTTGCTCTTGGAAGCATGTTAATTACTAGTTTGAATTCTCGCAAGTTCCGCAGTAACCTATCCAGCCATACGTCATTAGAAGTAGAGAGCAAACATTTGTCTCTTTTCCCGTACGGTGACATTACTTAGTATAAATTCGGTGATAAAAGTCATTTCGCGGCATAAATATGCAGATCAAAGTCATTTCGCGGTATATTTAGAAAAAAGTGCGACATTTAAAAAGTTGACAAGTATTCTAAATCTATTCTCAATCTAAGTATTCTAAAATCAGAATACTTAGATGTCGTCTGTTGTCAAAATACTACCGCTAACCCAAGGAGCGACACTGCCATCTACATAAAAGATGGAATACGTGTTAGAGATCTATCATTAGTCATGATTATTTCCCACGGATTGAGTGCTTTTGTCAATATTAAGAATGAGGGAAAACAATTCCTGGTAGATTGCTTATACAGAAGCTCAAGTGGCCCAGATGCCCTTTCCCAGCGGCCAAGCACTCATTCAGTTGGCTGAGCAAGTATCCCGTAATGATAATCAGGACTTTATTCTTATTGGAGAACTAATCTACCAGATGTCAAATGGGTTGGGGCCTTAGGGTATCAACAAAGATCTATCTATTGACAGTAATCCGTTTGCCAAATACTTGGAGAGCAAAAGCCTGTACCGAACCGGAGACCAACCTACACAGTATAACAACAACCAGACCCCATCCCCACTTCATTTGCTAATCACTAACAACCAAGGTCTGTTATTGAATACTTAGTACCTCTCTCCCATTGGTTCTAGGGACCAACTCTGCATCTGCTGTTAAGTCAGCAAAAAATGATAAGGAGAATCTGTTCCAAGCTAAGATGTGCACTTCAAGTTCATTTGTGAAGGTGCCTAAAACACTGCCTCATTCGAATCAAGTTGTCAATAGGGTCACGGACCATAAGAAGGATATCTTAAAGTTTAAAAAGTGCAATTGTACTGACCACTGAGAGCACTTTTCAAAAGCAAGGAACAAGCTGAAGCGGCTTACTAAACACCTCATTAAGACAATTTGGTATCCAACATCAGAGATAACCCATAGAGGTTCTGGAGATATGTGTCTGTCAACAATAAGGGTAGAAAGACTATACCATTCCTACTCAGCCCTAAAGTTAAAAATTTGGAAGATTCACAGGGCATTGCAAACTTGTTAAGCAGCACATTTGCATCCAAGTTTTCAGTGGTGCCCTCACGGAGCTAACACACCCTATCCCTAAACTGGTTGAGTACCCAATATAAAACACAGACAAGATTATGAAAAGATTAAGAAAACTAGACCACAAGACAGCTAAGGACCGAGATGGTATACACCCATGGTTCTTAAAGAACATGCTAATATAGCAGCTAACCCGCTTTATTCAAGCTGTTCCTAGAAACTAAGAGCTTACTTTCTGACTGGCGGACGGCCATTATCACTCCGACATTCAAGAAAGAATCTAGAACTCAGCTAGAGAACTACCAACCCATTAGCCTTACCTCGTCCGTGCCCAAGCTTATCGAAGGGATAGTCAAAGATGCCATCATATAACATATGACAAAGAATGGCTGCCATTTTAGTGGTCAGCATGGCTTCAGGAATGGCAAGTCCATCAAAACAGATCCAAAACATTCCTAAGACTCTATAACAGACTTACAGGAGTAGGGTTTTCCTGTCGATTTATTCCTCGTGGAGCAAGCTACCACCTTCGATAAAATATCTCATTGTTATCTGATGATAAAGGTGTCTGTATATCACATAAACAATGACATTTCTCAATGGATTCATCGCTTTCTATATGATGGAGCTTAAATTATCGCTGTGTATGATGAAAGAAGTGACCTCATCTACTCAACGTCAATTCATATTAAGAGTGCTGCCCCCAAGGAACCAAACTAGGCCTAACACTGTTTAATCTCTAAATAGACAACACTCCTGAGGTGATTAAGAATGACTTGAAATTGTATGCAGAAAATTCCAACTCTGCGGATCAGCAACCTCGATAAAAATTACTCTTCTCTAAAAGAAGATCTCTTAACACTCTCTGCACAAGAAACAACACGGACACCTGAGTTTAACCCGAGGAAATGCAATGGCCTGTATCTTGGTCAAAACAACCCGTGTCACAGCTATCATATAGTTAACTGTGTAGGCACTGATATTCCAGGTCAGAGTGCTGAGGAAGAGCGGGATATTGGGAAAATCATTGACAATAATATGAAATTTTAGAGTCGCTTCCGGAACCATGCTCCAAAGGCAAAAAAGGTCATCGATTTAATCTAGCGTTCAGCGAAGACTCACGACGCTAGAGTCATCAAGAAGTGTCCGTCCTCGTCTCGAGTTCGGTAAGTCAATTGCAAGCCCGCACTTCAAGCGTGACGCAGAATCACTCGAGAAGGTCCAGCGCAGAGCAGCCAAGCTTTCTTTTGCCAAATAAAACATCCTATATGAGCAACGACTACAAAGGCTTGGCCTCCCTAAAATCTCGTAGAAAGAGGGAAGACGTCATCCTATTATTCAAGAAGATAAACAGCGACACAATCAAGCAAGTTCTTGGTCAAAGTGAATATACGAGAACACGAGGTATCCCCAAATTGCTTTAAGAATTGTGCAAAAAGTGGGAAAAATTCAACCTTTTTACCAACCACGTCATTCCATAGTGGAATTCACAATGGGAGTCTATTGTTTCTGGCAAATCAGTTCACAGTTTCTTTTATAATAAAAACCCAATGCTGAGCTAAAGATTTTGCAAATGTGTTGCGTGTAGAATCCGACTTTATTCACTGTGCCCACTTTAGGCCTACCGTTGTCACGCCACAGCTTAAACCTAAACTGCGAGCGACAACGGGCTTAACTGAGCTCGGTGTTTTCGTTCCATTTGGTATTTCTGTTCCGGTCCACCTTTTTCTAGTGGGCAAAGCCACCGCTTCTGCCATTCTCAACACAGGTTCGATTTCACAATAATAAGTGTTCAGTGATAAGTGCTTGTCAGCCTGAGCTAATCTGCAATAGGTGGTAAAAAAAAAGGTAAAGAATAAGGCATTGGACTTCCCAGTCCTTACTGGCGATGCTGATCTCCGTTTCATTACCCTTCAGTCAGGAAGAGCAATGGGAAGTTGAGGGCCAGCCATCCTGTACTTCCACACACCTTTCCTATTCACCTTCCCCAGATTTCTTCAGGTACCCATTTAGAGCTGGGTCGACTATCTGAGCTTACAGTCACGCCACTGACCCCCATGCCAACCAAATAATCAGCGACATCACGACCCGAGCCCGTCCTAATGGACAAAGGGTTTCAAATATAACACCCAAACTAACGTTATCAAATCTAGCGCACATTGACAATATGTTATCAGACACTACATGGTAAGTAAAAAATAAATATTTTCGCTCTCCTGTTTCCAATTCCAGCTGTTATGATTTTAAGTAGGATACTAGGATTACTTGAACCAACAAGGAACGTATTCGATACTGGTAAATGTCAGAAATATTGACTGCATTGTTAACACGGGATGAGGGGTAAATTGCATTCGGTTTCATCGGGAGGAAAAGGCATAGGTTGGATGTATACCCACTACTATGCGCATATGTAAATGCCAGGTCGTTGTTGAGGACCGTGAGTTGAGGAAAACACTAAGAAGGATCTCTGTTCTAGGGCTATTAGTATCACTAAGATTACAGTCCATATCCCCTGCAATAATAACAGTAACGCCTTGTTTCTGTGCTTCAGACACACCATTTGAACAATCTATGCTGAACTTGCACTTTGAGTATAAGTCATGGTAGTTGGTTGGCATGTTTGTAGAAAACACAGCAGCGTCTAAAAGTTGAAGGGAGAGAAAGAAATCAGAAGAAGAAATTGGTTTGGGCATAAGCTCGACACGAATAAGCAGAGCAAAACCAACGGGGGTTCTTCTCCTACTCGACAACCCAGGAACACTGAAGACAATTATCAAGTTACAGCAAGGCTAGCACTTCATTCGACAAGAAATGCTCCTGCACAAAGCATACCGTAATAAGCCACGAGCTGACACAAAAGCTTGTATTAATCACTGGACCATTTATATCCCGAGAAGTGATTCTTATAATGACTCAGCTGTACATTTCAGTCGTTTCTAGGCTACAGGGTACTTATACGCTTGGCAGAGGTGGTCAATTTACCACATAGTCCACACTTCTGGGCTAGCTGACAGTAGCTGTCTTTAGAGTTTTTATGTGGGCCAGTACACTGAGAGCAAAAAATTTAAACAAGAAAAACGGGTTTTAATTTTTATAAAGTAGTGAATACAAATAAAACACTTGATTAAACAAAATTACTCCGAATATTTTGGCCCCACGTCCGGGAGCCTTTCTCAACGAAAAAAAAAATGAAACAAAAAATGTTCTTTTTAAAAACCTTAACTTACATCAACATAAAAACATACTAAACAAACAGAAGAAAAATATAAATAAATAGGAAAACAAAACTCACATCATGTGAGTTTTGTTTTCCTATTTATTTATATTATACTCACATCATGTGAGTTTTGTTTTCCTATTTATCTATATTTTTCTTCTGTTTGTTTAGTATGTTTTTATGTTGATGTAAGTCAAGGTTTTTAAAAAGAACATTTTTTGTTTCATTTTTTTTTTTTTTCGTTGAGAAAGGCTCCCGGACGTGGGGCCGAAATATTCGAAGTATTTTTGTTTAATCAAGTGTTTTATTTGTATTCACTGCTTTATAAAAATTAAAACCCGTTTTTCTTGCTTAAATTTTTTGTGAATGGATAAGCAGTGTGGTCTAAGAAATTATTTACACTGAGAACATTTCTCGGGATTAACACAGTTAGCAGAAGTGTGGCCAAATGTGTGGGATCTATAACATTGAGTGGGCAAGAACTTGTATTCTGGCACAGGAAGCTGCTCAGGGCCAATCTGAGGTGGACTGTCTATCGCTGTTTGTAGGTATTCTCTAGTTTCGAACTTCAGGCGGAAAGATCTGGATGATCGTATTCAAGACACTTCAGTGCAATCCTGTAGACAATTCTGACTGTCAGCAATCGACGTTCCTGGGGGAGTATACTGAATATAATGCCAAAATTTGAACATGATTTCACTTCTGCATCTGCGCCGTGGTTGGAGTTAGCAATAGCTTCCGCAAGTCCCGTTGCACAAACTTTGTCAGACATGACAACACGTCATTCATCCTTGCCCGGATTTAGAGTTACAATACGTGGACTAGAATTGTCAGCTAAAGAGACTAGAAAAACCATGAACGGATTTGGATTGTCAAGATTTTACAGAGGATTCTTGACGACCACTACATAAGTAGGCTTTTCACATACTATCGTTGGAGCAGAATACTGAGGGACAGCCTTAACGCATTGTTGTTCAGCCAAACTTTAGAATTCGTTTAGCTTGCATTTGAGTGTCGCGGAAGTTGTCACCGGAAACACAGGCAATTGATCCGGTTAAAATATGAGAAATCAAAGCAGACACCTTTTTTTCGTCACACAAATCGAATACTCACACACTATCTCTGACGTTATCGTTGACTTTCTGTCGATCAGTAGATAACGTTGACATTGAAAGATTCCACAACATTTTCTTGGCCTCAAATATTTCTTCTGCCTTGTAGAAATTAGTAACAATATAGTACTTGCTATCAGGAAAGGGGAGCATGTTTGACCCTTGTTGTTCAAAAGGGCCAATACCATTCTGGTGAAGCTTTCAGAAAATGTCGAAGGGAGTGTTGCACTCAATCAAAACACACTATGTGCATGCATATTGTCAAAAGGGCATACCTCAGGAATAGCTTAGGGCATTGAGTTAGAACTTTCGGGGACCGATTACCAAAAAGCAACATGTACACGCTAATACTATAGCTAATGCTGCTACACTACCATTACTACCACCACAACTACCACTGCTACATCAGCTACTGCTTCTATTGTGACTACTACTAAGGCAAAGGATATTAAAGTGAAAATTTCAGAAAATATTGGGGGGAAAGTAGAAGTAATTAAAAAAACACCTACTACATACAGATTTTCAAAAGCACACATCAGCAATATCTTAGGAACAGGTTAGAGTATGAAGCCAAAACTTATAGAGCATGATAATGCAGATGTTTAACTGACAAAAAGGCAATATATACATGCTACTACTGCTACTATTGATACTACTAATACAACAACTAGTACTGCTACTACTACTTTTCAGAAGGCAGAAGGCAGACGCGAGATACCCGTCACGGAGGGGCATCCTGCCCTCTAGCAGGATGAAGTTTTTTTCTTTTTTCTACGATCTCATCAAAGACATAATTTTCCGACATACTTTACATAATTTACCAGGTTTTTCGGAATTACGGACATTCTATAGGTACTGTCGCACCATAACACGCATTTTTTCTTTTTGAGAGTTCGGTTTCACAACCTTTTTATGTTCTTTGATTAGTGCACTGCGAACATTAGCATCATGTTCTTCAAGGGTTGTTATGATATGACGATGTGTATGTATGTATGTCAGATATATATGCATGTATAAATGTATCCGGTTAACGACGCTTCTTGACTACTGAGGTCCTTACGCGGGCAGTGCAGTGTGTTGCTGCAGCCGGGTTCAATTTTTGGGTCCCGCATGACCATGCTATGGTCCCACCTACTACGCCACCACAGGGCATATATACATCCTATCAGTGAAAACCATTGAAGAGCACGATGCTAATATTCACAGTGCTGGTGCAACAGTGGCCTGTCTATAGAATTTCAGTAATCCCGAAAAACCAGGAATATTATGTAAAATTTATCGGGATTCTTCGATGAATTCATAAAGGGCAAATTTTCATCGCGTATTTTTGCGTTGAAAAACTTATGGTGTACCCTACTTTTATCAACTCGTCGAGGATTATTCATTATCATTAAAAAAAATGTCTCCGTTATTTCTAAAGCTGATTTCCTTGCCCTGAACCGACTTTCTAATATAACTAATAAGAAAAGAATAAAGGGTAGGCTCCTATTCCTTTAGAATTACGAAAGCTTATGACGCACAGCTGGCACTCATTCCTCTATTTCAATTCTAAATGTAAAAAAAAAAAAAAACAAATGACAAAGTCAGTCAAAATCTCAAACAGAAATGACTAGTAACAATAGATGGCAGCACATAAAAGTCCTGTGGTGGCGCAGTGGACATGACCTCAGATTGGTAATATGGGACCCATAGATCGAACCTGAATGTAACACACTGCAGGGCCAACGAAAGGACCCTAGTAGTCAAGAAGCGTCAAAATCCGATAGGATACAATTATTCGAAGAAATTTGGTATTTTGGCAATGGGCCCAGGAACCCGTCAAACATCTTAGGGACTTTCAAATCTTAGGCTTAGCTTCAATTTGAAACTAGTGCCAGCTTTAAGGCAGTTTTCAACTCAAGAACAGAAACATGACGCGAAGAAATGAAAGCTTGGCGGAGAAACTTCTGTTGTCTGACATATGCCATAAAACTCCACATCAGCTCACACACTGTATGCTTCGGCTTAAGGACAAACGAAAATCTTCCTTTTGGTACCAGGCAATAGACAATTTTCAGAAATCTTATGTCATATTCATTAATCCAACCTGAGGTACAAATTCTCCGACAAACAACAGAGATTAGCCATTACCAGTTTTTCACAATAAGCTGCAATCGGTTGTATTTATATATATAAAAAAAAAAGAAAAAAAAAGAAAAAAAAAGAAAAAGGGTGCCCCTACAAAATAATTCAAAGTTATAGTACTCTTTTTAAGCATCAAAAGATTCCACCACAGCAAATATTGATAAAGAGGGAATACAGAGGCAATTCTGTTCAAAATTCTGCTTTTAACAAGATGCAACATAACAACCTTTATGCTAATAAGTTCAGGGGAAGAGGTGGGGACATAACAGAGGAGCTAATTGTTGGACGTAACAATTGGAATACGTCCAATTTGTGCTTCCAGTTTGGTTTTTCACCGAGTCGATATTTAGCTCATTTTACGCAGTCATTATCCCATTTATTTTCCCAACATGTCCCACAACATTGGAAGCCCCCCTCTCCCCATTTTCCAAACATTAAATCTCATCCATGAATTGTAGTATATAGAGAACTTATATGACATGTTGCATCAACTCTTCTAGTATTATTGATCACAAACAAGAAAAAAAATGCCGAGTTTAGTTTAAAAATTTATGTTCTTGCCCTGTGGCAGCTTTCTAAAAAGAAGCAAAGGATAGGCTCCAATTCCTTTAGCAATGGGGAAATTATTAAAGGTTAGAACGCACACGTGGTACTTATTTCTTTATATCAGTCCGAAATGCAGAAAATGAAATGACAAACGCAACCAATATCACAAACAGAAATGGCTCGTAAGAGTAGATAGCTGCATTTTTGAATGCTCCTTTTTTGGATCTCTGAATTTGTCTATATGTTATTCAAATATTTAGGCGACGGAGCCAGGCAGCCGCAGAACATGTTACGCGCTTCAAGATTTTAGTCTTAACTTTAATATGAAACTGGTGCCTCTTTGATTACCTGCTTAAATAGAACTTTACACTCAAAAGCAGAAGCGTGGCTTGAAGAAAACAAGGCTTTCATTACGTGAAGAAAAACTTCACGTAATATAAGACTCCATTTCAGATCACACATATTGGGCTCTGGCTCTAAGACAAACTAAAACCATCCCTTTTGACTCAAGGCAATACATGGCTTGCTAATATTTAATGTCATATCCATTAATCCGGTTCAAGGTCAAAGTGTTATATAACGAAACTGAAGGCTCGTATGGATTACCTCGTTTTGCTGTTATACTGAGCCCTCTGATTTCTCTTTACAAAATGGAACAATATTGGTACGTTAATGAACAGGTTTATTACATAAACGAAAAACAACAGAATTTATTGGTTCCCTGCACACATATATAGATATATAAAGTTTAGGTCATTAGCTATGATAAAATGTCCACAGGCAACCAAACGGCTGAATAGTTGCATTATACAGGTTATATGTCTTGAAACTCAAAGAGCTATTACTTTTATTTTAGTCAAAACTACTTTTAAGGAAATACTTTTATCTTAGCTAGAGCCTAAACAGCGACAAACAAAAACAATCGTACAAACAAGCAAGTGGTTTTAGTTACTCTTCTTCTTCTTATTGTCCTAGAATGAGAAGAAAAATACATAGAAATAAAAAATTATTTTTAGTTCTTCTGAACTTCTGACACTGGGTTTACAAAGCTTATTTCTTTTCTGGCACAAATCAAAAGGTTAAACAACACCTATAACACACAGAAAGAATTCGTTTCAAAATTGGTATGTTGTCTCCTTTAAATATCGAACAGCAACAAAGTGCAACCGTTGATTCAACAGAAAGAAACAAAATCAAGCAATAGATTAAATAGGACATATGTTTTTTTTAAGTAAATTTCCATGTTTTTCAGAACCAGTGCGTTTGCAGCATCAGAGTTAAAATATTGCAAAAACTAGTGAAGCAGCATGAGGCGTAAGTCTTTGGCAAAAAAAAAGAAAAAAAAGATGGAATCTAACACGTTCAGCAAGAACGCCTATTTTGTTTAAATTTTATTCTGAGCCCAAGTAAATTAAAAATATCGAATATTAAAACTTGATCCAGGGTTTCCACAGATAATAAAAAATTGGTTGAAGAATATATATATAACAATAAATAAAATAATAAATACAACTTGTAATTGTTTTCCAAAATTGATGGCAACTGAAAATTAAGCTTATGCTGAACTACTTGAATTTCATATATATACCTAACCATTGTTCGAGAAGCTGAATAATAAACAGAACCAAACAATTGATAAAACAAACATTAGTCATGTATTATAAAATTAGGACACAGTGATGTAAGTATTTGTTTTCTTAACTATTGGTACGTAGGTCTGGTTCCACTTTTAAAAAATGGGAAGCATAAATAGGAACTCTTAAAAAATGGGAAATCTATGGTAAAAAAAGAAAGAAGAAAGAAAAATAGTCAAGCTGTTGCTAGAACATGAATTTGACGGAATTTTCCAACACGACAAAATGGCTAGGAAAAAGTAAAATATATCGAAGTCTTTAATGGTGACAAGCGATAGACTTGAAACAGAATTCAAACCAATATAAAAAAAATTGCACCTAATAATAGAGGTTTATCTTTGACATTAGACTAATAACAAAACTTGAACAAATCCTGCTTCAAGAAATTCAACTGTCATCTAGCGTCTTATGGGGGAACAAGGTGAAAGATACTAGAAGGTAGTATTAAGTTGGGATAGTAAAATTTATAACATTAATTAGCTTCAGCACAATAATTCGTTTTCAACATTTGGACAGCTTTAAATAGAATTGTCAACTTTTCATATTTCCCAGTTCCATTAGTCACAAGAACAAGCCACTTTAATTAAAAATTAGGAGATCAAAATTAATCCTATTTAAGTTAAATTCAGTTACTTCTAAATCTTGGGATAAAAGACAAAAGATGAGAGCGGTGACTAATTCACTTCGGGTGATGATGGTAGATCAGGATTAGTCGGTCCACCTTTAAGTTTATTATACATGATATTAAAACCCTAGTATTTGAAGCCAAGATTCGATGAGTCTAATTAAAGAAAGGGATTCTGACCAAAACACGATATTGGTTTGAAATCTAATACAACTATATACTGCATTGTGTGCTGCATATACTTGTGCGGAAAGTAAAGATGTGTATAGAAAGGAGATGCAAGCAGCAATATCAGCTTTTTGATTCTTGACTGAACTACCTGGGTATCTTTTAGATAACTGGAACAGCTATTGCGTTAAAAAATTCCAAAAATAGCCTGTATATTAGTGTACGATTTACTCCTTCACAGCAGGATATTTAACTAGTATCAATTCCCATCGTGGCAACTCCCCAAATGGTAAGTTGTCATTAGTTGGTCAACTAGTCCTGAAAGTCATTCAAATAAATATTCTAAGGAAAAAAGAAAATCACAGAGGAAGAATCAGCAAAGATGGTTTGATAAATAATGTGTCAATAGTTTGATAGTGTTAATAGTGGCAATAGTCTGCTAAACTCATGTTAAAGCCCTAAAGTATCCTCTTCTATTGGTTTCCCATAAAAGGCGGATTTATGTGTTCATTAAGAATTTAACAATGTTCATCAGTAAGAAGTGCTGATTACTGTGGTAGTATCTAATAAAAAAAAAACTAGCTTTTATATGCAGCATTGCTAATTTAACATTTATAAGCGTAATGGAAGGGTAATACTCTTTGAAACATATTAATAAACTACGAAATTATCCCATTTGGCGAGAATCCAAAATTTTGGATATCTGTCATTTGGTATATTTTTCGCTCTTTCGAAAGAGCAAAAAATGTACCAAAAGGCAGATAAAAAGGCTTTTTTGCTGAAGAAGGCTACATTAGTCATGTATTATAAAATTAGGACACAGTGATGGAAGTATTTGTTTTCTTAACTATTGGTACGTAGGTCTGGTTCCACTTTTAAAAAATGGGAAGCATAAATAGGAACTCTTAAAAAATGGGAACTCTATGGTAAAAAAAGAAAGAAGAAAGAAAAATAGTCAAGCTGTTGCTACATATAGTGCTGCAAAGATAAAACATATAGTGCTGCAAAGATAAGATATTTTTCAAATTTTATTTCATACATTTTTAATCCAAAGAATATTTGTATATATTCAGACATAAGGAAAAGTAAGATATATTCGACATATTTTTAATCTGATGTATAATACATGAAAATGTACCAAAAGGCAGATAAAAAGGCCTTCTTTTGTTGAAGAAGGCTTAAAATCATTGAAAAGTCTTCTGTAAAGCATAAACACCTGGATCATTTTATGTAGAAAGGTGCAGCAATGATTATCACAATATAATCTACATAGTTAAGCTTTTCAAGGGTTCTTTGAATACTTTCCAGGTTTCTAATCCCTATAGGAGCACGATATTAACTCAGCTTCGTTGAAAATCGTCCACTTTGTAAAGACAGATTAAGGCTAATCATCAAAATAATCCCCTCCTACAATCAGTAGTCCAATTCAATTTATTTTCAAAAGTAAAATCATTACCAATTATTAGTATACATTTTTAGACTTTAACCTCTTATGGGAGGCAATACTTCTGAACTTGTTATTTATGAAAAAAAAAGTTTCGAATTCGTACAAGCTTAAAAAAGAAATCTATTGTCAGTTAAACCTAGAACAGAGACTACGGACTTTAATTGAATGAACCCCTTCCGAAGTTTCCACAACCACTCCTGTCAAATGAAGTGATCTTGGAAAAAACATACGAGAGGCAAATGCTTCTTTACAATAGACAAAGCTAAGGTATAGACACTGATGTGTCTAACTGGCTGAAAGGAGAAAAAAGTTGCAGAAAAACGCCCTGAACAGTTTCTTAGTAATAGAAATAAAGCAAGATCAGGAATTTGAATACAGAAGAAACAATCTATGTTCAACCTGGATTAAACCTTAAAAAATTACCTTGTCTTTCAAAATACGGAGCAGTTTGATGAAGACATTCACGAGGTCAAGGAAGAGTATCAAACTGTGAGACAAAAAATCCTCGTCTCCCATGCGTTTCTTCTCAATTATCAGCTGAGTATCATACAAAATGTATGCACAGAAGACACCAAGGCTGAAGTACATTGTAGCCTAAATGAATACAAAAATGAGATAAATATAGCATTTCCAAGCGTTTTCTTGTTTCTAAACTTTTTTTCACATTTTGTCTTGTTTTCTTTTCCTGAAACATGAATTTGGCCTTTTTGGGCTTTAAGATAAACATCTTATTTTATTAGCATTATTAACGAGTGCTGTTTGGATCCATTCTCTATTTTCTGTTAGTTGGATATTATATTTGTAGGAAATTTTCGTAGTCTCTGGATTATCGTTAGAAGGATTTCAACATTTGATTGCTTGTCATATTGCCTGAAATCCATTTACTGAATTGGTTCACAGGTGAAATCCACATATCGGTACTAGGTCCAGGTTATGGTCAATTTCAGAGAAAATAATAATTTTACATGCAAAACCATTTTGTTGTGACATCAGAACAGAAACTAAACAAAAATTCCCTTTATAAGTAAGCAAAGTTTTTCAGGAACGTTCCAGGACAACACGAAAATCTAATTAAATATAATTTTGTGGTTATTTAGAAAAATTTGAGAGGCAGATTGTTTCATTCGATTTCTTAGATACAAGTATTTGTGGCGAATACTTTATCTTAAAGAACGTTAAATTGAGAGAAATGGTGCAAATAAAGATTTACCAGTCCATAATGCACCCAAGCAAACCCAAGAAGATTTCAGTTCTTATCTTCTTTGCAAATACTTTTGTTTAGAAATGTAATTAAATTACATTTCCTTTTTTATCTTTAAAATGCCATATAGGTACATTACGATTTTCTTTTACAAAAACATCAAAAATTTCCATTACAAACAGAAATTCTTGCAGAGGCTTATTTTGTCACTTGCTATGATTATGACGGCTAATTCCTCTTTTGGTATAGCAACTTGAAATAATAAGATAGCTGCAATAATAGGTCTTCCCAAAGGTTAGGACATATAAACCGTTCTCCTTCACCACATAGCAGTGGCAGGTTGATACAGAATCGTAGTATAATGAGATGGCACACAAATTTTCAGATAGTGTAAAAGAGTATGAAATAAGATCTAATCTTGCTCTAAAATAGGAAAACTGACACTTTTCAAAATTTTCAACAAACATTTGACGTATTTTAAATCCAAAAAAACATGTACACCAAAATCAAAAATATAATTCAGTGAACGAATAGAGCTAAATCCTAGCTAAGAAATGACAGCAAAACTGTTGTCTTTTCTTGATACATTGAAATCATAGGAGAGCAGAAATTATCATACCAAAATTTGCTCAGGGAACATAAGCCATAATGAAGAATCAAACAAATTAATCATCAATGCTGAAATTTTTCATAAAAAAACCTGGAATATACAATCAATAAATAGTTCCTTGAAACTGACTTGCTTCCTAATCCAACACAATATCGTAAATTTACCCTCTCCTTTCTTTACCTTTAAATGATAAGTTAGCTAGAAACTATCTTTAAGCTACATATAAAAATATTGGTAACCAAAGGTTTTTTTGCTTAACTAAAAGGCTGAAATTTATCCGCAGTTGATTTATAGATGCTTGCCCATATACAGGGGGTTGCTCTCCAGCCAAAATACCCATGGGACTTCATAACTTTTGTGGCATTCCCTATAATTTCATAGAGCTTCTTTTTTTCAGTCTTATCTTTTGAAGAATACGGACCCCTCCCCCAAAAACAAATTATGACACCAAATTCATCAAGCAATTCAAATGAATTTTGTGTCTCAAAAATATATCTGAAACCCAAAAACAGAATCTTCATAAAAAATCCAAAGTATGGGCTTTAAGCATAGCCCATAGCCACAATTAATAACTGGGGAAAATTATCACTGATTAAAAAGTCTTAAACTGTGGCTGTTGGGCTCATATTTTGATCTTTTCTTTCCTTAGCTCATTCTGAATGCTCAGGATACAAAAAAAAACTTACATCTTCCACAACGTGTCCTCCCAAGAAGAGTCTCAACAAAGTTATTGATAGGAGGTAGGTTGAAAGAGGTGCTCCAAGAAACAACCACTTTCCACTTGGGGACAAGATAGAGCAGATACTAAATCCAATAAAAATTAAGGCAGTTCCAGCAAGAGCTGTTGTGATAATGGTGGGATCATTGAACAGCAAAACCATCTGAATAACAGGGGCCAGGCTTACACCTTAAAAAGAGCACAAAAGCTTATATCAGCACAAAATTTTAACCAGCCAGAATATCAATAAGTAGGAGAGAGAAAGAGAGAAGAAGAGGAGAGAGGGAGGAGAGATGAGAGAAAAGAGAGAGGGAGGGAGGGAGAGAGAAAGGTGAAAGTACAACCTTGAATTACTGAATCTCTCATTCTAGAGCACGTTTTTTACATTTCACTGAGAAAATAATATGGATGGGGAAGAGGTTTATGCAGAATATTAAACCGTTGATTTAAATTACTTGCTTATTCAAGAAAATGGATAGAAGATTTGTTATTTTAAAAGCTAGAAGTCTATGCATTACAAACATGTTGTAGAAGCAGGTAGATAGCAAGTTAGTCATTTGCGTGAGTTGGAAAATACAGATTATATGGAAAGATTATACACTACATTGATTTGAATCATAGAACTTTTCTTTTTCTTTTAATCCCCCTGAAGGACCCAGAACTTCTAAAAGATATAAAAAAATTGAATACAGTGTAAAAATGTCTTTTTTTTAGTAGAGAACCATTCTTTCTGGTTGAATAAAATGTATGCAACTTCTTTAACCATGTTTGCTTTTTAACTTTGCTGAATTATTTCAAGTGTTAGGGTAGGTCTAGCATTTAAAAATCGAGTGCTTTACACTAGCAATATTATCCCCATGGCAATCTCCTCTTCACATTTAGTGTCCATCATAAACTAGACATTTTGTAAGGTCTTTTTTTTTGCTTAGTAAAGAGAGCGCCCTTTCCTTAATACGTCAACAATATCGGGGTAATATTTTTGCAAGATCTCGCAGTAATATCTTCGGATTCGGTTTGACGTAAATGAAAAATCCGCAACTATGATCAAGCAAGTACACCATATTGTTTTTTTTTTTTTTTTTTTTTTTTTTGAGGGGATGCATCTGTTGAAAAATAGGTAATTGTACAGAAAATTTAAGATATTGAGGACAAAATTGAAAATAATCTAAATATTCATGAGACCACACGCCTCAGTGTCCCTTCATGTGTTCCTGATTAACTATTAATCAGCTAGATGAAAGGTTTTTGCATAGTGATTAATTTTGTTTTACGTTTTTGCCTCATTTTACCAATGTGTTACATTTTGAGTTCACTTTGATTTCTATCACTTTTCAAGCCTTGTGTTACATAACACTAACAAGTGAAAAAAGTGACACTAATTAACCTAACATTCTTGATTTCTTCTTTTGGTATTATTTAACTTGGGAGTCTCTAGGAAGAGGTTCCAAATAAAACTTGAAGTTTTTTTTACAATTTCATTGATTTGTCTCATATTTATATTATTTTGTATTCTTTTAAATTACCTCCTTGCCTGTACAAAAAGTTTTGCATACGTTTATAGCTACAGCCCAGAAGCGTTTTTAGGGGAGGGCCATTTGCCCTGGGCACAGACATCTTGCAGGCACAAAGTTTCAAACAAGTAATCTGATGATTATAATCATTTTGTAATTTTGGAATTCTATTAATAAAAAGAGGACGCAGTTAATAAATAAAACTAAGTAATAAATCACTAATTAATTAATAAAAAACTAAACTAAAAATAATTAAATAATACTAACAACAAATTAAAAAACAAATGATTAATTAATTAATAAACTGAAAATAATTCTGTTAATTTATGATTTTTTTTTTTTAATTTGGCCTGAAAATTTTGTGGGAGACAGGCGCAGACGCAAGAGGGGCCAGTACCGCCACTGCTACAGCCTAAGGCTTCCAAAGCTGGAGGACCAATTATTGCAGTCTTAAATGATTAGAATAATATGCACTCCTATAATACTGCTCTTCTAACTAACTAAATCACTAGATTTCAGATTAATTTAAACTTTATATAAGGAAGCCTGAACATATGAAAAATCAATTGGAGCATAGTGGCCTATGTTTTGTTTTCATAGAATTGAGAGAGATCTTATTGGAATTAAAATCTCAGATTCATTGTACAAAACAAACAAGTATCTTTGAGTGAACCATAAAACTTTCTTAGGCCAAAAAAGCCAGCAAAACAATCAAAAAATAAAAGCTTCAATTGACACTAGAGGTATACAGGAGAGGGGCTTAGGACTGGCCACCCTTAACTCACTGGACCTGTAAGGCTATTGCAGACACATCACGGGTCAAGTCAAAAAGTCATATCTATCCGATGAGGGGAAGCTGGGGATTGACTTATGGTTCTGAATCTCTAGCTCCAGACTAGAAAACATAGTTCCATGAACTATTCTGCAAATTGTTCATCTCTGGGATAACTGTTGCCCCAACCCCTCTGGTATTTTAACTCAAGCTTGAAATATAATTAATTTTATACTTAGAATCAATTACAGCTATTGAACACATATTATAAACCATTTGAATAGCTTTGAGGCACAGCACATTTCAGCGCAAAATACAATCAAATTTACTGGAGAAAAAAATAAGGCTAAAAGAAAGATCATTTAGAAGGTATAAGTCATTTTTGAGGGGATTCCTCTCTATACCAGTATTGAAAATGGGGTTTAAGTTGCTGACATCTGACTTAAGTTTTTTTTTTTTTTAAATCTAAAATTCAGAAACAGCAAATTACCGAAATTCAATTGATGAATCAGAAACACTTTAAAAGAACACATGATCCATGTGACATGGCTATTTATAGTCTTGTAAACGTCATGGATACCAAATAAAGTAATTCCTATTTTGTATCCCTACAAAATATTCCTGTAACCAGGAATCGTTTCAGAATTTGATGTAGAATCTTTAGATTTGTTGTGGAAGCTTTGGATTCGCTGCATCCCTTGTGATTACTCGAAATACTTAGTAACAGTGTGATATGTAATATGTCTCTGATAGGCTGTATATTGACATCATCCTGTTAAGCTGCGAGTATGTGCTTTTCAAGCAAGCTAAAAAATAAAGGTAAATTCCCTGAGCCACACACCAATAATTCTTCTTTGCAAAATTCACTTAGAGTAAAAGTCAACTCCTTTTAAGCTCCTTGAGACAATTCCAATAGATTCTTCCAACCATCTTCTTGTATATTTTTAGAGCCATGTTTTGGTAGATTTTTTTTAAGATTCCCTGAACGAAGCCCTAATGGCACCTGGTGCATTCTTTACCCAAATCCCAGTTGATCTTCCGATTCAAATTTTTATTTCCTCTGCCAAACTTTAGTCGATTCAATAAAGCTGAGCTCTGGGTGATTCCAGTGGATAAGACCCAGCAGATTCTCTGAGCAAATATCCAGCATATTCCCCAAGGAATAACCCACCAAATGTCCTATAGATCATCAAGTTTACATATATTTAACACATATAGACTAGTTGCTGCTTTACTGCAGACTAGTGTAGCTTTGTGCGTAATCCTTGAACTTCAGCATCAATGACTATATTTGTAAGCGTTTTTCACATATTCACTATACATATATATATAAAAAAAAGGATGAAAATCTAAATTGAAGAAGGGGAAGGACATTTAATTCTAAATAATATACCACTTTTCGTTTTTGCTATTCAGCAAAAGAACAGGGAATATATAAAACGATTTTATGCTTTTGCTATTAAGCAGAAGGAAATGGCAGACAGGCCTTAACTTTTTTTTGTTTTACCAACCTAAAAAACAGCAACACTTACCAAAAGAAAAGCTACAGGCAAGTAGCATTGATAGTCTAATCCCAAACATCTCTTTTGTAGAACTCACAAAAATAAATCCAAAAAGTGAAAGGAGGGCAAACAAAGCACCAACCTGTGGTGTGACAATCTCTCTCAACACCTGGAGGTATGTACCAAGAGTACATGAGACAACTGACATGGCAAGGGTGGTATATACATTCATAAGATGTTTGCGAACTGGTGCTTCACTAGAATGAAAGTACAGAATGATAATAGTTATTAAAAGTAAACACAAATACATAGAGTTGTGAGGTAAGAGTTGCTGAAGCTGGATGCCTTTTCCTACCCTTTTACAGACAGCTGCAGCAGCTAGAAATTTAAAACATAATGCAATGATCTTCTTTTCATTGTGACCAGTATAAACCAATAATCTAAAATATTCATTCTTATTTGCTGTCTTTGGTTTAGCCTAGAAAATGCCCTTTTTAATGGTAAATATCTTATAATTTCAAAAATACATATTCATGCACAGACAGATATTTCAAGTATATATTCCTAGGTTTTTTATTACAATAGCAATGCAATGCAGAATTTTACACTTTTTTCCATTGGCAGAGAGCAGAGCTCGTATACCAACGAGAAAAAACAAAACATCATGTTACTGAAATAAACACAACTATTCTTACCTGTATTTCTTATTAAAGAAATAGCATTGACATACCACTCCAACCTACTGCGAAACATGTTCATTAGAGACAATACTAACCTAATAATACTAATTATCAGGCTACAGTGGGCAGGGAGTGCAGAAAGATCATATCTAATCAATCACAAAATAATAAATACAAGACATCATCCCACACCAAAATAAGTTTTTAAAGCATTGTTAGACCAAATCAAAGGAACCATATACTGCACTGTAAATCTTGAAATCTGACATTTTGGCAATGGGATTAATAGCCAAGACCCAGATCGAACAGAAATTCATCTAGTTCTCATCTCCTTGTGAGCATCCCAGCACCGGGCTATTGACACGAACGGAGCAAATTTAGATCTCTCAGTACTATACTTGTCAATGAAGATACTCTTTTTTTGTCGCGTGTTATAATGATGTAAATCTTGTGATCGGAAGAGAAATCTTTGGTTGAGGTGATATAGCGGTAATTTCTTAATGTCATAATTAAATTTGAAAATAATTACTCCAAAAGTAAATTGTTGAGAAACTGTAAGTATATCTAGATAAGTATATAAAGATGCTGTACAAGACTTATTTGGAAGTTCAATAGGCGATGGGAAAAAAAGTTTCAGGATTCTTAGGACTTTATTTTGTAAAATCTGTATTGGTTTAATATGGCTTTTAAATGTAGATAAATATACTAGAGAACAATAATTAATATTAGACTGAATCAGACCAAAATAAATGCTTCGTAAAGCAGAGCAGGGCAAATAATGCTTCAACCTCCGCATTAAACCAACATACCTTGAAATCTTTAAGCGTATATTTTGAATGTGTGTTTTAAAACATAAGCTTTCATCAATCACAAGTCCAAGGTACTTTATCATTTTCACCCGAGCTTTTGATAATAGATATTTTGAAGAAGTAACTCGGGTAATACGAGGGTATATATTTGACTTTCTGCCGTAAATTATGCAATTAGTTTTTGATAAATTCAAAGCAATAAAATTTGAAGAACACCAATCAAGAACATTAGAAAATACAGTATCAAGTTTTGCCTCCAACTCCTTGTCATTCCTCTCAGAAATTGAAACTGTCGTATCATCAGCAAAATGTGTTCTGAGACATGAGATTGCCAAAGCGGGGTGAAGATCATTTATATAAATTAGAAAAAGCAGAGGACCTAGGACAGAGCCCTGAGGTACCCCTACAATCAAGGACTGAGGAACAGGCGAAGAGAGGAAATTACTTCCGTATGATGAAAAATGTTTACTACTACGTGAATCAAACTGGTTCATTACTGATGAAACAATTTTCTCTCCTATACTAGCGAAATAAGCATTCAAAATATCAGCCACTTTCTCCAATTTGTTAGTACTCGATCCACCTTCTAAACTAATAACTTCAGGAAACTTAGAATTCCTTTGTTTTTTTTTATACGATAATTAATTAAAGACCACGTTTTGCGAGGAGAATTTTGAGCTTCTTCGAAAGACTCTTTATAATACCTATGTTTCGACAATCGTATCAGTGCGGTTAATTTATTTTTGAAATTTAAAAATTTTTAATATTATAATCAGTTAGATTCTTTAACTGCTTTTTAAATAAGTGATTTTTTTTCTTAACTGATATCAAAATTCCAGACATTATCCACGGCCTTATAGGAAATTTTCCTCTGCAAATTTTCTTCGTAACAAATGGGCAACTAGAATCAAGACAGCAATTGATATTTCTTAGGAAAGTATCAGTTACCATATCTGTATCCTCCGTGGATATTACATCATGCCAATCCAACAGACCAAGGCTTTCATTCAGGTGCTTTAATGTTATTTTATTTATTAACCGTACTTGACGTTCCTTACTTACCAGCGGTATTTTATAAGTAAAAGCTAAATCTGAAACCAGCAGAAAATAATCCAATATATCACTTAAAACAGCAAAATTTGCTTTAATTGGTAAAGATCTAAAAATATTATCAATGAGAGAAGCAGAACTAGCTGAAATTCTTGTAGGTATCAGGCAAGTAGGAAGCAGATATGCCGAAAAGCAAGAAGACAATAAATCGACAGAAGATTCATTTGAAGCTTCTAGAAGGTCAATATTGAAATCTCCGGAAAGGATAACATCTTTGTTTTGAAAATGAGGTAGATGCAAAAAAAATTCTGGAATTTAGAGAGGAAAGACTTGACTGGAGAAAAAGGAGGTCAGTATACTACGCAAAAAACTATACCTTTTTTCCAAGACTAATTTCAGTCACCATTACTTCAAAAAGCATTTCCTCGTGAGAACCTTCTAGATTTGCAAGGCGTCGAAAAGAGATACCTTCTTTAACTAATACTGCTAAACCACCTTGGCACCTTGTCAGTTGGTTTTTGAAATTAAATTAATATCCAGGAAAAGCAACATGAAGAGTCGGGTCTGTAAGAAAAGTCTCACAGAATCCAACGACATGACAAGATAGTTTATGAACTACATCGACAAGATCGTCCTGTGAACTAAAACAACCTCGACAATTTTAAAATCCTGTTCTCACAACACCAGTACTGGGAAGATCAGAAACTTTGGAAGGTAATTTATATTTACATTTTGGAAAATTAATTAGCCCACCATCATTTATCTCATTTCCAACAAATTTATCATAGCTCTGGAAAATGGAAAAATCAAAAGGGTTAGACTCTAGGTCTCTCAGTCTATCCCCAATATAATTATCATCCAATGTAAATAATCAGAAATATGATCAGGACTAGCAGAAACTTTCGCAAAATGCACACCGTCTGAGTCTTAACGTAGCAAAAACAACTGAACCAGCAAGAACTCGAAAATAATGATAAAAGAAACTGCTTGAAAATAAATAGAAACAAAAGGAAGAAATGGAACTTATTCATTGTAAGATGAAATGCAGATACAGAAAAAATTATTGTACTCAATTACTTCATATAAATAGAAACACACAGAAAAGACAGAAAATAAACTTATAATAAGCTACAGAGGGAAAAAAACCCAAAAAAAAAAAAAAATAGATCCTATGAACAGAGAAACATTACATAAAGTAATAAAAATAATCTCATCAAACGAATATCATTAATAATCACCGTAACTAGTCAATCTTAACCCACTGTGAAGACGGAGACTTTTTACATTCGAGCCATAATTTGCTCCCTTTTTGTTTAATACGCGTAAGATGAACCGAACCCGCATCACGCATGTCCTTTCCCTTAGACAATAGCTCATTCCGTAGAAAATTTAGCTTTGGTGGGAGATCAGTGTAAATGCGAATTCCACTACCCTTCAACTTATTCACCTCACTGAGAATCGCCTGAATGCTATGATCTGTGTCTAGCGATATAAAAACAGGGACCGGTCAAACACTAGTTTTCCTACTAGTGAGGTTTGAACTTTGAACTGCTATTTCTCGCTATTTCTCGTAAGGCGATAACAATTGGTAAGAGAAATGTCCTCGGTAACTTGCAATTTGTCAGAAAGAAGAGAGTTTACGTTGCTAGTCACTGATTGATTATGCTTTTCAGTACGCAGACCATGAATAATCAAATTCAACTTTCTTTCTCTCACTTCGATGTCCAAAAGCTTACTCTCCAAATTGTTATTCCGCAATTTTTCTTGCTCTAGATCATTTCGAAGCTTTTTAGATATATCTTGTAGATTCGCATTTTCAGCTGATATTTGCCTAACTTCATCTTGAAGGGCAATTATTGAGACAGAAAAACTTTTCTGCTCTGCTAATATTTTATCCAGTAACGCCTGAAGCCGTTTCATTCCTTCATCAAATTTTGCTTGAGTGACAGTCATAACGAATGCTATAATCCGCACGTAGAAGTCTACACTTGCATCAAATTACGCAATGGCTAAGTCCAAAACAATATCAAATTTAATCCTTTTAACTTGAAAAAGAAATCCGATTATAGGAGTTCACTCTTCAATAACTAGATAATGACTTGCGCATTTAATGACGTAATGGGCAAATATAATTTTGGCTGGTTCATGCAAAATAGGAGATGACTGTACTTTTAGACACGACTGTACTTCAAGCAAGTTTCTACATAAAATAATTGTGATAGTAATGCTAAAGAAAATTGCAAGTTTTTCAACCATGGAAATTCCAAACTTAGCCAAAATAGTTTGCATGATCAAACAGCTGCTCGTAGCCTCGAGAAACGAAATCACCGTACAATCCCTGACCTGAATGATAGTGATATTTCCTCAAACATTTGTAAAAAAAATTCTCAAGTGGTAATTGTAGAGCTAGTCATTGCATTTTGTTACATTTATGTAAATTCTACCTATTAGGTAAATGTAGTATGCTTGAGTGCAATTTTAAGCATGTTAATATCTGTACCATTTTTTCCAGTGGTCGTTGTTTTGGTTGTAATAAAGCTCGCGTTAAGATTCCTTCTTCTTTTTATCCACCCCCAGAAAGAAAATTGCACCAATCTGTAAAATATATAAAGTGTAAGTCACTCCTCCCCCTTTGGCCGGCCTTTTTAGTACACCGCACCCAAGCAAAAATCACCCACCAAAGTTCGTCAAACACAGCTCAAGAATTAACAAACCCTTACCCCCTCCTCTTTTAATCAGCTCCCGTCCCGAACGCTTGAACAAGAAATATCCTCGTTCCAATATTATACCCAGCCTCTTAGAATAGTCAGTACCCATCCCTCCTTCTCCTACCTTGCCAAAAAACATTCCTTTGCTACGTCCCCCCTCACTAAGAAGCCTTATTCCCTCTCTGCTTACACAATGTGGCCCTATACCCTCCCCACTCTCCCACGAACCAACGACTCTTTGACAGACGTGAATCACCATTCCACCCATCAGGTAACAGCCGTTTAACAGATTATCTCCATTCCACTGTAGTTCAATCCCAACTTAACAATATCCCCATAAATTGTCCGCTGTCCTCCCCGATTTCCCCCACCATATTCACCCCCCCCCTTCACTCATATTCCTCCCAAAAATCCACTTCCTTTCAACTCCGTTCTTCTCCTTGCATCCAAGAAGTTACTGACTGGTTCTGGACTCCACCCTTTATGACGAAACAAACCCGACACCCTCCACCGTACTTCCCTCTCCCAGCATCATCTTGCCTTCCCATCCCCCCATATAAAGAACCCTCCCAATTTGACTTATTCCCGGATCACCAGAAAACCTTTCTCCCTTCCCTTGCACTTTATCCCCCCTGGCACCTACCAATGTGACTCTGATTTGAGAATTCCCACATGCAGAAATTATCCTATAATAAATAGTGTGCCCCAAAATTATCTGCTCCCTCCCATCGCCCAGTTAAAGCTTCATTCTTAAAGTCCAACCATAAACCAGTGAATGTTTCACTGATTACCCATGATTATTCAGACGAAAGATATAGTTTCCCCTCTTTAATAGAAGACAGTATTACAAATGAGCAAAATTTTACCCGCAGCTCTCTCAATTTACCCCCAACTTTTAAAAGTGAACCTCTTCCCCTCCCACTTCAAAACCAGTTTAGTAGTCTCTTTGTTCAGGGTGGTGAGTTTGAGCCTCACGGCAAACCTCCTTATAATAACCCAAATGATAATACTTCACTTTTAGGGGATGTTCTCCCACTCCCAGCATTAATTTTAATACTTGAACCCTGCCTAAGTTGCCTCAGAACAAAGTTTTTTGAAGAAATCCGTGGTTAAAGAGTTTGATAAAAAAAAAAAACAAGTTATATTTTCTCTATTTTCCTCCTTTCAAATGCCAAAAGTTTAAATTTTGAAAAGTTAGTTGAGTTAGAAGCAACAGCAAAATTGAACCATACTGATATAATTGCAATTACTGAAGTCCAGGCACAAAATCCAGATCTCCTTAAAATGACTGGTTTTCAGGAGTTTATAAAGCTATGCCCGGTTGACCACCCACTGAAAAAAAGGAGGAGGAGTAATTATTTTCGCTAAAGATTGCCTATCTCCTACCCTTATCCATGTACCAGGTCTAGGTGATTGTGATGAAATCATTTGGATATCTACAAAGCCCAAATGCCTACCGCGGCCTTACACTAATTTAATAATTTGCTCTTTTTATTATTCACCTGGACAGAATGCTTTTTCTTGTCGCAATTTTCATGACAGGCTACAATCAAGTCTTGGCTTTGTGAGGACAAAGTATCCAAATGCCCGAGGGGTTAACAACTGGGCATTTTGAGGGACACCTGGAGGCATGAGGCATGGAGGCATATTCCAAAGGGCGCAATATGTAAATATATACAGCTTGCCTGTTATTCGGTATCTGTCGAATATTTCAGCACCTTCAAAAGCGATCTTTTAAAACTTGGAAAAAATCATTTACGGGTTTATTTGGCAAGGAAAAGAACCCCCAAGACTGAAAACAACTGATATGTACCTAAAGAAGAAGAACGGAGGACTGCAAGTTGTTGATATCCATGCAAAAACTAGGTAACCCTACGATGGCACTGATGGTGTCACTTTTTCCTATACACATGCAGCATTGCCACCAGCTCAAAAATAAAATTCTGATTTTTCTTCAAAAAAATCCCGAAATTTCAAAAAAAAATCCCGGAACACGTTTTTAAGTTATACAACATAGGGCTGCGCGGTGATGACGTAAAAAGCAAGGTGCGAAATTCAAAGTACCGTGAAACGTGGTTTCTAGTTGTAACTAACAACTGATTGTCAATATTCCTAGTATTATTTCGACGTGAAAGCATTCTGGTGGATTAGTAGGATCTACGACAAATATTTTAGGCCAAAACAATTCGCCAAAGTTCTGAAAAAACGTGTCTACGCGCCCACGTTTCACCGTTATTTGAATTTCCCGCCCAAGAATTGACGTCACGCTTCGCAGCCCTATTCAATATGGCTTGGCCAGCGGTAAAAGTTGCCTTTTATCACGTCTTCACACGTCCCTTTCCCTTTTATCATACCTGCGTTTCTGTTTAGTGGCTGTGCCAAGACACACCCTTGGATCTCGGATTCTTAATTGTACTAAAAAAAGGAATCTGCTGCTTTGACACGAAAGAATCCGGAAGAAACACAGATCCCTTTTTCCAGAATGTACTTAGAATCCAACTTTCTTGGTATTAAACCCAGGTCTTTGGGTATTTGAAGAAAAAACTGTAAAGCAACAGTCAGAAAAACTGTTACTACCAAGTTATTAGTAAAAAGCGCTAAGTAAAGCAACCAACTAAAAAAATAACTAGTTTCTCAGATATTTATTGGTACGTTTCAGTAATCATCTCTATAATCACAGCTCAAATGACAACCCTAAGAAACTGGACAAATGAGCTTCAGTAAATCAAACTAAGCTCGGTTAGCACAAGTATAAACACTAAGTCTTCTACTGAGCATAACAAGTTTTCCGAAGGTATTCATCGCTTCCGCTGCCCTAGATCTCAGAATGCATTCGAGACTCATAAAATTATATCAAGAACTCAAGCGAATGGAGGACGAGGGGCACACGCACTTGAGCTGGAAGGACCAGCCCCGCCGTGGGTGGCCTCCTCGTCCGTAGGAGACATGGTTCAAGATTCTGTTCAGTTCTGTGCCCTCATGCACGTCGGTATTAAGGTTATTATTTTTTTTTTTTGTTGATGGGTTGGTTGTATTTTTTTTTTTTTTTTTTTTTTTTTTTGATTACCACAAGAATTGGTTTCTTGTGGACGGAGGACGCCCAGTCTGCGGGAGAGCAAATAGTTTTTTTTTGTGTGTTAAAAAATTTCAAAGTTGTAAGAATAAGCCTTTTGGAAGACCACCTTTACAATTCGAATTCGTATTAGTGAAAATTGAAGGATATGAATTTTAAGAAATTGAAGTAAAAATGCCACCGGAAAAGCGTCTCCTAGAGGGGGAAGGACACCCTGGAACGGGGGGAGCGATATATATTTGGCAAGAAAAAAGTTAAATGGTAGTGTGCCTTCATGTCCACTAATACATTGACTGGTATATAATATTTTTTTTTTTTTGAAGTTTAGGTGATATGATAATGTATAAAGTTGAAAGATTTATATGTTTTTGTATTAAAATATCACCGAGTGGAGAAGAGGAGGGGAGGGAAAAAAATAACAACTACCTCTGAAAAATGTTAAACAAAATTCCTTCTGTTGACACACAGAACATGGCGATAGTGGTGGTTATGGTCTTGAGGTCAGTTTTGGGTTTAGGTGCCACTTTTAACATGATGATTGCGATGCTGACGAGAAATCAACAAAGTGGAACCCTTTCTTCTGGATAAATGAATTCAGCTTTGTGAAGACGTCTGAGTCAAAGCCAAAGACAATGTTGGTGCCGATTTCCATAGAAACGGGTTCTGCTGAATGCATGATATACAGGCTGGAGTCACAGTAACCCTGGTCTACCAATGTGGCAGTTTATGTGAGATCAGCATTCAGCCGGAACCACCGGCACAAAATTCCTATGACGTCAGGGAACGGCATCGCCATATTCTGCGTGTCAACAGAGTGGCACCTTCGCCCAGACAAGTACCCAAACTGTATGATCCGCCCAACTAATACTCTCTTTCCCCTGCCAACCGGTCTGTAAACGCACCATTCACCGATACGCAATTCCGATTTCACACCGACCTCTGCATTGGTTTGTGGCGACTCACGTAGTCCTACTCGTCGGCCCTGGACCATCACCCGTTTTAATCGGTCACTACTCAGCCTCTCAGAGCTTTCCCTCAGAAGCCACAACAGCGTGGATTTTTTTATTGGTGTTACGGAGCCGTCAGAAGTCTTGACAAGACAAAACCTAGAATTCTTCATGTTCGTCACAGGCTCACTAACCCAATTTTTCGCAACTTGGTGTTGACAGAGTATTTTCCTCTGAGTCATCGCCTGAGTCACTGTCGTGAAGTACAGAAAGACGAACATTCGGTACTTGGTGACCGAAAGCAGAAAGTACGTCGTCGGGTATCAAGGCTTTCATTATTCGCTGGCTTTCAATACGAGCTCGCCCTAGCTCGAGCTTGATTTCATCGTCCCCGGGCAAAGAAAAATCAGAACTGACAGACACAACACCAATGGATCTAACTCACTTGGCCTTGGGCAAGGACAACTGTTCATTAGAATATTGAGCTTCAAAATCCGTTATACTTTCATATCGACGAATTCGATGTAGAAGTTGGAGGAACGAAAAGTTTATTACAGTACTGTAAGTGCTGGTTTGAGACCGCATCTTCCTAAAAAAATCTTCACACGGTTGGCTATTCATGTCAGAGAGTTTGAAAAGACGTTCGAGCCCAAGCCATTTGAATCGACGAATGAGAAGCACTAGGGAATGCATATTTATCTCTAGGCAATGGTAAAGGCTTGGGTAAAGGTTTGTGGTAATAAAATTCTCGTTCAAAGCATAATGTCCACTTTTTAGGACCCAGGATCTCTAATGTCGAACGCAGTAAACAACACGACCAAGTAAAGATAACCTCTCAAGAGGAGAAAGTTTGCCGTCGTAAAAAACTCGCCGTACGCTTTCCATAAGCCAAAGATAAAACTGTGTTCCTACGCTTCCAGGAACACGCTGTTTCAGGTGTGCCGGAGGCACGAAGGAAGGCACACCCGCGACGGTCAGTTATTAGCCCCTCGCAAATGCCGGCATCTTTATAGCAGGAGACGCGAACGAACTAAGTCTTAATTATCTGTGCAATGATCAGAAGCTCAAGCAAATTGTTGATTTCCCTACTACAAAAGGTGGTACCAGTTTGGATGTTATTTGCACTAACCTTAAAACCTTCTATAATATTCCAACTACCCCCCCCCCCTCAGTGGTAGATATCATTTCAAGCTACATTTGAAACCACAGGTAGTTTTCAAAACAAATTACTCAGTTTCGGAATTTTCGTACCGGCCAATAATAAGTCAAGGTCTTTTTGATTTTGGATCTTGGATTACGTCCAAGAGTTGGGATGATGTTTTGTCGTGTGTAAATCTTAATTCAAAGGTTAGTTTGTTTCAAACAAAATTAATGACAAATTACCAAAATTGTTTTCCAGAGGTTACCAAGAAGATATGTTCCTCAGATAAACCTTACATTAATGAAAAAATAAAAGGGCTAATCCATTTGAAACTAAAACTTTTTCGCCTTGGAAAGAAAGAGGAAGCCTTAACCCTGCATAAACAAATTAAGAAAGAAATATGTGGTGCTGCTTCTTGTTATGGTAAGAATAAATTAAATTACTAAAAACAGAGCAAACCTCAGCAATGGTTTAAGAAAGAGAAAGAAATAGGGGGTCAGTTGTGCAAGAACCTTGATTTTCTTCTGGATTAACCGCCTGAACAGACAGCAAATGAGCTTAATAAACACCTAATTACCATTGTGCAGACGTTCCCCCCTCTCTCGGAAAATCAGCTAATCCCTGAAACTCCAAAAGATAAAATCCCGGAAATTTCGGCAAAGCAAATAATAGAAAAAATACAGAAACTGAAAAAAACTAGTATTTGTCCCATTAATATCCAATTGATCTAATAAAAGCATTCCCTGATAAACTATCCACACCCCTTGTTAGTATTTTTAATGATATTAGTAATTCTGGATGTTCCCCGTCGTGCTGGAAGCTGGGCTATATTACTCCAATCCAAAAGAAGGGAGGCATGAACAATTTTACTGGAGTATGACCAATCACCTTAACCCTAGTTTTTTTTCAAAAATGTATGAGGGTTTCTTAGCTAATTGGTTAAATGCAGATATTCTTGAACTTATTGACTTACAACAATTTGGAAACCTGAAGAAGACGTCTACTTCACACTATCTTGTTAGTCTTCTTGACACCATTTTTAAAAACCTTGAAAACCCTGATACTAGGTTGAATCTTTTATTAATTGATCTCCAGAAAGCAATCAACCTAATTGACCACAATATCCTCATAAATAAACTGGTGACAGAGTTTCAAGTGAGTCCCTTTCTAGTTAAAATTGTTGCCTCCTTTTTAATAAATTATTTTCAAGTGCGTAAATATAAAAATGTTTATTTTGATCGCCTTCTTATCTTTTGTGGGGTGCTCCCGGGAACTCTGATGGGTCCCATTTTATTTCTTATAATGGTTAATAGCCTCATGACTGACCACACAGAGCAATGGAAGTATGTGGACGACCTGTCTGCACTTGAGGTTTGTCAACAAAATATCAAAAGCTCAATTATGACATTACTTGATGATGTCATACAGGACACTTCTTTGTTGAAGATGAAAGTTAATACTAATAAAGCATCGGTTATGACAGTTAATTTTTTAAAATCACCCCCTTCTTTCACAAATCCCATTCCTTCTAAAATCTCTGACACATACATTGAACTACTTGGAGTGAAAATTACTGCTGACTTGAAGTGGGATGCCCATGTTCAAAATATCGTAAAACAAGCTTCCCCTTTTGGTTTCCTTTCTAAAACTTTTGTTAAAATTTTCTGCCCCCCTAAGGATCTTCTCCAATTTTATTGTTCTTTTATTCAGCCAATAATGGAATTTGCTTGTCCAGTGCGGTATTTTGGTCTTTTTTCAGAGTATATTTATAAGATAGAAAATGTTCGAAAATGAGCACTTAGAATCATAAATGGTGAAGGGAAGGTTCCATATCATTATCTACTAGGTAAGTTCAAGCTCACCACGTTGGCCAAAAGAAGGAATGTCCTATGCCTTTGTTTTGGTACCAAGACCCTGTCTGTTCCTTGATTGTATTCCATCATCCTCCTGCCTGCAACAGACCATCCCGTATAAAATCCCAAAAAGTCCCCAAACTGACTCCCATCCCTACCAAACATGAAAGATATCAGAAGAGTTTTGTTGAGTTATATAATAGCCAGGAAAATTAGCCATTATTTTTATTGTTATCTATTTATTTTTTAATTTTGACTTTTTAACTAAGTTTTGACTCATCATATTTCTTATGTATTTTTGTTAGTTTTATTGTTTTCTATTTATTTTTATTTTTGACTTTCTAACTAAGTGCTGACTTTTTTCATGTATTTTTTACAATGAATTATGTTTGACATGAACGTCACGTTCTTTTGATGATGAATATATATATATATATATATATATATATATATATATATATATATATATATATATATATATATATATATATATATATATATATATATATATATATATATATGTATATATATTTATATATATATATATATATATATATATATATATATATATATATATATATATATATATATATATATATATATATAATATATATATATATAATGTATATATTTATATATATATATATATATATATATATATATATGTATATATATATGTATATATTTATATATATATATGTATATATATATATATATATATATATATATATATATATATATATATATATCTATATATATATATATATATATATATATATATTTATATATATATATTATATATATATATATATATATATATATATATATATATATATATATATATAATATATTTTTATATATATATATATAATATATATATATATATATATATATATATATATATATATAATATATATATATATATATATATATATATATATATATATATATGAGAAGGGCTCAAAACCCCTATGCTTTCCCAAAGGCCAGAACATAATTTGCCCTTTACTGAAAAAAAAAATAAATGTTTTAACTTTTATAACTTAAATAAATCAAATAAAATTAACATTTTGATTAATAAATATCAGAGTATGTATATTAAACTGACAATGCACATTCATTTGTATTTTTTTTAATAAAGTGCAAATTAGGTCCTGGCCTTGGGAAGGCATAGGGGTTTTGAGCCCTACTCATGTTAATTTTTGCTTGTTTTGAGTTTGACTCAGTTATTTATTGTAATTTCTGTTTGTTTTGGGTTACATTTATTTATCAATGCTGATTTGTGGTAGTTTCACGCTTGGTAGATTATTTAATTTTATTTTTGCTCATTTTTGGTTTATTGGAGTTCTTTACTTTTCTTTGAAAAACTTATTTTGTGGAAAAAGTTATTGTTAAATGATTTCTGTTTGTTTTATATTGACATAGTCTTTTCAGGGAAAAAGAAAATAATAGTTTAAATCTTTTTTTTTTTAAGACTTTATAGTTTGGCCAGCTATGTGTATGCTGGAGAAAATTTTCAGCAATTTATAACAACATACACCCTTTTAAAAATCTGGACACAAATAGTAGTGTTTAATTTAGTTTCATTACTCCTCTAGTTGACCTGAAATAGAAAACTTGATACCATTTGCAAAAAAAATCTGTTTGATAGCTTGGATACACTTATGCTGTAACTAGCATTAACACAGTGCATTTTGATTTAATCTTAAGGCAACATTTAGTTTTCAAACATAATGGGCAAATGGGAGGGGGATTAGTTGCCCTCCAATCACTTTCAACTATTAAAAAGGGCACTAGCACTTTCTATTTTCAATCAAATGAACCCTTTTGAAAGTTTCTAGGACAACTCCTTCAAAACTAAGTGCCCTGATCTAAACAAAAAAAAAAAAATAAATAATAATAATACATTGTACCCACATTGCTCTTGACTATAAAAATGTAAAGCCTTCTAATCCCTTTTGACTACTAAAAAAGGCACTAAGCCTTTCAATTTCCAATCAAATGAGCTATTTTGAAGTTTCTATGACAACACTTTCTACAAAAACCTTATATGCTCCCAGGGCATAACTTACAACCCTTGCACTGAGGGTTAGGGGGAGGAGGGTTGTCATCCTCAAAGACCTAATTTCCAGAACTTTCAACTACATTGAACAAAATTGCTATCTCAAAATTTTGATTGGATGCGTTTAGGAAAATTATGGGCATGAGAGGGGGTTAGTTGCCCTCCAATCACTTCTGACTATTAAAATGGGCACTAGCCCTTTCAATTTCTAATCAAATGAGCCCTTTTTGAAGTTTCTACAACAACGCTTTCTATAAAAAAAACCTTATATGCCCTTAGGGCAAAGCTTACAACCCTTGCCCTGAAGGCTCTGAGGGGTTGTCATCCTCAAAGACCTAATTTCCAGAATTTTCAACTACATTGAACAAAATGGCTATCTCAAAATTTTGATTGGATGTGTTTGGGGAAATGGTGGGTGTGAGAGGGGGTTAGTTGCCCTCTTATCATTTTTGACTATTAATAAGGGCACTAGTCCTTTCAATTTCCAACTGAATGAGCCCTCTTTAAAGTTTCTACAACAGCACTTTCTACAAAAAAAAAACCTATATGCCCCCAGGGCAAAACTTAAAACCCTTGCCCTGAGGGCTATGGGGGGAGTGTAATCCTCAAAGACATAATTACCAGACCTTTCAACTACTTTGAACAAAATGGATATCTCAAAATTTTGATTGGATGCGTTTGGGGAAATGGTGGGCATGAGAGGGGGGTTACTTGCCCTCCAATCACTTTCGACTATTAAAAAGGGCACTGGCCCTTTCAATTTCCAATCAAATGAACCCTTTTTGAAGTTTCTACAACAACACTTTCTATAAAAAAAAAACCTTATATACCCCCAGGGCATAACTTACAACCATTGCCCTGAGCTCTTTGGGGGGAATGTCATCCTATAAAACATAATTTCCGGTAATAGTAATAGCCCAATCACTTTTGATTATTAAAAAGGGCATTAGCCCTTTCAATTTCCAATCAAATGAGCCCTTTTTGAAGTTTCTACAACAACACTTTCTATAAAAAAAAAACCTTATATACCCCAGGGCATTACATCCAACCCCTGCCCTGAGCTCTATGGGGGGAGTGTCATCCTAAAAAACATAATTTCCAGACTTTTTAACTACTTCAAACCAAATGGCTATCTCAAAATTTTGATTGGAGTGTTTGGGGAAATGGTGGGTGTGAGTTATTCTCCAATAACTTTCAACTATTAAAAAGGGCACAAGCCCTTCTAATTTCCAATCAAATGAGCCCTTTTTGAAGTTTCTACAACATTGCTATCTATAAAAACCCTATATGCCCCCAGGGCATAACTTATAACCCTTGTCCTGAGAGCTCTGAGGATATTATCATCCTCAAAGACCTATTTCTAAAACTTTTAAATACGTTGAACAAAATGGCTATCAAAAAATTTTGATTGGATGTGTTTAGGGAAAAGGTGGGCATAAGAGGGGGGTTAGTTCCCCTCCAATCACTTTCGACTATTAAAAAGGGCACTAGCCCTTTAAATTTCCAATTGAATGAGCCCTTTTTGAAGTTTTTATGACAAAGCTTTCTATAAAGCCATATATGCCCCCAGGGCATAACTTACAAACCTTGTTCTGAGGTCTGTGGGGGAGTTTCCTCCTCAAAAACATAACTTCTATCTGGAAATCAACTATGCTGAACAAAATGGCTATCTCTAAATTTTGATTGGATGTGTTTGGGGAAATGGTGGGCATGGAAGAGGTGTTAAGTGCCTTCCAATCAGTTTCAACTATCAAAAAGGGCACTATCCATTCTAATTAAAATGAGTCCTTTTTGAAGTTTCTATGACAACTCCTTTGATATGAAGTGCCCTGGTACAGAAAAAAAAAAATTGATATGAAGTGCCCTGGTACAGAAAAAAAAATTTGATATGAAGTCCCCCAAAATGTTTGGGGGAATGGTGGGCATGAGAGAGGGGTTAGTTGCCTTCCAATTACTTTCAACTATTAAAAATGGCACTAGCCCTTTGAATTTCCAATCAAATGAGCCCTTTTTCAAGTTTTTATGACAATGCTTTCTATAAAAACCTTATGCCCCCAGCCCTGAATACAACTTACAACCCTTGCCCTGAATACTGTGGGGGAATGTCCAGTTCAAAGATATAATTTCCAGACCTTTCAACTGTGTTGAACAAAATGGCTATCTCAAAATTCTGACTGGATGTGTTTGGGGAGATGGTGGGCATGGAAGGGGTGTTAGTTGCCCTCCAATCACTTTTGACTATTAAAAAGGGCACTAGCCATTTCAATTTCCAATTGAATGACCCTTTTTGAAGTTTCTATGACAATGCTTTTTATAAAAACCTTATATGCCCCCAGGGCATAACTTACAACCCTTGCCCTGAGGGCTGTGGGGGTGTCATCCCCACAGACCTAGTTTCCAAAACTTTCAACTACGTGAACAAAATGGCTATCTCAAAATTTTGATTGAAGTGTGTTTGGGGGAATGATGGGTGTGGGGAGGGGGGGGGGGGTAGTTGCTCTCAAATCACTTTCAACTATTAAAAAGGGCACTAGCCCTTTGAATTTCCAATCAAATGAGCCTTTTTTGAAGTTTCTACAACAAAGCTTTCTATAAAATTATATATGCCCCCAGAGCATAACTTACAACCCTTGCCCTGAAGGCTGTGGGGGAGTGTCCTCCTCAAAACATATTTTCTATCTGGAAATCAACTAGCCTATGCTGAACAAAATGGCTATCTCAAAATTTTGATTGGATGTGTTGGGCCCAGGACTGTGCCCTGAGGTACTCCACTTCTAACTTCTACAACATCAGAGAAAAATGATTGTCCATTATAAACACTTGCATTGCTTGTTTTCTATTACTAAGAAAAAGGATCACCCAGTCAATAGTTTCTGTATTAATAGCCTACCAATAGCTTCAACTTTGATATGCAGTCACCTGTGGCACACCTTATCAAATGCTTTAGCAAAGTCCAGCAAAATCATGTCAACTGGGAAACCCTTGTCTATAAGGGACATCCACCACATGGCTAATATGGGAGTAAAGTTCATTTGCCACGCAAATGGATGTTATATTTATATTGAGGATGCAATTCTAGGTATATATTTACACATTGGGGGGATTGGGGTATATATTCTGCAAATATACAGGCTCTAAGAAATTCATGAATTTCTTAGAAAAACTGGAAAAACAAGCAAAGAAGTGAAGATAAAGGCTCTTCTCCTGTAAAATGTGTTAACTAGGATTATTCTGCTTATTATGGAGCAAGAATTGTTTTCTTAATATGGTTCTGTATGTCCAGCTGGACTCCTAGGGTTGAAATACTGGATGGCTAATTTAAAGATTTGTATATACATACACTGTCAAATTAGCCATCTGGTGGCATCCTGTCTATAAGTTTGGTGACATATTCATATGAATCAATAAGGTTGGTCTCAACTGATTAGAGCACTCCCTAATCAAAGGCTATCTAGCTTCTTTTTTTAACCAATTGTCCTCTCCCTTCCCAGGAAAAAAATAAGATAGCCTAGGCCTAAATTTTTTGCAAATCATGTATTATTTATTTATTAATACCAAGATACGGTAAGCTTTAACAAGCTTGTCGCACAAAACAATTATAAAAAAGTCTATAACAATGTCAATGACATAACAAAAACATACAGTAACTGAAAAACATTGGAAAAACAATATTACTGAAACATACAATAACATACCAACTTAACTGAAACATATCTGTTAATAATTGAAACCTACAAAAAAGTAAGCCTACAAAATAACTGTCACACTGTCACAAATCAGGTAATACAAAAGTAAAAATAATCTCAAAATGGATTGTGATAGGACCTAGTATAGAAATCTGTAGAGGCTAAACTACTTTTGAAAGACTGGACCATGGTACTTGCAACTATTTCTGATGGAAGTGAATTCCAAGTCTTCCACACTCAGCTAGACAAAGAGTTTTGGCCTAATCTTTTCTGTGAACATGGTGGGTAAATTTTGTGTTGGTGTTGACAGGTACTATTGTATTCTGTAAAAGTGAAAAAGTGAGTTGGGGTGATATTATCAATATTCCTAACAATGCGAAATGTATTTATTACATTGGCTCTATCACATCTGAACTGGAGAGAAGGCAACTGTAGTCTTTGCATTCTCTGGTGGTAAGGTAGATGACTCAGGTATGGTATGAGTTTGGTGGCCCTACGTTGCACTCTCTCAACCCTCTCTCTATCTCTCTTATTAAGGGGATACCATACTGATGAGCAATACTCAAGTACTGGATGTACAGTGGATACATAAAGTGAAATCAGTGAATGAAGATTAAACTTAGAAAAAGTACGCCTTAGACATAATACTTGGTAATTAGGCTTATGGGTGATATCTGATACATGTTTATTAAATTTGAGACTTGAATCAAAACAAATCCCAAGGTCACGAACATATTCTACACTTGAAATTGACTTACAAATGAAGTAAACATACCACTCAATGCCTTTTTCTATGCTCTTTCTAAATATAATAATCATTTTGTCCAAAATGAATTTTACCCTACCCCTGTATATATCAATTCAGGGTATATAGGGTAAAAGACCTCTTTTTGGGAAAGACCACTTTTCTTTGGCATTTTGGAAAAATAGCAATGGGTTTTTGGACTGCCCCTTTTTTACTACAGTATGAAACAATGCAAGTTTAGACCCAATCATCTCTCACTAGAGCCAGCCCAGTGGGAGTAATTTGTCATCATAAATCTAATGTGTGGTCTCTGTTTTGACAAGCAAGTGAAATGAAAGAAATAGGCTACATATTTAATATTTGTGATTTAAAGAATAAAAATCAAGAAATAAAAGTTGTATTTATAGAATCAGAAGACAATCAGCTTTCTATTAATATGTGAATAATACTGAAACACTAAAAAGATATTTACATCAAAATAAAATAATCGGTATTTCCAAAAAGAGGTCTTTCTAGGTAAGTCAATAAACTAATCATTTTCAGTGAATGATCTTAAATAATTTTAATAATAACCATGTTTTTGCATAGCTTGGATTTATAGCTATTCATTGGCATATACAAACCTTTTCAACTCTAATTTGATAACAAGATATGAGGTTTTAAGTTATGGCATTGAGTGGTATGTTAACTTTATTTGTAAGTCAATAATATGATTTGCAAAAAATTTACCAAAAATAATGTCCTTTACAAACACACCCATTCATCAGAAGGGGAAAAAAATGCTAGCCTAGGTGTGTCTTCTATTTTAAGAAAAAAAGCTGCAAGAGGCATGTGAGGAGAAGTCTAAGACATCTCAAATACAATAATAGAGATGTTATGGGCTTGAAAACCCCTTTCTCAGACCTAACTTGGGTTGTAGGCCCATTTTCTTTAGGCTCCTAGGCTATCACATAGCCATAGCCTACTTGTGCTAAGCTTTAATCCAAAACAGTAGGCTAACTTAACAATGGCCTGTTGAAAAACTTACACATGGGAGTTGAAGTTTCGCTTGAATTGCTCCATATTTTTGATAAAAGATGCTTCCATTCTTGAGTAACTAACGTCTGACTGACCAGTTTCCAAAATTACGTGTCACTTTCTTTTCTTTATAAAGATTCGTTTCTTTCTTGAATATGTTTTTGTAGATGGCAGTTTTGATCTTCATGGCGCTGCCTCGTGACCCCTGACAGGATTCAGGATTCAGGATGATTCCCCTCTCGCTGTACAGCCCAGGGGACGTTAGTGTCTAATCTTCACTTCTTATTCTTCAAGGCAGCTATAAAGTCTATTCTTTATGAACTGCTTTCAAATGTCCATAATTCTTCCACTTTTCTTCAAAAACTCTATTACAAGACGCGTAATCACACAACTTTCTTCTTCACTTTCTAATCCACCAAGTAATAAATTTAGGCTTGGCTGCCTTCTCTTAAGTCTAAAAAAATCCACTATTTTTCATCTTTCTACTTCACTCTCACGGCACTTTATTAACAATTGTTCAGTCATCTCTAAGCTCCCACATTTGGGACAACTGTCACTTTCTCCTAAAATAATTTTGCTTTGTAATATCCGACTCCTGCATGGTTTGATCGAAGGCGGAATATTTTCTTTGCTTCAAATCTATTTAATTCTTTATACAATTTAGTTTCCATTTTCCTTTCATTTTTCTCAGTAATGAACAAATTTCCAGTCGAATCCCTGTTTGATAGAAAGCCTTCTTGGTTCAGTTCTTGAATTATTTTCCCGAGCATCATATATTCTTGAGGGGTGTCCAATTCACATTCAAACTTCAACTGCAGACTTAGCATACGTGTCTGCAATTTCATTCCCTATGATTCCTGCGTGAGCGGGAATCCATTGAATGAAAATTTTCTTCTTCTCCGCTGCTGCATGTAGCTTAATGTAGCACTTTATGACTTCTCCGTTTGGTTTTGGCATGATGTTAGTATTTGTAATAGCTTGAATAGCGCTCTTTGAATCGGAACATATTACAAATTTTTCTTCTTCACATTCTTCAGTAAATTCTAAGGCCTTTGTAATAGCATACGCTTCTGCCTGAAATGCACTGCATTGGGGGGCAATTTGAATTTTCTTGATATGTTTTTCTGAGGGCACCAAAATACTATTCCAACATGCTCAGTTTCATCAACTTTAGATCCATCAGTAAATAGTGTGATATATCCTTCATATTAATTACTCATCAGCATACGAAATGCCATTTCTTCAGGTATATTTGGTTCCACTTTGAATTCCAAATTTGATAAAATCCTGTTTTCCTCCCATGGTGGAGGAACTTCTATTTTACTCACCCTCAGAATTTCTGATAATTTGATTTCTACTCCATGTCTTCTACATATTTCTAAAACTTCTTCCATACAATTAAATTTATCTCTGGCTTTGCATGCGTTGGCAGTTACTTGCCGTCCAGGTTTAATAATTTTCGACTTAACTGGGTGGTTATTTTCTTTAATCCAAATTTTCTGCACATACTTGATTAATCTCGTTTTTCTTCTTGTTTCTATGTCTAATAGGCCACTTTCTGATAACAGAAAGCTAACAGGTGTAGTTCTCCTGGCTCCAAATGCTATCCTTATGGCTGAATTTTCGATTACATCCAATCTCATAATTGTGGAATGGCAAGCTGTTCCACATATTGTTGAGCAGTATTCCAATTTAGGCATAATATATTTTGTATAATATTGGATAAGGAGTTCTGCTGACAAGCCTCCGGACATATAAGCTAAACTCTTCATTATATTTATTCGTTTCAGGCATGCAGATTTAAGATACATCACATGGGGCTTCCAGGTGAGCTTATTGTCCACCAATACGCCTAGTATTTTTGCTTCATTCACACATTCTATGGGATTTCCATTCAGATATATTTTCGGGAGGGCTCCAATCCTTTTAGTAGTGAACACAATTGCTTTTGTTTTAGCTGATGGAAATTTCAAATCAGCTTCTTTAGCCCATTTTCCTAGTTTCTCCAAGACCTGGGCCATTAATGTCTTTATTTGGTAGGTGTCTCGGGCCATAATCCAGACATTATTATCATCCGCAAAAACAGTTCCACCATCATCCTTTTCACTAATAGGAATGTCAAATGATCCTATATTATACATGTCAGGGCCAAAGGCTGAACCTAGAGGGATTCGTGTCCAGTGACCACTGAATCGTGACCGTATAACGTTTAGTATAGCTGAATCGTGACCACTGACAAAATGTGTGTAATAAACTTTTTATATAGAGTTATCATACAGGGGCGTAATTTACTATGGAGCAGGGGATAAATTGCCCCCTACAGACCCAATTTCGTCCCCCCAGGTGAAATTTAGTTTTGCCAAAAATATTATCAAAATTAAGATAAGCCTGCATAGTTTAAGTATCCAGAGAAACCGGTCAGTTTTCTTTAGTACAGCTTTGCCTTTATAGTAATATTTGACTCATTTTTCAGTTTTCACTGTCTCTACTTCACTGTACTTCACTGTTTTATGTGTCACTCTTTCTTCATTTATATGTCTCTCTTTCTTCACTTAATATATTTTTCCGATTTAATTTTTTTTTCAATCCTAATTTTTAATCTCTTTTCTTCGTTTAATGTTTTTTTTTTCAGTTATATGTTAAGTTTCCCTCAAATCCCCTATTTTCATAAATGTCTCTTGATCCATTTTTTTTTTTTTTTTTTTTTGTTTTTTTTTTTGTATATTTATGTTTTTTGTTTTTTATGTGCTTTATAATAGTGTCTTACTTTGTTTTGTTGGCCCTTTACTAGCTGAGCTTCTTGGGCGTTTAAAAACCTTACGTTTGTAAGTGTTTTTTTTTAGTATTAATAAATTGATTGATTGATTGATTGATCACTGTCATTTTCACTTGATTCGGAAAAATTAGCTCCAACTTTGCCCCCCCCCAAGATTTTGACGAAATTACACCACCATTATCGTATATTTCTTTTTGTGCTGTTGACTTTCCAAAGTATTAAGTTTTAAAACGTTTCAAAAAGAATTAAAGAGCGATATTGAAGCCTAAAAAGAAACAACTATTGCTCTGTCATAAGTGAAGGTTAAAACTAGCAATAATACTTTAAACAAACAAAATACCTGAATTAAACGTAAATTAAAGTGAATGAGGAAGTTAACGCTAAAGTGAACAAAAATTCTTATGAATAAGCAAAAGAAACCTTACACAAATAGAAGTTAAAATGAATAGTTAATATGAACAGACGAATATTAATGATGCTGCCATCGTCTCATCATCTATATAGGTGGGCTACAACCCCAAAATTGAATAGAATGCTTCAAAAGCTTCAAATTTACGCTTTGAAAGTTTATTCAGGTTTCATTTTTTCCATATTCTTCAATGAACGGAATTTGGAATGACATTACAAAAAAAGAGTAGCGTGCTTTAAAATAGGACAACAAAGTGGAAATTCACAAATAATGATCATAATTCATTTCATATGGTTCAGATCGAGAAAAGGTTAATGCCGGTTATGTCTTGGTCCATCTAGAAGGTAGTGAGCATTGAAGAGTCCTTATGCTACTAGCTTAGTGGCTAGTGAGACGGATTGTCCTATTCACACTTTCCATCACTTTTCCATCGTATCATACTTTCCATCGTATTGATCCACTCTGTGGCAACTCTTAACTTGAAAGACGAAGAAGTGGGAGTAGTCACCACTTAGTCTTGCATTTATTGACATAACGATCAATAACAAAGTTTTGCTGTTTTCTAGTCATCATTGTCTGCTTGACAAACTTTTGCAAGAGTCCCCTGGTATGATGCTTGCCTGTATGATTATAATTCAATTAGTCTGTTTTCATTGCTTTTAGGAGGGGAAGGTCAGACCGACATCAAAAGCAACAGAAGGTTAACAATAGCTTTGTAGTGTTTTACAAAGACTGTACAGGAGCAGGTGGTGATAGTTTGTTCTTTACACTGCTTGTTCTCAATGCTCGCTAAATTTCAACAGATCATTAACGAGTCTTCCCAGGTCTTTTTTCTTCCTTTCTGAGCTAAATAGGAATACCAGACTGCGAATCTTGGTCAGACATGGCATACAAAAACCTGAAAGAATTACCGCCAAAATGGAAGACGTTTTTTTTATTCAAGGTCGAGCCAAAGCAGCCATTAACTAGTCAAATTCTGGATTCTCAGTAAGTCTTATTGCAGGCCATGTTTCTCAGCTGGTCTCTCAGTTGTCAACAAATGAGAAAGAGAGTGGGACCTAAGATCTTGCCCTGAAGAACTCCAATGACAGCATCCCATGGTTCAGAAAACATTTTGTTGCCATTATAGTTAAAAACTAGGACCAGTTACTTTTGGTCAGTCAAGGAACTGGTTGCCCAGTGAACTACTTTAGTGTGGATACCAATTCTTAATAGTTTGGCCCTAAGGCGTCTGTTGAAATCCTGTGAGTTCGAATAAAATCAAGTTAAGAGGTACTTTCTTGTCCAGAATTCGGCAATGATATTGTAGGTTTCGAGCAAGGTGGTTTCCACTGACATTCCTAGAAGGAGCCATGCTCTTCTTGCAACAATGTATTGTCTGACAGAAGACCTGAAAGGATTTCAGCGTTTATAATATATTTCATGGTTTTCGCTACAGCTAGTGTAAGCTTTTTGGCTAAAAATCCTCAACTTTGACTTGTCATTTTTTTTTTTAAATTGATGTAATATTATAGTTTTTCCTGGTCTGGAGGTAAAGATTTTGGGTTGAGGGACCTCTCATATATGTTAGATTTTGGTGCTTAGATTTTATTCGTAATTTCTTCAGGAGCTTTGGGTAAAAATTACCTAGCCCTGCCAATTTGTTAGCATCTATTACTTCAAGTCACCTCTTGACAGACTTGGGAGGCGTGCCACCACAACCATCGGTATGATAGTTCACCACCAGTCTATCTTATATTCTTATATTTTTTTTTCTGTGATTTGTTGATTTTGGTGGGATAGCCAAGCTAGCATGCTAAGTAACTTTGTAAAAGTCTATCGAGGAAATAGAAACAAGAAGACTGGAATAAGAACTTACAGATAGAGTAGGCAGTAGCGCATTTAAGGGAGAAAGGGGGCTTTGGCCCCCGAGAGATTTCACGAGATCAGAGGCAACGCTATAGCGTTTCCTATAGTAAAATAACCACAAGGCTTCAATGCATTTTATCAATTTTTTTGGTTACTGAAGGCACTTCATTTGTGATCATATAAACTTCGGATAAGGCACATTCGATTGAAAAATCAAGAGTTCTAGCGCCCTTTAAGAGTCAAAAGTGATCCGAGAACGACCAGCCCCCCCCCCCACCCCAGCCCCTTTGTCTCCAAATGTGTCCGATGAGAATTTTCAAAATAGTCGCAAAAGTCCAATAATTATGTCTCCGGGGTTGAAACCTTCCTGGTCCTCGGAACAAAGGCTGTAAGTTGTGGAAGCTGCCCATTGTTAAACATAAAAAGTTTTTATAGAAGAGATGATCGTGTAAGCTTTGGAGGTGGCCCATTCTATTGAAAATAAAAAAAATTCTAGTTCTCTTTTTACGAGTCAAATTGATCGGTGGACACCCAGACTCTCTCCCTCAATGTCCTTTTTTCCCCAAATACATTCGATCAAAATTTCGATACGGCCATTTTGTTCAAAATAGTCCAAAGATCAGATAACTATCCTTCCAGGGTGAAAAAAACCATCCAGCCTTCGGGACAAGGAATATAAGTTATCCAGGCTGCCTATTGTTAACATATAAGGGTCTTATGAAAGGAGTCGTCGTATAAACTATGGAGGAGCTCATTTGATTGGCAATTGAAAGCTCTAGTTCTCTTTTTAAGAGTCAAAATCATCGGAGTACAAACAGCCCTTCCTTTTACTCACTTTTCTCAAATGAATCCAATCAGAGTTTTGTCCAAATAGTCCAAAAGTAAAATAACTGTGCCTCCAGGGTAGACACCCCCGCCCCCAAGACTTGGACTGTAAGTTTTGCGAGTGCCCATTGTTTTATGTAAGTTGCCCATTGTTAACAAATAAGGTTTTTTTTTTATTGGAAAAATGGTTATATTTGATAATCTCACTTGCGTCAGTCCTCTTGATTTCTTGTAGGACAACACCCCAGCCTCTGCGGAGGGCTGGATTCAAAGCTTTGACGTCTCTAGGCCTAAGCTTTTTTGCCGCTCCGTTTCTGTCATATTTTTGGGAAAGTCCCCGAAAAATTGAGGACAGTGGAAGCACTGCACAGAACGCAACTAATGAGCCAAAAGTGATGAAAGAGAGAAGTGATCTCAAACTCTCAGCTGCCATTCTTGGGAGACATCTGACAGTTTATAAGTGGCCATGGAATTCCTGTGTTGATTAAGAATCACTTTTCTGTGAATAGGCAGCATGGCAGCGGAGTGAATCTGGCTCTTTGATGATAAATCACAGCAGTACAGTTTTTGTTAAGAAAAAAATCACTCAGTGATAGTATATTGCGCCCTCTGGCGGAATAATAAATATTTCTAAGAAGTTGTCTATTGTTAACATATAAGGTGTTTTATTGGAAGAGAGGTTATGTTTGGTTGTCTCACTTGCGGCAGTCTTCTTGATTTCGGGCAACATAGCTTCATAATTTATTTGAATTTGGTCGCAGCAGTAGAAATTTTCCCTTTTACAGATCTTATTTTGCATTTATCCATCTGTTAAAATTATTAATTTTTAAAATGGTCTCACGTCGTTACCCTTAATTTGTCATTCCCTCTGTCATTTCATTCCTGTGCTCCATTTCCCATCGTATTTCAATGCAAAATTTTCGTTTTTTAAATTATAATCTTGGGATTAAGGATTATCAGGTCCCGTCTTTGAAGCGACTCAGTATGCCGCGAAATGGCAAAATATTTGGAATAAGAGGATTATAAAGTTCCGTAAAAATTTTCGTTCCTCATAAAATGACCTCACAATGTCATGCGTTAACAGAAGATTCGAACTGTATGGATCTATGATAGCATTGAAAAATCCATGACAGTTTTAATTTGTTTCGGTTTTCACGTGCTGAAAACTGATGGATAATGTCTTCAATCACTATTTTTTTTGTTTTAAAACACATATGAAAGCTTTAGCTCCGATCAACGATTCTAAGTTAAGAGTATTTTTAAGAAACCGTAAGTTGAAAGTATATTCTTTCAGCTCTTGCAACCAAGGCAATATTTTGCTTATTCTATTTTATTGCTCATCGTTCAACTTTTCGGAAAAAAGATGAGAAGTAAAATAGGTCAAACCAATGCAAAAACAGTAAATTCGGTAAGCGAATAACTTATCAAACAGTTCGTGGTAACGAACTATAAGTAAGGAGCGACCCGGCTCAATGGTAACCGAAACTCTAAAAAACGGAACTTTTATACCAATAGATACATCAAAAGAATCAGATTTTAATTCTGATTTCAAATATATACGTTTCATCAAGTTTAATCTTACCCATCAAAAGTTAAGCGCCTGAGAAAATTTGGCTGATTTTCGAAAAAAGGGGAAAGACCCCCTTAAAGTTATAGAACCTTAATGAAATTCACACCATTATATTCAGCGTATCAGAGAACCCTACTGTAGAGGTTTCAAGCTCCTATCTACAAAAATGTGGAATTTTCTATTTTTTGCCAGAAGAAAGATCACGGGTGCGTGTTTATTTGTTTGTTTGTTTTTTTTTCCCAGGGGTAATCGTATTGACCCAGTGGTCCTAGAATATCGTAAGAAGGCTCATTGGAACGGAAATTAAAAGTTCTAGTGCCCTTTTTAAGTGACCAAAAAAAATGGAGGGCAATAGGCCCCCTCCCACGCTCATATTTTTCTCAAAGTCACCCAATTAAAATTTTGAGATAACCATTTTGTTCAGCATAGTCGAAAATCTAATAAATATGTCTTTTACGATGACTTAATCCCCACAGTTCCCAGGGGAAGGGCTGCAAGTTATGAACTTTGCCCATTGCTTACATATTGTATTGGTTATTGGGAAGTATACAGACATTTTCAGGAAGAATTTTTTCTGGTGGGGGGGGGGCTGGAGGAGGGGGTTACTCGGGAGAATCTTTCCGTGGAGGATGTTTCTTTGGGGTAAGGGAAATTTCTATGAAGGGGGCGCCGTATTTCCAAGCATTATTTAAAAAACGATCAGAAATTAAATTAAAAAAAACAAGTTTTTTCAACTGAAAGTAAGAAGCAACATTAGAACTTAAAATGAACAGAAATTATTACGTATATGAGGGGGCTCTCCCCCAAGTCAATACCTCGCTCTTTACGCTACAGTTTTTTTTAGTGCTTTCAAAAGAGCTATCTATTCTAATTAAACGGCCTTTGTGATTAAGGGGTTTGTGAAGTAAATTTTTGTTATCTTTTAACGTAAAGAGCGTGGTATTGAATAAGGGGAGAACCCCATCATATACGTAATAACATATACGTAATAAAAAAAAACAATAAAAAAAAACAAGCGATACGGCTCAATAGTAATCGAAACTTTTAAAAAAGGAACTTTGATGTCAATAAATGTATCAAAAGAATGGGCTTATAATGCTGATTCTAAACATATGAATTTTATTAAGTTTAGTATTACTCATCAAAGGCTACAAGCCTGAGAAAATTTACCTGATTTTCTAAAGAGGGGGGAAACGTCCCCTAAAAGTGAAAGAATTTTAATAAAAATCACACCGTCAGATTCAGCGTATCAGAAAACCCTACAACATAGGTTTCAAGCTCATATCTGCAAAAATATGCAACTTTGTATTTTTTGCGAGACGAAAAATATACGAATATAGAAGTTCGTTACGTAAGTTAATTTGTAAATTACGTCAGAACCAAATTTAGAGACAGCCATTTTGCAAAAGAAAAGTAAAATTTTTATGCAAATTTTGTTTACTTATTCAATGACGGCGAGCCAAAACAAAAGCTGCATTAACTAAAAAACGATCAGAAATTAAACAAAAAAAACAAGTTTTTTAAACTGAAAGTAAGGAGCGACATTAAAACTTAAAACGAACAGAAATTATTCCGTATATGAAAGGGGCTGTTCCCTCCTCAACGCCTCGCGCTTTACGCTAAAGTTTGACTCTGTCTCACAGTAGTAACCTATCTAGTACTTTGACGATTACATTGACGGTTACAAGAATATACAGTGCAAAGGTTTGACGATTACAAGAATATACAGTGTAAAGGTTTGACGAGTACAAGAATATACACTACAGTTTCAATTGCGCAAGAAAAACCCATGCTTGAGACATTAAACTCAAAGATTTTTTAGGGAAAGCTGTCAATCACCCATGTGTTATACACAGTTCCATTTTTGAAGTCTGTGGAAACAGTTTGACGTGTTCGGTGAGATTACGTTCCTTGGCGTTTGATAGACATTTGCAAAAAAAGGGGTAATTAGTGATTGGATAATTTTTAACAAGAAATGACTGAAAAGTGTTTTGGAGGAGATGGGATGACTGTGTACTGTATAATACACAAGTGATGGTTTGCACAGTGTTGTCAATTTTAAATAGTTTAGAAATAAAAAAAAATTAACAAGAAATGGCTGAAAAGTGTTTTGAGGGAGTTGAGTTGCACGAGGGTTCAGTTGCACGGGGGGTTCAGTTACATGCGGATTCAGTTACACGGGGATTAGTTAAATGGGGTCGAGTTGCACGAGGGTTCAGTAGCACGAGGGTTCAGTAGCACGAGGGTTCAGTAGCACGGGGGTTCAGTTGTATGGGGTTTCGGTTATACAGGGGTTCAGTTACATGGGGGGTTCAGTTGCACGGGGGTTTAGTTAAATGGGGTCGAGTTGCACGAGGGTTCAGTTGCACAGGGGGTTCAGTTACATGCGGACTCAGTTACACGGGGATTAGTTAAATGGGGTCGACTTGCACGAGGGTTCAGTAGCACGAGGGTTCAGTAGCACGAGGGTTCAGTAGCACGGGGGTTCAGTTGTATGGGGTTTCGGTTATACAGGGGTTCAGTTACATGGGGGGTTCAGTTGCACGGGGGTTTAGTTAAATGGGGTCGAGTTGCACGAGGGTTCAGTAGCACGAGGGCTCAGTAGCACGAGGGTTCAGTAGCACGGGGGTTCAGTTGTATGGGGTTTTGGTAATACAGGGGTTCAGTTACATGGAGGGTTCAGTTGCACGGGGGTTTAGTTAAATGGGGTCGAGTTGCACGAGGGTTGAGTGGCACGAGGGTTCAGGTTGGAATATTTCAGTAGTGTTTTGTTGTGCTTTACCTTGTCACAGTTACATTCTATTGATTTTCATAGTTCATTTTGAATTTCCTTCATTGAAATGCAAGAGTTGGAATATTTCAGTAGTGTTTTGTTGTGCTTTACCTTGTCATAGTTACATTCTCTTGATTTTTCGAAGTTAATTTTGAATTTCTGTCGTGAAATGCAAGAGTTGGAATATTTCAGTAGTGTTTTGTTGTGCTTTACCTTGTCACAGTTACATTCTCTTGATTTTTCGAAGTTAATTTTGAATTTCTGTCGTGAAATGCAAGAGTTGGAATATTTCAGTAGTGTTTTGTTGTGCTTTACCTTGTCACAGTTACATTCTGTTGATTTTCATAGTTCATGTTGAATTTCTTTCATTGAAATGCGAGAATTGGAATATTTCAGGAGTGTTTTGTTGTGCTTTACCTTGTCACAGTTACATTCTGTTGATTTTCATAGTTCATTTTGAATTTCTTTCATTGAAATGCAAGAGTTGGAATATTTCAGTAGTGTTTTATTGTGCTTTACCTTGTCACAGTTACATTCTCTTAATTTTTCAAAGTTCATTTTGAATTTCTTTCGTGAAATGCAAGAATTGGAATATTTCAGTAGTGTCTTGTCATGGTTTACCTTGTCACAGCTACATTCTCATGATTTTTCGAAGTTCATTTTGAATTTCCTTCGTGAAACGCAAGAGTTGGAATATTTCAGTAGTGTTTTGTTGTGCTTTACCTTGTCACAGTTACATTCTATTGATTTTCATAGTTCATTCTGAATTTTTTTCATTGAAATGCAAGAGCTGGAATATTTCAGTAGTGTTTTTTTGTGCTTTACCTTGTCACAGTTACATTCTCTTGATTTTTCGAAGTTCATTTTGAATTTCTGTCGTAAAATGCAAGAGTTAGAATATTTCAGTAGTGTTTTGTTGTGCTTTACCTTGTCACAGTTACATTCTCTTGATTTTTCGAAGTTCATTTTGAATTTCTGTTGTGAAATGCAAGAGTTGGAATATTTCAGTAGTGTTTTATTGTGCTTTACCTTGTCATAGTTACATTCTCTTGATTTTCATAGTTCATTCTGAATTTTTTTCATTGAAATGCAAGAATTGGAATATTTCAGTAGTGTTTTGTTGTGCTTTACCTTGTCACAGTTACATTCTCTTGATTTTTCGAAGTTTATTTCGAATTTCTGTCGTGAAATGCAAGAGTTAGAATATTTCAGTAGTGTCTTGTCATGGTTTACCTTGTCACAGCTACATTCTCATAATTTTTCGAAGTTCATTTTGAATTTCTTTCGTGAAATGCAAGAATTGGAATATTACAGTAGTGTTTTGTAGTGCGAATTGCTTGAGAAAAACCCAAATGAATTAGTTGAAAATAAAGTTTTAACAAGAAATGTCTGAAAAGTATTTTTTTGCGGGATGGAGCGATGACAGATTGGATGTCTCAGACTAGTGATAGTGCTGTACTGTGGTACGAATTGCTTGTGAAAAACCCAAATGAATTAATTGAAAATAAAGTTTTAACAAGAAATGTCTAAAAAGTATTTTTTTTGGGGGTGGGGGCGATGACAGAGTGGATGTCTTAGACTAGTTATAGTGCTGTACTCTGGCATGAATTGCTTTCGAAAACCCGGAAGAATTAGTTGAAAATAAAGTTTTAACAAGAAATGTCTGAAAAGTTTTTTTGGGGGGATGGGGCGATGACAGAGTGGATGTCTTAGATGTGGATGTCTTAGACTAGTGATAGTGCTGTACTGTGGTACGAATTGATTGTGAAAAACCCTAATGAATTAGTTGAAAATAAAGTTTTAACAAGAAATGTCTAAAAAGTATTTTTTTTGGGGGTGGGGGCGATGACAGAGTGGATGTCTTAGGCTAGTTATAGTGCTGTACTCTGGCATGAATTGCTTTCGAAAACCCGGATGAATTAGTTGAAAATCAAGTTTTAACAAGAAATGTCTGAAAAGTATTTTTTTGGGGGGAATCTGAGCTAATTAGGGTTTTTGACCGTAAACTCTAGTTTTTTGCAAGAAAATTATGGAAAATACAATTCTCTGGTTCAAATGTGAAACTTAAGTCCATTTTTGGATCGAAAAAATAAACTATTTCCGTAAAATCTGAGCTAATAAGGGTTTTTGACCGTAAACTATAGTTTTTTGCAAGAAAATTATGGAAAATTCAATTCTCTGGTTCATAGGTGAAACTTAAGTCCATTTTTGGATCAAAAAATAAAACTATTTCTGTAAAATCTGAGCTAATAAGGGTTTTTGACTGTAAACTCTAGTTTGTTGTAAGAAAATTATGGAAAATACAATTCTCTGGTTCAAATGTGAAACTTAAGTCCTTTTTTGGATTGAAAAATAAAACTATATCCGTAAAATCTGAACTAATAATTCAATATTTTTTTCATAAAAACAAACTATTTTTTTTAAAACTTCGAAATTTTTCAACTTTATTTATTTTTTTCTTTTTGTACGTATCTTAAAATGTCAAAGTATGCTTACGGTTCTAACAATTGTGCTCTATGATTGGTCAGAGACACGATGTGGCTTTCCCACTGGTATTCTATGACCGCTTATCGTCTCTACCTAGTCTACTGCATGTATTAAATCAGTATTTTTTACACAATGGAACGATAAACACATAAGTCATATCTTTAAAAAAAGAAAGTGAAGATGGAACATTTTAATAGAGTGTGTTCACATAACAAGGTTATTGTAGCATTGAATGCCGACAAGGAGAAGTATTTAAACTATGAAACAAGTACAAGTGGTAGCACTATTGGAAATGTATGCATGCGTTGTCATGACAGTAAGGAATTAAATTTCTTTGGGATACCGAAAAAATTCAACTCTTATGATGGTGGTTATGCGAGATTGAGATCTCCAGAGATGATTGCACTCAAAGAGAATGCTAACATAAAAATAATTGTTGATGATAGAGGACAACTCCTTGCTACTGCTGCAGGTAACACATTACCTACGGATACATCCAATCATCAGCTTTCGGGTATTAGCATTCAACGGAAGGCTAATAAAAGAAAGGCGTACTCTGCTACTAATATCGTAAACCATATATTGTTTACGTGCCGAAACTGTTACCTGTGTAAAAATAATGTGTTAATAGACAGTGAAATTGCAAAAAAAATAAAAATGGCATTGTCAAAAAATATTACTACGGAATATAAAGATGAAACGATGAAGAACAAAGCACCAGCAAACATTACTGGCATTGATCAAACAGTCAATGAATCAAATAATAGCAAAGACGAAAAGCATATTGAGCCTGTTCATGAGACACCAGTAAAAATTGTGTATGATTCAAAATGGAATAATGATTATTCTACTGATTACGAACTAAGAGAAGACAATAACTACAATATCAAGAGAGAACATGGTGAACTATTTTATGGAACAGATTCAAAATGTCCAAAGTTAATCATTGATATTAATAATGTATCATAATATATTTTTGTATTAATATTCTACATAGCATTATTTCATTAAAAATATTACATTGTTATGTGTTCATTATTTTCTAGAGTAAGCTAGCATATCAAGCGTTTAGAATGTATTCTCTGGTTCAAATGTGGAACTTAAGTCTATTTTTGGATCGAAAAATAAAACTATTTCCGTAAAATCTGAGCTAATAAGGCTTTTTCGACCGTAAACTCTAGTTTCTTGTAAGAAAATTATGTAAAATACATTTTTTGTACGTATCTTAAAATGACAAAATATCATTCTTGAATTCACCTCTTGGATACACAATACAGAAATTATAAAAAAAAATTGTAATTTCCAGACTTCATTTGCAAGCAATAGATACCGAGAGTTCTATGACTCCTCCCCGCAATGACTTCTAAGGGTTTTATGACTCCTCCCCACGATGAATTCAGATGGTTTTAGCAGTCACCCCCCTAGCCATAACTCCATTCAACCTTGAGCGAAGGTATAAAAGTTTGATGATGTATTTCTCTTCTTAACAACTACATTAATAGCTTCCAAGATGATAAGACTGTATGACACAGAATTTATCGGTTTGAAAAAATCATCTTGTGGTGTTATATTTGAATGTGCATTTTTATTATTGTCAATGGAACGCGAAGAAATTGACTGTTATCATTGGATGGTGAACTATAACATGTTTGAGTATGATAAAAGCTTGTGGAGTACTACATTACATCATATGAACAGACTGGGATTCTTCGATAGAGTGATTACACCACTTAATAATAGTGGTCAGGAACTGAGAAATGTCCAGGAGGAAGTCAGTGAAATTTGCAGCTTTTTCGGGGTTGAAGCACTCTATGTAAAGGGTAATGTACCTACAGATAAAGTCTTAATTCAAAAGTGTGACCCTAGGATTCCACTTTTCAATCTAGAAGAATTTAAGTGTCCTAAATTTGAAGGGGTTTATCATCGTCCTGAAGACGAGGTCAGGTTCTTCGCGCACTGGATACCTAAGGACATGCCTGATCGTGATAAATGCATAAGACATGGTAAAAACTATTCTATATCATGGGACCATCGTTTCTGGATGCTTAAGAGTGAACGTGTGTATGACTATGTGTCATAATATAATTTTGTATCAATATTCTACATAGCATTATTTCATTAAAAATATATCATGCATTACATTGTTATGTGTTCATTATTTTTAGAGTAAGCTAGCATATCAAAAGTTTAGAATGTCTATTAAAACATCGGAGATGTGAGAAAAGGAATTTGCATACATCTATTGTCAGACACATGGGGTAACATTGACAAAATCTAGGTATCAGAATGAATAAATTCCTTATCAACATCCGTTGTTGGATATGTCATTATGTCATTATGAAAAAATTGTAAGTAAGTAGGAAGTAGGTAAGTAAGTAAGTAAGTAACAAACTCTTTCTTGAATTCATCTCTTGGTTACACAATACAGAAATTTTATTATAGGAAATTATAAAAAAAAATTGAAGAAACTCTCTATTAACATTCGTTATCGATTGAAGTCGCTTCCTAGACAGACAATACAGCAATTTCACAAAATCTAAGTATAAGAGTGATTAAATTCAATATCAACATCCATTTCTCGGATACATCGGAAAAAGTTGACACAATCTAAGTACCGAAAAGAATAAATTCATTTTCAAAGTTTTTATCGGATACATCAGATAACAGTCATAAAATCCAAGTTCTATTCGTTTTGGCTTCATGTGTTGTTACGTTGAATTTAGATTAGACCGGTTTTTCTTTTAATTTTGCCTTCGTGTGTTGTTACGTTGAATTTAGATTAGACCGATTTTTCTTTCTATAGTAGAGACTAGCGTATATTTTTAGAGTAGAAAAAAAAATTCTGGTTAGTCTGAAGTTGATTGTCTGAAAAGTATTTTTTGGGGGAGATACACGATTGGCTGAAACAAAAGCAGAAATTTTAAAATCACAACAACTGAAGATCAGTAAATAATTCCGTTGTTTGTTTTTTTGTTAAACACGATTGGCTGAAATAAAAGCGGAACTTTTAAAACCACAACAACTAAAGATCAGTAAATGATTCCTTTGTTTTTTTTTGTTAAACACAATTGGTTGAAACAAAAGCAGAACTTTTAAAATCACAACAACTGAAGGTCAGTAAATAATTCCATTGTTTTTTTTTGTTAGACACGATTGGTTGAAATAAAAGAGGAACTTTTAAAATCACAACAACTGAAGGTCAGTAAATAAAAAAACCTAAAATAATGTCATGAAATCAATATGCAAAGTCGACAGAGCTTTATTTCATTTTTTAAGGTTCATTTAGACGAGGTTACGTGCGCAAACGTAACCCCGTCTAAATGAACCTTAAAAAATGAAATAAAGCTATGTCGACTTTGCATGTTGATTTCATGACATTATTTTGTTTTTTTATTTACTGACCTTCAGTTGTTGTGATTTTAAAAGTTCATCTTTTATTTCAACCAATCGTGTCTAACAAAAAAAAACAAAAAAAACAATGGGATTATTTACTGACCTTCAGTTATTGTGATTTTAAAAGTTCTGGTGAATTCAAGAATGATATTTTGTCATTTTAAGATACGTACAAAAAATGTATTTTACATAATTTTCTTACAAGAAACTAGAGTTTACGGTCGAAAAAGCCTTATTAGCTCAGATTTTACGGAAATAGTTTTATTTTTCGATCCAAAAATAGACTTAAGTTCCACATTTGAACCAGAGAATACATTCTAAACGCTTGATATGCTAGCTTCTCTAGAAAATAATGAACACATAACAATGTAATATTTTTAATGAAATAATGCTATGTAGAATATTAATACAAAAATAATTATGATACATTATTAATATCAATGGTTAACTTTGGACATTTTGAATCTGTTCCATAAAATAGTTCACCATGTTCTCTCTTGATATTGTAGTTATTGTCTTCTCTTAGTTCGTAATCAGTAGAATAATCATTATTCCATTTTGAATCATACACAATTTTTACTGGTGTCTCATGAACAGGCTCAATATGCTTTTCGTCTTTGCTATTATTTGATTCATTGACTGTTTGATCAATGCCAGTAATGTTTGCTGGTGCTTTGTTCTTCATCGTTTCATCTTTATATTCCGTAGTGATATTTTTTGACAATGCCATTTTTATTTTTCTTGCAATTTCACTGTCTATTAACACATTATTTTTACACAGGTAACAGTTTCGGCACGTAAACAAGATATGGTTTACGATATTAGTAGCAGAGTAGGCCTTTCTTTTATTAGCCTTCCGTTGAATGCTAATACCCGAAAGCTGATGATTGGATGTATCCGTAGGTAATGTGTTACCTGCAGCAGTAGCAAGGAGTTGTCCTCTATCATCAACAATTATTTTTATGTTAGCATTCTCTTTGAGTGCAATCATCTCTGGAGATCTCAATCTCGCATAACCACCATCATAAGAGTTGAATTTTTTCGGTATCCCAAAGAAATTTAATTCCTTACTGTCATGACAATGCATGCATACATTTCCAATAGTGCTACCACTTGTACTTGTTTCATAGTTTAAATACTTCTCCTTGTCGGCATTCAATGCTACAATAACCTTGTTATGTGAACACACTCTATTAAAATGTTCCATCTTCACTTTCTTTTTTTAAAGATATGACTTATGTGTTTATCGTTCCACTGCGTAAAAAATACTGATTTAATACATGCAGTAGACTAGGTAGTGACGATAAGCGGTCATAGAATACCAGTGGGAAAGCCACATCGTGTCTCTGACCAATCATAGAGCACAATTGTTAGAACCGTAAGCATACTTTGACATTTTAAGATACGTACAAAAAGAAAAAAATAAATAAAGTTGAAAAATTTCGAAGTTTTAAAAAAAATAGTTTGTTTTTATGAAAACAATATTGAATTATTAGTTCAGATTTTACGGATATAGTTTTATTTTTCAATCCAAAAAAGGACTTAAGTTTCACATTTGAACCAGAGAATTGTATTTTCCATAATTTTCTTACAACAAACTAGAGTTTACAGTCAAAAACCCTTATTAGCTCAGATTTTACAGAAATAGTTTTATTTTTCGATCCAAAAATGGACTTAAGTTTCACATTTGAACCAGAGAATTGTATTTTCCATAATTTTCTTGCAAAAAAACTATAGTTTACGGTCAAAAACCCTTATTAGCTCAGATTTTACGGAAATAGTTTATTTTTTCGATCCAAAAATGGACTTAAGTTTCACATTTGAACCAGAGAATTGTATTTTCCATAATTTTCTTGCAAAAAACTAGAGTTTACGGTCAAAAACCCTTATTAGCTCAGATTTTACAGAAATAGTTAATTTTTCGATCCTAAAAAGGACTTAAGTTTCACATTTGAACCAGAGAATTGTATTTTCCATAATTTTCTTGCAAAAAAACTAGAGTTTACGGTCAAAAACCCTAATTAGCTCAGATTCCCCCCCAAAAAAATACTTTTCAGACATTTCTTGTTAAAACTTTATTTTCAACTAATTCATCCGGGTTTTCGAAAGCAATTCATGCCAGAGTACAGCACTATAACTAGTCTAAGACATCCACTCTGTCATCGCCCCCACCCCCAAAAAAATACTTTTCAGACATTTCTTGTTAAAACTTTATTTTCAACTAATTCATTTGGGTTTTTCACAAGCAATTCGTACCACAGTACAGCACTATCACTAGTCTAAGACACCCACATCTAAGACATCCACTCTGTCATCGCCCCATCCCCCCAAAAAAATACTTTTCAGACATTTCTTGTTAAAACTTTATTTTCAACTAATTCTTCCGAGTTTTCGAAAGCAATTCATGCCAGAGTACAGCACTATAACTAGTCTAAGACATCCACTCTGTCATCGTTCCCACCCCCCCAAAAAAAATACTTTTCAGACATTTCTTGTTAAAACTTTATTTTCAACTAATTCATTTGGGTTTTTCACAAGCAATTCGTACCAGAGTACAGCACTATCACTAGTCTGAGACATCCAATCTGTCATCGCTCCATCCCCCGAAAAAATACTTTTCAGACATTTCTTGTTAAAACTTTATTTTCAACTAATTCATTTGGGTTTTTCTCAAGCAATTCGTACCACAAAACACTACTGAAATGTTCCAATTCTTGCATTTCACGAAAGAAATTCAAAATGAACTTCGAAAAATTATGAGAATGTAGCTTTGACAAGGTAAACCATGACAAGACACTACTGAAATATTCTAACTCTTGCATTTCACGACAGAAATTCGAAATGAACTTCGAAAAATCAAGAGAATGTAACTGTGACAAGGTAAAGCACAACAAAACACTACTAAAATATTCTAACTCTTGCATTTCAATGAAAGAAATTCAAAATGAACTATGAAAATCAAGAGAATGTAACTATGACAAGGTAAAGCACAATAAAACACTACTGAAATATTCCAACTCTTGCATTTCACGACAGAAATTCAAAATGAACTTCGAAAAATCAAGAGAATGTAACTGTGACAAGGTAAAGCACAACAAAACACTACTAAAATATTCTAACTCTTGCATTTCACAACAGAAATTCAAAATCAACTTCGAAAAATCAAGAGAATGTAACTGTGACAAGGTAAAGCACAACAAAACACTACTGAAATATTCCAGCTCTTGCATTTCAATGAAAGAAATTCAAAATAAACTATGAAAATCAATAGAATGTAACTGTGACAAGGTAAAGCACAACAAAACACTACTGAAATATTCCAACTCTTGCATTTCACGACAGAAATTCAAAATGAACTTTGAAAAAATCATGAGAATGTAGCTGTGACAAGGTAAACCATGACAAGACACTACTGAAATATTCCAATTCTTGCATTTCACGAAAGAAATTCAAAATGAACTTTGAAAAATTAAGAGAATGTAACTGTGACAAGGTAAAGCACAATAAAAACACTACTGAAATATTCCAACTCTTGCATTTCAATGAAAGAAATTCAAAATGAACTATGAAAATCAACAGAATGTAACTGTGACAAGGTAAAGCACAACAAAACACTACTGAAATATTCCAATTCTTGCATTTCAATGAAAGAAATTCAAAATGAACTATCAAAATCAACAGAATGTAACTGTGACAAGGTAAAGCAAAACAAAACACTACTGAAATATTCCAAGTCTTGCATTTCACGACAGAAATTCAAAATGAACTTCGAAAAATCAAGAGAATGTAACTGTGACAAGGTAAAGCACAACAAAACACTACTGAAATATTCCAACTCTAGCATTTCACGACAGAAATTCAAAATGAACTTCGAAAAATCAAGAGAATGTAACTATGACAAGGTAAAGCACAACAAAACACTACTGAAATATTCCAATTCTTGCATTTCACGAAATAAATTCAAAATGAACTTTGAAAAATTAAGAGAATGTAACTGTGACAAGGTAAAGCACAATAAAACACTACTGAAATATTCCAACTCTTGCATTTCAATGAAAGAAATTCAAAATGAACTATGAAAATCAACAGAATGTAACTGTGACAAGGTAAAGCACAACGAAACACTACTGAAATATTCCAACTCTTGCATTTCACGACAGAAATTCAAAATGAACTTTGAAAAATCATGAGAATGTAGCTGTGACAAGGTAAACCACGACAAGACACTACTGAAATATTCCAATTCTTGCATTTCACGAAAGAAATTCAAAATGAACTTTGAAAAATTAAGAGAATGTAACTGTGACAAGGTAAAGCACAATAAAACACTACTGAAATATTCCAACTCTTGCATTTCAATGAAAGAAATTCAAAATGAACTATGAAAATCAACAGAATGTAACTGTGACAAGGTAAAGCACAACAAAACACTACTGAAATATTCCAATTCTTGCATTTCAATGAAAGAAATTCAAAATGAACTATCAAAATCAACAGAATGTAACTGTGACAAGGTAAAGCAAAACAAAACACTACTGAAATATTCCAACTCTTGCATTTCACGACAGAAATTCAAAATGAACTTCGAAAAATCAAGAGAATGTAACTGTGACAAGGTAAAGCACAACAAAACACTACTGAAATATTCCAACTCTTGCATTTCACGACAGAAATTCAAAATGAACTTCGAAAAATCAAGAGAATGTAACTATGACAAGGTAAAGCACAACAAAACACTACTGAAATATTCCAACTCTTGCATTTCAATGAAGGAAATTCAAAATGAACTATGAAAATCAATAGAATGTAACTGTGACAAGGTAAAGCACAACAAAACACTACTGAAATATTCCAACCTGATCCCTCGTGCCACTCAACCCTCGTGCAACTCGACCCCATTTAACTAAACCCCCGTGCAACTGAACCCCTATGTAACTGAACCCCTGTATAACCGAAACCCCATACAACTGAACCCCCGTGCTACTGAACCCTCGTGCTACTGAACCCTCGTGCTACTGAACCCTCGTGCAACTCGACCCCATTTAACTAAACCCCGTGCAACTGAACCCCCATGTAACTGAACCCCCCGTACAACTGAACCCTCGTGCAACTCGACCCCATTTAACTAAACCCCGTGCAACTGAACCCCCCATGTAACTGAACCCCTGTATAACCGAAACCCCATACAACTGAACCCCCGTGCTACTGAACCCTCGTGCTACTGAACCCTCGTGCTACTGAACCCTCGTGCAACTCGACCCCATTTAACTAATCCCCGTGTAACTGAATCCGCATGTAACTGAACCCCCCGTGCAACTGAACCTCGTGCAACTCAACTCCCTCAAAACACTTTTCAGCCATTTCTTGTTAATTTTTTTTTATTTCTAAACTATTTAAAATTGACAACACTGTGGAAACCATCACTTGTGTATTATACAGTACACAATCATCCCACCTCCTCCAAAACACTTTTCAGTCATTTCTTGTTCAAAATTATCCAATCACTAATTACCCCCTTTTTTTTGCAAATGTCTATCAAACGCCAAGGAACGTAATCTCACCGAACACGTCAAACTGTTTTCCACAGACTTCAAAAATGGAACTGTGGATAACACATGGGTGATTGACAGCTTTCCCTAAAAAACCTTTGAGTTTAATGTCTCAAGCATGGGTTTTTCTTGCGCAATTGAAACTGTAGTGTATATTCTTGTACTCGTCAAACCTTTACACTGTATATTCTTGTAATCGTCAAACCTTTGCACTGTATATTCTTGTAACCGTCAATGTAATCGTCAAAGTACTATATAGGTTACTACTTCTCACATCTTTATTTTTTAAAACAATAAAAAACTTTAGCGTAAAGAGCGAAGCGTTGAGGAGGGGACAGCCCCTTTCATATACGGAATAATTTCTGTTTGTTTTAAGTTTTAATGTCGCTCCTTACTTTCAGTTTAAAAAACTTGTTTTTTTTATTTAATTATAGGTCAGAAGCAGATTTTACTTTCTTAGTTTAAATTGGACCGATTTTTCAAAAACACGAAAATTCAAAGTTAACGAACTCCACATTTTACCATATACATTTCATAAAACTCACTTGGATTTTGGAATTTTGCGTGAATCTTGTGCGAAATTCAACCAAATCCTCAACTTTTTTTCTCATTAGCGGAACAATTTTAGATTTTAATTTGGCCTAAATGCATTTAAAACTAGACTCCCTTTGCAGAATTTATAAACTGCACTTGTTGAATCTTGGACCTTACCTACAGGATCTTAGAATTATCTACAGGATTTCTTAAGATTATCTAATCGGATCAAAATTCTGGACTCTGAGATTTCAAGGAGGCACACTTGTGCCTCTATAAAGAGGCGACCCACCACAATGTTAAGCGATTTCAGGTCCTAGAGGTCGCAGAGAGACGGCGGTAATCGCATTTTGTAGCCCAAGCTCAAACTAAGAAACTTGCAAAATTTCATCCTCCTCCGACTTTATCTTCATGGGGTAAACTGGGCCGGAAGTTTCGACCCTCCCACCACAGCCCCCATTTAACATTGTCCGATTGGGCTGAAATTTAGTGTTCAAAAAACCAAATATAGCCACTTAAAATTCATCATTTCTTTTTTTTCTTAGCCCTGCCTATAGGCAACAGTTGGCAACTGATCCGGGTGAATGAGGACTCATTCGAAGCAGAATTCGACCTGTTAGGGCCTTTTGATATTTTCAGACCGAAAAAATTATCCCCCGAATTTACATTTACGAAAAACCTCGTTTTCCTATAAGAACCCGCTGTAAGCGGGCTAGCCCGCGAAAACGCAGGCTCGTTTTCCTATAAGAGCCCGCAAGCGATTTCCGGTCCTAGCGGTCGCAGAGAGACAGCGGTAATCGCATTTTGTAGCCCAAGCTCAAACTAAGAAACGTGCAAAATTTCACCCCCCTCAGACTTTATCAAGGAGGCACACTTGTGCCTCTATAAAGAGGCGACCCACCACAATGTTAAGCGATTTCAGGTCCTACAGGCCACAGAGAGACGGCGGTGATCGCATTTTGTAGCCCAAGCTCAAACTAAGAAACGTGCAGAATTTCATCCTCCTCCGACTTTGTCTTCATGGGGTAAACTGGGCCGGAAGTTTCGACCCTCCCACCACAGCCCCCCTTTGACGTTGTCTGATTGGGCTGAAATTTAGAATATAAGCTTTCCTAGGGCCAGGGAGCTTGTCCTCAAAATTTCAGCTCAATCCGATCACTCCTTCCCTGTTTTCAAAAAACCAAATATAGCCACTTAAAATTCATTTCTCTTTTTTTTGTTATCCACGCCTAGAGGCCACAGTTGGCAACTGATCCGGATGAATGAGGACTCATTCGAAGCAGAATTCGACCTGTTAGGGCCTTTTGATATTTTTAGACCGAAAAAATTATCCCCCGAATTTACATTTACGAAAAACCTCGTTTTCCTATAATAGCCCATGTTAATTTTTCCCACCACAACCCCCCTTTAACGTTGTCTGATCGGGCTGAAATTTAGAGGATAAGCTTTCCTGGGGCCTGGGAGCTTATCCTCGAAATTTCAGCTCAATCTGATCACTCCTTCCCTGTTTTCCAAAAACCAAATATCAAGTTTTGTGGGAATTTGCTTTGCGAAAATAGATTCCATTTACTAAAAAACAATTACAATTGTGTCTCATTAGTCCCGCGGTTGATACTTCAGACTGTCAGGCGGAAAATCCGGGTTCGATTCACCGTCAGAGCAAATTTTTATGTACTGAATTTAAACTTTAAAAAAGAAACTCAGTTTCTTTTTTAAATTATTTGAAAAAAATTACGTTTTCTAAAGAGTTAAAGAGGCTGAGTTACAAGGTCGACCCTTAAAACGTACAGGGATTAGGAGGCACAGTTGGGGGGCTGTTAAAGAGGCTGAGTCACAAGTTTGAACCTTAAAACGTACAGGGATTAGGAGGTGCAGTTGGGGGGCTGCCGCACCCCAAACCCCCGCTTCTGTATATGAAAGAGACCTTAAAACGTACAGGGATTAGGAGGCACAGTTGGGGGGCTGTTAAAGAGGCTGAGTCACAAGTTCGAACCTTAAAACGTACAGGGATTAGGAGGCACCCTGTACGACGTGATTTGAGTATTCAGGAATTAAAAGCCTTAACACAAGAATGTTCAAGAGCGGGGGGTTCGGGGGGCGGCAGCCCCCAACTTTAACTCCTTACACGATCAGCTAACAGTTAGTCAAACAATAATAAGTAATAAACTGTACAAAAACGTGCAGAAATTATTTGAAAAAAACTACGTTTTCTAAAGAGTTAAAGAGGCTGAGTTACAAGGTCGAACCTTAAAACGTACAGGGATTAGGAGGCACAGTTGGGCGACATTGAATCTTAAAACGAACAGAAATTATTCCGTATATGAAAGAGGCTGTGCCCTCCTCAACGCCTCGCTCTTTACGCTAAAGTTTGACTTTCTCACAACTCTTTTTTTTAAACAATAAAAACTTTAGCGTAAAGAGCGAGGCGTTGAGGAGGGCACAGCCTCTTTCATATACGGAATTTCATTTCTGTTCGTTTTAAGATTTAATGTCGCTCCTTACTTTCAGTTTAAAAAACTTTTTTTTTTATTTAAAGGCTGCGAAAGCGGGGGGTTTGGGGGGCGGCAGCCCCCCAACTGTGCCTCCTAATCGCTGTACGTTTTAAGGTTCGACCTTGTAACTCAGCCTCTTTAACTCTTTAGAAAACGTAGTTTTTTTTCAAATAATTGCTGTAACAAGATTGTTATTTTTCTCGAATTCAGGTCTAAATTCTATCGAATCTCAAAAAGTTTTGGGTGACCCCCCCCCCCCTCCGTTGCGACATCAAGTTGATTTTAATTCAGAAATCCACTTTGAAGTGTAATTTTTATGTTTATTTTCAATGTTGTAATAAGTAAAAAAGAAAAAATTGTAATATAATCCGTTTTCATTATAGCACCAATGACGCGGTGGGTCTTTGTAGGGCTTTTCAGTGGGGCTTTTATAGTGAGAAAATGAGGCAATACCCAAACTCTTGTTTGGGTATTGCTCATTAAAGTAATTAGTGCTATATACGAGAATAACAGTGCTGCGGTTAAGGTAGAAAATGAGGTAAGCAGCTGGTTTTGTATTAAATCAGGAGTTAAGCAGGGTTGTGTTCTATCCCCCTTTATATGGATTATTTTGATGGACTTTGTTTTAAGGAGCACAGGAAAGGCAATGGGAGACCACGGAATCAAATGGGGAGGAAAATCTTTCCTGGGCGTAGATTATGCTGATGATTTAAGCATCCTAGATAAAAGTATGAGCTAGATAGTAAAGACGGTGGGAGCAATGAAGATATTAAAAGTAGAATTGCCAAGGCTCAGGGTATTTTTTTCACAGTCAAAAAAAGTTTGGAAGAATAGCAAGATAATTCCACAAACCAGGATTAGAATATTGGAAGCTACAGTGATGACAGTGGTCAAATATGGTTTTGAAGCATGGACGCTCCGAAAAGCGGATGAAGATTTGCTAGATGTTTTCCAGAGAAACTGCCTACGGATTGTTCTGGGTACCCGGTTAACTGACCGTACTTCGTACAGTAGGCTGTACAAAAAGTACGGTTCAATCCCACTTTTAGGAGCTATAATGAGAGAAAGGTTGAGATGGCTTGGGCGCGTTATGCGGATGAAAGATGACAGATTGCCGAAGACTGTCCTTTTCGGCCAACCGTCAAAGGCTAAACGGAAAGCAGATCTTCCGCGGTTGGGGTGGGAGGATGTCATAAAGATAGATTTGAGGGAAAAGGGGCTTCCTGGGAGGGTGTAAAGAGGGAGGCTCTGAATACATTGGGATGAAGGAGGAGCGTGCGTAGCTCTGTTGGCCTCAGGCGGCTTTGTGCTGCGATGAGTTGTTGGTAGTAGTAGTAGTAAGGGGTCGGGCCATGGAGGGAGGACCAGGGGCTAGCTCCCATGATTTATCAGTCATAAGTTTTTTTGGGGGGGGGGGGTCGGGCCATGGAGGGCAAGGGGTCAACTCCCGTAAGTTTTTGAATAATATACCGTTAATAAGATTTTTGGGGGGAGGATCGGGCCATGGAGGGCCAGGTGTGAGTTCCTATTTTTTTGGAAGAAAATATCGTCAGTAATTTATTTTTGTGGGGGGGGGGCATCCGTCAACACCCATGATTTTTCCAATAAAATATCATTGAAAGGCTGTTTTTGGAGGGGGATCGGGCCATTGAGGGAGGACCAGGGGTCAGCTCCCATGATTTTTGGAATAATGAATCGTTAATAATTTTTTTTTGAGGGGTGGGGTGGGAGGGTGGGGGAGGTCAGGCCAGGGGGTCAGCTCCCATATTTTTGGAATAAAATATCATTAATAATTTGTTCTATGGTTGGGTGTTGGGCCATGGAGGGAGGACCAGGAGTAAGCTCCCATGATTTATAATTGAAAAGATTTTAGGGGGAAATGGGGAGGATTGGGCTATGGAGGGACAGGGATCAATGTCCATAAGTTTCGGAATAAAATACCATTAATTAGTGTTTTTTAATGGGGGTGAGGGTCGGGCTTATCTGATCTTTGAACTATTTTAAGAAACCCTTGCATAAAAGCCTTACATACCCTCAAGACATAACCCATAAAACTTGCCCCCGGCCTTTGGGGGTTGTGTCGACCCTGGGTTTATTTTATCTGATTTTTGAACTTATTTAAAAAAAAATCGCTGTCCAAAAACTCGATCGGACACATTTGGGGAAAAGAGAGCAGTGGGGACTAATTGCCCTCCAGTCCCTTTTGACTCTTAAAAAGGGAACTAGAACTTTCAATTTCCGATCAAATGAGCCCAGTCCAAAGTTTATAAGACCACCCTTTCCATAAAAACCTTATTTACCACTAAGGCATTATTTATAACACTTGCCCCGGGTTCTGGGGGACCGTGTAAAGGAGGGAGTTTTTATTATATAATCTCTGGTCTATTTTTAACAAAATAACTATTTCAATGTATTTATCAGATGCATTTGGGGAAAAGGGCGTGAGGGAACTAGAACTCATAAAAAGGGAACTAGAACTTTCAATTTCTACTCATTTGAGTCCCCCCCCAAAGTTTATACGACCACCTCTACCATGAAAACCTTATATGCCCCTGGTGCATAATTTACAACTCTTCCCCGGGTTCTGGGGGGGGGTATATTGACCCCGAAGTTTTCGTTAACAGATCATTGAGCTATTTCAAACAAAAATGGCTATTTTAAAATTTTAATCGGATGTATTTGAGGAAAAGAGAGAGGGGGGGATAGATGCCCTCCGAACACTTTTGACTCTTAAGAAAGGAGCTAGAGCTTTCAATTTCCAATCGAATAAGCCCCCTCAAAATTTTATGCGACCATCCCTACCATAAAAACCTTATTTGCCCCTGGGGCATAATTTACAACACTTTCCCCGGGTTCTGGGGGGTTGTCTGAACCCCGGAGTTTTGTATATGATCTTTGGTCTATTTTGAACAAAATGACCTTTTTAATAGTCGAAAGTGATTGGAGGGTAACTAACGCCCACCATTTCCCCAAACACATCCAATCAAAATTTTCAGATAGCCATTTTATTCAACGTAGTTGACAGCTCCCGAAATTAGGTCTTTGAGGATGATACTCCCCCCCAGAGCCCTCAGGGCTAAGGTTGTAGGTTATGCCCAGGGGGCATATAAGGTTTTTATTGAAATCTTTGTCGTAGAAAATTTTAAAAATGGCTCATTCGATTGGAAATTCAAAGGAAATTTCCAATCGAATAAGCCCCCTCAAAATTTTATGCGACCATCCCTTCCATAAAAACCTTATTTGTCCCTGGGGCAGAATTTACAACACTTGCCCCGGGTTCTGGGGGGTTGTCTGAACCCCGGAGTTTTGTATACGATCTTTGGTCTATTTTGAACAAAATGACCTTTTTAATAGTCGAAAGTGATTGGAGGGTAACTAACGCCCACCATTTCCCCAAACACATCCAATCAAAATTTTTAGATAGCCATTTTATTCAACGTAGTTGACAGCTCCGGAAATTAGGTCTTTGAGGATGATACTCCCCCCAGAGCCCTCAGGGCTAAGGTTGTAGGTTATGCCCTGGGGGCATATAAGGTTTTTATTGAAATCTTTGTCGTAGAAAATTTTAAAAATGGCTCATTCGATTGGAAATTCAAAGGAAATTTCCAATCGAATAAGCCCCCTCAAAATTTTATGCGACCATCCCTTCCATAAAAACCTTATTTGTCCCTGGGGCAGAATTTACAACACTTGCCCCGGGTTCTGGGGGGTGGTCTGAACCCCGGAGTTTTGTATACGATCTTTGGTCTATTTTGAACAAAATGACCTTTTTAATAGTCGAAAGTGATTGGAGGGTAACTAACCCCCCTCTCACGCCCACCATTTCCCCAAACACATCCAATCAAAATTTTCAGATAGCCATTTTATTCAACGTAGTTGAAAGCTCCGGAAATTAGGTCTTTGAGGATGATACTCCCCCCAAGAGCCCTCAGCGCTAAGTTTGTAGGTTATGCTCTGGGGGCATATAAGGTTTTTATTGAAATCTTTGTCGTAGAAACTTTTAAAAAGGGTTCATTCGATTGGAAATTCAAAGGGCTAGTGCCTTTTTAATAGTCGAAAGTGATTTGAGGGCAATTAACCCCCCTCTCACGGTTATTTTGGGCATGTTTATTTTTTTAGTATAATTTAACTAAAACACGTTACTGTCAGCATAACTAAAATAAAACATTCCAGTGTTTGAGCCTTTTTAATAGTCGAAAGTGATTGGAAGGCAACTAACGCCCCTCTTCTCCAAACACAAATTCCCCAAACACATTCAATCAAAATTCTGAGATAGTCATTTTGTTCAACGTAGCTGGAAGTTCTGGAAATTAGGTCTTTGCCAGTGTTGACGTAGAAACTTCAAAAAGGACTCATTCAATTGTGAATTGAGAGGGCTAGTGCCCTTATTAATAGTCAAAAGTGATCGGAGAGTGAATGCCCCCCCACGCCCATCATTTCCTCAAACACTTTCGATCAACATTTTGATATAGCCATTTTGTTCAACGTAGTTGAAAGTTCTGAAAACTAGGTCTTTGAGGATGACCTATGCTTTCTAAACCTAAAAACATAGGGTTCTAAACTTATAAACATAGGGTTCTAAACCTATGGCTTCTAAACGCTAGAATATAACTTGTACTTTACTGAAAAAAAATCTGTTAAATGTTTTCATTTTTATACCTTTAAGAAATAAAAATTAATTAAGATTTTAAGGAGTAAATATCAGCATATGTATATTAAACTGACAATGCACATTTTTTCAGTAAATTTATTTGTATTTTTTTCAGTAAAGTACAAATTATATTCTAGCTTTTAGGAAACATAGTTTCAGAACCCTGCTCAGATTAATTTCTGCTCGTTTTGAGCTTGGCTTATTTTAATTTCTGAGTGTTTTGGGTTTCATTTATTTATTGATACTGATTTGTGGTAGTTGTATGCTTGGTATATTATTTGATTCTATTTTTTTTCATTTTTGGATTAATGGAGTTCTTTAATTTTTTTGAAAAATTTATTTTGTGCAAAAAGTTTCTTTGATTAATAACAAACAAACACAACTTGGAAGCAATACTACAATTTTCTCGAGGCAGTGGAATTCAATTGAGTGAATGTTTCTGTTTTATGTCCAAGGGGCCGTCTTCATCACAACACCAACAAACATAGTCTAATATATATATATATATATATATATATATATATATATATATATATATATATATATATATATAGATATATATATATATATATATATATATATAGATATATATATATATATATATATATATATATATATAGATATATAGATATATATATATATATATATATAATATATATATATATATATATATATATATATATATATAATATATATATATATATATATATATATATATATATACATATATATATTTATATATATATATATATATAGATATATATATATATATATATATATATATATATATATATATATATATATATATATAATATATATATATATATAGTATATATATATATATATATATATATATACATATATATATATATATATATATATATATATATATATATATATATATTATATATATATATATATATATAGTATATATATATATATATATATATATATATATATATATTATATATATATATATATATATAATATATATATATATATATATATATATATATATATATATATATATATATATATATATATATATATATATATATAATATATATATATATATATATATTATATATATATATATATATAAACTTACATTAAAATACGAACTTTAAAACTAAAGATGTTTTTAAAAAAAACTTTTGAAACATCCCTAGCCTCTATACTTCAAAGAAGTTCAACCAGAACTGATAAATAAAATGATGTGAGATGATAAAATTCATTCAAACGAAATAAAATAATTAAATACAAGCTTTCAAAGCTAATCTTTCTTTTTTGGCAGCTAGCCTTAAAGTAGCCTTTGTAACAGGTTCACGATTATCGTCTATTGGCTTAGTAAAGTATTTTATTAGAATCATTTTTAATTAAATTTGAGCATAAAGAATTTAATGAATATTCCCTTAAGTCCCTATTTACAGAAATATTACGAATTATTTTGAGTCTAATTTCGATTGATTCCCGAACCACCTGTTTTATCTCCAAATCATTACTAATGAGAGAAGATTTTTAAAAGTATTGTGTGACTGGGGTTATCAAATATATGATTAGCTAAAGCAGAATCAAAGGAGCTATTAGAACTATTAGAAATTAATGCTTTGCCCATATCTTCTTTATGCTGGTGAAGCCGTTTTTCAAGATTCTGATGAGTTCTGCCAAAATAGTAATTGCCAAAGTCACGTGGTATATAATAAATTCCTCTTTGGCGAGTAACTGGGATTTTATCTTTACCAGAGTTATGAGAAATTTGTGATTTGAAAATTATTAGTGAAAACTATATGCAGATTATTTTTTGTGCAAACATTTTTTAATTTTGTTGTGATTTTTGGGATGTACGGAAGACAAATTATATTGGAGGGCTTATCAGGAGTCTCCCATTGTGAAATATCTTTGATTTTACGGGAATATCTTTTTAGTCTACGGTTAATTGTATTATTGACAAGAAGAATTGGGTTACCGTTACCAAAAATCTGATAAGATTTATTCTGCTTTTATGTGCGAATCGAAGCAAATTTTTAGGGTACGATCAATGAGAGAAGTTACAACTGCTCTTTTTAACTTGTGTGTAGGGGGGGATGAATTAAAATGAGGATTTCTATTAAGGGCATGGGGGCTACTTGCCCTCCGATCTCTTTTTAGTCTTAAAAAGTGAATTGGAGCTTTCAATTCCAATGAAATGAGCCCCCTCCGAAGTTTATACGATCAACCCTTCCATAAAAACCTTATATACCCCCAGGGCATAACTTACAAAGCCTGCTCCCGGGATCTGGGGGTTGTGGTGACTTCGGATTTTTTTTGTATTTGATCTTTGAACAATTTTTATCAAAATGAATACATCAAAATTCTTATCAGATGCGTTTGGGAAAAAAGGGCTGGGGGGCTAGTTACCCTTGATCACTTTTGATTCTTAAAAAGGGCACAAAACCTTCCAATTTCCTATCGAATGAAACCCTCTGAAGTTTATACGACCACCCCTTCCATATGTGGTGCCTTGGATAAACTAATAAAAAAATATTAGAGCCTTATAGCCTTTACTATAGGCAATACTATAGCATTGCCTCTGACTGTATGAAAATGATATCACTTTACTTGTTGATAGAAAGTCTACTACCCATCCTAGGGCAGAACTAAGGTAGACAGGCGTGGAGTAAGTGTAATTTAAATAGTCTATCATTTTAACGAGCCATTTTAAGGCAACTGGAGAACCTAAATAAAAGGTTTTCAAGGATTTATGACTGACCATGTCCAAAGGACTTGCAGGCAATTGGGCAACTAAGATTGTTTATACTATATGAGCTTTGCCTGCTGCGAAAGCCTAATGAAATTGCAATGGGGATATTCGAGATTTGGGGTTGGCTCATGACGGTCAATGTCCACTGCACAATTGACTTAATACTAATGTTACTCATTTCAAAAATGTTATTCTTAATAGTTATAGTTGTGACTTTCATTTAAATCTTAATATTTTGAAAATCGCATGAAAGAGAATAAATATGTTGTTGTAATTTAAATAGTTGGCAGTTGGCACAGTACAGTAGAGAAGGGACGCATCTGAAGGATTCAAGTTAATCCATCATGTGGTGACAGATTAGGTAGCGGATATGTGAATAGTGAAACATAAAAAACAACACGAAAAGATTAATCCGGCGTAATCCGTGTCGTTAATCCGGCGTAATGTGACTGGAAAGGTTTTCTTAGTAGCAGTTTGGGAAGAAGGAGAAGATATAAAATTTGAAATAATGGCAAATTCTGCTGAATTAGTTGAAGTGAAGGTAAACTCATCTTGGTAAATTTTAACCAAATCATATTATTGACTTACAAATAAAGTGAATATACCACTTGATGATTTTTTTTTATGCTCTTTCCAAATATAATAATAATTTTTGTCAGAAATGAATTTTACCCCCCACCCCTATAGGCCTATATACCAATTCAGGGTAACTCAGGGCAAAAGAAGAAAAATATT
>CM051259.1:20461416-20841416 GCA_027921565.1 Artemia sinica
GGAGAAAAAGGAGGTCAGTATACTACGCAAAAAACTATATCTTTTTTTCCAAGACTATTTCAGTCACCATTACTTCAAAAAGCATTTCCTCGGAGAAACCTTCTAGATTTGCAAGGCGTCGAAAAGAGATACCTTCTTTAACTAATACTGCTAAAACCACCTTGGCACCTTGTCAGTTGGTTTTTTGAAATTAATTAATATCCAGGAAAAGCAACATGACGAGTCGGGTCTGTAAGAAAAGTCCTCACAGAATCCAACGACATGACAAGATAGTTTATGAACTACATCGACAAGATCATCCTGTGAACTAAAACAACCTCGACAATTTTAAAATCCTGTTCTCACAACACCAGTACTGGGAAGATCAGAAACTTTGGAAGGTAATTTATATTTACATTTTGGAAAATTAATTAGCCCACCATCATTTATCTCATTTCCAACAATTTATCATAGCTCTGGAAAATGGAAAAATCAAAAGGGTTAGACTCTAGGTCTCTCAGTCTATCCCCAATATAATTATCATCCAATGTAAATAATCAGAAATATGATCAGACTAGCAGAAAACTTTCGCAAATGCACACCGTCTGAGTCTTAACGTAGCAAAACAAACTGAACCAGCAAGAACTCGAAAATAATGATAAAAGAAACTGCTTGAAAATAAATAGAACAAAAGGAAAATGGAACTTATTCATGTAAGATGAAATGCAGATACAGAAAAATTATTGTACTCAATTACTTATATAAATAGAAACACACAAAAAAGACAGAAAATAAACTTATAATAAGCTACAGAGGGAAAAAAACCCAAAAAAAAAAAAAATAGATCCTATGAACAAGAAACATTACATAAAGTAATAAAAATAATCTCATCAAACGAATATCATTAATAATCACGTAACTAGTCAATTCTTAACCCACTGTGAGACGGAGACTTTTTACATTCGAGCCATAATTTGCTCCCTTTTTGTTTAATACGCGTAAGATGAACCGAACCCGCATCACGCATGTCCTTTCCCTTAGACAATAGCTCATTCCGTAGAAAATTTAGCTTTGGTGGGAGATCAGTGTAAATGCGAATTCCACTACCCTTCAACTTATTCACCTCACTGAGAATCGCCTGAATGCTATGATCTGTGTCAAGCGATATAAAAACAGGGACCGGTCGAACACTAGTTTTTCCTACTAGTGAGGTTTGAACTTTGAACTGCTATTTCTCGTAAGGCGATAACAATTGGTAAGAGAAATGTCCTCGGTAACTTGCAATTTGTCCAGAAAGAAGAGAGTTTTACGTTGCTAGTCACTGATTGATTATGCTTTTCAGTACGCAGACCATGAATAATCAAATTCACTTTCTTTCTCCTCACTTCGATGTCCAAAGCTTACTCTCCAATTGTTATTCCGCAATTTTTCTTGCTCTAGATCATTTCGAAGCTTTTTAGATATATCTTGTAGATTCCGCATTTTCAGCTGATATTTGCCTAACTTCATCTTGAAGGGCAATTATTGAGACAGAAAAACTTTTCTGCTCTGCTAATATTTTATCCAGTAACGCCTGAAGCCGTTTCATTCCTTCATCAAATTTTGCTTGAGTGACAGTCATAACGAATGCTATAATCCGCACGTAGAAGTCTACACTTGCATCAAATTACGCAATGGCTAAGTCCCAAAACATATCAAATTTAATCCTTTTAACTTGAAAAAGAAATCCGATTATAGGAGTTCACTCTTCAATAACTAGATAATGACTTGCGCATTTAATGACGTAATGGGCAAATATAATTTTGGCTGGTTCATGCAAAATAGGAGATGACTGTACTTTTAGACACGACTGTACTTCAAGCAAGTTTCTACATAAATAATTGTGATAGTAATGCTAAGAAAATTGCAAGTTTTTTCAACCATGGAAATTCCAAACTTAGCCAAAATAGTTTGCATGATCAAACAGCTGCTCGTAGCCTCGAGAAACGAAATCACCGTACAATCCCTGACCTGAATGATAGTGATATTTTCCTCAAACATTTGTAAAAAAAATTCTCAAGTGGTAATTGTAGAGCTAGTCATTGCATTTGTTACATTTATGTAAATTCTACCTATTAGGTAAATGTAGTATGCTTGAGTGCAATTTTAAGCATGTTTAATATCTGTACCATTTTTTTCCAGTGGTCGTTTGTTTTGGTTGTAATAAAGCTCGCGTTAAGATTCCTTCTTCTTTTTATCCACCCCCAGAAAGAAAATTGCACCAATCTGTAAAATATATAAAGTGTAAGTCACTCCTCCCCCTTTGGCCGGCCTTTTTAGTACACCGCACCCAAGCAAAAATCACCCACCAAAGTTCGTCAAACACAGCTCAAGAATTAACAAACCCTTACCCCCTCCTCTTTTAATCAGCTCCCGTCCCGAACGCTTGAACAAGAAATATCCTCGTTCCAATATTATACCCAGCCTCTTAGAATAGTCAGTACCATCCCTCCTTCTCCTACCTTGCCAAAAAACATTCCTTTGCTACGTCCCCCCTCACTAAGAAGCCTTATTCCCTCTCTGCTTACACAATGTGGCCCTATAACCCTCCCCACTCTCCCACGAACCAACGACTCTTTGACAGACGTGAATCACCATTCCACCCATCAGGTAACAGCCGTTTAACAGATTATCTCCATTCCACTGTAGTTCAATCCCAACTTAACAATATCCCCATAAATTGTCCGCTGTCCTCCCCGATTTCCCCCACCATATTCACCCCCCCCTTCACTCATATTCCTCCCAAAAATCCACTTCCTTTCAACTCCGTTCTTCTCCTTGCATCCAAGAAGTTACTGACTGGTTCTGGACTCCACCCTTTATGACGAAACAAACCCGACACCCTCCACCGTACTTCCCTCTCCCAGCATCATCTTGCCTTCCCATCCCCCCATATAAAGAACCCTCCCAATTTGACTTATTCCCGGATCACCAGAAAACCTTTCTCCCTTCCCTTGCACTTTATCCCCCCTGGCACCTACCAATGTGACTCTGATTTGAGAATTCCCACATGCAGAAATTATCCTATAATAAATAGTGTGCCCCAAAATTATCTGCTCCCTCCCATCGCCCAGTTAAAGCTTCATTCTTAAAGTCCAACCATAAACCAGTGAATGTTTCACTGATTACCCATGATTATTCAGACGAAAGATATAGTTTCCCCTCTTTAATAGAAGACAGTATTACAAATGAGCAAAATTTTACCCGCAGCTCTCTCAATTTACCCCCAACTTTTAAAAGTGAACCTCTTCCCCTCCCACTTCAAAACCAGTTTAGTAGTCTCTTTGTTCAGGGTGGTGAGTTTGAGCCTCACGGCAAACCTCCTTATAATAACCCAAATGATAATACTTCACTTTTAGGGATGTTCTCCCACTCCCAGCATTAATTTTAATACTTGAACCCTGCCTAAGTTGCCTCAGAACAAAGTTTTTTGAAGAAATCTGTGGTTAAAGAGTTTGATAAAAAAAAAAAACGTTATATTTTCTCTATTTTCCTCCTTTCAAATGCCAAAGTTTAATTTGAAAAGTTAGTTGAGTTAGAAGCAACAGCAAAATTGAACCATACTGATATAATTGCAATTACTGAAGTCCAGGCACAAAATCCAGATCTCCTTAAAATGACTGGTTTTCAGGAGTTTATAAAGCTATGCCCGGTTGACCACCCACTGAAAAAAAGGAGGAGGAGTAATTATTTTCGCTAAAGATTGCCTATCTCCTACCCTTATCCATGTACCAGGTCTAGGTGATTGTGATGAAATCATTTGGATATCTACAAAGCCCAAATGCCTACCGCGGCCTTACACTATTTAATAATTTGCTCTTTTTATTATTCACCTGGACAGAATGCTTTTTCTTGTCGCAATTTTCATGACAGGCTACAATCAAGTCTTGGCTTTGTGAGGACAAAGTATCCAAATGCCCGAGGGGTTAACAACTGGGCATTTTGAGGGACACCTGGAGGCATGAGGCATGGAGGCATATTCCAAAGGGCGCAATATGTAAATATATACAGCTTGCCTGTTATTCGGTATCTGTCGAATATTTCAGCACCTTCAAAGCGATCTTTTAAAACTTGGAAAAAATCATTTACGGGTTTATTTGGCAAGGAAAAGAACCCCCAAGACTGAAAACAACTGATATGTACCTAAAGAAGAAGAACGGAGGACTGCAAGTTGTTGATATCCATGCAAAAACCTAGGTAACCCTACGATGGCACTGATGGTGTCACTTTTTCCTATACACATGCAGCATTGCCACCAGCTCAAAAATAAAATTCTGATTTTTCTTCAAAAAAATCCCGAAATTTCAAAAAAAAATCCCGGAACACGTTTTTAAGTTATACAACATAGGGCTGCGCGGTGATGGACGTAAAAAGCAAGGTGCGAAATTCAAAGTACCGTGAAACGTGTGTTTCTAGTTGTAACTAACAACTGATTGTCAATATTCCTAGTATTATTTCGACGTGAAAGCATTCTGGTGGATTAGTAGGATCTACGACAAATATTTTAGGCCAAAACAATTCGCCAAAGTTCTGAAAAAACGTGTCTACTCGTCCACGTTTCATCGTTATTTGAATTTCCCGCCCAAGAATTGACGTCACGCTTCGCAGCCCTATTCAATATGGCTTGGCCAGCGGTAAAAGTTGCCTTTTATCACGTCTTCACACGTCCCTTTCCCTTTTATCATACCTGCGTTTCTGTTTAGTGGCTGTGCCAAGACACACCCTTGGATCTCGGATTCTTAATTGTACTAAAAAAAGGAATCTGCTGCTTTGACACGAAAGAATCCGGAAGAAACACAGATCCCTTTTTCCAGAATGTACTTAGAATCCAACTTTCTTGGTATTAAACCCAGGTCTTTGGGTATTTGAAGAAAAAACTGTAAAGCAACAGTCAGAAAAACTGTTACTACCAAGTTATTAGTAAAAAGCGCTAAGTAAAGCAACCAACTAAAAAATAACTAGTTTCTCAGATATTTATTGGTACGTTTCAGTAATCATCTCTATAATCACAGCTCAAATGACAACCCTAAGAAACTGGACAAATGAGCTTCAGTAAATCAAACTAAGCTCGGTTAGCACAAGTATAAACACTAAGTCTTCTACTGAGCATAACAAGTTTTCCGAAGGTATTCATCGCTTCCGCTGCCCTAGATCTCAGAATGCATTCGAGACTCATAAAATTATATCAAGAACTCAAGCGAATGGGGAACGAGGGGCACACGCACTTGAGCTGGAAGGACCAGCCCCGCCGTGGGTGGCCTCCTCGTCCGTAGGAGACATGGTTCAAGATTCTGTTCAGTTCTGTGCCCTCATGCACGTCGGTATTAAGGTTATTATTTTTTTTTTTTTGTTGATGGGTTGGTTGTATTTTTTTTTTTTTTTTTTTTTTTTTTTGATTACCACAAGAATTGGTTTCTTGTGGACGGAGGACGCCCAGTCTGCGGGAGAGCAATAGTTTTTTTTTGTGTGTTAAAAAATTTTAAAGTTGTAAGAGTAAGCCTTTTGGAAGACCACCTTTAAAATTCGAATTCGTATTAGTGAAAATTGAAGGATATGAATTTTAAGAAATTGAAGTAAAAATGCCACCGGAAAAGCGTCTCCTAGAGGGGGAAGGACACCCTGGAACGGGGGGAGCGATATATATTTGGCAAGAAAAAAGTTAAATGGTAGTGTGCCTTCATGTCCACTAATACATTGACTGGTATATAATATTTTTTTTTTTTTGAAGTTTAGGTGATATGATAATGTATAAAGTTGAAAGATTTATATGTTTTTGTATTAAAATATCACCGAGTGGAGAAGAGGAGGGGAGGGAAAAAAATAACAACTACCTCTGAAAAATGTTAAACAAAATTCCTTCTGTTGACACACAGAACATGGCGATAGTGGTGGTTATGGTCTTGAGGTCAGTTTTGGGTTTAGGTGCCACTTTTAACATGATGATTGCGATGCTGACGAGAAATCAACAAAGTGGAACCCTTTCTTCTGGATAAATGAATTCAGCTTTGTGAAGACGTCTGAGTCAAAGCCAAAGACAATGTTGGTGCCGATTTCCATAGAAACGGGTTCTGCTGAATGCATGATATACAGGCTGGAGTCACAGTAACCCAGGTCTACCAATGTGGCAGTTAATGTGAGATCAGCATTCAGCCGGAACCACCGCACAGAATTCCTATGACGTCAGGGAACGGCATCGCCATATTCTGCGTGTCAACAGAGTGGCATCTTCGCCCAGACAAGTAGCCAAACTGTATGACCCGCCCAACTAATACTCTCTTTCCCCTGCCAACCGGTCTGTAAACGCACCATTCACCGATACGCAATTCCGATTTCACACCGACCTCTGCATTGGTTTGTGGCGACTCACGTAGTCCTACTCGTCGGCCCTGGACCATCACCCGTTTTAATCGGTCACTACTCAGCTTCTCAGAGCTTTCCCTCAGAAGCCACAACAGCGTGGATTTTTTTATTGGTGTTATGGAGCCGTCAGAAGTCTTGACAAGACAAAACCTAGAATTCTTCATGTTCGTCACAGGCTCACTAACCCAATTTTTCGCAACTTGGTGTTGACAGAGTATTTTCCTCTGAGTCATCGCCTGAGTCACTGTCGTGAAGTACAGAAAGACGAACATTCGGTACTTGGTGACCGAAAGCAGAAAGTACGTCGTCGGGTATCAAGGCTTTCATTATTCGCTGGCTTTCAATACGAGCTCGCCCTAGCTCGAGCTTGATTTCATCGTCCCCGGGCAAAGAAAAATCGGAACTGACAGACACAACACCAATGGATCTAACTCGCTTGGCCTTGGGCAAGGACAACTGTTCATTAGAATATTGAGCTTCAAAATCCGTTATACTTTCATATCGACGAATTCGATGTAGAAGTTGGAGGAACGAAAAGTTTATTACAGTACTGTAAGTGCTGGTTTGAGACCGCATCTTCCTAAAAAAATCTTCACACGGTTGGCTATTCATGTCAGAGAGTTTGAAAAGACGTTCGAGCCCAAGCCATTTGAATCGACGAATGAGAAGCACTAGGGAATGCATATTTATCTCTAGGCAATGGTAAAGGCTTGGGTAAAGGTTTGTGGTAATAAAATTCTCGTTCAAAGCATAATGTCCACTTTTTAGGACCCAGGATCTCTAATGTCGAACGCAGTAAACAACACGACCAAGTAAAGATAACCTCTCAAGAGGAGAAAGTTTGCCGTCGTAAAAAACTCGCCGTACGCTTTCCATAAGCCAAAGATAAACTGTGTTCCTACGCTTCCAGGAACACGCTGTTTCAGGTGTGCCGGAGGCACGAAGGAAGGCACACCCGCGACGGTCAGTTATTAGCCCCTCGCAAATGCCGGCATCTTTATAGCAGGAGACGCGAACGAACTAAGTCTTAATTATCTGTGCAATGATCAGAAGCTCAAGCAAATTGTTGATTTCCCTACTACAAAAGGTGGTACCAGTTTGGATGTTTATTTGCACTAACCTTAAAACCTTCTATAATATTCCAACTACCCCCCCCCCCTCAGTGGTAGATATCATTTCAAGCTACATTTGAAACCACAGGTAGTTTTCAAAACAAATTACTCAGTTTCGGAATTTTCGTACCGGCCAATAATAAGTCAAGGTCTTTTTGATTTTGGATCTTGGATTACGTCCAAGAGTTGGGATGATGTTTTGTCGTGTGTAAATCTTAATTCAAAGGTTAGTTTGTTTTCAAACAAATTAATGACAAATTACCAAAATTGTTTTCCAGAGGTTACCAAGAAGATATGTTCCTCAGATAAACCTTACATTAATGAAAAATAAAAGGGCTAATCCATTTGAAACTAAAACTTTTTCGCCTTGGAAAGAAAGAGGAAGCCTTAACCCTGCATAAACAAATTAAGAAAGAAATATGTGGTGCTGCTTCTTGTTATGGTAAGAATAAATTAAATTACTAAAAACAGAGCAAACCTCAGCAATGGTTTAAGAAAGAGAAAGAAATAGGGGGTCAGTTGTGCAAGAACCTTGATTTTCTTCTGGATTAACCGCCTGAACAGACAGCAAATGAGCTTAATAAACACCTAATTACCATTGTGCAGACGTTCCCCCTCTCTCGGAAAATCAGCTAATCCCTGAAACTCCAAAAGATAAAATCCCGGAAATTTCGGCAAAGCAAATATAGAAAAAATACAGAAACTGAAAAAAACTAGTATTTGTCCCATTAATATCCAATTGATCTAATAAAAGCATTCCCTGATAAACTATCCACACCCCTTGTTAGTATTTTTAATGATATTAGTAATTCTGGATGTTCCCCGTCGTGCTGGAAGCTGGGCTATATTACTCCATCCAAAAGAAGGGAGGCATGAACAATTTTACTGGAGTATGACCAATCACCTTAACCCTAGTTTTTTTTCAAAAATGTATGAGGGTTTCTTAGCTAATTGGTTAAATGCAGATATTCTTGAACTTATTGACTTACAACAATTTGGAAACCTGAAGAAGACGTCTACTTCACACTATCTTGTTAGTCTTCTTGACACCATTTTTAAAAACCTTGAAAACCCTGATACTAGGTTGAATCTTTTATTAATTGATCTCCAGAAAGCATCAACCTAATTGACCACAATATCCTCATAAATAAACTGGTGACAGAGTTTCAAGTGAGTCCCTTTCTAGTTAAAATTGTTGCCTCCTTTTTAATAAATTATTTTCAAGTGCGTAAATATAAAAATGTTTATTTTGATCGCCTTCTTATCTTTTGTGGGGTGCTCCCGGGAACTCTGATGGGTCCCATTTTATTTCTTATAATGGTTAATAGCCTCATGACTGACCACACAGAGCAATGGAAGTATGTGGACGACCTGTCTGCACTTGAGGTTTGTCAACAAAATATCAAAAGCTCAATTATGACATTACTTGATGATGTCATACAGGACACTTCTTTGTTGAAGATGAAAGTTAATACTAATAAAGCATCGGTTATGACAGTTAATTTTTTAAAATCACCCCCCTTCTTTCACAAATCCCATTCCTTCTAAAATCTCTGACACATACATTGAACTACTTGGAGTGAAAATTACTGCTGACTTGAAGTGGGATGCCCATGTTCAAAATATCGTAAAACAAGCTTCCCCTTTTGGTTTCCTTTCTAAAACTTTTGTTAAAATTTTCTGCCCCCCTAAGGATCTTCTCCAATTTTATTGTTCTTTTATTCAGCCAATAATGGAATTTGCTTGTCCAGTGCGGTATTTTGGTCTTTTTTCAGAGTATATTTATAAGATAGAAAATGTTCGAAAATGAGCACTTAGAATCATAAATGGTGAAGGGAAGGTTCCATATCATTATCTACTAGGTAAGTTCAAGCTCACCACGTTGGCCAAAAGAAGGAATGTCCTATGCCTTTGTTTTGGTACCAAGACCCTGTCTGTTCCTTGATTGTATTCCATCATCCTCCTGCCTGCAACAGACCATCCCGTATAAAATCCCAAAAAGTCCCCAAACTGACTCCCATCCCTACCAAACATGAAAGATATCAGAAGAGTTTTGTTGAGTTATATAATAGCCAGGAAAATTAGCCATTATTTTTATTGTTATCTATTTATTTTTTAATTTTGACTTTTTAACTAAGTTTTGACTCATCATATTTCTTATGTATTTTTGTTAGTTTTATTGTTTTCTATTTATTTTTATTTTTGACTTTCTAACTAAGTGCTGACTTTTTTCATGTATTTTTTACAATGAATTATGTTTGACATGAACGTCACGTTCTTTTGATGATGAATATATATATATATATATATATATATATATATATATATAGATATATATATATATATATATATATATATATATATATATATATATATATATATATATATATATGTATATATATTTATATATATATATATATATATATATATATATATATATATATATATATATATATATATAATATATATATATATATATATATATATATATATATATATATATGTATATATTTATATATATATATATATATATATATATATATATATGTATATATATATGTATATATTTATATATATATATGTATATATATATATATATATATATATATATATATATATATATATATATATTATATATATATATATATATATATATATATATATATATATTTATATATATATATATATATATATATATATATATATATATATATATATATATATATATATATATATATATATATATATTTTTATATATATATATATATATATATATATATATATTATATATATATATATATATATATATATAATATATTATATATATATATATATATATATATATATTATATATATATGAGAAGGGCTCAAAACCCCTATGCTTTCCCAAAGGCCAGAACATAATTTGCCCTTTACTGAAAAAAAAAATAAATGTTTTAACTTTTATAACTTAAATAAATCAAATAAAATTAACATTTTGATTAATAATATCAGAGTATGTTATATTAAACTGACAATGCACATTCATTTGTATTTTTTTAATAAAGTGCAAATTAGGTCCTGGCCTTGGGAAGGCATAGGGGTTTTGAGCCCTACTCATGTTAATTTTTGCTTGTTTTGAGTTTGACTCAGTTATTTATTGTAATTTCTGTTTGTTTTGGGTTACATTTATTTATCAATGCTGATTTGTGGTAGTTTCACGCTTGGTAGATTATTTAATTTTATTTTTGCTCATTTTTGGTTTATTGGAGTTCTTTACTTTTCTTTGAAAAACTTATTTTGTGGAAAAAGTTATTGTTAAATGATTTCTGTTTGTTTTATATTGACATAGTCTTTTCAGGGAAAAAGAAAATAATAGTTTAAATCTTTTTTTTTTTAAGACTTTATAGTTTGGCCAGCTATGTGTATGCTGGAGAAAATTTTCAGCAATTTATAACAACATACACCCTTTTAAAAATCTGGACACAAATAGTAGTGTTTAATTTAGTTTCATTACTCCTCTAGTTGACCTGAAATAGAAAACTTGATACCATTTGCAAAAAAAATCTGTTTGATAGCTTGGATACACTTATGCTGTAACTAGCATTAACACAGTGCATTTTGATTTAATCTTAGGCAACATTTAGTTTTCAAACATAATGGGCAAATGGGAGGGGGATTAGTTGCCCTCCAATCACTTTCAACTATTAAAAAGGGCACTAGCACTTTCTATTTTCAATCAAATGAACCCTTTTGAAAGTTTCTAGGACAACTCCTTCAAAACTAAGTGCCCTGATCTAAACAAAAAAAAAAAATAAAATAATAATAATACATTGTACCCACATTGCTCTTGACTATAAAAATGTAAAGCCTTCTAATCCCTTTTGACTATTAAAAAAGGCACTAAGCCTTTCAATTTCCAATCAAATGAGCTATTTTGAAGTTTCTATGACAACACTTTCTACAAAAACCTTATATGCTCCCAGGGCATAACTTACAACCCTTGCACTGAGGGTTAGGGGGGAGGAGGGTTGTCATCCTCAAAGACCTAATTTCCAGAACTTTCAACTACATTGAACAAAATTGCTATCTCAAAATTTTGATTGGATGCGTTTAGGAAAATTATGGGCATGAGAGGGGGTTAGTTGCCCTCCAATCACTTCTGACTATTAAAATGGGCACTAGCCCTTTCAATTTCTAATCAAATGAGCCCTTTTTGAAGTTTCTACAACAACGCTTTCTATAAAAAAAAACCTTATATGCCCTTAGGGCAAAGCTTACAACCCTTGCCCTGAAGGCTCTGAGGGGTTGTCATCCTCAAAGACCTAATTTCCAGAATTTTCAACTACATTGAACAAAATGGCTATCTCAAAATTTTGATTGGATGTGTTTGGGGAAATGGTGGGTGTGAGAGGGGGTTAGTTGCCCTCTTATCATTTTTGACTATTAATAAGGGCACTAGTCCTTTCAATTTCCAACTGAATGAGCCCTCTTTAAAGTTTCTACAAACAGCACTTTCTACAAAAAAAAAACCTATATGCCCCCAGGGCAAAACTTAAAACCCTTGCCCTGAGGGCTATGGGGGGAGTGTAATCCTCAAAGACATAATTACCAGACCTTTCAACTACTTTGAACAAAATGGATATCTCAAAATTTTGATTGGATGCGTTTGGGGAAATGGTGGGCATGAGAGGGGGGTTACTTGCCCTCCAATCACTTTCGACTATTAAAAAGGGCACTGGCCCTTTCAATTTCCAATCAATGAGCCCTTTTTGAAGTTTCTACAACAACACTTTCTATAAGAAAAAAACCTTATAAGCCCCCAGGGCATAACTTACAACCATTGCCCTGAGCTCTTTGGGGGGAATGTCATCCTATAAAACATAATTTCCGGTAATAGTAATAGCCCAATCACTTTTGATTATTAAAAAGGGCATTAGCCCTTTCAATTTCCAATCAAATGAACCCTTTTTGAAGTTTCTACAACAACACTTTCTATAAAAAAAAAAACCTTATATACCCCAGGGCATTACATCCAACCCCTGCCCTGAGCTCTATTGGGGGAGTGTCATCCTAAAAAACATAATTTCCAGACTTTTTAACTACTTCAAACCAAATGGCTATCTCAAAATTTTGATTGGAGGTGTTTGGGGAAATGGTGGGTGTGAGTTATTCTCCAATAACTTTCAACTATTAAAAAGGGCACAAGCCCTTCTAATTTCCAATCAAATGAGCCCTTTTTGAAGTTTCTACAACATTGCTATCTATAAAAACCCTATATGCCCCCAGGGCATAACTTATAACCCTTGTCCCTGAGAGCTCTGAGGATATTATCATCCTCAAAGACCTATTTCTAAAACTTTTAAATACGTTGAACAAAATGGCTATCAAAAAATTTTGATTGGATGTGTTTAGGGAAAAGGTGGGCATAAGAGGGGGGTTAGTTCCCCTCCAATCACTTTCGACTATTAAAAAGGGCACTAGCCCTTTAAATTTCCAATTGAATGAGCCCTTTTTGAAGTTTTTATGACAAAGCTTTCTATAAAGCCATATATGCCCCCAGGGCATAACTTACAAACCTTGTTCTGAGGTCTGTGGGGGAGTTTCCTCCTCAAAAACATAACTTCTATCTGGAAATCAACTATGCTGAACAAAATGGCTATCTCTAAATTTTGATTGGATGTGTTTGGGGAAATGGTGGGCATGGAAGAGGTGTTAAGTGCCTTCCAATCAGTTTCAACTATCAAAAAGGGCACTATCCATTCTAATTAAAATGAGTCCTTTTTGAAGTTTCTATGACAACTCCTTTGATATGAAGTGCCCTGGTACAGAAAAAAAAAAATTGATATGAAGTGCCCTGGTACAGAAAAAAAATTTGATATGAAGTCCCCCAAAATGTTTGGGGGAATGGTGGGCATGAGAGAGGGGTTAGTTGCCTTCCAATTACTTTCAACTATTAAAAATGGCACTAGCCCTTTGAATTTCCAATCAAATGAGCCCTTTTTCAAGTTTTTATGACAATGCTTTCTATAAAAACCTTATGCCCCCAGCCCTGAATACAACTTACAACCCTTGCCCTGAATACTGTGGGGGAATGTCCAGTTCAAAGATATAATTTCCAGACCTTTCAACTGTGTTGAACAAAATGGCTATCTCAAAATTCTGACTGGATGTGTTTGGGGAGATGGTGGGCATGGAAGGGTGTTAGTTGCCCTCCAATCACTTTTGACTATTAAAAAGGGCACTAGCCATTTCAATTTCCAATTGAATGACCCTTTTTGAAGTTTCTATGACAATGCTTTTTATAAAAACCTTATATGCCCCCAGGGCATAACTTACAACCCTTGCCCTGAGGGCTGTGGGGGGTGTCATCCCCACAGACCTAGTTTCCAAAACTTTCAACTACGTGAACAAAATGGCTATCTCAAAATTTTGATTGAAGTGTGTTTGGGGGAATGATGGGTGTGGGGAGGGGGGGGGGGGTAGTTGCTCTCAAATCACTTTCAACTATTAAAAAGGGCACTAGCCCTTTGAATTTCCAATCAAATGAGCCTTTTTTGAAGTTTCTACAACAAAGCTTTCTATAAAATTATATATGCCCCCAGAGCATAACTTACAACCCTTGCCCTGAAGGCTGTGGGGGAGTGTCCTCCTCAAAAACATATTTTCTATCTGGAAATCAACTAGCCTATGCTGAACAAAATGGCTATCTCAAAATTTTGATTGGATGTGTTGGGCCCAGGACTGAGCCCTGAGGTACTCCCACTTCTAACTTCTACAACATCAGAGAAAAATGATTGTCCATTATAAACACTTGCATTGCTTGTTTTCTATTACTAAGAAAAAGGATCACCCAGTCAATAGTTTCTGTATTAATAGCCTACCAATAGCTTCAACTTTGATATGCAGTCACCTGTGGCACACCTTATCAAATGCTTTAGCAAAGTCCAGCAAAATCATGTCAACTGGGAAACCCTTGTCTATAAGGGACATCCACCACATGGCTAATATGGGAGTAAAGTTCATTTGCCACGCAAATGGATGTTATATTTATATTGAGGATGCAATTCTAGGTATATATTTACACATTGGGGGATTGGGGTATATATTCTGCAAATATACAGGCTCTAAGAAATTCATGAATTTCTTAGAAAAACTGGAAAAACAAGCAAAGAAGTGAAGATAAAGGCTCTTCTCCTGTAAAATGTGTTAACTAGGATTATTCTGCTTATTATGGAGCAAGAATTGTTTTCTTAATATGGTTCTGTATGTCCAGCTGGACTCCTAGGGTTGAAATACTGGATGGCTAATTTAAAGATTTGTATATACATACACTGTCAAATTAGCCATCTGGTGGCATCCTGTCTATAAGTTTGGTGACATATTCATATGAATCAATAAGGTTGGTCTCAACTGATTAGAGCACTCCCTAATCAAATTAGGCTATCTAGCTTCTTTTTTTTAACCAATTGTCCTCTCCCTTCCCAGGAAAAAAATAAGATAGCCTAGGCCTAAATTTTTTGCAAATCATGTTATTTATTTATTTATTAATACCAAGATACGGTAAGCTTTAACAAGCTTGTCGCACAAAACAATTATAAAAAAGTCTATAACAATGTCAATGACATAACAAAAACATACAGTAACTGAAAAACATTGGAAAAACAATATTACTGAAACATACAATAACATACCAACTTAACTGAAACATATCTGTTAATAATTGAAACCTACAAAAAAGTAAGCCTACAAAATAACTGTCACACTGTCACAAATCAGGTAATACAAAGTAAAAATAATCTCAAAATGGATTGTGATAGGACCTAGTATAGAAATCTGTAGAGGCTAAACTACTTTTGAAAGACTGGACCATGGTACTTGTGACTATTTCTGATGGAAGTGAATTCCAAGTCTTCCACACTCAGCTAGACAAAGAGTTTTGGCCTAATATTTTCTGTGAACATGGTGGGTAAATTTTGTGTTGGTGTTGACAGGTACTATTGTATTCTGTAAAAGTGAAAAAGTGAGTTGGGGTGATATTATCAATATTCCTAACAATGCAAAATGTATTTATTACATTGGCTCTATCACATCTGAACTGGAGAGAAGGCAACTGTAGTCTTTGCATTCTCTGGTGGTAAGGTAGATGACTCAGGTATGGTATGAGTTTGGTGGCCCTACGTTGCACTCTCTCAACCCTCTCTCTATCTCTCTTATTAAGGGGATACCATACTGATGAGCAATACTCAAGTACTGGATGTACAGTGGATACATAAAGTGAAATCAGTGAATGAAGATTAAACTTAGAAAAAGTACGCCTTAGACATAATACTTGGTAATTAGGCTTATGGGTGATATCTGATACATGTTTATTAAATTTGAGACTTGAATCAAAACAAATCCCAAGGTCACGAACATATTCTACACTTGAAATTGACTTACAAATGAAGTAAACATACCACTCAATGCCTTTTTCTATGCTCTTTCTAAATATAATAATCATTTTGTCCAAAATGAATTTTACCCTACCCCTGTATATATCAATTCAGGGTATATAGGGTAAAAGACCTCTTTTTGGGAAAGACCACTTTTCTTTGGCATTTTGGAAAAATAGCAATGGGTTTTTGGACTGCCCCTTTTTTACTACAGTATGAAACAATGCAAGTTTAGACCCAATCATCTCTCACTAGAGCCAGCCCAGTGGGAGTAATTTGTCATCATAAATCTAATGTGTGGTCTCTGTTTTGACAAGCAAGTGAAATGAAAGAAATAGGCTACATATTTAATATTTGTGATTTAAAGAATAAAAATCAAGAAATAAAAGTTGTATTTATAGAATCAGAAGACAATCAGCTTTCTATTAATATGTGAATAATACTGAAACACTAAAAAGATATTTACATCAAAATAAAATAATCGGTATTTCCAAAAAGAGGTCTTTCTAGGTAAGTCAATAAACTAATCATTTTCAGTGAATGATCTTAAATAATTTTAATAATAACCATGTTTTTGCATAGCTTGGATTTATAGCTATTCATTGGCATATACAAACCTTTTCAACTCTAATTTGATAACAAGATATGAGGTTTTTAAGTTATGGCATTGAGTGGTATGTTAACTTTATTTGTAAGTCAATAATATGATTTGCAAAAAATTTACCAAAAATAATGTCCTTTACAAACACACCCATTCATCAGAAGGGAAAAAAATGCTAGCCTAGGTGTGTCTTCTATTTTAAGAAAAAAAGCTGCAAGAGGCATGTGAGGAGAAGTCTAAGACATCTCAAATACAATAATAGAGATGTTATGGGCTTGAAAACCCCTTTCTCAGACCTAACTTGGGTTGTAGGCCCATTTTCTTTAGGCTCCTAGGCTATCACATAGCCATAGCCTACTTGTGCTAAGCTTTAATCCAAAACAGTAGGCTAACTTAACAATGGCCTGTTGAAAAACTTACACATGGGAGTTGAAGTTTCGCTTGAATTGCTCCATATTTTTTGATAAAAGATGCTTCCATTCTTGAGTAACTAACGTCTGACTGACCAGTTTCCAAAATTACGTGTCACTTTCTTTTCTTTATAAAGATTCGTTTCTTTCTTGAATATGTTTTTGTAGATGGCAGTTTTGATCTTCATGGCGCTGCCTCGTGACCCCTGACAGGATTCAGGATTCAGGATGATTCCCCTCTCGCTGTACAGCCCAGGGGACGTTAGTGTCTAATCTTCACTTCTTATTCTTCAGGCAGCTATAAAGTCTATTCTTTATGAACTGCTTTCAAATGTCCATAATTCTTCCACTTTTCTTCAAAAACTCTATTACAAGACGCGTAATCACACAATTTTCTTCTTCACTTTCTAATCCACCAAGTAATAAATTTAGGCTTGGCTGCCTTCTCTTAAGTCTAAAAAAATCCACTATTTTTCATCTTTCTACTTCACTCTCACGGCACTTTATTAACAATTGTTCAGTCATCTCTAAGCTCCCACATTTGGGACAACTGTCACTTTCTCCTAAAATAATCTTGCTTTGTAATATCCGACTCCTGCATGGTTTGATCGAAGGCGGAATATTTTCTTTGCTTCAAATCTATTTAATTCTTTATACAATTTAGTTTCCATTTTCCTTTCATTTTTCTCAGTAACGAACAAATTTCCAGTCGAATCCTTGTTTGATAGAAAGCCTTCTTGGTTCAGTTCTTGAATTATTTTCCCGAGCATCATATATTCTTGAGGGGTGTCCAATTCATTCAAACTTCAACTGCAGACTTAGCATACGTGTCTGCAATTTCATTCCCTATGATTCCTGCGTGAGCGGGAATCCATTGAATGAAAATTTTCTTCTTCTCCGCTGCTGCATGTAGCTTAATGTAGCACTTTATGACTTCTCCGTTTGGTTTTGGCATGATGTTAGTATTTGTAATAGCTTGAATAGCGCTCTTTGAATCGGAACATATTACAAATTTTTCTTCTTCACATTCTTCAGTAAATTCTAAGGCCTTTGTAATAGCATACGCTTCTGCCTGAAATGCACTGCATTTGGGGGGCAATTTGAATTTTCTTGATATGTTTTTCTGAGGGCACCAAAATACTATTCCAACATGCTCAGTTTCATCAACTTTAGATCCATCAGTAAATAGTGTGATATATCCTTCATATTAATTACTCATCAGCATACGAAATGCCATTTCTTCAGGTATATTTGGTTCCACTTTGAATTCCAAATTTGATAAAATCCTGTTTTCCTCCCATGGTGGAGGAACTTCTATTTTACTCACCCTCAGAATTTCTGATAATTTGATTTCTACTCCATGTCTTCTACATATTTCTAAAACTTCTTCCATACAATTAAATTTATCTCTGGCTTTGCATGCGTTGGCAGTTACTTGCCGTCCAGGTTTAATAATTTTCGACTTAACTGGGTGGTTATTTTCTTTAATCCAAATTTTCTGCACATACTTGATTAATCTCGTTTTTCTTCTTGTTTCTATGTCTAATAGGCCACTTTCTGATAACAGAAAGCTAACAGGTGTAGTTCTCCTGGCTCCAAATGCTATCCTTATGGCTGAATTTTCGATTACATCCAATCTCATAATTGTGGAATGGCAAGCTGTTCCATATATTGTTGAGCAGTATTCCAATTTAGGCATAATATATTTTGTATAATATTGGATAAGGAGTTCTGCTGACAAGCCTCCGGACATATAAGCTAAACTCTTCATTATATTTATTCGTTTCAGGCATGCAGATTTAAGATACATCACATGGGGCTTCCAGGTGAGCTTATTGTCCACCAATACGCCTAGTATTTTTGCTTCATTCACACATTCTATGGGATTTCCATTCAGATATATTTTCGGGAGGGCTCCAATCCTTTTAGTAGTGAACACAATTGCTTTTGTTTTAGCTGATGAAAATTTCAAATCAGCTTCTTTAGCCCATTTTCCTAGTTTCTCCAAGACCTGGGCCATTAATGTCTTTATTTGGTAGGTGTCTCGGGCCATAATCCAGACATTATTATCATCCGCAAAAACAGTTCCACCATCATCCTTTTCACTAATAGGAATGTCAAATAATCCTATATTATACATGTCAGGGCCAAAGGCTGAACCTAGAGGGATTCGTGTCCAGTGACCACTGAATCGTGACCGTATAACGTTTAGTATAGCTGAATCGTGACCACTGACAAAATGTGTGTAATAAACTTTTTATATAGAGTTATCATACAGGGGCGTAATTTACTATGGAGCAGGGGATAAATTGCCCCCTACAGACCCAATTTCGTCCCCCCCAGGTGAAATTTAGTTTTGCCAAAAATATTATCAAAATTAAGATAAGCCTGCATAGTTTAAGTATCCAGAGAAACCGGTCAGTTTTCTTTAGTACAGCTTTGCCTTTATAGTAATATTTGACTCATTTTTCAGTTTTCACTGTCTCTACTTCACTGTACTTCACTGTTTTATGTGTCACTCTTTCTTCATTTATATGTCTCTCTTTCTTCACTTAATATATTTTTCCGATTTAATTTTTTTTTCAATCCTAATTTTTAATCTCTTTTCTTCGTTTAATGTTTTTTTTTCAGTTATATGTTAAGTTTCCCTCTAAATCCCCTATTTTCATAAATGTCTCTTGATCCATTTTTTTTTTTTTTTTTTTTTTTTGTTTTTTTTTTTTGTATATTTATGTTTTTTGTTTTTTATGTGCTTTATAATAGTGTCTTACTTTGTTTTGTTGGCCCTTTACTAGCTGAGCTTCTTGGGCGTTTAAAAACCTTACGTTTGTAATTGTTTTTTTTTAGTATTAATAAATTGATTGATTGATTGATTGATTCACTGTCATTTTCACTTGATTCGGAAAAATTAGCTCCAACTTTGCCCCCTCCCCCCAAGATTTTGACGAAATTACACCACCATTATCGTATATTTCTTTTTGTGCTGTTGACTTTCCAAAGTATTAAGTTTTAAAACGTTTCAAAAAGAATTAAAGAGCGATATTGAAGCCTAAAAAGAAACAACTATTGCTCTGTCATAAGTGAAGGTTAAAACTAGCAATAATACTTTAAACGAACAAAATACCTGAATTAAACGTAAATTAAAGTGAATGAGGAAGTTAACGCTAAAGTGAACAAAAATTCTTATGAATAAGCAAAAGAAACCTTACACAAATAGAAGTTAAAATGAATAGTTAATATGAACAGACGAATATTAATGATGCTGCCATCGTCTCATCATCTATATAGGTGGGCTACAACCCCAAAATTGAATAGAATGCTTCAAAAGCTTCAAATTGACGCTTTGAAAGTTTATTCAGGTTTCATTTTTTCTATATTCTTCAATGAACGGAATTTGGAATGACATTACAAAAAAAGAGTAGCGTGCTTTAAAATAGGACAACAAAGTGGAAATTCACAAATAATGATCATAATTCATTTCATATGGTTCAGATCGAGAAAAGGTTAATGCCGGTTATGTCTTGGTCCATCTAGAAGGTAGTGAGCATTGAAGAGTCCTTATGCTACTAGCTTAGTGGCTAGTGAGACGGATTGTCCTATTCACACTTTCCATCACTTTTCCATCGTATCATACTTTCCATCGTATTGATCCACTCTGTGGCAACTCTTAACTTGAAAGACGAAGAAGTGGGAGTAGTCACCACTTAGTCTTGCATTTATTGACATAACGATCAATAACAAAGTTTTGCTGTTTTCTAGTCATCATTGTCTGCTTGACAAACTTTTGCAAGATTCCCCTGGGATGATGCTTGCCTGTATGATTATAATTCAATTAGTCTGTTTTCATTGCTTTTAGGAGGGGAAGGTCAGACCGACATCAAAAGCAACAGAAGGTTAACAATAGCTTTGTAGTGTTTTACAAAGACTGTACAGGAGCAGGTGGTGATAGTTTGTTCTTTACACTGCTTGTTCTCAATGCTCGCTAAATTTCAACAGATCATTAACGAGTCTTCCCAGGTCTTTTTTCTTCCTTTCTGAGCTAAATAGGAATACCAGACTGCGAATCTTGGTCAAACATGGCATACAAAAACCTGAAAGAATTACCGCCAAAATGGAAGACGTTTTTTTTATTCAAGGTCGAGCCAAAGCAGCCATTAACTAGTCAAATTCTGGATTCTCAGTAAGTCTTATTGCAGGCCATGTTTCTCAGCTGGTCTCTCAGTTGTCAACAAATGAGAAAGAGAGTGGGACCTAAGATCTTGCCCTGAAGAACTCCAATGACAGCATCCCATGGTTCAGAAAACATTTTGTTGCCATTATAGTTAAAAACTAGGACCAGTTACTTTTGGTCAGTCAAGGAACTGGTTGCCCAGTGAACTTCTTTAGTGTGGATACCAATTCTTAATAGTTTGGCCCTAAGGCGTCTGTTGAAATCCTGTGAGTTCGAATAAAATCAAGTTAAGAGGTACTTTCTTGTCCAGAATTCGGCAATGATATTGTAGGTTTCGAGCAAGGTGGTTTCCACTGACATTCCTAGAAGGAGCCATGCTCTTCTTGCAACAATGTATTGTCTGACAGAAGACCTGAAAGGATTTCAGCGTTTATAATATATTTCATGGTTTTCGCTACAGCTAGTGTAAGCTTTTTGGCTAAAAATCCTCAACTTTGACTTGTCATTTTTTTTTTTAAATTGATGTAATATTATAGTTTTTCCTGGTCTGGAGGTAAAGATTTTGGGTTGAGGGACCTCTCATATATGTTAGATTTTGGTGCTTAGATTTTATTCGTAATTTCTTCAGGAGCTTTGGGTAAAAATTACCTAGCCCTGCCAATTTGTTAGCATCTATTACTTCAAGTCACCTCTTGACAGACTTGGGAGGCGTGCCACCACAACCATCGGTATGATAGTTTCACCACCAGTCTATCTTATATTCTTATATTTTTTTTCTGTGATTTGTTGATTTTGGTGGGATAGCCAAGCTAGCATGCTAAGTAACTTTGTAAAAGTCTATCGAGGAAATAGAAACAAGAAGACTGGAATAAGAACTTACAGATAGAGTAGGCAGTAGCGCATTTAAGGGAGAAAGGGGGCTTTGGCCCCCGAGAGATTTCACGAGATCAGAGGCAACGCTATAGCGTTTCCTATAGTAAAATAACCACAAGGCTTCAATGCATTTTATCAATTTTTTTGGTTACTGAAGGCACTTCATTTGTGATCATATAAACTTCGGATAAGGCACATTCGATTGAAAAAATCAAGAGTTCTAGCGCCCTTTAAGAGTCAAAAGTGATCCGAGAACGACCAGCCCCCCCCACCCCAGCCCCTTTGTCTCCAAATGTGTCCGATGAGAATTTTCAAAATAGTCGCAAAAGTCCAATAATTATGTCTCCGGGGTTGAAACCTCCCTGGTCCTCGGAACAAAGGCTGTAAGTTGTGGAAGCTGCCCATTGTTAAACATAAAAAGTTTTCATAGAAGAGATGATCGTGTAAGCTTTGGAGGTGGCCCATTCTATTGAAAATAAAAAAATCTAGTTCTCTTTTTACGAGTCAAATTGATCGGTGGACACCCAGACCCTCTCCCTCAATGTCCTTTTTTCCCCAAATACATTCGATCAAAATTTCGATACGGCCATTTTGTTCAAAATAGTCCAAAGATCAGATAACTATCCTTCCAGGGTGAAAAAAACCATCCAGCCTTCGGGACAAGGAATATAAGTTATCCAGGCTGCCTATTGTTAACATATAAGGGTCTTATGAAAGGAGTCGTCGTATAAACTATGGAGGAGCTCATTTGATTGGCAATTGAAAGCTCTAGTTCTCTTTTTAAGAGTCAAAATCATCGGAGTACAAACAGCCCTTCCTTTTACTCACTTTTCTCAAATGAATCCAATCAGAGTTTTGTCCAAATAGTCCAAAAGTAAAATAACTGTGCCTCCAGGGTAGACATCCCCCGCCCCCAAGACTTGGACTGTAAGTTTTGCGAGTGCCCATTGTTTTATGTAAGTTGCCCATTGTTAACAAATAAGGTTTTTTTTTATTGGAAAAATGGTTATATTTGATAATCTCACTTGCGTCAGTCCTCTTGATTTCTTGTAGGACAACACCCCAGCCTCTGCGGAGGGCTGGATTCAAAGCTTTGACGTCTCTAGGCCTAAGCTTTTTTGCCGCTCCGTTTCTGTCATATTTTTGGGAAAGTCCCCGAAAAATTGAGGACAGTGGAAGCACTGCACAGAACACAACTAATGAGCCAAAAGTGATGAAAGAGAGAAGTGATCTCAAACTCTCAGCTGCCATTCTTGGGAGACATCTGACAGTTTATAACTGCCCATGGAATTCCTGTGTTGATTAAGAATCACTTTTCTGTGAATAGGCAGCATGGCGGCGGAGTGAATCTGGCTCTTTGATGATAAATCACAGCAGTACAGTTTTTGTTAAGAAAAAAATCACTCAGTGATAGTATATTGCGCCCTCTGGCGGAATAATAAATATTTCTAAGAAGTTGTCTATTGTTAACATATAAGGTGTTTTATTGGAAGAGAGGTTATGTTTGGTTGTCTCACTTGCGGCAGTCTTCTTGATTTCTGGCAACATAGCTTCATAATTTATTTGAATTTGGTCGCATCAGTAAAAATTTTCCCTTTTACAGATCTTATTTTGCATTTATCCATCTGTTAAAATTATTAATTTTTAAAATGGTCTCACGTCGTTACCCTTAATTTGTCATTCCCTCTGTCATTTCATTCCTGTGCTCCATTTCCCATCGTATTTCAATGCAAAATTTTCGTTTTTTAAATTATAATCTTGGGATTAAGGATTATCAGGTCCCGTCTTTGAAGCAACTCAGTATGCCGCGAAATGGCAAAATATTTGGAATAAGAGGATTATAAAGTTCCGTAAAAATTTTCGTTCCTCATAAAATGACCTCACAATGTCATGCGTTAACAGAAGATTCGAACTGTATGGATCTATGATAGCATTGAAAAATCCATGACAGTTTTAATTTGTTTCGGTTTTCACGTGCTGAAAACTGATGGATAATGTCTTCAATCACTATTTTTTTTGTTTTAAAACACATATGAAAGCTTTAGCTCCGATCAACGATTCTAAGTTAAGAGTATTTTTAAGAAACCGTAAGTTGAAAGTATATTCTTTCAGCTCTTGCAACCAAGGCAATATTTTGCTTATTCTATTTTATTGCTCATCGTTCAACTTTTCGGAAAAAAGATGAGAAGTAAAATAGGTCAAACCAATGCAAAAACAGTAAATTCGGTAAGCGAATAACTTATCAAACAGTTCGTGGTAACGAACTATAAGTAAGGAGCGACCCGGCTCAATGGTAACCGAAACTCTAAAAAACGGAACTTTTATACCAATAGATAAATCAAAAGAATCAAATTTTAATTCTGATTTCAAATATATACGTTTCATCAAGTTTAATCTTACCCATCAAAAGTTACGCGCCTGAGAAAATTTGGCTGATTTTCGAAAAAAGGGGAAAGACCCCCTAAAAGTTATAGAACCTTAATGAAATTCACACCATTATATTCAGCGTATCAGAGAACCCTACTGTAGAGGTTTCAAGCTCCTATCTACAAAAATGTGGAATTTTCTATTTTTTGCCAGAAGAAAGATCACGGGTGCGTGTTTATTTGTTTGTTTGTTTTTTTTTCCCAGGGGTAATCGTATTGACCCAGTGGTCCTAGAATATCGTAAGAGGGCTCATTGGAACGGAAATTAAAAGTTCTAGTGCCCTTCTTAAGTGACCAAAAAAATGGAGGGCAACTAGGCCCCCTCCCACGCTCATGTTTTTCTCAAAGTCACCCAATTAAAATTTTGAGATAGCCATTTTGTTCAGCATAGTCGAAAATATAATAAATATGTCTTTTACGATGACTTAATCCCCACAGTTCCCAGGGGAAGGGCTGCAAGTTATGAACTTTGCCCATTGCTTACATATTGTATTGGTTATTGGGAAGTATACAGACATTTTCAGGAAGAATATTTTCTGGTGGGGGGGGGGCTGGAGGAGGGGGTTACTCGGGAGAATCTTTCCGTGGAGGATGTTTCTTTGGGGTAAGGGACATTTCTATGAAGGGGGCGCCGTATTTCCAATTATTATTTAAAAAACGATCAGAAATTAAATTAAAAAAAAACAAGTTTTTTCAACTGAAAGTAAGAATCAACATTAGAACTTAAAATGAACAGAAATTATTACGTATATGAGGGGGCTCTCCCCCAAGTCAATACCTCGCTCTTTACGCTACAGTTTTTTTTAGTGCTTTCAAAAGAGCTATCTATTCTAATTAAACGGCCTTTGTGATTAAGGGGTTTGTGAAGTAAATTTTTGTTAACTTTTAACGTAAAGAGCGTGGTATTGAATAAGGGGAGAACCCCATCATATACGTAATAACATATACGTAATAAAAAAAAAACAATAAAAAAAAACAAGCGATACGGCTCAATAGTAATCGAAATTTTTAAAAACGGAACTTTGATGTCAATAAATGTATCAAAAGAATGGGCTTATAATGCTGATTCTAAATATATGAATTTTATTAAGTTTAGTATTGCTCATCAAAGGCTACAAGCCTGAGAAAATTTACCTGATTTTCTAAAGAGGGGGGAAACGTCCCCTAAAAGTGAAAGAATTTTAATAAAAGTCACACCGTCAGATTCAGCGTATCAGAAAACCCTGCAACATAGGTTTCAAGCTCATATCTGCAAAAATCTGCAACTTTGTATTTTTTGCCAGACGAAAAATATACGAATATAGAAGTTCGTTACGTAAGTTAATTTGTAAATTACGTCAGAACCAAATTTAGAGACAGCCATTTTGCAAAAGAAAAGTAAAATTTTTATGCAAATTTTGTTTACTTATTCAATGACGGCGAGCCAAAACAAAAGCTGCATTAACTAAAAAACGATCAGAAATTAAATAAAAAAAACAAGTTTTTTAAACTGAAAGTAAGGAGCGACATTAAAACTTAAAACGAACAGAAATTATTCCGTATATGAAAGGGGCTGTTCCCTCCTCAACGCCTCGCTCTTTACGCTAAAGTTTGACTCTGTCTCACAGTAGTAACCTATCTAGTACTTTGACGATTGCATTGACGGTTACAAGAATATACAGTGCAAAGGTTTGACGATTACAAGAATATACAGTGTAAAGGTTTGACGAGTACAAGAATATACACTACAGTTTCAATTGCGCAAGAACAACCCATGCTTGAGACATTAAACTCAAAGGTTTTTTAGGGAAAGCTGTCAATCACCCATGTGTTATACACAGTTCCATTTTTGAAGTCTGTGGAAACAGTTTGACGTGTTCGGTGAGATTACGTTCCTTGGCGTTTGATAGACATTTGCAAAAAAAGGGGTAATTAGTGATTGGATAATTTTTAACAAGAAATGACTGAAAAGTGTTTTGGAGGAGATGGGATGATTGTGTACTGTAAAATACACAAGTGATGGTTTGCACAGTGTTGTCAATTTTAAATAGTTTAGAAATAGAAAAAAATTAACAAGAAATGGCTGAAAAGTGTTTTGAGGGAGTTGAGTTGCACGAGGGTTCAGTTGCACGGGGGGTTCGGTTACATGCGGATTCAGTTACACGGGGATTAGTTAAATGGGGTCGAGCTGCACGAGGGTTCAGTAGCACGAGGGTTCAGTAGCACGAGGGTTCAGTAGCACGGGGGTTCAGTTGTATGGGGTTTCGGTTATACAGGGGTTCAGTTACATGGGGGGTTCAGTTGCACGGGGGTTTAGTTAAATGGGGTCGAGTTGCACGAGGGTTCAGTAGCACGAGGGTTCAGTAGCACGAGGGTTCAGTAGCACGGGGGTTCAGTTGTATGGGGTTTCGGTTATACAGGGGTTCAGTTACATGGAGGGTTCAGTTGCACGGGGGTTTAGTTAAATGGGGTCGAGTTGCACGAGGGTTGAGTGGCACGAGGGTTCAGGTTGGAATATTTCAGTAGTGTTTTGTTGTGCTTTACCTTGTCACAGTTACATTCTATTGATTTTCATAGTTCATTTTGAATTTCCTTCATTGAAATGCAAGAGTTGGAATATTTCAGTAGTGTTTTGTTGTGCTTTACCTTGTCACAGTTACATTCTCTTGATTTTTCGAAGTTCATTTTGAATTTCTGTCGTGAAATGCAAGAGTTGGAATATTTCAGTAGTGTTTTGTTTTGCTTTACCTTGTCACAGTTACATTCTGTTGATTTTGATAGTTCATTTTGAATTTCTTTCATTGAAATGCAAGAATTGGAATATTTCAGTAGTGTTTTGTTGTGCTTTACCTTGTCACAGTTACATTCTGTTGATTTTCATAGTTCATTTTGAATTTCTTTCATTGAAATGCAAGAGTTGGAATATTTCAGTAGTGTTTTATTGTGCTTTACCTTGTCACAGTTACATTCTCATAATTTTTCAAAGTTCATTTTGAATTTCTTTCGTGAAATGCAAGAATTGGAATATTTCAGTAGTGTCTTGTCATGGTTTACCTTGTCACAGCTACATTCTCATGATTTTTCAAAGTTCATTTTGAATTTCTGTCGTGAAATGCAAGAGTTGGAATATTTCAGTAGTGTTTTGTTGTTACAGAAACTAAGTACCGAAAAGAATAAATTCATTTTCAAAGTTTTTATCGGATACATCAGATAACAGTCATAAAATCCAAGTTCTATACGTGCGCGCGCGTAACCTCGTCTAAATGAACCTTAAAAAAATGAAATAAAGCTCTGTCGACTTTGCATGTTGATTTCATGACATTATTTTAGGTTTTTTTTATTTACTGACCTTCAGTTGTTGTGATTTTAAAAGTTCCTCTTTTATTTCAACCAATCGTGTTTAACAAAAAAAAAACAATGGAATTATTTACTGACCTTCAGTTGTTGTGATTTTAAAAGTTCTGCTTTTGTTTCAACCAATTGTGTTTAACAAAAAAAACAAAGGAATCATTTACTGATCTTTAGTTGTTGTGATTTTAAAAGTTCCGCTTTTATTTCAGCCAATCGTGTTTAACAAAAAAAAAACAACGGAATTATTTACTGATCTTCAGTTGTTGTGATTTTAAAAGTTCTGCTTTTGTTTCAGCCAATCGTGTATCTCCCCCAAAAAAATACTTTTCAGACAATCAACTTCAGACTAACCAGAATTTTTTTTTCTACTCTAAAAATATACGCTAGTCTCTACTATAGAAAGAAAAACCGGTCTAATCTAAATTCAACGTAACAACACATGAAGCCAAAATTAAAAGAAAAACCGGTCTAATCTAAATTCAACGTAACAACACATGAAGCCAAAACGAATAGAACTTGGATTTTATGACTGTTATCTGATGTATCCGATAAAAACTTTGAAAATGAATTTATTCTTTCCGGTACTTAGATTGTGTCAACTTTTTCCGATGTATCCGAGAAATGGATGTTGATATTGAATTTAATCACTCTTATACTTAGATTTTGTGAAATTGCTGTATTGTCTGTCTAGGAAGCGACTTCAATCGATAACGAATGTTAATAGAGAGTTTCTTCAATTTTTTTTTATAATTTCCTATAATAAAATTTCTGTATTGTGTAACCAAGAGATGAATTCAAGAAAGAGTTTGTTACTTACTTACTTACTTACCTACTTCCTACTTACTTACAATTTTTTCATAATGACATAATGACATATCCAACAACGGATGTTGATAAAGAATTTATTCATTCTGATACCTAGATTTTGTCAATGTTACCCCATGTGTCTGACAATAGATGTATGCAAATTCCTTTTCTCACATCTCCGATGTTTTAATAGACATTCTAAACTTTTGATATGCTAGCTTACTCTAAAAATAATGAACACATAACAATGTAATGCATAATATATTTTTAATGAAATAATGCTATGTAGAATATTAATACAAAATTATATTATGACACATAGTCATACACACGTTCACTCTTAAGCATCCAGAAACGATGGTCCCATGATATAGAATAGTTTTTACCATGTCTTATGCATTTATCACGATCAGGCATGTCCTTAGGTATCCAGTGCGCGAAGAACCTGACCTCGTCTTCAGGACGATGATAAACCCCTTCAAATTTAGGACACTTAAATTCTTCTAGATTGAAAAGTGGAATCCTAGGGTCACACTTTTGAATTAAGACTTTATCTGTAGGTACATTACCCTTTACATAGAGTGCTTCAACCCCGAAAAAGCTGCAAATTTCACTGACTTCCTCCTGGACATTTCTCAGTTCCTGACCACTATTATTAAGTGGTGTAATCACTCTATCGTAGAATCCCAGTCTGTTCATATGATGTAATGTAGTACTCCACAAGCTTTTATCATACTCAAACATGTTATAGTTCACCATCCAATGATAACAGTCAATTTCTTCGAGTTCCATTGACAATAATAAAAATGCACATTCAAATATAACACCACAAGATGATTTTTTCAAACCGATAAATTCTGTGTCATACAGTCCTATCATCTTGGAAGCTATTAATGTAGTTGTTAAGAAGAGAAATACATCATCGAACTTTTATACCTTCGCTCAAGGTTGAATGGGGTTATGGCTAGGGGGTGACTCCTAAAACCATCTGAATTCATCGTGGGGAGGAGTCATAAAACCCTTAGAAGTCATTGCGGGGAGGAGTCATAGAACTCTCGGTATCTATTGCATGCAAATGAAGTCTGGAAATTACATTTTTTTTTATAATTTCTGTATTGTGTATCCAAGAGGTGAATTCAAGAATGATATTTTGTCATTTTAAGATATGTACAAAAAATGTATTTTACATAATTTTCTTACAAGAAACTAGAGTTTACGGTCGAAAAAGCCTTATTAGCTCAGATTTTACGGAAATAGTTTTATTTTTCGATCCAAAAATAGACTTAAGTTCCACATTTGAACCAGAGAATTGTATTTCCATAATTTTCTTACAAAAAACTAGAGTTTACGGTCAAAAACCCTTAATAGCTCAGATTTTACGGAAATAGTGTGTCTGACAATAGATGTACGCAAATTCCTTTTCTTACATCTCTGATGTTTTAATGGACATTCTAAACGCTTGATATGCTAGCTTACTCTAGAAAATAATGAACACATAACAATGTAATATTTTTAATGAAATAATGCTATGTAGAATATTAATACAAAAATATATTATGATACATTATTAATATCAATGATTAACTTTGGACATTTTGAATCTGTTCCATAAAATAGTTCACCATGTTCTCTCTTGATATTGTAGTTATTGTCTTCTCTTAGTTCGTAATCAGTAGAATAATCATTATTCCATTTTGAATCATACACAATTTTTACTGGTGTCTCATGAACAGGCTCAATATGCTTTTCGTCTTTGCTATTATTTGATTCATTGACTGTTTGATCAATGCCAGTAATGTTTGCTGGTGCTTTGTTCTTCATCGTTTCATCTTTATATTCCGTAGTGATATTTTTGACAATGCCATTTTTATTTTTCTTGCAATTTCACTGTCTATTAACACATTATTTTTACACAGGTAACAGTTTCGGCACGTAAACAAGATATGGTTTACGATATTAGTAGCAGAGTAGGCCTTTCTTTTATTAGCCTTCCGTTGAATGCTAATACCCGAAAGCTGATGATTGGATGTATCCGTAGGTAATGTGTTACCTGCAGCAGTAGCAAGGAGTTGTCCTCTATCATCAACAATTATTTTTATGTTAGCATTCTCTTTGAGTGCAATCATCTCTGGAGATCTCAATCTCGCATAACCACCATCATAAGAGTTGAATTTTTTCGGTATCCCAAAGAAATTTAATTCCTTACTGTCATGACAATGCATGCATACATTTCCAATAGTGCTACCACTTGTACTTGTTTCATAGTTTAAATACTTCTCCTTGTCGGCATTCAATGCTACAATAACCTTGTTATGTGAACACACTCTATTAAAATGTTCCATCTTCACTTTCTTTTTTTAAAGATATGACTTATGTGTTTATCGTTCCACTGTGTAAAAAATACTGATTTAATACATGCAGTAGACTAGGTAGTGACGATAAGCGGTCATAGAATACCAGTGGGAAAGCCACATCGTGTCTCTGACCAATCATAGAGCACAATTGTTAGAACCGTAAGCATACTTTGACATTTTAAGATACGTACAAAAAGAAAAAAATAAATAAAGTTGAAAAATTTCGAAGTTTTAAAAAAAAGTAGTTTGTTTTTATGAAAAAAATATTGAATTATTAGTTCAGATTTTACGGATATAGTTTTATTTTTCAATCCAAAAAAGGACTTAAGTTTCACATTTGAACCAGAGAATTGTATTTTCCATAATTTTCTTACAACAAACTAGAGTTTACAGTCAAAAACCCTTATTAGCTCAGATTTTACAGAAATAGTTTTATTTTTCGATCCAAAAATGGACTTAAGTTTCACCTATGAACCAGAGAATTGTATTTTCCATAATTTTCTTGCAAAAAACTATAGTTTACGGTCAAAAACCCTTAGTAGCTCAGATTTTACGGAAATAGTTTATTTTTTCGATCCAAAAATGGACTTAAGTTTCACATTTGAACCAGAGAATTGTATTTTCCATAATTTTCTTGCAAAAAACTAGAGTTTACGGTCAAAAACCCTAATTAGCTCAGATTCCCCCCAAAAAAATACTTTTCAGACATTTCTTGTTAAAACTTTATTTTCAACTAATTCATCCGGGTTTTCGAAAGCAATTCATGCCAGAGTACAGCACTATAACTAGTCTAAGACATCCACTCTGTCATCGCCCCCACCCCCCAAAAAAATACTTTTCAGACATTTCTTGTTAAAACTTTATTTTCAACTAATTCATTAGGGTTTTTCACAAGCAATTCGTACCACAGTACAGCACTATCACTAGTGTAAGACATCCACATCTAAGACATCCACTCTGTCATCGCCCCATCCCCCCAAAAAAATACTTTTCAGATATTTCTTGTTAAAACTTTATTTTCAACTAATTCTTCCGGGTTTTCGAAAGCAATTCATGCCAGAGTACAGCACTATAACTAGCCTAAGACATCCACTCTGTCATCGCCCCCACCCCCCAAAAAAATACTTTTCAGACATTTCTTGTTAAAACTTTATTTTCAACTAATTCATTTGGGTTTTTCACAAGCAATTCGTACCACAGTACAGCACTATCACTAGTCTGAGACATACAATCTGTCATCGCTCCATCCCCCAAAAAATACTTTTCAGACATTTCTTGTTAAAACTTTATTTTCAACTAATTCATTTGGGTTTTTCTCAAGCAATTCGTACTACAAAACACTACTGAAATATTCCAATTCTTGCATTTCACGAAAGAAATTCAAAATGAACTTCGAAAAATTATGAGAATGTAGCTGTGACAAGGTAAACCATGACAAGACACTACTGAAATATTCTAACTCTTGCATTTCACAACAGAAATTCGAAATGAACTTCGAAAAATCAAGAGAATGTAACTGTGACAAGGTAAAGCACAACAAAACACTACTGAAATATTCCAACTCTTGCATTTCAATGAAAGAAATTCAAAATGAACTATGAAAATCAAGAGAATGTAACTATGACAAGGTAAAGCACAATAAAATACTACTGAAATATTCCAACTCTTGCATTTCACGACAGAAATTCAAAATGAACTTCGAAAAATCAAGAGAATGTAACTGTGACAAGGTAAAGCACAACAAAACACTACTGAAATATTCTAACTCTTGCATTTTACGACAGAAATTCAAAATGAACTTCGAAAAATCAAGAGAATGTAACTGTGACAAGGTAAAGCACAACAAAACACTACTGAAATATTCCAACTCTTGCATTTCACGAAGGAAATTCAAAATGTACTTCGAAAAATCAAGAGAATGTAGCTGTGACAAGGTAAACCATGACAAGACACTACTGAAATATTCCAATTCTTGCATTTCACGAAAGAAATTCAAAATGAACTTTGAAAAATTAAGAGAATGTAACTGTGACAAGGTAAAGCACAATAAAACACTACTGAAATATTCCAACTCTTGCATTTCAATGAAAGAAATTCAAAATGAACTATGAAAATCAACAGAATGTAACTGTGACAAGGTAAAGCACAACAAAACACTACTGAAATATTCCAATTCTTGCATTTCAATGAAAGAAATTCAACATGAACTATGAAAATCAACAGAATGTAACTGTGACAAGGTAAAGCAAAACAAAACACTACTGAAATATTCCAACTCTTGCATTTCACGACAGAAATTCAAAATGAACTTCGAAAAATCAAGAGAATGTAACTGTGACAAGGTAAAGCACAACAAAACACTACTGAAATATTCCAACTCTTGCATTTCACGACAGAAATTCAAAATGAACTTCGAAAAATCAAGAGAATGTAACTATGACAAGGTAAAGCACAACAAAACACTACTGAAATATTCCAATTCTTGCATTTCACGAAAGAAATTAGAAATGAACTTTGAAAAATTAAGAGAATGTAACTGTGACAAGGTAAAGCACAATAAAACACTACTGAAATATTCCAACTCTTGCATTTCAATGAAAGAAATTCAAAATGAACTTTGAAAAATCATGAGAATGTAGCTGTGACAAGGTAAACCACGACAAGACACTACTGAAATATTCCACTTCTTGCATTTCACGAAAAACTTGCAACTAAGAACTTGCAAAATTTCATCCTCCTCCGACTTTATCTTCATGGGGTAAACTGGGCGGGAACTTTCGACCCTCCCACCACAGCCCCCCTTTAACGTTGTCCGATTGGGCTGAAATTTAGTTTTCAAAAAACCAAATATAGCCACTTAAAATTCATCATTTCTTTTTTTTTCTTAGCCTGCCTACAGGCCACAGTTGGCAACTGATCCGGGTGAATGAGGACTCATTCGAAGCAAAATTCGACCTGTTAGGGCCATTTGATATTTTCAGACCGAAAAATTATCCCCCGAATTTACATTTACGAAAAACCTCGTTTTCCTATAAGAACCCGCTATAAGCGGGCTAGCCCGCGAAAACGCGGGCTCGTTTTCCTATAAGAGCCCGCAAGCGATTTCCGGTCCTAGCGGTCGCAGAGAGACAGCGGTAATCGCATTTTGTAGCCCAAGCTCAAACTAAGAAACGTGCAAAATTTCACCCCCCTCAGACTTTATCAAGGAGGCACACTTGTGCCTCTATAAAGAGGCGACCCACCACAATGTTAAGAGATTTCAGGTCCTAAAGGCCACAGAGAGACGGCGGTGATCGCATTTTGTAGCCCAAGCTCAAACTAAGAAACGTGCAGAATTTCATCCTCCTCCGACTTTGTCTTCATGGGGTAAACTGGGCCGGAAGTTTCGACCCTCCCACCACAACCCCCCTTTGACGTTGTCTGATTGGGCTGAAATTTAGAATTTAAGCTTTCCTAGGGCCAGGGAGCTTGTCCTCGAAATTTCAGCTCAATCCGATCACTCCTTCCCTGTTTTCAAAAAACCAAATATAGCCACTTAAAATTCATTTCTCTTTTTTTTTTTGTTATCCACGCCTACAGGCCACAGTTGGCAACTGATCCGGATGAATGAGGACTCATTCGAAGCAGAATTTGACCTGTTAGGGCCTTTTGATATTTTCAGACCGAAAAAATTATCCCCCGAATTTACATTTACGAAAAACCTCGTTTTCCTATAATAGCCCATGTTAATTTTTCCCACCACAACCCCCCTTTAACGTTGTCTGATCGGGCTGAAATTTAGAGGATAAGCTTTCCTGGGGCCTGGGAGCTTATCCTCGAAATTTCAGCTCAATCTGATCACTCCTTCCCTGTTTTCCAAAAACCAAATATCAAGTTTTGTGGGAATTTGCTTTGCGAAAATAGATTCCATTTACTAAAAAACAATTACAATTGTGTCTCATTAGTCCAGCGGTTGATACTTCAGACTGTCAGGTTGAAAACCCGGGTTGGATTCACCGTCAGAGCAAATTTTTTATATACTGAATTTAAACTTTAAAAAAGAAACTCAGTTTCTTTTTTAAATTATTTGAAAAAAATTACGTTTTCTAAAGAGTTAAAGAGGCTGAGTTACAAGGTCGACCCTTAAAACGTACAGGGATTAGGAGGCACAGTTGGGGGGCTGTTAAAGAGGCTGAGTCATAAGTTTGAACCTTAAAACGTACAGGGATTAGGAGGTGCAGTTGGGGGGCTGCCGCACCCCAAACCCCCGCTTCTGTATATGAAAGAGACCTTAAAACGTACAGGGATTAGGAGGCACAGTTGGGGGGCTGTTAAAGAGGCTGAGTCACAAGTTCGAACCTTAAAACGTACAGGGATTAGGAGGCACCCTGTACGACGTGATTTGAGTATTCAGGAATTAAAAGCCTTAACACAAAAATATTCAAGAGCGGGGGGTTCGGGGGGCGGCAGCCCCCCAACTTTAACTCCTGACACGATCAGCTAACAGTTAGTCAAGCAATAATAAGTAATAAACTGTACAAAAACGTGCAGAAATTATTTGAAAAAAACTACGTTTTCTAAAGAGTTAAAGAGGCTGAGTTACAAGGTCGAACCTTAAAACGTACAGGGATCAGGAGGCACAGTTGGGCGACATTAAATCTTAAAACGAAAAGAAATTATTCCGTATATGAAAGAGGCTTTGCCCTCCTCAACGCCTCGCTCTTTACGCTAAAGTTTGACTTTCTCACAACTCTTTTTTTTTAAACAATAAAAACTTTAGCGTAAAGAGCGAGGCGTCCAGGAGGGCACAGCCTCTTTCATATACGGAATAATTTCTGTTCGTTTTAAGATTTAATGTCGCTCCTTACTTTCAGTTTAAAAAACTTTTTTTTTTATTTAAAGGCTGCGAAAGCGGGGGGTTTGGGGGCGGCAGCCCCCCAACTGTGCCTCCTAATCGCTGTACGTTTTAAGGTTCGACCTTGTAACTCAGCCTCTTTAACTCTTTAGAAAACGTAGTTTTTTTTTCAAATAATTGCTGTAACAAGATTGTTATTTTTCTCGAATCAAAGTCTAAATTCTATCGAATCTCAAAAAGTTTTGGGTGACCCCCCCCCCCCTCCGTTGCGACACCAAGTTGATTTTAATTCAGAAATCCACTTTGAAGTGTAATTTTTATGTTTATTTTCAATGTTGTAATAAGTAAAAAAGAAAAAATTGTAATATAATCCGTTTTCATTAAAGCACCAATGACGCGGTGGGTCTTTGTAGGGCTTATCAGTTGGGCTTTTATAGTGAGAAAATGAGGCAATACCCAAACTCTTGTTTGGGTATTGCTCATTAAAGTAATTAGTGCTATATACGAGAATAACAGTGCTGCGGTTAAGATAGAAAATGAGGTAAGCAGCTGGTTTCGTATTGAATTAGTAGTTAAGCATGGTTGTGTTCTATCCCCCTTTATATGGATCAATTTCACGGACTTTGTCTTAAGGAGCACAGAAAAGGCAATGGGAGAACATGGTATCAAATGGGGAGGAAAATCTTTCCTGGGCGTAGATTATGCTGATGATTTAAGCATCCTAGATAAAAGTATGAGCTAGATAGTAAAGACGGTGGGAGCAATGAAGATATTAAAAGTAGAATTGCCAAGGCTCAGGGTATTTTTTTCACAGTCAAAAAAAGTTTGGAAGAATAGCAAGATAATTCCACAAACCAGGATTAGAATATTGGAAGCTACAGTGATAAAAGCGGTCAAATATGGTTTTGAAGCATGGGCACTCCGAAAATCGGATGAAGATTTGCTAGATGTTTTCCAGAGAAACTGCCTACGGATTGTTCTGGGTACCCGGTTAACTGACCGTACTTCGTACAGTAGGCTGTACAAAAAGTACGGTTCAATCCCACTTTTAGGAGCTATAATGAGAGAAAGGTTGAGATGGCTTGGGCGCGTTATGTGGATGAAAGATGACAGATTGCCGAAGATTGTCCTTTTCGGCCAACCGTCAAAGGCTAAACGGAAAGCAGATCTTCCGCGGTTGGGGTGGGAGGATGTCATAAAGATAGATTTGAGGGAAAAGGGGACTTCCTGGGAGGGTGTAAAGAGGGAGGCTCTGAATACATTGGGATGAAGGAGGAGCGTGCGTAGCTCTGTTGGCCTCAGGCGGCTTTGTGCTGCGATGAGTTGTTGGTAGTAGTAGTAGTAAGGGGTCGGGCCATGGAGGGAGGACCAGGGGCTAGCTCCCATGATTTATCAGTCATAAGTTTTTTGGAGGGGGGGGGTCGGGCCATGGAGGGCAAGGGGTCAACTCCCGTAAGTTTTTGAATAATATACCGTTAATAAGATTTTTGGGGGGGAGGATCGGGCCATGGAGGGCCAGGTGTGAGTTCCTATTTTTTTTGGAAGAAAATATCGTCAGTAATTTATTTTTGTGGGGGGGGGGGGCATCCGTCAACACCCATGATTTTTCCAATAAAATATCATTGAAAGGCTGTTTTTGGAGGGGGATCGGGCCATTGAGGGAGGACCAGGGGTCAGCTCCCATGATTTTTGGAATAATGAATCGTTAATAATTTTTTTTTGAGGGGTGGGGTGGGAGGGTGGGGGAGGTCAGGCCAGGGGGTCAGCTCCCATATTTTTGGAATAAAATATCATTAATAATTTGTTCTATGGTTGGGTGTTGGGCCATGGAGGGAGGACCAGGAGTAAGCTCCCATGATTTATAATTGAAAAGATTTTAGGGGGAAATGGGGAGGATTGGGCTATGGAGGGACAGGGATCAATGTCCATAAGTTTCGGAATAAAATACCATTAATTAGTGTTTTTTAATGGGGGTGAGGGTCGGGCTTATCTGATCTTTGAACTATTTTAAGAAACCCTCGCATAAAAGCCTTACATACCCTCAAGACATAACCCATAAAACTTGCCCCCGGCCTTTGGGGGTTTTGTCGACCCTGGGTTTATTTTATCTGATTTTTGAACTTATTTAAAAAAAAATCGCTGTCCAAAAACTCGATCGGACACATTTGGGGAAAAGAGAGCAGTGGGGACTAATTGCCCTCCAGTCCCTTTTGACTCTTAAAAAGGGAACTAGAACTTTCAATTTCCGATCAAATGAGCCCAGTCCAAAGTTTATAAGACCACCCTTTCCATAAAAACCTTATTTACCACTAAGGCATTATTTATAACACTTGCCCCCGGGTTCTGGGGGACCGTGTAAAGGAGGGAGTTTTTATTATATAATCTCTGGTCTATTTTTAACAAAATAACTATTTCAATGTATTTATCAGATGCATTTGGGGAAAAGGGCGTGAGGGAACTAGAACTCATAAAAAGGGAACTAGAACTTTCAATTTCTACTCATTTGAGTCCCCCCCCAAAGTTTATACGACCACCTCTACCATGAAAACCTTATATGCCCCTGGTGCATAATTTACAACTCTTCCCCCGGGTTCTGGGGGGGGGGTATATTGACCCCGAAGTTTTCGTTAACAGATCATTGAGCTATTTCAAACAAAAATGGCTATTTTAAAATTTTAATCGGATGTATTTGAGGAAAAGAGAGAGGGGGGGATAGATGCCCTCCGAACACTTTTGACTCTTAAGAAAGGAGCTAGAGCTTTCAATTTCCAATCGAATAAGCCCCCTCAAAATTTTATGCGACCATCCCTACCATAAAAACCTTATTTGCCCCTGGGGCATAATTTACAACACTTTCCCCGGGTTCTGGGGGGTTGTCTGAACCCCGGAGTTTTGTATATGATCTTTGGTCTATTTTGAACAAAATGACCTTTTTAATAGTCGAAAGTGATTGGAGGGTAATTAACGCCCACCATTTCCCCAAACACATCCAATCAAAATTTTCAGATAGCCATTTTATTCAACGTAGTTGACAGCTCCCGAAATTAGGTCTTTGAGGATGATACTCCCCCCCAGAGCCCTCAGGGCTAAGGTTGTAGGTTATGCCCAGGGGGCATATAAGGTTTTTATTGAAATCTTTGTCGTAGAAAATTTTAAAAATGGCTCATTCGATTGGAAATTCAAAGGAAATTTCCAATCGAAAAAGCCCCCTCAAAATTTTATGCGACCATCCCTTCCATAAAAACCTTATTTGTCCCTGGGGCATAATTTACAACACTTGCCCCAGGTTCTGGGGGGTTGTCTGAACCCCGGAGTTTTGTATACGATCTTTGGTCTATTTTGAACAAAATGACCTTTTTAATAGTCGAAAGTGATTGGAGGGTAACTAACGCCCACCATTTCCCCAAACACATCCAATCAAAATTTTTAGATAGCCATTTTATTCAACGTAGTTGACAGCTCCGGAAATTAGGTCTTTGAGGATGATATTCCCCCCCAGAGCCCTCAGGGCTAAGGTTGTAGGTTATGCCCTGGGGGCACATAAGGTTTTTATTGAAATCTTTGTCGTAGAAAATTTTAAAAACGGCTCATTCGATTGGAAATTCAAAGGAAATTTCCAATCGAATAAGCCCCCTCAAAATTTTATGCGACCATCCCTTCCATAAAAACCTTATTTGTCCCTGGGGCATAATTTACAACACTTGCCCCGGGTTCTGGGGGGTGGTCTGAACCCCGGAGTTTTGTATACGATCTTTGGTCTATTTTGAACAAAATGACCTTTTTAATAGTCGAAAGTGATTGGAGGGTAACTAACCCCCCTCTCACGCCCACCATTTCCCCAAACACATCCAATCAAAATTTTCAGATAGCCATTTTATTCAACGTAGTTGAAAGCTCCGGAAATTAGGTCTTTGAGGATGATACTCCCCCCAAGAGCCCTCAGCGCTAAGTTTGTAGGTTATGCTCTGGGGGCATATAAGGTTTTTATTGAAATCTTTGTCGTAGAAACTTTTAAAAAGGGTTCATTCGATTGGAAATTCAAAGGGCTAGTGCCTTTTTAATAGTCGAAAGTGATTTGAGGGCAATTAACCCCCCTCTCACGGTTATTTTGGGCATGTTTATTTTTTTAGTATAATTTAACTAAAACACGTTACTGTCAGCATAACTAAAATAAAACATTCCAGTGTTTGAGCCTTTTTAATAGTCGAAAGTGATTGGAAGGCAACTAACGCCCCTCTTCTCCAAACACAAATTCCCCAAACACATTCAATCAAAATTCTGAGATAGTCATTTTGTTCAACGTAGCTGGAAGTTCTGGAAATTAGGTCTTTGCCAGTGTTGACGTAGAAACTTCAAAAAGGGCTCATTCAATATTGAATTGAGAGGGCTAGTGCCCTTACTAATAGTCAAAAGTGATCGGAGAGTGAATGCCCCCCCACGCCCATCATTTCCTCAAACACTTTCGATCAACATTTTGATATAGCCATTTTGTTCAACGTAGTTGAAAGTTCTAAAAACTAGGTCTTTGAGGATGACCTATGCTTTCTAAACCTAAAAACATAGGGTTCTAAACTTATAAACATAGGGTTCTAAACCTATGGCTTCTAAACGCTAGAATATAACTTGTACTTTACTGAAAAAAAATCTGTTAAATGTTTTCATTTTTATACCTTTAAGAAATAAAAATTAATTAAGATTTTAAGGAGTAAATATCAGCATATGTATATTAAACTGACAATGCACATTTTTTCAGTAAATTTATTTGTATTTTTTTCAGTAAAGTACAAATTATATTCTAGCTTTTAGGAAACATAGTTTCAGAACCCTGCTCAGATTAATTTCTGCTCGTTTTGAGCTTGGCTTATTTTAATTTCTGAGTGTTTTGGGTTTCATTTATTTATTGATACTGATTTGTGGTAGTTGTATGCTTGGTATATTATTTGATTCTATTTTTTTTCATTTTTGGATTAATGGAGTTCTTTAATTTTTTTTGAAAAATTTATTTTGTGCAAAAAGTTTCTTTGATTAATAACAAACAAACACAACTTGGAAGCAATACTACAATTTTCTCGAGGCAGTGGAATTCAATTGAGTGAATGTTTCTGTTTTATGTCCAAGGGGCCGTCTTCATCACAACACCAACAAACATAGTCTAATATATATATATATATATATATATATATATATATATATATATATATATATATATATATATATATATTATATATATATATATATATATATATATATATATATATATATATATATATATATATATATATATATATATATATATATATATAGATATATATCTATATATATATATATATATATATATATATATATAGATATATATATATATATATATATATATATATATATATACATATATATATTTATATATATATATATATATATAGATATATATATATATATATATATATATTATATATATATATATATATATATATAATATATATATATATATATATATATATATATATATATATATATATATAATATATATATATATATATATATATATATATATATATATATATATATATTATATATATATATATATATATATATATATATATATATATATATATATATATATATATATATATATATATATATATATATATATATTATATATATATATATATATATATATATATATATATATATATATATATATATATATATATATATATATATATATATATATATATATATATATATATATATATATATATATAAACTTACATTAAAATACGAACTTTAAAACTAAAGATGTTTTTAAAAAAAACTTTTGAAACATCCCTAGCCTCTATACTTCAAAGAAGTTCAACCAGAACTGATAAATAAAATGATGTGAGATGATAAAATTCATTCAAACGAAATAAAATAATTAAATACAAGCTTTCAAAGCTAATCTTTCTTTTTTGGCAGCTAGCCTTAAAGTAGCCTTTGTAACAGGTTCACGATTATCGTCTATTGGCTTAGTAAAGTATTTTATTAGAATCATTTTTAATTAAATTTGAGCATAAAGAATTTAATGAATATTCCCTTAAGTCCCTATTTACAGAAATATTACGAATTATTTTGAGTCTAATTTCGATTGATTCCCGAACCACCTGTTTTATCTCCAAATCATTACTAATGAGAGAAGATTTTTAAAAGTATTGTGTGACTGGGGTTATCAAATATATGATTAGCTAAAGCAGAATCAAAGGAGCTATTAGAACTATTAGAAATTAATGCTTTGCCCATATCTTCTTTATGCTGGTGAAGCCGTTTTTCAAGATTCTGATGAGTTCTGCCAAAATAGTAATTGCCAAAGTCACGTGGTATATAATAAATTCCTCTTTGGCGAGTAACTGGGATTTTATCTTTACCAGAGTTATGAGAAATTTGTGATTTGAAAATTATTAGTGAAAACTATATGCAGATTATTTTTTGTGCAAACATTTTTTAATTTTGTTGTGATTTTTGGGATGTACGGAAGACAAATTATATTGGAGGGCTTATCAGGAGTCTCCCATTGTGAAATATCTTTGATTTTACGGGAATATCTTTTTAGTCTACGGTTAATTGTATTATTGACAAAAAGAATTGGGTTACCGTTACCAAAAATCTGATAAGATTTATCTCTGCTTTTATGTGCGAATCGAAGCAAATTTTTAGGGTACGATCAATGAGAGAAGTTACAACTGCTCTTTTAACTTGTGTGTAGGGGGGGATGAATTAAAATGAGGATTTCTATTAAGGGCATGGGGGCTACTTGCCCTCTGATCTCTTTTTAGTCTTAAAAAGTGAATTGGAGCTTTCAATTTCCAATGAAATGAGCCCCCTCCGAAGTTTATACGATCAACCCTTCCTTAAAAACCTTATATACCCCCAGGGCATAACTTACAAAGCCCGCTCCCGGGATCTGGGGGGTTGTGGTGACTTCGGATTTTTTTTGTATTTGATCTTTGAACAATTTTTATCAAAATGAATACATCAAAATTCTTATCAGATGCGTTTGGGAAAAAAGGGCTGGGGGGCTAGTTGCCCTTGATCACTTTTGATTCTTAAAAAGGGCACAAAACCTTCCAATTTCCTATCGAATGAAACCCCTCTGAAGTTTATACGACCACCCCTTCCATATGTGGTGCCTTGGATAAACTAATAAAAAAATATTAGAGCCTTATAGCCTTTACTATAGGCAATACTATAGCATTGCCTCTGACTGTATGAAAATGATATCACTTTACTTGTTGATAGAAAGTCTACTACCCATCCTAGGGCAGAACTAAGGTAGACAGGCGTGGAGTAAGTGTAATTTAAATAGTCTATCATTTTAACGAGCCATTTTAAGGCAACTGGAGAACCTAAATAAAAGGTTTTCAAGGATTTATGACTGACCATGTCCAAAGGACTTGCAGGCAATTGGGCAACTAAGATTGTTTATACTATATGAGCTTTGCCTGCTGCGAAAGCCTAATGAAATTGCAATGGGGATATTCGAGATTTTGGGGTTGGCTCATGACGGTCAATGTCCACTGCACAATTGACTTAATACTAATGTTACTCATTTCAAAAATGTTATTCTTAATAGTTATAGTTGTGACTTTCATTTAAATCTTAATATTTTGAAAATCGCATGAAAGAGAATAAATATGTTGTTGTAATTTAAATAGTTGGCAGTTGGCACAGTACAGTAGAGAAGGGACGCATCTGAAGGATTCAAGTTAATCCCATCATGTGGTGACAGATTAGGTAGCGGATATGTGAATAGTGAAACATAAAAAACAACACGAAAAGATTAATCCGGCGTAATCCGTGTCGTTAATCCGGCGTAATGTGACTGGAAAGGTTTTCTTAGTAGCAGTTTGGGAAGAAGGAGAAGATATAAAATTTGAAATAATGGCAAATTCTGCTGAATTAGTTGAAGTGAAGGTAAACTCATCTTGGTAAATTTTAACCAAATCATATTATTGACTTACAAATAAAGTGAATATACCACTTGATGATTTTTTTTATGCTCTTTCCAAATATAATAATAATTTTTGTCAGAAATGAATTTTACCCCCCACCCCTATAGGCCTATATACCAATTCAGGGTAACTCAGGGCAAAAGAAGAAAAATATTAAAAATAATTGTGTTAGAGAATTTGAAAATTTTGTTAAAACAGAACTATCAAGTGAAGTTTTCTTGATTGTTTTTATTTATATAAAGTGGGGAATTTATCTCAACCATGATCCCAATGAAATTACCCCCTGAGAAGAGAGATACCAATAACCAAATGCTAGGCACCATCTCCCCATTACCAAGTGACCTTTCTGAGGACTCAGACTCCAATGAAACCATGGTCACTGTCCACTCTGAGGACTCAAATCACCATGATGAGTGCTTCAAAACAGTCACTCCTAAAAGATCCAAGAGAAAATGGTACACCAGTTTCTCCCCATTAAAGACAGTTTCTACTACACCCCATCTTTTTTGGAAGAAGAGCACTTCATCCACATTGTGCCTACCTCTCCTGAAACCATGTTCCAAATAAAAAACATCCAAACAATTAGACTTGAGCTCTTCAAAATTCTGAAAATTAATTTCAACCTCAACATCAACAGAGATGGTTCAATCTTAATATCTATTCAAGCAGGCTTTGAAAATGCAAAAACAACTCTTTTGTCACTTAACTCCCTTGGAGGCATTAATGTCCATTCAAAGCACTGGATTCGCCCTCCCCCTGCCCAAACAAAAATTGTCATATACAATATCCCTAATGGTATTCCTGAAACTGACTTAAAGGATGGCCTTATAAACTGCAAAGGCCAAAAAATATCAGTAGCCTATCAAAAGTCACCAGACTTGGAAAACCCAACAATGATGGCATATACACATCTAAATCCTATCTTTTCAGCCTGGACTCCACCCTAGAGAACTTCATTGAACCTATATCCCTAATTGGCCAGATAAAGCCCTACAAAGAGTACAAGGCTAAGCCAATACAGTGTGAAATATGTCTGATAATGGGTCACAAAACAACACTGCAAAACAAACTTGAAGAGGTGCAACCTATGCCAAAATATCCATCCTCCAAACACAGCAAACTGTGCAAACAAGAAATTATCATGCATTAATTGCAAAGGTCCGCATTTTTCTGACAACAGATCTGTATGCCTTAAATACAAGGCAAGATCAATGGCTCTCAGGTTGTCTGAAAAAGAAAACATCCCATTTCAGTTTGCAAAAATTAAACTCATGGTGCACAATGCAGATACACCCAAATTCTCTGAATCAAACACACAACCTAATCAAAAAACTCTACAGCAAAAAGCTACAAGGACCCAACCACAAAAAACATTCCCTGGAATCAAGACCTTAGACTTTCCCCCCCTTCCAGCCAGAGACCAAGACCACAAATCTTCTTTAAGTAAACCTGCAAAACCAACCTCATCAAAATCGCCAAAGGAAACATCAGAAGAAAATCCAAATCTACTTACAAACTTATGCCTCTACATATTCAACTTCAACTCACTCTCCAGGACATCCCTCACAGAAGATCAAAAATCCTCAATTCTAGAAGAGATGGCTAATACCTACTTCCCAAAAAATCTTAAGGACACAGCCAACACAAATTTCAGCACTATACTCAATAAACTAAATCTATCTATCAATGGATAACCCTCAGTTACCTCTATCCACCTCAATTTTGCAATGGAATGTGAGATCATTAAATGATTATAAAATTACTGACCTTCTTAAGTATACTTCTTCACATAACATAGACATACTATGCCTCCAAGAAACCCATTTAAACTCATCAGTTAATCTAAAAATTCCTGGTTATGATGTCCTAAGAAAAGACAGATCTTCCAATAGAATTGGTGGTGGAGTTGCCATCCTTGTACAATCTCACCTCAAATTCTGTGGTATAAGCCTCCCTGATTTCAGTCATGACATTGATGCAATTGGTGTAAAGTTGTGGCTGGCAAACATGGAGGTCACTGTTATTAATTTATATAATCCAAATGGTAATAACAATGGACATGATTTTTTCAATTTTATTTCTAATAATTTCTCAAATTCAAATCTAGTGGTTATTGGGGACTTTAATGCCCATAGTCCTATCTGGGGTTATTCACCTCAAAATAATGCTGGAAAATACATAGAGGAATTCCTCACCAATTTTACCAATATAGTACTAGTGACTCCTAGACACCTAAATACCTACTTCAGCAAAAGAAGTGGGAGTTATTCAACTATTGATCTTCAATTAGTTTCATCAAGTTTAATAAATAAAACTACTGTCAACAGAATAGACAACCTCCAAAGTGACCATTTTGCCATATGCACAAAAATTGGTGACCCAGCCATCATTGATAATTTCATTTCCCACTATGTGTGGCAAAAAGCAGACTGGCCAAACTTCTCCCACATTCTCTCAAACCATGACTACTCTTCACTCTCCACTGACCCAAACCAACTCTCCAAAAATCTCACATCACTACTTCTTGATGCTGCAAAACTTGCCATACCCCAGTCCCAATGCCCTAAAACACTGAAGAATAACAAACCCCCTAAGCCATGGTGGACATCCTCTTGCCAAGAGGCTTGGTACAATAAAAGGAATGCCATCAGATCCTTCAAGAGAAATCCATCTACTGGAAAATATATAGCAAAGCTACAAGCAGAGGCAAAACTTAAGAGAACAATCAAACTTGCAAAAGAAGAGGCATGCAAAAACTTTCTCTTATCAGTGTCCCACAAAACGCAAGAGTCAAAGATTCATAAATTCCTAGACAAGATGTGTGGCAAATTCTCCACACAGAACCCCTTCCATTACCAGCTAACTCTAAATGGTCAGCAGCTGGAAACCAACAAAGAAAAAGCTAAATTTTTAGCAGATTTTTTTGAGAAGAAATTCAAAAACACCCCTCATAATCCACCTCAGATCAGCCTAACACCCCATTTTGACTTGCCTGGGTCCCAGTATCTACTCCAAGATTTTACAATGATTGAGCTGAATAAAGCAATCAATTCAATCAAACCCAAAACATCTTGCAGCCATGACCAGATCCATCCATCTTTGCTCCAACACCTTCCAATAGAGTTTAAAAAAGTACTCTTATCTCTCTTCAACAATGCCTGGAGCAATTCCTTCTTCCCATCTGCTTGGAAAACATCACTCATCATCCCTATATTAAAACAAAATAAACCCAAAGAGGACCCCGACTCCTTCAGACCCATTATGATTACCCCAGTTCTGGGAAAATTATATGAGAAGATAATTCACTCCCGATTGTATTGGTTTGCTGAGTCTAACCACCTCATCCTACATACCCAAACAGCATTTAGGAAATATCATTCTTCCATTGATGCATTTGTTTGCCTAACCAACGCCATATCTGAGTGTCTGAAAGACAACCAAATCCTAGTTGCAGCCTTCTTGGACTTCCAAAACGCATATGATAATATCCAACATCCACTCCTACTGCAAAAATTATCAAAAATGGGTTTTCCAATACCTGTAGTGAATTTCTTTAAAAGTTACCTATCTAAACGCTCTTTTGTTCTCCAAGTAAATTCCTACATCACTTCTAAAAAGTCTGTCTCCAAAGGCCTTCCCCAAGGTGCTGTCCTCAGCTGTCTCCTGTTTTCACTATATTTATGGGATCTGAACCTACCCCAAACAAATATTCAGTTTGCAGATGATATAGTCTTATGGTCTACCTCAAATGATTTTGAACTAGCCCAATCCAAGTCACAAAAGTTGCTTTATACCTTTGAATGTTTCTCCAACAATTCATGCCTACCCACCGCCCCATCAAAATCAGCTATAGTACCGTTTCATAATAAGAGAAATCCCCAATCTGCCCTACTAACCCTAAATGGTGTTGTCATCCAAGAGCAACAACACATCAAATATCTTGGCCTCACTCTAGACCAAAAACTAACTTTCAGGCTCCACATTGAAAATGTGAGAATAAAATGCCTCAGGAAAATGCGTATCTTACAAAGGCTACTCAATACGCCTTGGGGTTGCCATGAAAAAACTCTAATAAATTTCTATAAGACTTATATTAGATCTCAGATTGATTATGGACTAATTGTATATGGCTCATGCTCAAATACCCTACTACGCAGTCTGGAGACTGTCCAGAATACTATGATCAGTGCTATACTTGGCCTCAGGAATCACACCAAAACCAACTTCCTCCTCAGTGAAAGTGGTCTCACCTCTATTGCCATGCGTAGAGACATCCTACTTGCCTGCTACTTTACAAAAATTGAAGGTAACAGTTCCCATAGATTACATGACTGGCTAAGAAACCCTGGAGCTTTTAGGGGCCTTGCACGGGAATTTGCAACCACCCAAATGACCTACCCCATACCTTCATCTTCTTTGTTTCAAATATACCCCTGGATACCTTCCTGGGCTAACCACTACCCAGAAGTGAACCTTTTGTTTGCGCCAGCTATTAAAATAGACCTTTCCCTTGCCTATGTAAATCATTATTCCATGAATTTGAGTCTCAGAGATATATCAACCACCTCCCAATTTTTGTGGATGGCTCAAAAACAGATTCCAGGACTGCTTGTGGAGTCCACTTCCCATCTTTAGGTATAGCAGCTGCAGAAAGGCTCCAAAATGATGTGAGTATCATGACAGCTGAAATAGCTGCCATCAACATTGCATTGGAAACCATTATAAAGATGCCAAACCCCCCAAGAAACACCCCTCTTATAATTTATTCAGACTCAAAATCAGCCCTTGCCTCAATATCACCAGAACATTCAGACTACCCAGACAATGATACCTCCACCTCTCTTGTACTATTGAACCAACTACTTAAACAAGGTATATCCACAAAATTCCAGTACATCCCAAGTCACATGGGTATAAAAGGGAACCACAAGGCAGATGAAATAGCTAAATCTGCCCTTCAGCTTGAAATAATTTCTGGAAGACCTATCCCAGTAAGAGATGTAAACCATTGGTGCCTAAAAATTTATTTAGCAAACCAATGTCCACCAAACCTTTCTCCATTTACATCCTGGAAAGACTCAAAGATGTACCACAGAATACAATCAAATGCTACTGGCCTTAACAGCCAAACTTATCACTATCAAAACACAACCATTCCAACAGTAACAAGCCCTCTTTGCCGCCTATGTCAAACCTATGATGAGACCATCAACCATGTTCTTTTTGGTTGCCCTGTGGCAACTCTCAACTATAAAAAAGAATGGCTAACTTTATCTGCTATATTCAAGCACCTCAAGCTAACCCCTAATATTGACCAACTAACACAAAGGAGACACTCTTCAACTGATGATGCTGAATTGTTCAAAGCTGTCTTTAACTGCCTAAATATAGGTGGTTTCATCAATGATGTATAAATGCTATTATTGAATAATAATAGTCCAATTTCTATATTTGATTTCCCAGGACACCCCTGACATAATCAGACAATACAAAAAAGGTTAAACGGATTCATCCGAAACCTATAATTGAAGAAGAAGAAAATTCTGCTGAATTAGTTGAAGTGAAGTAACCTCACAACACAACAGCAACCTTATAAGAAATCGAAATATTTTCTTGTGATTATTATCTCTTCTAATCAGCAGTTGTACTAAACCAATTCTGCGCAAGTCATCCTCAGGGCTATACTGTGGTGTTATCCTCCCCATAGTATAGTGCAGACGGTTTGATATCATCTATTTTCCCTTCTTGTTTTAGTTTTATTTTTGTGTTTAAAGCTTTTTCCAATAGGCAATGATTAGAAGTCCTCCAAAAAAAAAAGTCCCCCCAGATCCCAAATCAAATTCCAGTGAAAGTGTCATAGTGAAAGATACCCATCCTGGCTGGTCAAGCACCCTATCTCAAAGTTCTAATGATAGCTCCAATTCAGAGAATAGGACAATGATAAGTGTAGGGGCTAATGTAACCATAAATGATGATAATGGGTTTCAAGAGGTCCTCTCTAGAAGTTCTAAAAAAAGGAAAAAAATCTCCCCAATTAAAAGCTTTTCCCCTCTCCCTGCCCAAGATCCTCCCTCCAAAAACTTAGGAATTTACCTTAAAATTACTCCCACTACCCCCTTTGAAATAAAAATGATCACTGCAATAAGAGTTGCAATTTTTAAATTGCTAAAATCAATGTTCTCTCTTAACATTAACTGTGATGGATCTCTGCTAATAGCTGTAGTAGATCAGAAATCAGCAGATACAATAATTAACCTTAAATCCCTTCTGAATACCCCAATTATTGCATCTAATTGGAACCCAAAACACTCACCAACAAAAATAGTAGTTTATAATGTTCCCCCAGAGATATCTACTCAGGAGTTAAAAGAAGGCCTTTCAGATAGGGCTGGAAACACAATCCCAGTTGAGGATGTTACCCAACTTGGAAAACCTAACTCTAATGGCCTAAAAACTAGTAGATCCTTCTTATTCACACTGAAGGATAAAATTGATATCCCAGAAAAATTATTCCTATTTGGGCAAATCAAACCACACAAGGAATACAAACCTAAGCCTATTCAGTGTCAGAAGTGTTTCAAACTGGGACACACAACAAACAAATGCAATGAAATTCTCCAAGAGTGTAGTAATTGTAAATCTTTCCATCCTAAAGAGCTGACAACTTGCAACAACACTCAGCCTACATGTATCAATTGCAAAGGCCCACATGAATCTACAAATAAATCATTATGCCCTGCATACAAGAAAAGAGCTCTAACACTCCAAATATCAACAGAGAAGGCCATCCCATACCCCTTTGCAGCAATGGAAGCAAATGCTGCCCAACAATACCAAATAAAGCCTGTAATGAAACCAACCAAAACCCCCAAGTCAAATGCCCCCAATGCATCAAGCACCCCACATAAAACACCATCTTCTAAGCCCCCTAGCTCAAATCCCTATCAGAAGGAATCACCAAGCCAACAAGCCTCCTTGTCCGGTGAGATGAGGCCAGCCTGGCCCTCCCTCCCAAGAAGAAACAAACCAGAAACACTACCAGGAATCAATCCCTTAACCAACAAACAGGATGCACTACCAAAAATGCAATCCCCAAATGTATGCTTATTCATTCTAAACTGTAATGCAGTTCAGGCCATGAACATACATCAACTACAGAAAACAAAAATTATTGCAGAATTGGCAAAAATCTACATCCCAGATGATATGCTCATTCAAGCAAAAAAAGATCTTGCTTTACTCTTAACAAAGCTGAACATTGATACACAGTCATATGAAGAATAAATCAACAACACAACATTTATCAATACTCCAATGGAATGTAAGATCACTCACAGAAAATAAGCTAAATGAACTAATATCATTTATGAATAATAATTCAATTAATATTGCTTGCCTCCAGGAAACTCATTTAACCCAAAATCAACAAATTAAGTCTCTGGGATATACTATCCTGAGAAAGGATAGATCTTCAGCGAGAAAAGGAGGTGGTGTAGGATCTGCAAAAGTCACTTTTCCAGTTTGAAAAATTCTCTCAACATTCAGATTTACCCATTGCACCCACCAAGTCAAAAATAATCCAATTTCACCGGAAGCAAAACCATGTTAATGCAAAACTAACTCTAAATAAAACAACTATTCCAGAAGATAATAATATTAATTACCTAGGTCTCATGCTTGACCAAAAACTTAATTTCCACCTCCACATTTCAAACACAATAAAAAAATGTTATAGAAAAGCAAATATACTAAAAAGACTTCTTTCCACACCCTGGGGTTGTAAGGAGAAAACCTTACTCCAGTTTTATAAATCACATATAAGACCCCATATTGACTATGGGCTCATTGTCTATGGTGCATGTGCAAAGACCCAGATGCAAAAAATTGAAACAACACAAAATGATATAATACGTCTCATATTTGGTCTTAGGAAACCCACAAGCACCAAGTTTCTGCTTATGGAGAGTGGATTAACAACAATAAGGGAGAGACGTAGCTTTCTCTTGATAAAACATCTTACAAAAATTGAATCAAATAGCTCACACACATTACATAATTGGTTAAGAAATCCAGCCATGTATAGAGGTATTGCAGATGAGTATGCCAATATTCAAAAGAAGTTCCCTGTACCAGCAAAGTCTATTGCACCTACTTTCCCCCAATCCCCCCCATGGAATTGGTCATTTCCCATAATAAATACTGAATTTTCAAAATGGAATAAAGATTTAACCCCCATTGCTTTTGTCCAGAAAAAATTTGCAGAACTTAATACAATTACCTATAAAAATCACTTCCAAATATTTGTTGATGGGTCAAAAATGAATGAGAAGGTTGCAAGTGGTGTTTTCCTTCCTCACCTGAAAATTGCAATGGGCGAGAGATTATTTAATAATTTATCTATAATGTCTGCTGAGTTAAATGCCATAATCATGGCATTAGAACACCTTAAGCAAAACCAACCTTTGATTGAAAATTCGAATAATATTATCATCTATTCCGACTCTTTATCAAGCCTTGAGTTGCTGGCCTCAGCTCCTCAATATAAGTTGGACATTGACACTTATCATTGTCACAGTATTATTGATAATCTTGCTTCAAGTGGCATAAAAACTTACTTTCAGTACATTCCTAGCCACTCTGGCATAAGTGGTAATCATCAGGTTGATGAAATAGCAAAAAATGCTATAAATATTGACCAGCCAAGTGGGAGACCAATCCCAATTAGAGATATTTACCAATGGAGGCTATCAGATATTAATTTTAATAAGATTAATCCTATCCTTTCCCCCTTTCCCAATAAGTATCTTTCTAAAATTTATCATAGAATTCGTTCTGGAACAAATGGACTAAATTTCCTTGCATTCTCATATAAGCTTTCTAATTCAAGTGGTTCAATTCCCCTGTCCCCTCTTTGCAGGCATTGTAATATGAATAATGAAACAATTGACCATTGCCTATTTGAATGTAATATGCTGACGTCTGCACAACATACCTTGCTTTGTAAACTGTTAAAATACTTCAAACACCACAAAATCCCACTATCAGCCAAGAGCCTAGCCAACTATACCTGCACACAGAGCATAGAAATCGACATCTATCATCTTATATTTGAACTCCTAGAGTCGAAAGATCTGCTGAAAGATATCTGAATATATCTAATAAATATGAGGCAATCAAGCCAGTAGCTCTGTAGCCCACAGAGTGAAGCAAAAGGAAAAGGGCTAAATAGTTTTACTGAAAAGCCTGCCTGCTGTTAAATAGAAGAAGAAGAAGTGAAGTTTACCTACTTTCCCCCAATCCTCTCCATGGAATTGGTCATTTCCCATAATAAATACTGAATTTTCAAAATGGAATAAAGATTTAACCCCCATTGCTTTTGTCCAGAAATAATTTGCAGAACTTAATACAATTACCTATAAAAATCACTTCCAAATATTTGTTGATGGGTCAAAAATGGATGAGAAGGTTGCAAGTGGTGTTTTCCTTCCTCACCTGAAAATTGCAATGGGAGAGAGATTATTTAATAATTTATCTATAATGTCTGCTGAGTTAAATGCCATAATCATGGCATTAGAACACCTTAAGCAAAACCAACCTTTGATTGAAAATTCGAATAATATTATCATCTATTCCAACTCTTTATCAAGCCTTGAGTTGCTGGCCTCAGCTCCTCAATATAAGTTGGACATTGACACTTATCATTGTCTCAGTATTATTGATAATCTTGCTTCAAGTGGCATAAAAACTTACTTTCAGTACATTCCTAGCCACTCTGGCATAAGTGGTAATCATCAGGTTGATGAAATAGCAAAAAATGCTATAAATATTGACCAGCCAAGTGGGAGACCAATCCCAATTAGAGATATTTACCGATGGAGGCTATCAGATATTAATTTTAATAAGATTAATCCTATCCTTTCCCCTTTCCCAATAAGTATCTTTCTAAAATTTATCATAGAATTCGTTCTGGAACAAATGGACTAAATTTCCTTGCATTCTCATATAAGCTTTCTAATTCAAGTGGTTCAATTCCCCTGTCCCCTCTTTGCAGGCATTGTAATATGAATAATGAAACAATTGACCATTGCCTATTTGAATGTAATATGCTGACGTCTGCACAACATACCTTGCTTTGTAAACTGTTAAAATACTTCAAACACCACAAAATCCCACTATCAGCCAAGAGCCTAGCCAACTATACCTGCACACAGAGCATAGAAATCGACATCTATCATCTTATATTTGAACTCCTAGAGTCGAAAGATCTGCTGAAAGATATCTGAATATATCTAATAAATATGAGGCAACCAAGCCAGTAGCTCTGTAGCCCACAGAGTGAAGCAAAAGGAAAAGGGCTAAATAGTTTTACTGAAAAGCCCGCCTGCTGTTAAATAGAAGAAGAAGAGTGAAGGTAAACTCATCTTGGTAAATTTTAACCAAATCATATTATTGACTTACAAATAAAGTGAATATACCACTTGATGCTTTTTTTTTATGCTCTTTCCAAATATAATAATAATTTTTGTCAGAAATGAATTTTACCCCCCACCCCTATAGGCCTATATACCAATTCAGGGTATATATTTGCACATTAGGGGGGGGGTTGGGGGCAAATTTTAGTTCTGATATAAATAGGTGGTAAGTTTAAACTTTACCCCCGCCCCCCTTATGTGCAAATATATACCCAAATTGGTATAGGTTAAGACACCCAGTAGCTGGCCACCTGCCTATTCTCAGACAGAATGTAACTAACAGGGAACCTACCTCTAGGCTAATGTGCTTAGAAAGTTTTTATACATAGCTGGTTTCCCTGTTAGTTAACTAACAGGTTATGTAGGGAAAATACTGTTTTCATCTTCTTTGTTATAATTTCTTAGATCACACTGCCTTTCCATTAGCAATTGAAGTGAAATTTAAATATAAAATAACAGGGAAAACTCGTATATCTAACTGTGTAACTAACAGGTTCCCTGTTAGTTACATTCTGTCCGAGAGTAGGCAGGTGGCCGACTACTGGGTGTCTTACCCTATATAAAGGGGGGGGGGGTAAAATTCATTTCCAACAAAAATGATTATTATATTTGGAAAGAGCCTAAAAAAAGGGATCAAATGGTATATTTGATTTATTCTTAAGTCAATAATGTGATTTGGTAAAAATTTACCAGTAGGTGTGCTAGATCAAAAAGAGATACTTTTATCTTGTTTTTTTTTTTTTTTTGCATGTGTTTGAAATTTTCATCCACAACCCCTCCTAAAGCCCTTAATGTAAGCCTGATTCTGAAGAGCTGCTATTCTAGACTTTTCTCTTTCTGAGCTTTGCAATACCAGACTAAGGTCAATTTTAATGAGATTCCACTGCTGACATTTGTACAAGGTGAGCATGCTAGGCTGGTTTATTTCCTTTTTTATGCTCCATCCAAATATGTTATGATTATCAATTTTTTTCAAATGCACCCTGCTCTCCTGATGGTCCTGTACATAACTCTAATAATGTATTTCTTCATTACATATATTCAGTTTCATAGGTAAAGTGTAAAATTTAAAGAAAATAGCCTACATTTCAAATGTTTTCCCTTTTTACTTTAATAAATAAAAATTTATCAACACTTTATCAAATAAACATCAGTAGGCTTTGTGTATATTAAACTGACAATCTAGCTGGTAAAATTCTACTTTAGCTACTTTTGGTTATCTTGGAAAGGGGTAAGGTTAGGAAAATGAAACTTTCAGGGATGTGTCTACAGGCTAAGTTATGTCCTGGGAAGGTATTTTAAAGTACCTATCTCCACTCCTTTTTCCTCTAGAGGGCAGTGAACTTTGACAACCTTTAAAAATCCTTGTGTTATGAAAGTGAAACCTTGCAAAACAGATTTCCTGCTTTAAACTAGATATGGTTGAAAAAGCAGTTAAAAAAGGTAGATGGCTAAAAAAGCAGTTGATTAAAGGTAGATGGTTGAAAAAGGTGGAAATGAACTTGCTGGCAATGTAAGGTTTTGTGAACTGCCAATATAACTTCAGCTCCCACCCTTCATCACAGAACCAGCTGCACCCCCCCTCCCTAGAGAAGAAGCTATGTATGCTCATGCCCCCACCCCTTTTTCTGCAAAAGTCTCAAGTCAAAATTTTGAGATAGCCATTTTGTTCAAAACAGTCCTAAGGCCAAATTACTATGCTTCTGGGGGCTGAACCCACCCCTCTCCCAGCCTTGGGAAAGGGCTGTGAGCTATGTAAGTTGCTTACTGTTACTTTGATACTTTGTTTTCTTTGATATTTGGATTTGCTGATTAATGGGGCAACTTTGATTTACAGGGCAAGGGCTGTAAATTATGTATGTTGATTATTGTTACTTTGATACTTTATTTACTTTGAAACTTTCTTTACTTTGATATTTTGTTACTTTGAAACTAGTTTTGATACTTTGATGAAACTTCAATGTTGAAAAAAAAAATGATTTTGAAATAGGGAGTTATGAAAAACTTGAAACTTTGGCAATAAAATACAAACAGAAATGAATTTTAAAAAAAAAATTCCAGAAAAGAAGTTTTTCAAAGAAAAGTAAAGGCCATATTAAACTTAAGATCAGCAGAAATAAAAATCTATAATAATTTACAACCATAAATTATTATCAAAGAATTAATGAAACCTAATAAAAACAGAAGATTAAATAAACAATCATAAGAAATAAACATAAAACAGGTACCATATAAATGGATAAATAAATTTTGAAACAATTAAAACTTAAATTGAATATGCAAATCAAGCTTAAAAGGAACAAAAAATCTTTTACTATTAAAGAATAAATAAAACCCAAAACAAACAGAAATTAAATAAACAATCATTGCAAACAAACATACAACAGGTACCATATAATAGAGTAAATAAACCTTAAGACAAGTAAAACTTAAATTGAATAGACAAATAAAGCTTAAGACAAAAAAAAAATTTAATATTAAAGAATAAATAAAACCCAAAACAAACATAGACTAAATAAACAAGCATAAAAAACAAACATACAACAGGTACCATATAAATGAATAACTAAATCTTAAAACAAGTACAAATGAAATAGAATGTGCAAATCAAGCTTAAAACAAACAAAAATCACTCCAAACTAGAGTCTGGGTACTGCCTCCTTCCCTAACTGTAAAAGTTTAAAGCCTACTGCGTATTTGGCACTTTACTTAAAGAACTATGTTACAAATATTTTCTTTTTTACTTATTACAACATTGAAAATAAAATGAAAATTACAGTGAAATAAAATATTGAACTGATGAGCTTTCAGCAATTAATTTTACTATATATTAAATATTCTGTTTAATTTTATTAGTTATTTCCTAGACTGTTCAAAAAACATTCAATTTTCACTACAAACAAGAGTTTGGCTACTGCCTGTTTTCCTAACTGTTAAAGTCTAAAGCCTACTGCATATTTAGTGCTTTACTAAAACGAATTATAATGCAAAAATTTTCTTTTGTACTTATTACATCATTGAAAATAAAAAAGAAATTGCAGGTGAAATAAAATTTTGAGCTGATGAGCTTTCATATATAGTTTTCAATAAAGTGCCAATAACAGGGTAGGCTTTATACTTTTACAGTTAGGGAAGGGGGCAATAGCCAAACTCTTGTTTGTAGTGATTTCTGTTTGTTTTAAGCTTGATTTGCATATTGAATTTTGGTTTCACTCGTTTTGGGTTTCATTTATTCTTTAATAGTGATTTCTGATAGCTTTGAGTTTGAATTATTATAGATTTTTATTTCTGCTGGTCTTAAGTTTAATATGACCTATACTTTTCATTGAAAAACTTCTATTTTGGAAAGTTTTTTTTTTCAAAATTCATCTTCTAAAGAAACCATTGAATACAATGGTACTATATTAATGCTTTATTTCTTTGTGTTTTCTGTGGCATGTCTATAATGCTGGCCAGAATAACCATATCCCTAAGAACAAAATGCCTATTGTCCTAAAGTCCATCTTAAGCATGTTTTTTTTCTTCTAAGGAACTAGAAAATACAAAAAATCCTTCTAATTCTAGTCTGTTTGTTATTTGTAGTGCAAGATTCCTTTTCTGAACTAAGCATTATAATAATAAAAGAGGGTAATTCAACAATTGTATCTAAGTCAATAATTCCTCAATAATTTTTTTGCTGTCAAACATTTTGTGATGACAAACTGTAAGTAAGAAGCCATTTGTGGTAATAAATGTCAAAACTATAAACAGGGGGAGTTTTGAGAACAATATAGACATACAAAAATTGGCTTTTAAAAGTGATTCCAAATGTTAAAAATTCATTAAGTTTAAAGTCACCTACCTTATTGTAAGTTGCATACTGAAGAAAATTTGCCTGATTTTCAAGAAAATGGAAAAACACCCTCAAAAACGAAAGTCATCTTGATGAAATTTACACCATCAAATTTAGCATATCAGAGAACTGTATTGTAGAGGAATCAAGCCTCTATCTATAAAAATGATTAAGTTTGTGTTTTTCTTAGAAGGATAGTCATTCCTTCTTCTATTTAACAGCAGGCGGGCTTTTCAGTAAAACTATTTAGCCCTTTTCCTTTTGCTTCACTCTGTGGGCTACAGAGCTACTGGCTTGATTGCCTCATATTTATTAGATATATTCAGATATCTTTCAGCAGATCTTTCGACTCTAGGAGTTCAAATATAAGATGATAGATGTCGATTTCTATGCTCTGTGTGCAGGTATAGTTGGCTAGGTTCTTGGCTGATAGTGGGATTTTGTGGTGTTTGAAGTATTTTAACAGTTTACAAAGCAAGGTATGTTGTGCAGACGTCAGCATATTACATTCAAATAGGCAATGGTCAATTGTTTCATTATTCATATTACAATGCCTGCAAAGAGGGGACAGGGGAATTGAGCCACTTGAATTAGAAAGCTTATATGAGAATGCAAGGAAATTTAGTCCATTTGTTCCAGAACGAATTCTATGATAAATTTTAGAAAGATACTTATTGGGAAAGGGGGAAAGGATAGGATTAATCTTATTAAAATTAATATCTGATAGCCTCCATCGGTAAATATCTCTAATTGGGATTGGTCTCCCACTTGGCTGGTCAATATTGATAGCATTTTTTGCTATTTCATCAACCTGATGATTACCACTTATGCCAGAGTGGCTAGGAATGTACTGAAAGTAAGTTTTTATGCCACTTGAAGCAAGATTATCAATAATACTGAGACAATGATAAGTGTCAATGTCCAACTTATATTGAGGAGCTGAGGCCAGCAACTCAAGGCTTGATAAAGAGTTGGAATAGATGATAATATTATTCGAATTTTCAATCGAAGGTTGGTCTTGCTTAAGGTGTTCTAATGCCATGATTATGGCATTTAACTCAGCAGACATTATAGATAAATTATTAAATAATCTCTCGCCCATTGCAATTTTCAGGTGAGGAAGGAAAACACCACTTGCAACCTTCTCATCCATTTTTGACCCATCAACAAATATTTGGAAGTGATTTTTATAGGTAATTGTATTAAGTTCTGCAAATTTTTTCTGGACAAAAGCAATGGGGGTTAAATCTTTATTCCATTTTGAAAATTCAGTATTTATTATGGGAAATGACCAATTCCATGGACGGGATTGGGGGTAAGTAGGTGCAATAGACTTTGCTGGTACAGGGAACTTCTTTTGAATATTGGCATACTCATCTGCAATACCTCTATACATGGCTGGATTTCTTAACCAATTATGTAATGTGTGTGAGCTATTTGATTCAATTTTTGTAAGATGTTTTATCAAGAGAAAGCTACGTCTCTCCCTTATTGTTGTTAATCCACTCTCCATAAGCAGAAACTTGGTGCTTGTGGGTTTCCTAAGACCAAATATGAGACGTATTATATCATTTTGTGTTGTTTCAATTTTTTGCATCTGGGTCTTTGCACATGCACCGTAGACAATGAGCCCATAGTCAATATGGTGTCTTATATGTGATTTATAAAACTGGAGTAAGGTTTTCTCCTTACAACCCCAGGGTGTGGAAAGAAGTCTTTTTAGTATATTTGCTTTTCTATAACATTTTTTTATTGTGTTTGAAATGTGGAGGTGGAAATTAAGTTTTTGGTCAAGCATGAGACCTAGGTAATTAATATTATTATCTTCTGGAATAGTTGTTTTATTTAGAGTTAGTTTTGCATTAACATGGTTTCGCTTCCGGTGAAATTGGATTATTTTTGACTTGGTGGGTGCAATGGGTAAATCTGAATGTTGAGAGAATTTTTCAAACTGGAAAAGTGACTTTTGCAGATTTGACTGTGCTATCTGAAAGGTGTTGCCAGATGACCATAGCACCAGATCATCAGCATATTGTAGATTCGTGTGGGGTAGGTTCATGTCCCAGAGATATAGGGCAAAAAGGAGGCAACTGAGGACTGCTCCCTGAGGTAGGCCTTTGGATATTGTCTTTTGGGGTGAAGAGGCTGAACCAACACAAACAATGAAACTTCGCACTTCTATGAAGGATTTAACAAAGGATTCTAGCTTAGGAGGTACTCCAAGGTTTGCAAGTTTATTTAAAAGGATTTGGTGGTTCACATTGTCATAAGCTCCTTCAAAATCTAGGAAAGCTGCCACTAGGATATTTTTTTTTGAGAAAGATTCATTTATTGCATTTGTTAGCAAAATGAAAGCATCTGTTGAGGCGTGGTATTTCCTGAATCCAGTTTGAGTGTGTGGGATCATGTTATTTTTCTCAACAAACCAGAGGAGTCTGTGATAAATCATTTTCTCCCTTATTTTCCCCATCACAGGTGTAATCATTATGGGCCTATAAGACTCAGGGTTATCTTTTGGTTTATTTTTCTTTAGGATTGGTAGGAGGGACGAACATTTCCATATATTGGGGAACCTAGAAGATGCCCAAGCGTGATTATAACAATTTAGCAGTTCTTTTTTGTATGAAGGTGTGAGATTCTTTATCCATGTAGTGTGTATATTGTCATAGCTACTACTAGTTTTGGACCTAATATGGTGTATTGCATTATTCAATTCCTGGATTGAAAATGGATTAGTTATGTACTCGGATCCTGGGCGTGGTTGGTAACTAGGGCTCATAGGAATTGTGGACGGTTTGCTTTGATTATTTGATGTTAGCTTATTAACAAAAAGAGTTGCAAATAGGTTAGCCTTTTCATTATCATTGTCATAATGGGTATTATTATGTATAAGCTCATACAGGAGTGGGTTGGGAGAAGTCTTTTTCCCACATATGTGGCTTATGACTTTATGTATTATTGGTTCATTTGTTTCTCTGGAGAGATTATTTGCAAAATTATTCCAGTATTTATATTTAGCATCTATTATAGTCCTTTTTAGACTAGATTCTGCTTGTAATTTTTTTAAACATGTAGTAGGTGTTGGTTTTTTTATGAATTCTGTCCTAGCTGCCTTTTTTATCCTCCATTTATTTAGGCACTCATTTGCCCACCATGCTTTAGGAATTTGTTTAGGGAATGTTTTCTTAGGTGTTGTCCTGGGGATAGCATGATTAGCTGTATTTATTAGTAAAGATGTCAATGCTTCAGCATGTGTGTCAACTGTTGTGTTAGAAATGCATGAACTTTGGGTGAAACTTGTAATTTCATCATTTAGCTTATTTTGGAAAATAGACCAATTTGCTTTAGTGTTGATATATTTGGATGTATGAGATAAAGTTTCAGCAGGTTCATTTAGGGAGCAAACTATAGCAAAGTGGTCAGTACATAGACTATCAATTTTATTTATGTAAATTTTGTTCAAAAAATTTAAAGACACAATTTGTAGGTCAATTGCGGAGAAATTGCCACTTTTGGGGTTGAAATAAGTATTCAGGTTTGGAGGGGTGGCAACAACTAATTCATTATTATTTGAAGTCATATGCTCAATAAATGTACCAGCTTTATTTGCTGGTTTATTCCCTCACAAAAGGCTGTGGGCATTGAAATCTCCACAAATAATGATATTTTTTAACATATTAGAATTATTTATATAATTAAAGAAATCCTTGGCATCTGTAGTTCCTTGGCATCTGTAGAATCCTGGCATTGGGTTATAAAAGCTTATTATGTAGGTTTTTAAATTATTCAGCCAAACACTTATACCAATTACATCAACATCATTTTCAAAATCTGGAAAATTGATGCCACAAAATTTTATATTATTATTAACTAATAAAGCTACACCACCTCCTTTTCTCTCTGAAGATCTATCCTTTCTCAGGATAGTATATCCCAGAGACTTAATTTGTTGATTTTGGGTTAAATGAGTTTCCTGGAGGCAAGCAATATTAATTGAATTATTATTCATAAATGATATTAGTTCATTTAGCTTATTTTCTGTGAGTGATCTTACATTCCATTGGAGTATTGATAAATGTTGTGTTGTTGATTTATTCTTCATATGACTGTGTATCAATGTTCAGCTTTGTTAAGAGTAAAGCAAGATCTTTTTTTGCTTGAATGAGCATATCATCTGGGATGTAGATTTTTGCCAATTCTGCAATAATTTTTGTTTTCTGTAGTTGATGTATGTTCATGGCCTGAACTGCATTACAGTTTAGAATGAATAAGCATATATTTGGGGATTGTATTTTTGGTAGTGCATCCTGTTTGTTGGTTAAGGGATTGATTCCTGGTAGTGTTTCTGGTTTGTTTCTTCTTGGGAGGGAGGGCCAGGCTGGCCTCATCTCACCGGACAAGGAGGCTTGTTGGCTTGGTGATTCCTTCTGATAGGGATTTGAGCTAGGGGGCTTAGAAGATGGTGTTTTCATTACAGGCTTTATTTGGTATTGTTGGGCAGCATTTGCTTCCATTGCTGCAAAGGGGTATGGGATGGCCTTCTCTGTTGATATTTGGAGTGTTAGAGCTCTTTTCTTGTATGCAGGGCATAATGATTTATTTGTAGATTCATGTGGGCCTTTGCAATTGATGCATGTAGGCTGAGTGTTGTTGCAAGTTGTCAGCTCTTTAGGATGGAAAGATTTACAATTACTACACTCTTGGAGAATTTCATTGCATTTGTTTGTTGTGTGTCCCAGTTTGAAACACTTCTGACACTGAATAGGCTTAGGTTTGTATTCCTTGTGTGGTTTGATTTGCCCAAATAGGAATAATTTTTCTGGGATATCAATTTTATCCTTCAGTGTGAATAAGAAGGATCTACTAGTTTTTAGGCCATTAGAGTTGGGTTTTCCAAGTTGGGTAACATCCTCAACTGGGATTGTGTTTCCAGCCCTATCTGAAAGGCCTTCTTTTAACTCCTGAGTAGATATCTCTGGGGGAACATTATAAACTACTATTTTTGTTGGTGATTGTTTTGGGTTCCAATTAGATGCAATAATTGGGGTATTCAGAAGGGATTTAAGGTTAATTATTGTATCTGCTGATTTCTGATGTTCTACAGCTATTAGCAGAGATCCATCACGGTTAATGTTAAGAGAGAACATTGATTTTAGCAATTTAAAAATTGCAACTCTTATTGCAGTGATCATTTTTATTTCAAAGGGGGTAATGGGAGTAATTTAAGGTAAATTCCTAAGTTTTTGGAGGGAGGATCTTGGGCAGGGAGAGGGGAAATGCTTTTAATTGGGGGATTTTTTTCCTTTTTTTAGAACTTCTAGAGAGGACCTCTTGAAACCCATTATCATCATTTATGGTTACATTAGCCCCTACACTTATCATTGTCCTATTCTCCGAATTGGAGCTATCATTAGAACTTTGAGATAGGGTGCTTGACCAGCCAGGATGGGTATCTTTCACTATGACACTTTCACTGGAATTTGATTTGGGATCTGGAGGGACTTTTTTTTTTGGAGGACTTCTAATCATTGCCTATTGGAAAAAGCTTTAAACACAAAAATAAAACTAAAACAAGAAGGGAAAATAGATGATATCAAACCGTCTGCACTATACTATTGGGAGGATAAACACCACAGTATAGCCCTGAGGATGACTTGAGCAGAATTGGTTTAGTACAACTGCTGATTAGAAGAGATAATAATCACAAGAAAATATATTTCGATTTTCTTATAAGGTTGCTGTTGTATTGCTGTTGTAGTCATGCATACATATTTGTTCATTTGGTAGTTTTCCTGTGGTAATTGTATCAAACCAGTGGTTTTAGAAATTTGGAAGAAGCTTCAATAGAAACAAGATTGGAAGTTTTAGTGTCCCTTTTAAGTAGCAAAAAGGATTTCACTGCAGAAAAGCAGTGTTTTCTACCATTCTGTGGTGTAAACAATAAATTTGATTCCAAGGAAGCCAAAGAGCAATTGAATGAAAACCCCAAGGTAGCTTATCAATTGAAAATTACCAAAAAACTGTATTTTTAGCTATCCAGTCAAAGAAGCAGTAATGCTCCTCAGTGGGACATTTGTTCCTAAAGATATATGCAGTCTATACAAAATAATTGGTTATATAGTCATTTATTTTAAAGTTTATTTAACTAAATATGTTTATTTGTACTGTGATAAAATTGTGTACATCAGTTATAATTGTACATCAGCCATTATGGAAGAAGGCTGGTTAATGTTTGTGTAGGGAAGGAGATTGTAATTGAAGGCTCACAAAGTGCATTTTTATACACTAATTTTATAACTTTCCATGTGCCTTCAGATAAATGTAGAAAGATGTTTTATTCAAAATCAAATCAAAATCTCCTTTATTTCAAAACGCTTAATGGTTTGGCTGATTCTTGTTTTTTTTTTCACCAAGACAATAGTAAATAATTCAAAAAATCTACACATACAAAAATACAAAATGCAATTTTCGCATTCAGTGACATGGTCAAAACAAATACAATCTTCACAACGCTTACACAGTCAACAAAATTAAAAAGACAAAAATTAAAATAACATAAATCTATATATAAAATTAGGCATCTAAGTTATAAAGGCAAATAAACCCAGGCACAAAACTATTTTCATATCTTGCATGGGTTGTAAATAGTGGTTGTATTTTTGGTATAGGTTCAGCAGCAGACCTTTGCAACCTTTGTCTACAAGGGGAAAAATCTGGAAGAAGTATATCGTGGAGGTTGGGATTTTTCAAGATAACCTTTCCCAACTTGAGACTAAGTTGTTGCCTTCTTTTTTCCTGGGTAACAAGTTTAAATTCTTGGGGGAGCAATATATAGGGGACTTTAGGAGATTTAGATGCCACAAGCAGGACACAGTACTGAACTTGCTCCAATGTCTCTGACTGGTCATGAGTAAGGGAGAAATGCCATGCTTACAACAACAATATATACAACAACAATATATACAACAATATTGTAAGATAGGTCTAATGAAAGAAAGATAGAACCTCAGAAGATGCTCAACAGGAGCACCATAACAAGATAGCAACTTCATAGCAGAGACACTCATATTTCCACGTTTGACTCTGCTTCCTAATTCTTTGTCCAACTTCATATCTGACGAAATATGGACTCCTAGCTGCTTAATTATGGTCACCACCTGCTGTTGGTGTAGCGGAGGATAAAATGCTGGTTCGGTCCTCAAGAAAGAAATCAGAAGTATGACAGATTTGTCCATATTCACTACCATGTTGTTACTGGCAGCCTGGTCCTTAGTGTCCTCAATGATACCATACGCGTTGCTTGGGGAGTCCTTGTGGCAAATTTCTGTTAATGATAGATCATCAACGTACTTCCATCTTTCTGGATAGGACTCTACCAGCTCGTTGACCATGACAAAAAGCAAAAGAGGACCAAGGATTGTTCCTTGTGGCACTCCACAGGTAGATTTGAACCTTGGTTGAGTATGTGCTCTTATATTTAGTGCTTTGCTTTCAATCCATGAGAAAGCTGGCAATGATTTGAACTAAAGCAGGGGCAATACTATACCTTGTAAGTAACTTTTTGATGAGTTTACTGTGGTTGATCAGGTCAAAAGCTTTTTTTTAGATCAATTGTTATGAGGTTTATCCAGTAGCCAGGGTTGTCTAGGTTCTTGAGGATTTTGTCCAGGAGGCTTACCAAATAGTGAGCTGTTGAGGTCTTGGGAAGACTACCAAATTGCTTGGATCCACCATGCTGATGATCTTTTGCTTTAGCCAGGATGAGAGGAATTGCTCATTAGGAGGGAGGGGGAGAGGTTGAAATTGCTTTTGAATCCTCTTGGTTTCCAGGATTACTTTTGGACTACGCCTATAATGTGGGTGCTGCAGGGTGATAGCGCCCCTCTTATTGCAAACAATCCTTTTCTATATAACATAAAAGATTACTTTACATGTTTACTGGCACAAAAAGTGGGGTTGGGGTATCAAGAGTGCAATCAGGGTTTTTTTTTTGGGGGGGGGAGGGGGAGTGCTGGTGCTACCAGGACTTTTGTTTTTCCTGCGATTTAAATGAGAGTATGTCTTGTCTTTTTAGTTATTTACATTGTTTAATGTCTTTCCAAGGGACATGACCCTCCCCCCTCCTTGACCTTCTTGCCAGTATCTATTGGGAACATCCCTGTAAAATAGATCTTTTTCACAGAACTTGCTTTGAAAATCATGGAGAGGATGATCTTATAATTACTTTCAATATTTCAGCCCCCTCCTTTGTAATAAATACTTGGTGGGGCATATTTTCTCACTAATGATTATCATTCTAGATACTATTTATAGAATTATGAAACTTACATGTAAAAAAAACTATCATCAAAGGAAGTAGTGTACTCTCCTTCATATTTAAGAAAGCACTGGATCAAACAGCCTATTTTAACAAACTGTAAGTAAAGAGTGACTCTTAATGTAAACTTAAACTCTTTTTGAACAGAAACTAAAGTTTTAATGATAATATACATAGTAACAAGACTATCACTGATGCTGATTCTGAATATGTAAAATTTATAAATTTTAAAGTTACTTATTATTGCTATTAGTCCATGAAAAGTTTGCATTATTTCAGATGCATGAATAAAACTTCCTCAAAAAGGGGTGCAATCTTGAGGGATATTGTGCAACAAGTCTAACATGTATGAGAGCCATAAAGCCACTACCTACAGCATGTGAAGTGTCTCATTTGTCTCATAAATTGAATGAATATGGAAGTGATACCAGATCTAACCTCTGATCTCCCTTCACCAGGAAGAATATATATACTTGAAGAGTATATATATTTCAAAAACAACTTTTCAAACAGAATGGCATTTTATTTTTAATAAGACATTATAGCTAGTAATTAATAAAGACATAGTAATTAGCCATGGCTTGGCTCTTAAGTCTTCCACCATGCTAAATTCAAAAAATTAATGGACTTGGTCTTTTGAAGTATTTTTAGAGCACAATAAAACTTTAGCCTAAAGAGGAAGTTGAGGAAGGGATAGCTCTTCTCATGAACAGAATAATGTGTTTGCCAAAATCAATAGTGTTTGCAAATAATTTCAAATCATAGCATTATTTATGTTAAAAAAATACCCTATTGGCAATTCTAGAAAGAAGGAGAATTTTGAAAAAAACTTTACATATAAATACAGTCTCAGTTTTAATGTAGAAAAGTGATAACAAGTGTAGAAGCCATAAGTATTGTGTCTAGTGTTGGTCAAGGCCATACCCAGAGGGGGTTTGAACCCCTCCCGAAATGTTTTTTTGACTCGTGAAAACGTAACAAAAATGGATCTAAACAAATTTTATATGCTTTTTTGAGTTTTTTTTGTGTGTAACCCCCCCCCCCCCCAAAAAAAAAAAACAACCTTTGAGTAAAACTTCCTCCAAAAAAAAATCCTGGGTACGGCCTTGGTGTTGGTCTGACATCTATCAGTATTGCCTCTAGAATTGTCCTATAAGATTTTGACTTTTTCTAAAGTTCCCAGAAGAACTGATTAATTTTGAAACTAGCAGAATGCTTCAACAAAGAAGTAAATCAAGAAAATAACTTAAAAAGGGGTATAATTTGCCACTAGGAAACAGAACAGCATAAATATAAGGCCAATGAAATAAGAGGCTGCTGGAAACTGGTCAGTTACTTTTGGAGGCGCCCACCTGCCCAGAGTGTCAGGCAAGTGACCCAAAAATTTGAAAAATTTATGAAAAGTTGAAATTTGCTCAGTATGCTGGACTGAGCTAGGACATTGAATAGATACTATTTTCAAAATGATTGGTGATGGTGGGCATCCATGAAAAAGTGATAAATTGAGAGAGGAATTTGGAACAATATTTGGGGGCGCCCACCCGCCTAGAGTCTCGGGCAAGTGAGTGACCCGAAAAATTTGAAAAATTAAAATTTGCTCGGAATGCGGGGCTGAGCTTAGGCAATGAATAGGTACTATTTGGAAGATGAAGATGGCTTTAAACGATTGTTTGCCTGTTATTCCAAGAAAATTAATGTTCCTGTGTCAATTATAAATTCTTGGTCAATCTTCCTAAGACCATAGGCGGACGTGCCTTGTTTGCCTCTCATTCCAGGCAATCTAATGGTTCTATGTCAATTTTAAATTCTTGGCCAACCTGCCTGAGACTCTAGGCAGGCGTGCCTTTCCAAGAACTAACACACAAGTATTTGTCCAATAAGAGAGTCATACTTAGTTTGCCTCTCATTCAAGGCAATCTAATTATTCTATGTCAATTTTAAATTCTTGGCCAACCTGCCTGAGACTCTAGGCAGGCGTGCCTTTCCAGAAACTAACACACAGGTATTTGTCCAATAAGAGAGTCATACTTACTCCCACCATTTACTTGTACCATTTAAACATTTTTGCCTCTCAACTACTCGGACTATCTGTGTTGTCTTTTTTCTACAATTAGCCATGTCTTGATACCCTACTGTTAATACTTGATTTTCAATTCAAGATGGAAGATGAAGATGGCTTTAAACGATTGTTTGCCTGTTATTCCAAGCAAATTAATGGTCCTGTGTCAATTCTAAATTCTTGGTCATCCTTCCTAAGACCTTAGGCGGGCATGGCTTGTTTGCCTCTCATTCCAGGCAATCTAATTGTTCTATGTCAATTTTAAATTCTTGGCCAACCTGCCTGAGACTCTAGGCAGGCGTGCCTTTCCAGAAACTAACACACAAGTATTTGTCCAATAAGAGAGTCATACTTACTCCCATCATTTACTCGTGCCATTTAAACATTTTTGCCTCTCAACTACTCGGACTATCTGTCTTGCCTTTTTTCTACAATTAGCCATGTCTTGATACCCTACTGCAAAATATATGATTTTTCCTCTCATTCCAGGCAATCTAATGGTTCTATGTCAATTTTAAATTCTTAGCCAACCTGCCTGAGACTCTAGGCAGGCGTGCCAAGAATTTCCAGAATCTAAAGCACAAGTATTTGTCCAATAAGAGAGTCATACTTGCTCCCATCATTTACTCGTGCCATTTAATCATTTTTGCCTCTCAACTACTCGGACTATCTGTCTTGCCTTTTTCCTACAATTAGCCATGTCTTGATACCCTACTGCAAAATACATGATTTTCCTCTCATTCCAGGCAATCTAATGGTTCTGTGTCAATTTTAAATTCTTAGCCAACCTGCCTGAGACTCTAGGCAGGCGTGCCTTTCCAGAATCTAAAGCACAAGTATTTGTCCAATAAGTGAGTCATACTTACTCCTACCATTTACTCGTGCCATTTAAACATTTTGCTTCTCAACTACTCGGAATATCTGTTTTGTCTTTTTTCTGGAATGAGAGGCAAACAAGGCACGACCGCCTATGGTCTTAGGAAGGTTGACCAAGATTTTAGGATTGACAGAGTATGGACAATACTTGAATTGAAAATCAAGTATTTTGCAGTAGGGTATCGAGACATGGCTAATTGTAGAAAAAAGACAAGACAGTCCGAGTAGTTGAAAGGCAAAATTGTTTAAATGGCAGTAAATGTAATAAAGTAAATGTAGGAGTAAGTATGACTCTCTTATTGGACAAGTACTTGTGTGTTTTTGGAAAGGCATGTCTGCCTAGAGTCTCAGGAAGGTTGACCAAGAATTTAAAATTTACTCAGAACCATTAGATTGCCTGGAATGAGAGGCAAACTAAGTATGACTCTCTTATTGGACAAATACTTGTGTGTTAGTTTTGGAAAGGCACGCCTGCCTAGAGTCTCAGGCAGGTTGGCCAAGAATTTAAAATTTAAATAGAACCATTAGATTGCCTGGAATGAGAGGCAAATAAGGCACGCCCGCCTATGGTCTTATGAAGGTTGACCAAGAATTTAGAACTGACACAGGGCTATTAATTTGCTTGGAATAACAGGCAAACAATCGTTTAAAGCCATCTTTATCTTCCAAATAGTACCTATTCATTGCTTAAGCTCAGCCCTGCATTCTGAGCAAATTTTAATTTTTCAAATTTTTTGGGTCACTCAATTGCCCAAGGCTCTGGGCAGGTGGGCGCCCCCAAATATTGTTCCAAGCTCCTTTCTCAATTTAGCAATTGTTCACGGATGCCCACCATCACCATTCACTTTGCAGATAGTATCTATTCAATGCCCCAGCTCGTTCCAGCATACTGAGCAAATTTCAACTTTCCAAAAATTTTTTTAATTTTTGGGTCACTTGCCTGAGATTCTACAATGAAATTCTATTCATATCAAGATTCAGTAAGCGCTAAAACCTGGTAGCCTATTAGTTAAGATGAATTGCTTCTTTTTGAAACTCACAAAACAATCTAAATAAAAAGATTAGGAAACCGATTTACACACTTTTGAGTACTATAGCCTCTAATACGCATCAAAGTGGCATAATGTTTACCTCCAACGTATCTAGCAGTATGAAACAATTAGCAACGTATGAAACAGCTGGTTAATTTAATGATATTGGGTTTCGCACCAAATGAATGATGAAATAATAAAATTTCCATTAAGTTTTCTGTAAAATTTATGTAGCAAAGCTTCTCAAGAAGAAGAGAATTAAGTTGAAAAGCTATAAGTTCATTTTTGTATTTTAGCTCTACCATGTTTAGTAAACATATTTGTATATGTTACTGTTAACTCTTGTCTAGGTATTATCTTTTTTTCTGAAACTTGATTTTGAATTTGATCAAAATGAGGTTGCATAATTTACCAAAGTATTTTTAAGTCTGTATTACTCACTGAATTGTTCCCGACACTATCTTATTCTTGCTTACAATCAGTAAAACTCACCATATTTTTTTTACCTCTAATTTGCAGCTGCATTTCAGTTTGAGGGCTTCAGGTGAGATCCAAGCATCCTCCTTTCCGAACCCTATCTATATAAACATTTTAAATATTTTTCAAGTGTAGATCACTTATTGAATGATTTCTGAAACTCACTCCGACCTGCAATAAATCAAACTCAACGTATTTTTTTTACTTTTAACTTCTTAAATCGGAATTTTTACTTTTTCAATATCTTAAATCGGAAATTCGGAACAGAAACCGAGTCCTGTGAACTCAATACAGACAAATAACAAAAAGCAATCAAAAATGCAGAAACTCGCCATACTTAAAACTTGACATAGTCAACCTAACATAGACATCTCATCCTCCCTAACTCCAAACTGGATTCCAAATACAGACAATTCAGCCCAATCAAATAACAACAGGATGCTCTAAACCCAGAACTCAGTACATCTTACTCAACTCACCAAGACTCAGTAGTTTGAGGTTTCATTTGAGAAGGAGGATTAAAATTAAAATATCTTTATGTGATCTAGATTTTTTGGGGGGACGGGGGGATTTTTTTTTGTCAATTTTAGGGGTACGGCATCTTCTCCATGTGTGCAGGTATGCTTTATATGAAGATTTTGATAAATTACATGACATTCAAATCTTGAGCTGCATTCTTTTAAAGGACTTATGATAGTGTGTTATCAAGATGGGAGTGTGGTTGCAGAATTTGGATTCAGTTGAAGAGAAGAAAGGGCATGAAACATAATTCCAAGAGTCTTACAGAGACAAATATACTAGCAAAATACAATGGAACACTGATAAAACTAGCAATAAGAATAAAATTGAAGATCAAGACAAACAAAGATGGAACTTGATGTCTCTATTTTACTCCTACTTCACATCAAAAGCAATTCTGCAAACCAAAAAAAAAAAAAAAAAATAGTTGAAACTTTTCAAGTTGCTTCCAGACTCCTATTAATTTGTTTTCCCAATACTAACACTTCTCCATAAAACAAAGTAAATAATTTTTTTTTTCAGGATTTTTTCTTTAGACAAACAAGAAAACTCGATTTCTCAGTCCCAGAATACAAAAGAGGGGAATTTAATCTAATTACTACCTCTAGTAAACATGGCTTAACAGTTGTTGGACATTCAAACAAGCTTATCTTAGTTGAGACTAAAGATATTTTGGAAGCTGATAATGTAGCTAAGGAATTGAAGAGGCATGAGTCCAAGGATTTCCCAAGATTTGCCATTGATTTGCCAGGAAGCATTGTTTGTTTATCATTTAGTCCAGATGAATCGAACTTCCTCGTTATTATCAGCAAACATGGAATTATTGTTGCAACTGTTTACAAATCTATAGAAATGTTGAACAAGGTATGAATATTTCATTTTTGTCCCTGCGATTTTTTTCTTTTGGCGGGAGGAGGTTAGTGTTCTTGAATGCCAAAAGTGTATATTTTTACACGCATTTCCTTTTTTTCTGGATGATGGGTCCTTTGGACCAAAGTTAGGCGGGAGGATTTATGGACTGGTGGTAATACAACATATTCAGTTCTATTCTTAATCCTTGTGTTATACTAAGCTTCTATGGCCTAGCTTATTCAGATGTCTTTTTAGAAACATTTATGACGTCAAAATTATAAGTTTTTCAGTTTAATCATTTTGGCGTGGCCTGTTTACATTATTAAAAGCACACAAAGTTGGATACTTTGTATAACGAAGGCGCGAAATCGCACCGTTCGTTGTTTTGATTAGACTGACCAATGCCGAGCGCATGCAGTGCCTGTTTACATTATTAAAAGCACACAAAGTTGTATTTCCAAAATAGATATAAAAGCAGATAAAGGTTGACTTGTAAAATTGTACAACTACTGTTTAAAAATGTTTAATCGTAAGTCAAGCCAAGGGGCAGGAAATCTAATAAAGTTTTAATTTCAAGATGTTTAAGAAATTGCCCAGGTTTGGTAATATTAATGTATTGCAATTTGTCTCTAAAGTAGCAATGCCATTTAGGAGTTGTAAATGACCCCAGGCTTCCAATAGGATGTAGTAATATTAAAACAAAATGAGATGAACTTCTCTGGCCTCAACTATTTCCTGTTTAAATTTTGAGCATTGTTGCTTGATAAATTAACGAGACTTTTATTTTTTGAGAAGTTTTAATTTAGATTGTAAACACACTATAGAAGCTTTAGCATGGTTTATTTTATATCTATATATGCTTTATTGTTTACAAATTATCCTATTTTTCAGAAGAACACTTAATTGGTAATAATAATAATAAAAAACAGTAGATGGTGTAGGAATTTTTGGTATGGGTTTTCATTGGTCCTGGAGAAACTTTCATGACGGACAGTGACTAAATCATAATTAAATTCTGTTCTATCCGTTTATTTTTGGAAAAAGTTACAGTAAAATTAAGTCTTACTAGAAGTTTTTTATTTAAATTACCCAGCACATTGGTTAGGCTCAAATGCTTTATGAATGAATGCTTTATTTAAATTAAAATATTATAATGTATACACATCAACTTGAAACAAGGTAAACAGAGCTAGAACTCGGTATGTCTCCCGTGCATTGTATGCATTACGTGCTTTTTAGAGGGTTTCATCATACAGTTAATTACACAATTAAAGCAATTATCTGCTAATAGTTTGAATGTATTTTGCTATATTTGCAGCTCTAAAACTTCTTGATAATCTTATAGATATAGAGAAAAAATTCTCTCCGGCTTCAAGAATAAAAATGGTAAAATAAACGTTATCTTTTACCCAGTCTTAAGCGATATTGCCAACTTATGCATCTGGAAATACGAAGTGATCAATGAAAAGGCCTTATAAAGTTTTTAAGAAGCTTTGATTCAAGTTGAAGGCAGCCTTGAAGAAGAAGCAGAAAGGGTAAAACTATTTGAAAAACATAATGGAAAAAATGATCTATCACAGACTCCTCTGGTTTGTTGAAAAAAAAAATATGATCCCTCGCACTCAAACTGGATTCAGGAAACACCACTCCTCAACAGATGCTTTCATTTTGCTAACAAATGCAATAAATGAATCATTCTCAAAAAATAATGTCCTAGTTGCAGCTTTCCTAGATTTTGAAGGGGCATATGACAATGTGAACCACCAAATCCTTTTAAACAAACTTGCAAACCTTGGACTACCCCCCAAGCTAGTATCCTTTATAAAATCCTTCATAGAAGTGCGAAGTTTCATTGTTTGGGTTGGTTCAGCCTCTTCACCCCAAAAGACAACAACCAAAGGCCTACCTCAGGAGCAATCCTCAGTTGCCTCCTGTTTGCCCTATATCTCTGGGACATGAACATACCCAACACGAATCTACAATATGCTGACGATCTGTTGCTATGGTCATCTGGCAACACCTTTGAGATAGCACAGTCAAATCTGCAAAAGTCACTTTTCCAATTTGAAAAATTCTCTCAACATTCAGATTTACCCATTGCACCTACCAAGCCAAAAATAATCCAATTTCACCAGAAGCGAAACCATGTTAATGCAAAACTAACTCTAAATAAAACAACTATTCCAGAAGATAATCATATTAATTACCTAGGTCTCATGCTTGACCAAAAACTTAATTTCCACCTCCACATTTCAAACACAATAAAAAAATGCTATAGAAAAACAAATATACTAAAGACTTCTTTCCACACCCTGGGGCTGTAAGGAGAAAACCTTACTTCAGTTTTATAAATCACATATAAGACCCCTTATTGACTATGGGCTCATCGTATATGGTGCATGTGCAAAGACCCAGATGCAAAAATTGAAACAACACAAAATGATATAATACGCCTCATATTTGGTCTTAGGAAACCCACAAGCACCAAGTTTCTGCTTATGGAGAGTGGATCAACAACAATAAGGGAGAGACGTAGCTTTCTCTTGACAAAATATTTTACAAAAATTGAATCAAATAGCTCACACACCCTACATAATTGGTTAAGAAATCCAGCCATGTATAGAGGCATTGCAGATGAGTATGCCAACATTCAGAAGAAGTTCCCCGTACCAGCAAAGTCTATTGCACCCACTTTCCCCCAATCCCCTCCATGGAATTGGTCAAGTCCCATAATAAATAGTGATTTCTCAAAGTGGACTAAAGATTTAACCCCATCGCTTTTGTCCAGAAAAAATTTGCTGAACTTAATACAATTACCTATAAAAATCACTTCCAAATATTTGTTGATGGGTCAAAAATGAATGAGAAGGTAGCAAGTGGTGCTTTCCTTCCTCACCTGAAAATTGCAATGGGCGAGAGATTATATAATAATTTATCTATAATGTCTGCTGAGTTAAATGCCATAATCATGGCATTAGAACACATTAAGGAAAACCAACCTTTGATTGCAAATTCAAATAATATTATTGTATATTCCGACTCTTTATCCAGCCTTGAGTTGCTGGCCTCAGCTCCTCAGTATAAGCTGGACATTGACACTTATCATTGTCTCAGTATTATAGATAATCTTGCTTCAAGTGGCATAAAAACTTATTTTCAGTATATTCCTAGCCACTCTGGCATAAGTGGTAATCATCAGGTTGATGAAATAGCAAAAATGCTAAATATTGACCAGCCAAGTGGGAGACCAATCCCGATTAGAGATATTTACCGATGGAGGCTATGAGATATTAATTTTAATAAGATTAATCCTATCCTTTCCCCCTTTCCCAATAAGTATCTTTCTAAAATTTATCATAGAATTCGTTCTGGAACAAATGGACTAAATTTCCTTGCATTCTCGTATAAGTTTTCTAATTCAAGTGGTTCAACTCCCCTGTCCCCTCTTTGCAGGCATTGTAATATGAATAATGAAACAATTGACCATTGCCTATTTGAATGTAATATGCTGACGTCTGCACAACATACCTTGCTTTGCAAACTGTTAAAATGCTTCAAACACCACAAAATCTCACTATCAGCCAAGAGCCTAACCAACTATACCTGCACACAGAGCATAGAAATCGACATCTATCAACTCATAATTGAACTCGTAGAGTCGAAAGATCTACTGAAAGATATCTGAAAATATCTAATAATCATGAGGCAGTCAAGCCAGTAGCTCTGTAGCCCACAGAGTGAAGCAAAAGGAAAAGGGCTAAATAGTATCACTGAAAAGCCCGCCTGCTGTGAATTAGAAGAAGAAGAAGAAGAATCCGGAAATATTTGTCCCTCCTACCAATCCTTAAGAAAAATAAACCCAAAGATAACCCTGAGTCTTATAGGCCCATAATGATTACTCCTGTGATGGGGAAAATAATGGAGAAAATGATCTATTACCGACTCCTCTGGTTTGTTGAAAAAAGTAATATGATCCCTCACACTCAAACTGGATTCAGGAAACACCATTCCTCAACAGACGCTTTCATATTGTTAACAAATGCAATAAATGAATCATTCTCAAAAAATAATATCCTAGTTGCAGCTTTCCTAGATTTTGAAGGGTCATATGACAATGTGAACCACCAAATCCTTTTAATTAAACTTGCTAACCTTGAACTACCCCCCAAGCTAGTATCTTTTATAAAATATTTCATAGAATTGCGAAGTTACATTGTTTGTGCAGGTTCAGCCTCTTCACCCCAAAAGACAATAACCAAAGGCCTTCCTCAGGGATTAGTACTCAGCTGCCTCCTCTTTGCCCTATATCTCTGGGACATGAACCTCCCCCACACGAATCTACAATATGCTGATGATCTGGTACTATGGTCATCTGGCAACACCTTTGAGATTGCACAGTCAAAGCTGCAAAAGTCACTTTTCCAATTTGAAAAATTCTCTCAACATTCAGATTTACCCATTGCACTACCAAGTCAAAAATAATCCAATTTCACCGAAAGCGAAATCATGTTAATGCAAGATTAACTCTAAATGGAACAACTATTCCAGAAGATAATCATATTAATTAACTAGATCTAATGCTTAACTAAAAACTTAATTTCCACCTCCACATTTCAAACACAATAAAAAAAATGCTATAGAAAACAATTATACTAAAAAGACTTCTTTCCACACCCTGGGACTGTAAGGAGAAAACCTTACTCCAGTTTTATAAATCACATATAAGACCCCATATTGACTATGGGCTCATCGTCTATGGTGCATGTGCAAAGACCCAGATGCAAAAAATTGAAACAATACAAAATGATGCAATACGTCTCATAATTGGTCTTAGGAAACCCACAAGCACCAAGTTTCTGCTTATGGAGAGTGGATTAACAACAATAAGGGAGAGACGTAGCTTTCTTTTGATAAAACATCTTACAAAAATTGAATCAAATAGCTCACACACTCTACATAATTGGTTAAGAAATCCAGCCATGTATAGAGGCATTGCATATGAGTATGCCAATATTCAGAAGAAGTTTCCTGTACCCGCAAAGTCTATTGCACCTACTTTCCCCCAATCCCCTCCATGGAATTGGTCAATCCCCATAATAAATACTGATTTCTCAAAGTGGACTAAAGATTTAACCCCCATCGCTTTTGTCCAGAAAAATTTGCTGAACTTAATGCAATCACTTATAAAAACCATTTCCAAATCTTTGTTGATGGGTCCAAAATGAATGAGAAGGTAGCAAGTGGTGCCTTCCTTCCTCACCTGAAAATTGCAATGGGTGAGAGATTGTATAATAATGTGTCTATAACGTCTGCAGAGTTAAATGCCATAATCATGGCATTAGAATACCTTATGGAAAATAAACCCTTGTTTGCTAATTCAAATAATATTATAGTTTATTCTGACTCTCTATCAAGCCTTGAGTTGCTGTCTTCAGCTCCTCAGTATAAGCTGGATATTGACACTTATCATTGTCTTAGTATTGTAAATAATCTTGCTTCAAGTGGCATAAGAACTTATCTTCAGTATTCCTGCCACTCTGATAAGTGTAATCATCAGGTTGATGAAATCGCAAAAAATGCTTTAAATATTGACCAGCCAAGTGGGAGACCAATCCCCATTAGAGATATTTACCGATGGAGACTATCAGATATTATGTTCAATAAGAAAAATCCTACTCTTTCCCCCTTTCCCAATAAGTATTTTTCTAAAATTTATCATAGAATACGTTCTGGAACAAATGGACTAAACTTTCTTGCATTCTCGTATCAGTTTCCTAATTCAAGTGGTTCAGTTCCCCTGTCCCCTCTTTGCAGGTATTGTATTATGAATAATGAAACAATTGACCACTGCCTATTTGAATGTAATATGCTGACGTCTGCACAGCATACTCTGCATTGTAAACTGTTAAAGTGCTTCAAACACCACAAAATCTCACTATCAGCCAAGAGCCTAGCCAACTATACCTGCACACAGAGCACAGAAATCGATATTTATCTTCTCATATTTGAACTCCTTGAGTCGAAAGATCTACTGAAAGATATCTGAAAATATCTAATAATAAGAGATAACCAAGCCAGTAGCTCTGTAGCCCACAGAGTGAAGCAAAAGGAAAAGGGCTAAATAGTATCAACTGAAAAGCCCGCCTGCTGTGAATTAGAAGAAGAAGAACATGCAATAAAATGATGGGAATTTTACTAAAAAGGATGTTTACTTTTAACTAAACTCTTGCAAAGAGAGTTAAAAAATCGAAATACTCTGCTTGGTATTTGGTCACTTTTGCTAGAATTTTCTGTTCTAATGCTATTGCCTTCTCGAAAATGTTTGATTGAGATTGGAATTTGTGCAATAGTCTAATAAAGTTTTCAAAGTAGGAAAGGGGGCTCAAGTTGATTCGGCTATTGACATCAAATAAAAGTTCAAATAGGAATAAAATCCTTGTAAAAGACAGTGATTTTCACAAACAGTGATAAAACTTCACAAAAATACTAGGTTTTTCGATCACATATGCAGTGACCACATATTTGAACTTTAGTTTATCGTCATGGAGAGGCAGTGTGGTCTCCGAAATTAGCTATTGACATCTTTTATTTCATAAAATTTAAAAAGGCGCAAGGCAAAAATAGTAGTCGATTTGTGATAGTGGGGCAGAAAGAACAAAAATGTATGCACAAAACCAAAGGATTTTGTTTCCAACTCCACAGATGTTTGAAATATTTTACAAAAAAGACACCTCAAGACAGGAATTCAAAATGCTAAACATCCTGCATTTCTTAAAACAACAAAGATACATAAGTATATTTTCACTTTCCTAAAATAAATTATAATTAGGGTAAAACTGTATGATAAAGGGACAATCCCTTTTTTTAAACTCGAACGCGGGCTATTAATTTCTCATTTTGTAGTCACCACAGGTTCTCAAGGAAATTCGACTTGCCCAGTGTGACAGCATTAAGATGAGAGATGCTAAATGGAACCCTGGTGATAGCAATACATTTGCCGTTTGTACCAGTGACGGGGTTGTTGGTATTTATTCATTGAGAGATGGCACTCTTGATATTGCCAAGTCTCCTCCGAGTATGAATGCTAGGTAAGTGTATTTTTTGTCCTTTTATTAACTAAATAATCACATTGTATAATCCATAAGCCTTCATAAACATTCAGCCGATCCCGGCTCTGAGAACAACGACTTGATCTTATTAACTGGTTTGCGTACATTTTTCGAAAAGTTTTACACTTTGTCAGTTAATCTCTGGTTCTTAAAGGGAGTATAGGTTTCTTCTTGCCATAGGGCAAGCAAGTATTGCATACAGTTAGTTGCTTTACTTAAAAGGTGACGAATTTGGACTTGATTCACGGCTTGGGACTTGAGTTGAGACTTTCAGACAGAGTTTTTCTTAGGGGAAAGTAGGAGCACTTAGAATTTTGTTTCTGGGGTAAGGGCCAAAATGCCATAAGGCTTTAACGTATTATCATTTTTTTTTTTTTTTTTTTTTTTCAGATGCACTTCGTATGGAAGGGATGGTCGTATAAAATTTGGAGGGTGGCTCATTTCGTCGCAATTAAAAGATTCTTGTGCTCTTTTTAAAAACCAAAAGTGATTGGAGGGCAACCAGCTCTACCCCCCCCCCCCTTTTTCTCTAAATGCATATGATCAAAATTTGATACAGCCATTTTGTTCAAAATAGTCCAAGGTCAAATAACCATGCCTCCAGCGTTGACAGCCCTCGGGGTAAGGGCTGTAAGTTATACAAGTTAACCGTTGTTTAGATATAAGGTTTTATGGAAAGGGTAGTCCTGTAAACTTTGGCTCATTAAATTGGAAATCGAGACTTCCAGTGCCCTTTTTAAGATTCAAAAGGAATAGGGGGGTAATCCCCCCCTGCCCTTCTTCCTCAAATGCATCCAATCAAAATTTTGAGATAGCCATTTTATTCAAAATTGTCCAAAGATCAAATGATTATGCCTCTTGGGTTCTGGGTGCATCCGAAAAGGCCAAGGATACTAAGGTAAAACTTTTGAGAATATTGAGAGTTATCTTAAATACATCAAAAGGGACTATATGCATCCAGTTTATCAAAAGGTAGATCCGCAATATCTTTAGAATGGCTGAGGATATTAAGTGGAAAATTTCAGGACATGTCAAGGGGCATGTTTTAAGGTGGCTGGAGGGCTGGCAGTTCTCCCATACTCCTAGTCTCCCATGCCCTCTTTAGCTGCCCTCTCTCCAGAAACATTCGATCAAAATTTTGAAGTAGCCATCTTGTTCAAAATAGTCTTAAAGGTCAAACAACTATATATATGGGGAAAATATAACACTCCATAGCTTTGGAGAGAAATGTCGAACACAATCAAATCATACTGTGTGAAAGTAGTTGTCAAAAGGGTGTATCAGCAATATCTAAGGAACGGCTGAGGGTATCAAGTAGAAACTTGCAGGCTATGTTGAGGGAGATGTTGAAAAGTGATTCAAGGCTACTAGCCGTTGCCCTTTGTATTTTTAGATGCCACCTCCCCTCAACTGTTATCAAATTTTTTTTACAGCCATTTTTTCAAAATAGGCAATAGGTCTAGTAACTATGCCTCAAGGGACGTAACGTCCCCAAAGCCCCCAGGTTAAAGCATGCAGTTCAGTTTCTTACAACGTTGGTCAATGATGGCCTTGATAAACATCTTAAAGTCATAACTGTATTCTTAGATATTTTAAAAGCGTTCGATTCTGCGGACCATGAAATTCTATTGTGTAAATTAGATAATGCCGGTATAAAAGAGGAAGAGCTCTGAATCTGTTGAAGTCTTCCCTAAGTGATAGAAAATTATATTTGAATGATGGAAAACAAGCTACATGTGAATATGATGTCGAGTCTGGAGTCCCACAGGGATCTCCCCTTGGTCCACTATTATTTGCTGTATATATTAATGATGTATGTGGAGTTTTATCTAATATTGTTGATTCAATAAACAGTGGAGACCCAAATGTGATCCCTGTAAAAGCGTTAGTTTTATTTGCTGATGACACTAATTTAACGGTATGCGCAAGAACTGAAAAAGAGTTGATCCGAGCAGTTGAACATGATATAAGTTTGATTGAAAAGTGGACTAGGTTGAATAAGCTGAAAATAAATTTTAAGAAGTGTAAATTTGTGTTGTTTGCTCGTTCTAAAAAGTATTATCCTTGGATAGATAAGTTGAGGTGTGGGAATTCATTTATTAATAGAGTACACTCGACTAGGTATTTAGGCATTATTGTAGATGAGACGCTTAGTTTTTCAGATCATATAAATTGTATAACATCTAAAATTGCCCGTAATGTTGGAATTATTAGGAAATTGAAGCACATTTATCCGAAAATTGTCCTTAGACTATTGTATTTTTCACTTGTCCATTGTTACCTTTTATATTGCTGTTCGGTATGGTCTTCAACTTTTCAATCCCATCTGAAACGACTTAGAGCTTTGCAGAATTCTGCCATTAGGATTTTAGCAAATTATGGACCGAGAGATTCAGTGAGAAATGTGTATTTGAAACTGAATATTCTTCCTCTAACAGGTATATTCTTTTTTTATCGATCTATGCTAATGTTTGATATTATTAATAATTTTACCTCAGAGTGTTTTAATGGCATGTTTATAACTGGTGTGGATCTTCACAATTATAATTCAAGAAATGCAGATGCTTTTCGGCGGCCGCAGTGTGAAACAACCCGGTCACAGTTCTCTGCTCGGCATGTTTTTCCGAGCTCCTGGAGTCATTTACCAATTGGGGTTGTTCGTGAGCATGACCGAAGTATTTTCCGGGGAAAATTGAAGGATTTTTGTAATAATATTTATCAGTTTGTTTGATTTTTTTATTTTTTGTTTTATTTTTGATTTTTTTAGTAGTGCCATAATGGAATTTTTAGTTGCGTTGTTTTGTTTGCCCGTCGGCGGGGGATAATGTTTTGTTTTTGTTTATTTATCTTGAATTATGTGTTGGAACTTGGAGTTGGCCTAACGAATCGAAAGGTTCCTTGGCGTTTGTTTTTTGTAATTTATGTTTAAATAAAATTATGCTCCTGAAAAAAAAAAAAAAAAAAGATTGTAAGTTATATAATTTGTCTTTTTTTTAATTACAGGATTTATCGTTTGGAATAGGGGGGATTCTATGATTCTGAGTCTGTCCGAAAAGGTTATGTGTATTAAGACCAAACTCCGAGGAATTTTGAGGGGAATGGTTACCTAAATCAAAAGGTACTATGAGCATCCATTTTTTCGAAAACGCGTATCTGCAATATCTCGAGAACGGCTGAGGGTACTAAGTTTAAGCTTTCAGGGCATGTAGAAAAACGGTCGAAGGGCAACCAATCCTCCTCCATGTCCTTTTTAGCTGCAATCTCCCCAAAGATATCTGATCAGAATTTTGGAATAACTAGCTTGTTCAAAACAATCGAAAAGTCAAGTAACTATGCTTCTAGGGATGACCCCCCCCCCCATATGTCTTGGGCAAATATTGGGCGTAGCTTTTGTTTATATATAAGGTTGATTATTGGGAAAAAGGGGTATTTTGATCCTGAGTCTACAAAAAGGCTAAGGGCATAAAGGTAAAACCTTTAGAAAATGTCGAGGGGGATGTCAAACAAAATCAAAACACACTATATGCAGGAGGTATGTCAAAATGGTAAAATAGTAATATCTAAGGAATAGCTAAGGGTATTAAATTGGAACCTTAAAATCATTTTGAGAGGGAAGTTGAAAAAGGAACGGAAGGAACTGAAAACAAAATAAATTTTAAATGCTTTCATTTTTTTTAAATTTATATATATATATATATATATATATATATATATATTATATATATATATATATATATATATATAATATATATATATATTATATATATATATATATATATATGTATATATATATATATATATATATATATATATAATATATATATATATATATATATATATATATATATATATATATATATATATATATATATGTATATTAGCTGAGTCAAACTAAAAAAGGCAAAAGTTAACACTAGTAGGGTTGATAACCCCCAAGCCTTCTCAAGACCAGAACATAGTTTGTGCTTTACTAAAAAAAAAAAAAAAAAAAAAAATGACCTTGGATTGTCAGTATATTTATTGCTTAAAGTTTAGATATTTTTTTATTTATGAAAGTAAAAGAAGTGAAAACATTCAAAACGTATTTTGTTTTCAGTAAAGTGTAAATTAGGTTCTGGTCTTGAGGAGGCATGGGGGTTGTCAGCCCTACTCATGTTAATTTCTACTCGTTTTGAGTTTGACTCGGTTATTTATTGTAATTAATTAAAAAAATAAGTTCCACAGAACAAGTTTTTCAAAGAAAAGTAAAGAGCTTCAATAAGCCAAAAATGAGCAGAAATAAAGTCAAATAATCTTCCAAGCGTAAAACTACCACACATCACTATTAATAAATAAATGAAACTCAAAACGAACAGAAATTAAAATAAAAAGTCGAGTCAAACTCAAAACGAGCAAGAATTAACATGAGTATGACTGGTAACCCTCATGCCGTCTCAAGACCAGAACAAGCGCAAACTATGTTCTGGTCTTGAGAAGCCTTGGTTTGACTCGACTATTTTCCTTTTGAAAATTTTTAAAATGTAATTTTCATTTTGATAACCTGTATGTTCATATACCTCTTGAAATTTTTATCTTAATGCTCTTAACCTTATAAGTAGTTGTAATAGAAGTAGTAGCAGTTGTAATAAATAATAATTTTATTTCAACCCTTCATACAAATAGAGTGTAAATGCTCGAAGGAGTTATAAAAACGAAAGAAAAAAGAACGAAAAAATCACACAACGCTATAAAACAAAATTAAACTGCGATAACTGTGGAAGAGAGAAAAACAAACGAAATCAAAATCACGATTTTAATGCACAAGACTAGCCAATGGAAAGTCGTGTATTGTTCTATTTTGACTTTTGAAACCGGTAGACAACTCATCCATTTTCTACTTATCTCAAAAATATAGTACCTCTGCGAAACATAAGAATTTCTGAACCATATGGGAATTCCCAATAAATATTTGCAATACCGAAAAAAAATCGAACGAATTCGGTTACGTTCGGTTTTACTAAAGCAATTCCATAAAGGGGTTAAAAAAAAAGTGTGGCGCGAACATGGCGTTACAGAGACAACCGAGCGTAATTTTGTCAAATTGACCTTTAGTTTGTGCTAGCATACCGTCAGTTTTCCGCAGTTTTTCTTTAAGTGCCGCAATAACTAGATTTTTAGTAGCTTTGATAGATTTCCCATATCGGAGTCCGAGATGCTCAAGCTTATGCTTTTGGAGAACTGTCTTCCGCAAACATCAACAACACGATTTGGCAATGTTTCGTCCTTCAAAACGACGAATTCAGTCTTAGACGGCTCTATTGTTAGCCCAATATCTCCAAGTGCAGACGACACGGCATTAATAGCTTCTTTAAAGATTCTAAATCATCACCTATCAAAAGTAGATCATCTGCCTAAAATAGATGACTAGCATCAATTTCATCATCTATAAAAAAATTCTTCTATTGATTTTGTTGCAGAACGTACTGCATTGTTAAATATCACAGGGCTGATTACTGAGCCTTGTTTACCACCCTACGTATCTCTATAGGTCCAGAAAGCTGTCCTGCAGACCGAATTTTTACTTGAGATTTTCGATACCATTGCCATAGACATTTACAGACAAAGGGACCAACTCCTGCCCTTAGTAGTGACAGGTCTGCTTGCGAATGTAGGACATAATCAAACGCCTTAGATATGTCTGTTGCGCAGACGAAAAACGGAGTTTTTCGTTTCTTGAACTTTTCAACAATTGAAATAAAAATTGCATGTGCATTCTGAACACCGAGACCGGACCGGAAACCGAACTGATTGTCACCCACATCCCCTCGTGCTGCCACTATAGGGCAGTAGTTATATAGTAGCAGTAACAGTAGCATTAGCAGCAGTGTGCACTATCCTTTTGGTGAGATGATATTCCCCTTTAAGCATTCTCTGAAAGTTCCAACTTAATACCGAAATCAATTCTTGAGATACGCTATTTTGACAATGTGCATGCACATAGCGTCTTTTGAATTATTTCAAATTTTCGCTCAATATTGTAAATAGAGTAGTGTGGTAGTAGTAGTGGTGGTAGTCTTAGTAGCATTGGTAGCATGCAAATATTGCCTTTTTGATCATCTCCCTGATCATTCCTGAATTTTCCAACTTAATATACTCAGTTATTCCTGTGTTACGACCTTTTGACAATTTGTATACACATATCATGTTCTTATTTAGTTCAACGCTCTGTTGAACATTCTCTGAAAGGTTCAGCTGAATGCCCTTCGTCTTCTTGGAAAGTAAAGTTCAAAAATGTATCCTTTCTCAATAACATATGCTATGTGTAAACGATGAACGAATTGCCTAACTTACAGCCCTGGTTCTAAGGACTGTGGGGAGGTTGACATCCCCAAAGGCAAAATTATTGTACCTTTCAACAATGCTGAACAGAATAGCTCTCACAGATGATAACCCTCCAGGGTATGTCGACTCTCAAGCAATATGTCCCCAACAAGCCTAATCTGGTTGAATTAAAGAATTTTGTCCTCGCCAGCTCCTCGGGGCTGATACTTGACTTCCAAGTCTACCAGGAAGCCACCACCTTGGGAGAAGAGCTGAGAGGACATGCTCTCCTTGGGAGAAGAGCTGAGTCTGCTGGGATAGTACTGCGCTTGTCTGAGACCCTACCAGAAGGTACATACCTCTAGTTTGACCGATTCTTTTCGTCTGTTAAGCTCCTTGACATGCTGGCTGAAAGAAAAATAAATGCAACCAGAACTATCATGAAGAACCGTTTGGGCGCCAACGGTCCAACGCTTTTTACCGAAACAGAAATGAAAAGAAAGGGCAGAGTTACCTCTGTCATATCTTTGCGATCAGATAGAAAAGTAGCCGTGACCCAGCGGTATGATAACAAAGTGGTTCTCTTGTCTTCAAACTACTAAGGCATAGAAGGGGAGACAGAGGTCAAACGGTGTGACAAGCGCCAGGGGTCTTACGTGCAGGTCAAATGTCCACGAGTGGGGTCCGACTACAACACCTACATGGGTGGGGTCGACCTTGTGGACCGCATTGTTAGCTATTACCGGTTTGAGATGCGTAATAACAAATGGACTGTGCGTCTGTTTCATCATTTTGTGGATTCTGGACTAGCCAATGCATTTCATGAGCTGAAGGACCATGACCCAGAAGTTTCTGGTGACCTCAAACAGCTCATTGACCTTCATTTCAACGTTGCCAAGTGTTTACTCAATTCTGGAAGTTAGGAGTCACGAGGTCAAGAAAATAGCGACGAAGAACTCTTGGGTGAAACTCAGCACCGTGTTTTGAGCGTGAAAAAGAGGCCAATCCCTCCACCACATGCCAGAGCTGCACTGCATCTACCAGAGTTTTGTGACTTGGCGAACGCAGCCCGATTCAGAAGGCCTGGATGCTGCAAAAGGTCAAGATGGATGTGCTCGCAGTGTAAAATCATCCTCTGCTTGACACGAGATAACAACTGCTTCAAGAAATTTCATGAAGAGTAATGTTTTGTTTTCAACGTTTTGACAAATCTTTTTAATAGACGAAACAGTATTTTACTATACTTTTAGCTCGAAAGGGACCCAATGTCCACGCCTGTGGACCTCCTCCAGAGGGAGAGATGGGTGGTCAACTTTTTTTTTAGTTAATCAATGGTCAAAATGATTTTTTAAAAGTCAGTTACAAAGAAATGAACATAATCGGAAAAGTATTTCTATGGTCAGGTCTCAGGAGGTTAAGATCCTAACTGACCAAAGGGCAGATACTCCCTCCCCCAAACTTCGTATTTTCCCGAAATGAATCTGTTAGAAACTTTGAGATGGCCATTTGTTGTCGTAGAAACTTCAAAAAAGGCTCATTCGATTGGAAATTGAAAGGGCTAGTGCCCTTTTTAATAGTCAAAAGTGATTGGAGGGCAAAAAAGCCCCCCCCCCACCCATCAGTTCCCATAACACATCTGATCAAAGTTTTGAGACAGCCATTTTGTTCAGCGTATTTGAAAGGTCTAGAAATTATGTCTTTGAGGATGACAACCCCGCCAACAGCCCTCGGCACAAGGGTCGTAAGTTATGCCCCGAGGGCTAATAAGGTTTCCATGGAAAGGGAGGTCGTCTAAAATCTGGAGGTGATTCATTGGATTGGAAATTGCTTTGACTCTTAAAAAGGGTACTAAACATATGATTTCCAATCCAATGAGCCACCTCCAGATTCTAGACGACCTCGCTTTCCATGAAAACCTTAAATGCCCTCGGGGCATACCTTACGACCCTTGTGCCGAGGGCTGTTGGGGGGGGAGGGTTATCATCCTCAAAGACATAATTTCCAGACCTTTCAACTACGTTGAACAAAATGGCTATCTCAAAATGTTGATTAGATATTTTATGGGAATTGATGGGCGGGGGGGGGGGGGGGCTTTTTGCCCTCCAGTCACTTTTGACTATTAAAAAGGGCATTAGCCCTTTCAATTTCCAATCGAATGAGCCTTTTTTGAAGTTTCTACGACAACAAATGGCCATCTCAAAGTTTCTATCAGATATATTTCGGGAAAATACGAGGTTTGGGGGGGGGGTATCTGCCCTTTGGTCTCTTAGAATCTTAAAAAAGGCACTAGAGCTTTCTAAGGGAGTCGCCTTGAAAAAGGCGACTGTCCTTTCTATAAAAAACTTATTTGCCTCAAAGACATGATTTCCAGACCTTTTAACTACGGTAAATTAAATGGCTATCTAAAAAAATGATTAATTATCTTTTGGGAATTGATGGGTGGGGGGGGCTCGTTGGATTAATGTTGCCCTCCAATCACTTTTGACTATTAAAAAGGGCACTAGCCCTTTCAGTTTCCAATCGAATGAGCCTTTTTTGAAGTTTCTACGACAACAAATGGCCATCTCAAAGTTTTTATCAGATGCATTTCGGGAATATACTAGGTTTGGGGGGGGGGGGGGTATCTGCCCATTGGTCACTTGGAATCATGTTTAAAAAAGTCACTAGAGCTTTCTAAGGCAGTCGCGTTAAAAAAGGCGTCACGTTTTAGGTCACGTTTAAAAAAGGCACTAGAGCTTTCTAAGGCAGTCGCCTTAAAAAAGGTGACCGTCCTTTCTATAAAAAAAACTATTTGCCTCAAAACATGATTTCCGGACCTTTTAACTACGGTGAATAAAATTGCTATCTAAAAAATTTGATTAATTACCTTTTGGGAACTGATGGGTGGGGGGGGGGCTTGTTGCCCTCCAATCACTTTTGACTATTAAAAAAGCACTTGCTCTTTCAATTTCTAATGGAATGAGCCTTTTTTAAAGTTTCTATGACAACAAATGGCCATCTCAAAATTTCTATCAGATGCATTTTTGGGAAAATCCAAGGTTTTTTTTTTTGGGGGGGGGGTTATCGGCCCTCTGAACACTTTGAATCTTAAAAAGGGCACTAGAACTTCTGATTATTAATCCAATGAGCCCCTTCCGAAGTTTATACGACCGTCCTTTCTATAAAAAAAACCTTATATGCCCCTATGGCATAACTTACAACCAAACACTGCAAACATGCTGAAATAAAGAAAACACTCACGTGCTGAACAAAAACTAATGGAAAAACGAAAGGAAACTTTACATTTAAATGAATCCAATAAAAAAAACCACATATCAACGCACAAGGCAATGTCTGCGACATTTTTTCTATCGTTTCCTTTCATTTTTTTTTTTTTTGGGGGGGGGGTAGCGTTTTCTTTGTTACTTCATTGTATTTTTTCATGTAGCTAGTATTTTTCATGTGTTTTGTTGTTTTTTCCCCTGTTTATAAAGAATGCCAGATGCGAGGCAGAAATATTCGGATTTTATTTTTATTTTTGTATCAATAAGTTTTTATTTGGTTCTCACTGTCCTTTAAAAAAAAAAATGTTTTTTTTTTTGTATATCTGTTCGTTTTAATTGTGGATTGAGTTTTTCTGCATCATCCGAAAGAGTGTTTAGTTTCAAATTGTGAGAATTTCTGCTGCTTTGATATGATGATGATGAGAGTTACTCCTCCTTCTCCCTGCTGTTATTTGAGAATTCTGAAGCTTAAACTTTATTCTTTTCTGGGCAGAATCAAGATTTAGCTGGTTTTCGCACCGAATCAGGACTCATCTCATTGTTGCTTTGAGTGAATCTTCAGCAATGCTGCGAAATTCTGGAGCTTCGTCTTTGAGTTAAAGTTAGTGCCCAAAAACTTAGCTTTTTGGGCACTGATCTGCTTTGCGGCAATGCTGTGATATTCCGTAGCTTGGATGTGTCTTATTTTTCGACTTGTATGTATTATTATGAACTTTTTTTTCAGTGCCATATGCTGGTCACCGAAAGGAAAGCAGATAATTATTGGAAGATCAGATGGTCATTTGTTTCAATGTAAACCTGATATGAGTGTCGTCAAGAAAATCCCTCCTCCTGAAGGACACTCAGTTGGCCCTGTAGTTGGTTTACTATGGGTTTCAAACTTTCAGTTTGTTTGTGCTTACGTGGACTGTCAAGATCCCAGACCATGTACGTCCACCCTTAATGTGCTAAGTTAATTTTCCGTCATTTGAATAAAAATCAGCAATATTGTATAAATCCCTTCCATTTTTGATAAACTCAATCTTATTTGTACTAAATTATATTGCTTGATATTAAATAATCTTAAAATTAGCATTTTAAACGCTATTAATTGTGAATTGAATAAGGAGAGTAAGAATTATTTCGTATGATGGTTTTTTTGTTGTTGTTTTTTTCAAAACAGTATGATGCTTAGAGACCTTGACGATAAATAATTACATGTTAAGCTAATTTCTCTATTGGCAGAAAGTTCTCTCTTCTTCTTCTTTTTTTTTGTGCTGTTTCTTTTTTATATTAGAGGAAACAGAACACCATTGACTATAAAGTTGAGTAGAATGCAATGAGACGCTTATTTTTTGGGCTAAAAATGCTTCATTTTTCGTAATATTCATGTGCGAAAATTTTGCACTTCCTGGTCATGGGTGTTCTAACTTGTACCTGTTTTTCTACTATCTACTTGCATGGAAATTTGGAATCTTGAAATATAAGATATTCTCGGTTATCTTGCCAAAGTATTATGTTTTCAGTTGTATTATCCCTCTTGTTTTTGTTTCGAATAGTGGGAATTTTTATCGCTGGGGATTTGAACAAATCTCTGTTATAGAAAAATTACAAAAAAGCTGAAATCTAAAATACAAAGACAAAATCCTACATTATCTTGGCTTATTCTGGCTGCTTTTCAACTATTGTAGTTCTTGACATAGGTATTTTTCAAGGGAAAATTTCGGACAAAATCTGCACTATTTTGTATAGAGAATCCCAGTGTAGAAAAATTTAAGGATGTTACAATTTAATTTTTTTTTAAGTTGCCCTCCTATGCTTCAATGAGGGGCATGCTGGTACCCTTACAATTTATGCTGGCAAAACTTTCCCTAAAGATACTGGACGTCTAGAAAAGATGCTGCATACAAAAGATTCTGAAATCTACAATATCTAAAAAAAATTGATATCTACGAGCTCCAGAAACAAAGACATAGGAATTGTTATTTCACTATTTGGATTGTTTAACATTAAATATCTTTTGCCATAGTTAAAAGCTGTTCGGTTAAGTGTTAATATAAACACAAATTTGACTTTTTTTTGTCATTAAAAACGTATTTCTGACGCGTTTGCTTAAAAAAAATTCATCCGGAAAGGTTTATTTTTGGCTATGAATAGTTACAAAAAAAGGTTCCAATCGTAGGCTTCTTCAAAGCTCAAACTGTTTTCTGCAAGCCCGAAAAAAACATTTCTAATATTTACTAGATTGTCGTTGTTGACAATAATTAGTTGGTTGTTAATTTTATCGCGAATTGTCGGTACAACATATTTAGAATCGGTTGCACCATAAAATAATTGTTTATTTTATAGTTGTCTATGTGGTGAACACGCCTAAGAACGAGCCTGTCAAATACATTCCATATGATGACGTATGTTTTGGATCAGGCTCTGAAGATTATAGATATCAATTTCATCACTTGTCAGATTGGGGCGTTATTATATGCTGCTCTGCAACAGCTTCCGAGTTGGCTGTTTTAGGCTTAGCTGACGGTGATAGCTGGAGTCCCTGGCTGCTTGATGATTCTGGTAGAGCTGAAGTGCCTATGAAAGATGGGGATGAGCGATATCCAGTTGGGTTTTCAGTAGACTATTCAAGACATGAAACACTCCCTTTTGGTAAGTTTTGGTGAGTTTATGCATGATTTTTTTTTTAAAGCCTCTGGATAATACCCTTGAAGATTACCTAAAGAGTATTTTGTTGTTGAGTCAACAGTATTTACCCATTTTTCATGCTTCCCAAAGGGAGGAAACGCGGCCTCTTTGGTTCAAATGGGCTTTTGCTAAAGCTAAGAGACGTGTTTGCTGTCGCAGAACCCTTGCACTTTAAAGATATCGTACAGATTAAAACTATGTTTAGTGCTCGAGTCGCTTATGAATTTGTACCAAAACATCAACCAGCGTCATGCCATTTTATTTTGAGTCGTACTAAAAAAATCCTCTATGGACATCTTCAATGTTATCTGTGAGTCGAATAAGGACAAACCCGTGTAAAAGCCCGTTTCTGTTTTGTGGTACAAAGGGCTGAAAAATGGCTCAGAAAACCTGAAGAAGTCCAAATTAAGCTGGACGTCTAGCATTGAACAAAAACGGGGGTCATCGGTTTTTCATTCGTGTGAGAGCAGACTAAACAGAAATGAGAAAAGATGTACAGCGCATTTTATGGTAAATTCTGTTTATAAATTCTGAAGTTCATGCGATTCGTCAGAGGAGCAGAATTGCGAGGGAGGTACTCATCATATACAATGTTGCAACGTTGACAGATGCTACTCTGGATCAAGATCCAACCAACCGTTGTTCCCTTTTTGTTCCATTGGGTTAAAGAAAAAAGTCTGGAATAAATTCTTACTGGGACAACCGCTGTGATTCAAGCGGCTTTAGCATGGTGCCAAAACAGTTTTGCTGTTACTTATTTCTAAGGTGCATATGGTGATTGGAAAAAGGGCTGGTGGTGGTGGGTGTAGTTATGTAAGGCGCCCATTTTTATCATAAACTGACTGCACATACATCTTAAAATGTATTTATTTGTGTGACCACTCCTGATGCTAAACCAATGTTTTATCTCGGTATTTTGCAAGTATTTGCTGCATAAACTACATCCATAATCTGACAATAATTCTAAGATGATGTGTACCGAAGTTATCAGAGTATCTACTCAGCATTCACTTACTCTTCAAACATGATAGCCATTGTCAGTGTTTCTCTTAATCCCATTTTATTTGTTGGTCCGTTGGCTAATTCTCTCAACCGCAAAAAAAAAAAATTTGTCATCCAATGCACATTTGTGGTGAAGCGAACAAGGTTATAGCCACCAGATGTAGTAAAGTGGAAAGGTTATGACCATTAGGTGTGATGAGGAGACCACGTTGGACCCATTCCGGGGTAAGGAAATACAAGAGGGCTACTGCCCTAGATGGGGAAAGGGGTAGCCTTGTCTAAGTATAAGGGGATGGTTCCTACTGACCAATATTAATTATTGATTACTTTTAATGGACTCAAAACAATGACGGTACAGAATAATGACTCTGAACAGCAACTGTACAGGGAATTAAAAGTACACGATTAAAGTCCGATCCCACCGATTAAAAGTACAAGATACAATTTACAACCATAAGAAAATACATACACTTACATCGATTCAAAGCAGCCCAAAATTCCTTCAATGAACATAGGTCTAGAGTGTCTCAGAATAAGACAAATCCAACAGCTGCTGGCAACTATTGCTTTTATTTGATTATACCCAACAGCACCTCCTGTCTCAAACCAGGATGTGAATACTTCTCAGTTTCCTCTACGTACTGGTAGCTCTGTTTTTTGTGCTAAAACTCTTTATCTTAGTAAAGTGGTTAAAACTTAGTAACTTGCGTTTTTCGTCTTTTAATTTTACTTTCTTAAAATCAAATTCTGACTAGAATTGTTAGCTTACCACATATTAAAGACCAGAAAATGTGCTGTTTCCATGGAAATTTTATTTAAAACAACGAAAAAGATCTTGCATCTTCGCTTTGGCAAGAATTATCGTCTTCAGTAGTGAAAGACGGGTTTATCGTCGTAATTCGTTTTCAGAAAATTTATAACATATATTCAGTCTATTTTATAACACAAGTGCATAGCGTAACCGAAATATAAAGTATAAACTAATATAGAGTGCTGTGATCTTTGTAAAAAAAAAGGATTGATGAAATAAGGCTTGTGGGAGACGCAATTGTTGTGGGAGGAAAGCAATTGTCCCAAACAACTAGTATTTCAAAATAACATGTTCAGATACATTTACTTTGTAATTCATAAAATATAACCTGTATGTTATTGAAGTGGGGTGTGTCCAAGCAAGATTTTATTAGACGCCATAACATAGCTGGGGTGAAGCAAAGATTGTTATGTAACATTTTATTTACATTGTGAGTTAGCCTTCTGAAACTCGGATGATTCAATTGACCTGATCTGTTTTTTTGCATCCCATCTTAGTTTGTTCGTAACAACCTTTGAAGCTTATAAGTTTTTCCCAATGCCTAATATTAACAAATGGGTCACAAAAAACATACAAATCTCCGTATAATGCTAACAAAACTGCATATAATACTAACAATATCAAAATAGGTCCCGATGCATATTAGCGTGCTTGGGAACCTCTCCTTTTTACAATGTTGGCTAAAATTTGTGAGCCGATTGAATCCACATAGAATAGGCATGAGCTTACTACTACTACTAACAACTCATCGCAGCACCAAGCCGCCTGAGGCCAACACAGCTACGCACGCTCCTCCTCCACCCCAATCTATTCAAAGCCTCCCTTTTTATACCCGCCCACGAAGTTCCCATTTCCTTTAAATCTTTCTTTATGACGTCCTCCCAACCCAGACGGGGACGACCTGCTTTCCGTTTAGCCCTAGATGGTTGGCCGAAAAGAACAATCTTCGGCAATCTGTCATCCTTCATCCGAACAACATGCCCTAAACCACCTCAACCTTTCTTTCATTATAGACCTAGAAAGTGGTATTGAACCACATTTTTCGTATAGCCTATTGTTTGAAATACGGTCAGTCAGCCGGGTACCCAGAACAATCCTTAAGCAATTTCTCTGGAAAACATCTAGCAAATCTTCATCCGCTTTTCGGAGCGTCCATGCTTCAGAGCCATATTTGACCACTGTCATCACTGTAGCTTCTAAGATTCTAATCTTGATTTGCAGACTTATCTTCCTATTCTTTCCAGACTTTTTTTAACTGTGAAAAAAACACCCTGAGCCTTGGCTATTCTATTTTTAACATCTTCACTGCTCCCACCATCTTTACTAATAATACTACCAAGGTAAGTGAAACTGCCCACCTGATCAATCTTTTCATTACCCAACGTCACCTTTTCATCTTCACTTATTCCTAGCCTTAGTGACTTGGTCTTCCTAACATTAATTTTCAAACCAATACTAGCACCCTGAACTCGCAAAACCTCTAAAACTTCATTCATTTTGCTCACACTTTCATCTAGGATGCTTAAATCATCAGCATAATCCAAGTCCAGGAGACTTTTTCCTCCCCATTTGATTCCGTGGTCTCCCATTGCCTTTCCTGTGCTCCTTAAAACAAAGTCCATCAAAATAATCCATATAAAGGGGGATAGAACACAACCCTGCTTAACTCCTGATTTAATACAAAACCAGCTGCTAACCTCATTTCCTACCTTAACCGCAGCAGTGTTATTCTCGTACATAGCACTAATCACTTTAATGTATTTGTCTGGTATACCATACAAGGATAAAACCTTTACTAAAGCTCCTCTATCAACAGAATCGAACGCTTGCTCATAATCTATAAAACTAAGGACCAAAAGTGTTTGAAAACTTAGGCACTTCTCAATTATTAACCTAAGAGTGAAAATTTGGTCAACACATCCTCTACCTTTCTAAAACCGCACTGCTCTTCTCTTAAAACTTTGTCTACGGCATCTCTCAGTCTAAAAAGTATCATATTACTAAGCAATTTGCTACCTACAGAGACCAGACTAATGCCTCGATAATTACCACACTCACTTTTATCACCTTTCTTATAAAGTGGCTTAATTAAGGTTTCCTAAAATCATTAGGTACTTCCCCTTTTTCAAAAATCATATTCATAATCTCCAATAACTTATTTCTAACCTCAGAGCCACCATATTTAAGAAACTCATTTACTACCCTATCAGCACCTGGAGCCTTATTATTCTTTAATCCTTTTAGTACTGTTTCTAATTCCTCCTCACAAAACAAATCTTCCTTCACATCCAAGGTATCACAAACTTTTTCATTTTCCTCTATATTTTTTCCTGCAACTCTATCTCGGTTAAGCAAATTCTCAAAATGTTCGGCCCATCTCGCTTTAGCTTTTGTCTTATCGCTAATTGCCACCCCATTCCTATCTTTAACTGGGACAAGTCCGGATTGACTACTACCTCTCAATTTGTTAAACGTGCCAGTACAATATTTTACTATTATGCCGTCTAGCTGCATCTTCTAAATCCTCGGCAATTTTATCCATGGCCTCCACTTCACACCTCCTTAGTTCATATTTCAATGCTTTCTCCACTTTCTTTACATTTCTTTTGTTTTCATGTGATCTATCACTCAGATAATTCTTGTACAAGTCCTTTCTCCTTTCTATTAAACTTAAAGCTTTTTCACTAATATTCTTAGCTGCAGTTCTAGCTTTCTTCCCTAATACACCTTCAGCAACTTCACAAATTATTTTTCTAAAATTATTCCAACCATCTTCCACATTATCAAATTTTAAGCTCTCAAGTTTAGTATTCAACTGTTCCTGGAAAGTTTCTCTCAAATTCTCATCCTGGAGTCTACTAACATCATAACTTCCCGGGAGGTAATTACCCTTCCGATATTTCAGCTTTAAATTAACCCTTGACACTACTAGATGGTGATCTTTACTTTTAACATCAATAACAGCACTCCTATATACCCTAGTATCTTGTATTGATCCTGCCAGTCTTCGATTTACTATAACATAATCAATAAGGTTTGCTGTCTTACCATCACGTGAATACCATGTTAGCTTATGAGCCATTTTATGACCAAACACCGTATTGGTTATAACTAGATTGTTATACCTACAAAATTGCAAAAGTCTGTATCCATTACTGTTTTCTTTTCCTACACCAAATTTACCTAAGCTGGGATACCATCCCAGACCTTGTCTATTTGCTCCTGTAACTGTAAGTAAAATTCATCTGAGTCACTAGTATCTCCATCAGTCGGTTCTACAGGGGCGTATACTACTATAACTGATACCTTGAACTTTCTAGTCATAAAATGAGCAATTAGTATTCTATTATTAATACCTTCCCAGCCTAAACAAGACTTAGCAGCTTCCTTATTCATCATGAGCCCTACTCCCTGTCTATGTAACCCATCCTTCCTGCCTGAGTAAACAAATTCTATATCACCTAATTTCATGCTTCCTACCCCTGGGATATGAGTTTCTGAAACTCCTAATAGATCCAGTTCGAATCGTCTGAATTCGTCAGTCAAAATGTCGATACGATAGTCATTTTTTAATGTCGTAACATTCCAAGTTCCAATTTTCATGTTCTTTAAATCATTGAAATTTTTTTCGCCTCAGGAAAAGCAATGATCCCGGATACCAGTGCAGGACGGGGATCACATATCTTCTCAAGTCTACACCGAAGTGCTTAAGCCGGCTTAGAACCGGACAGCAAGAAGTCCCTGGGACCTCCATGAATGGAGGCTTTGTGCAATCCTGGGCCCATCTTGGTCACAACATGGTTTTCCAGCGCTTGGCGATGCTCTTCTATCAACAAGAGTCGAAATCCTGCACAGACAATCTCAAGCCTATTACCTCCGACTCATTATATATTCATGCCTACAAATATTATGCTACTACGGGGAGGCAACCCGTAATAGATAAATTAGCTAGGAAGAGGTTTTTCAGCCCAAAGACGCCCATCAAAAACATACCAATCCCAGAAGAATTGTCCATTAGTCAGAATCCCGTGCGAATGCTGTGTCGTTTACTAGGCTATAATTTCCTCGAGGGGCGCCACTCCTCAAGTGGGAATAGAGTTGACCGCAAGGTCCCCAGTCTTGCAGGTACCCCCGAAAAGGTCGAGGCAGCCCTTTGCAGAGGCCGTTGTCCATAGATCTGGATCTTACGCCCTGCCACAGTTGTCCTCCTATAGAGGATCCTCCCGCGATGGTGTTCTGCATCACCATGCAATTTAACCCATTGCTGGGAGAAGGTTTGCAACTCATGGAACTTGTGGATAAACAAGTGGGCCCTTTTGAGTGTACATTTGAGGGGCCTTCTTCCTCCTCCGCCTGTATTTATGACCCCGGGCAAGGGTGCCCCAGATTCTATTATGGACCCCCAGGGACAAGGTCCCCCCTTGGTCCATGCCTCCTATGGAGGTACCCTACATATCTGTAGAGTGTTCCCCTATCGCCTATAGCTTAGGGAGCTTCCAAATAGCCTAAATGGTGAAGATGGTCACATTTTATGTCTTTAAAGTAAATTAACACTTTTTTTTGCCACATGTTTCTTTCACTGTTTAATTTTTTTAATTCAGTATTTGGATCCCCTGAAAAGGATTCTAAATGTTTGCTAAAATCATTTATGTAAATGTTCGTTATTTTCCTTGAAGCGGCTTCTGTATATGTCGTTGTCTATTGCAATATTTTCTTACTAACATGACTTGTAAACTCGCTTGGTTTATGATAAATATTTGTTTAGTGTATTGTATATTTACAGGAGAGACAGAAAAAATACCACCTGCTCCAGTATTAATGGTGATGTCCAGTGCTGGTGTTTTAACACCGTTTCATATAATCAATGTTAAAGAAGGTGCTAAACAACTGACAGCTCCCCCATCCGAACCTCTCAAGCTGCCGACGACAGCATCTCAAATGTAAGTTATACTGTTTTTTTTTGCATTTTATTATCTAAATGTATTCCCGCTTGGATGCAAATTTGAAGCTCATATCGTTTCTTGTAAAAGAAATTTTAAATAAGGTAAAGAAAAGAATTTAAGAGAGACTTGGTTTTTGAAGAAGTGCGGTTTCAGGTTTAGATATATGAATTTTTGCAAACTTTTGTTTTTTGTTTATGCGATTTTCCATTTTTTTATGAATTTTGAATTTTCCGTTTTCAGTTTTTCGTTTAAATTCTTGTAGAGAAAGTTCAGTGTAAGAAAATTTGACGGTAGTTTTCTCAAGTTCTGTGATATCTAAGCAGTAAACAAGAGATATCATTATGATTTAATTATACCCCTAAAAAGTGACCTAGTTTTGACTGCTATTGTTCTTCCCACTCTCACAGGCTGGCCACCATAATCTTCGGCAAAAAAGGCCACAGTTATACAGAGCGTTTGTGAACTAAGATTAGAATATTGGAAACTACAGGGACGACATGGGTCAAGTATGGTTCTGAAGCGTGGGCGCTCCGAAAGACGGAGGAGGATTTGCTAGATGTTTTCCAGAAAAATTGCATACGGTTTTTTTTTGGTACCCAACTGACTTTCCATATCTCAAACAGTGAGCTACACAAAAATGTCGTTCAGTTCCGCTTTCTAGGGCTATAACGAGAGGAAGATTTAGATGGCTAGGACACATTCTGTGGATGAAGGATGACAGATTGCCAAACATAGTCCTTGTCGACCAAGCGTCTAGGGTCAAACGAAAAGCAAATCGACCTCGGTTGGGGTGGGAGGATGTCGTAAGGAAAGATTTAAGGGAAAGGAGAACTTCTTGGGAGCGTGTAATGAGGAAGGCTTTGAATAGATTGCGATGGAGAAAGAAACTTGCGCAGCTGTGTCGGCCTCAAGTGGCTTTGGGCTGTAATGAGTTGTTAGTAGTAGTAGTAGTAGATGTATCAATCTGCTGTTTGTTGACGTCACTGCCAAATGGATCACTTTAGGGGGCTTTGGAGACTTTCTGATCGTTGTTGACGCGGTAAAACTTATAGGTTACCCTCTTAGATTTTAATCAAAAGGGGTACTTTTATTTTTCATATTAAAGTTATGGAGCATTGTAGAAAGAATGTATTCTGATTTAAAACAATGTTTTATTCATTTGTGTCAGGCTTCACTTGAAATCCTGCTAAGTATTGCATTGTAATGACCAAATATTATACTATCGGCACTTGAAGCCGATAACTGTTGCATCGATTCTCAGCCATGGTTATGAGAGTTTTGTTGATTTGTGGTAAAATAAAAAAAAATGTCGGAAGTAATTGATAAGAAGGAATTAAGTAACATCCCAAGGTGTTCAGCTATCTCATTAGTTTACTTGATTTCGTTTTGAAACATCTACGTGGTATTTCACGACCCTGGGAAACGGACACAACCCCGGGAAATGAACAAATTTAATTGCAATGGATTTTGAAAAGCCTTCAATCTTATTGATCACAAGATTTTGCCGGAAAAGGGGTAAGAGAAAAATATTCCTGCACTTCTTATTAACATTATAAAAAATTTTCTAGCAAACAGAGAACAAGTTCTAAAATGTAAAAATAATTTTCCTTCTCGGTCGCAAGGAACAGTGATCGATCCTTTATGCCTTCTCCTTGAGATCAATGAAATAGCTGTCGGGCTAGATGAAAGATGGAAGTATGTAGATGATATTTCCCTAGCTGAGGTAGTATCTGGAGTGGGTAAAAGCAAAACTTTCAATTACATTGACCAAGTTACCTCTGAAGCAGCAAAACTGAATATGGTGGTAAATCAGAGGCAACGCTATAGCGTTGCCTATAGTAAAGGCCATACGGCTCCAATGTTTTATGATTTATTTATTTATTATTATTATTTTTTTTTCCAGAGGCACTTCATATGGAAGGGGTCGTCGTAAAAACTTCAAAGGGGGCTCATTCGATTGGAAATCGAGAGTTCTAGTGCCCTTTTTAAGGGTCAAAAGTGATTGGAAGGCAACGAACACCCCTTCCACGCCCACCATTTCCCCAAACACATCCAATCAAAATTTTGAGATAGCCATTTTGTTCTACGTAGTTGATTTCCAGATAGAAGTTATGTTTTTGAGGAAGACACTCTCCCACAGCCCTCAGGGCAAGGGTTGTAAGTTATGCCCTGGGGCATATAAGGTTTTTATAGAAAGCGTTGTCGTAGAAACTTCAAAAAGGGCTCGTTCGATTGGAAATTTAAATAGCTAGTGCTCTTTTTAATAGTCAAAAGTGATTGGAAGGCAACTAACACCCCTTCCACGCCTGCCATTTCCCCAAACACATCCAATCAAAATTTTTAGATAACCATTTTGTTACACGTAGTTGAAAGTTCTGGAAATTACATCTTTGAGCATGACAGTCCCCCCCCCCAAGCTCTTCAGGGCAAGGGTTATAAGTTATGCCCTGGGGGCATATGTGGCTCTTATGGAAGGAATGCTCGTATAAAATTGAGAGAAGGCTCATTTGGTTGGAAATTGAAAGTTCTTGTTCACCTTTTAAGCGTCAAAAGATATTGGAGGGTAACTAGCCCTTCCCCTCCCCCGCGCCTTTTTTCCCAAATGCATCCGATAAAATTTTGAGATAGCTATTTTGTTAAAAATAGTTCAAAGATCATATAACAAAAACTCCGGTGTCGACACAACCCCCCAGGGCCTTTGGGCAGGCGTTGTAAGTTATGCCCTGGGGGCATATATGGTTCTTATGGAAGGGATGCTCGTATAAACTACACAGAGGGCTCATTTGATTGGAAATTGAAAGTTCTAGTTCACTTTTTAAGAGTCAAAAGAGATTGGAGGGCACCTAGCCTCCCTCCACGCCTTTTTTTCTCAAACCCATCTGATAAGAACTTCGAGATAGCCATTTTTTAAAATAGTTCAAAGACCATATAACAGAAACTCCGGGGTCGACACAGCACCCCAGGGCCCGAAGACAGGCGTTGTAAGTTATACCCTGGGGGAATATATGGTTCTTATGGAAGGGATGCTCGTAAAAACTTCATAGACGGTTCATTTGATTGGAAATTGAAAGTTCTAGTTCACTTTTTAAGAGTCAAGAGATTAAGGGCAACTAGCCCCCCCCCACCCCCGCCCATGCCCTTTTTTACCCAAACCCATCCGCTAGAAATTTTGAGATAGCCAGTTTTTAAAAAAAATTTTAAAAAATTACCTAACAAAAACTCCGTTGTCAGCACAACCTCCCAGGGCCCAGGGGGTAGGCGTTGTGAGTGTTGTCCTTGGGCGTGTATGGTTCTTATGAAAGGGATGCTCGTGTAAACTTCAGAGAGGGCTCATTTGATTGGAAACTGAAAGTTCTAGTTCACTTTTTAAGAGTCAAAAGATATCTGAGGGTAACTAGCCCCCCCCCCACACACACACGCACACACCCTTTTTCCCCAAGCCTATCCGATAAATTTTTTTAAATTAGCCATTTCATTAAAAATAATTTAAAGGTCAGATAAGAAAAACTCCTGTGTCGACGCAACCCCCCATGGCCCGGAGGCAGGCGTTGTAAGTAATGTTCTGGGGTCATATCTTTTTTATGGAAGGGATGCTTGTATAAAGTTCGGAGAGGGTTCATTTGATTGGAAATTGAAAGTTCTCGTTCAATTTTTAAGAGTCAAAAGAGATTGGAGGGCAACTAGCCCCCCCCCCTCCCTCCACGCCCTAAATGCATCAAATAAAATTTTGAGATAGACATTTTGTTAAAAATACTTCAAAATTCAGATAACAAAAACTCCGGTGTCGACACAGCCCCCCAGGGCCCGAGGGTAGGCGTTGTAAATTATGCCCTGGAAGCATATATGGTTGTTATGGAAGGGAAGCTCGTATAAACTTCATAGAGGGCTCATTTGATTGGGAATCGAAAGTTGTAATTCACTTTTTGAGAGTAAAAAGGGATCGGAAGGCAGCTAGCCTCCCCCCACACTCCATTTATTTTTTCCCAGACGCACGTCATATAGAAGGAGTCATCGGATAAACTTCAAAGGGGGCTCTTTTCGAAGCGGGCAAACTTTTTTCACTTTTATATTGTTACTTTGATACAAGATTTGATACTTTGATGAAGATTTGATATTTTTTTTTTTCAAAAGTTTGATTTTGAAATAAGGAACTTTTTAAAACTTGAAACTTTTTGCAATCAAAAACGAACAAAAATTAATTTAAAAAACTTTCCGAAAAATAAGTTTTTCAAAAAAAAGTAAAGGCCATTTTAAACTTAAGCTCGGCAGATACAAATACCTGTTAAAATTCAAACTCAAAACGACCAGAAATTACTATTAAAGAATAAATGAAACCCTAAACGACCAGAAATTAAATAAACATTTCATTTCAACAATTACTACTACTACTAACAACTCACCGCAGCACCAAGCCGCCTGAGGCCAACACAGCTACGCACGCTCCTCATCCACCCCAATCTATTCAAAGCCTCCCTTTTTACACCCGCCCACGAAGTTCCCATTTCCTTTAAATCTTTCTTTATGACGTCCTCCCACCCCAGACGGGGACGACCTGCTTTCCGTTTAGCCCTAGATGGTTGGCCGAAAAGAACAATCTTCGGCAATCTGTCATCCTTTATCCACACAACGTGCCCTAGCCGCCTCAACCTTTCTTTCATTATAGCCCTAGAGGGCGGTATTGAACCACATTTTTCGTATAGCCTATTGTTTGAAATACGGTCAGTCAGCCGGGTACCCAGAACAATCCTTAAGAAATTTCTCTGGAAAACATCTAGCATATCTTCATCCGCTTTTCAGAGCGTCCATGCTTCAGAGCCATATTTGACCACTGTCATCACTGTAGCTTCTAATATACTAATCTTGGTTTGCAGACTTATCTTCCTATTCTTCCAGACTTTTTTTTAACTGTGAACCACCCTGAGCCTTGGCTATCCTATATTTAACATCTTCACTGTTCCCACCGTCTTTACTAATAATACTACCAAGGTAAGTGAAGCTGCCCACCTGATCAATCTTTTCATTACCCAACGTCACCTTTTCATCTTCACTTATTCCTAGCCTTTGTGACTTAGTCTTCCTAACATTAATTTTCAAACCAATTCTAGCACCCTGAACTCGCAAAACCTCTAAAACTTCATTCATTTTGCTCACAATTTCATCTAGGATGCTTAAATCATCAGCATAATCCAAGTCCAGGAGACTTTTTCCTCCCCATTTGATTCCGTGGTCTCCCATTGTCTTTCCTGTGCTCCTTTAAACAAAGTCCATCAAAATAATCCATACAAAGGGGGATAAAACACAGTCCTGCTTAACTCCTGATTTAATACAAAACCAGCTGCTAACCTCATTTCCTACCTTAACCGCAGCAGTGTTATTCTCGTACATAGCACTAATCACTTTAATGTATTTGTCTGGTATACCATACAAGGATAAAACCTTTACTAAAGCTCTTCTATCAACAGAATCGAACGCTTGCTCATAATCTATAAAACTGAGGACCAAAGGTGTTTGACAACTCAGGCACTTCTCAATTATTAACCTATGAGTGAAAATTTGGTCGACACATCCTCCACCTTTTCTAAAACCACACTGTTCTTCTCTTAAAACTTTGTCTACGGCATCTCTCAGTCTAAAAAGTATCATATTACTAAGTAATTGACTACCTACAGAGACCAGACTAATGCCTCGATAATTACCACACTCACTTTTATCACCTTTCTTATAAAGTGGCTTAATTAGGGTTTTCCTAAAATTGTTAGGTACTTCCCCTTTTTCAAAAATCATATTCATAATCTTTAGTAACTTATTTCTAACCTCAGAGCCACCATATTTAAGAAACTCATTTACCACCCTATTAGCACCTGGAGCCTTATTATTCTTTAATCCTTTTAGTATTGTTGCTAATTCCTCCTCACAAAACAAATTTTCCTTCACATCCAAGGTATCACAAACTTTTTCATTTTCCTCTATATTTTTTCCTGCAACTCTATCTCGGTTAAGCAAATTCTCAAAATGTTCGGTCCATCTCTCTTTAGGTTTTTCCTTATCGCTAATTGCGACCCCATTCCTATCTTTAACTGGGCCAAGTCCGGATTGACTACTCCCTCTCAATTTGTTAACGTGCCAGTACAATATTTTACTATTATGCCGTCTAGCTGCATCTTCCAGATCCTCGGCAATTTTATTCATGGCCTCCACTTCACACCTCCTTAGTTCATATTTTAATGCTTTCTCCACTTTCTTTATATTTCTTTTGTTTTCATACGATTTATCACTCAGATAATTTTTGTACATTTCCTTTCTCCTTTCTATTAAACATAAAGCTTTTTCACTAATATTCTTAGCTGCAGTTCTAGCTTTCTTCCCTAATACACCTTCAGCAACTTCACAAATTATTTTTCTAAAATTATTCCAACCATCTTCCACATTATCAAATTTTAAACTCTCAAGTTTAGTATTCAACTGTTCCTGGAAAGCTAGTATCATTATATATCAAATATTCAATTCGATATTGTTTATACTTTCCAAGACTGTTCAAGACGCATATAGTTTTCAGTAAAGCGCCAATGACGCAGTAGGTTTTAGACTTTTACAGTGAGAGAAGGAGGCGATACCCAAACTCTTGTATGTAGTGATTTTTGTTCGTTTCAAGCTTGATTTGTATATTCAATTTAAGTTTAACTTGTTTTAAGATTTATTTATTCATTTACATTGATATCTATTATATGTTTGTTTGCATTGATTGTTTATTTTATTTCTTTTCGTTTTAAGTGTCATTTATGCTTCAATAGCAAAATATTTTTTTTTTCGTTTTAAGCTTGATTTTCATATTCAATCTAAGCATTACTCGCTTTAAGATCTATTGATTCATTTATATTAATACTTGTTGTATGTTTTTTACTATGATTGTTTATTTAATTTTTGTTCGTTTTGGGTTTCATTTATTCTTTAATAGTAATTTTTGGTCGTTTCGGATTTGAATTTTAACAGGTATTTGTATCTGTTGAGCTTAAGTTTAACATAACCTTTACTTTTTTTTGAAAAACTTATTTTTCGGAAAGTTTTTTTTTAATTAAGAAAGATAAATGTTCGGTAATGAAGTTTATATTTCTTACGAAAAGATAAACTGAGTTCGGACCAGCTATAGATCCAAACCTCCTCAGCAATAGCACTACCCTGCTAGGGGTAGTGATTTCTTTGGTCTTGCTTAGCATGAAAAATATAAGATCGATTGCAAGAAAAAAGGCCAACGGTGCTATCCAAATACTAAGTTTTCTAAAGAATTCTAGGTTCCAAAGCATAAATAAAAATTAATTTTATGTATGTTATCCACGTACTATTAGAATATGCATGTCATGTTTGGCATTTCGCTCCGACAAAAGAAGAAAGTGACAAAATTGAACGGGTTCAGAAGATATCAATACAAATAATCTACGGAAGTTCCCCATTGCCTTACTATTTTATCTAAAATCAGTTGAATTTGACCCCCTGTTTGTTCGTCACGAGAATCTATGCCTGAAATTTGGCTCACCTCTCCCTCTGCAGCTGATACACAGGAACTCCCTCCTGCCTCCCTTTGTCCCTCTTAGATCCCGACTCCCCAGAGAAATGGCTGTGAAAGTTCCGAAACTGCCACCGGTTTACTCCAGGTTATAGCGTTATTCTTTAAGCTTCGTGCCGAGTTTTGTTCGAGCTTTAAGAATCTGCAGCTTGTGTGGTTTGGTAAATTTTGTGCTGGTTGAAAAAATTTTCTCTTGTTGACCATTTTTTACTCTAATAGTTCTTTGTTTCTTTTCTTTTTTTTACCAAAAGATACCATGTTTGGGCTATGCCCATGAGGGTTTATCTTGTTTCAATAAATGATTTGGTTCGACAAATTTGATTTGAAATGTTGCTCAATGTATTTTGATCCTTAAAATTTCTTTCGACATTTCATGGGGATTCGAGAGGCCTTTTACATGTGTTATTTCCTTTAAGTCTTGCTTCTAAAAAATATATAGTCCCATTGTAGCTTCTTTCTGTGGGGATTTTATGCATCAGGGATGGACTACGCTTAGTCCGAAATTCAGATTTGGATTTTCGCTTATTATTTGTAATAGTATTCGAAATGCGGATACCAGGACAGTAATTCTTATTATTCAAATTTGAATTGATTGAACCATTATATTTGAGCAATTATTGAATCAATTGTTGAATAGATATATCTATCATCAATAAACTTATCTAAATTGTCAGTTCGAAAACGAGTCGAAAATAAAGCAAATTAACTTTAATGAAAAAAGTTAAACCTACAACAAGTAGAAATTATCGCAGGTAAGAGGTACGCTGCTGACCTTGTTCGCATGTGAGTCCAAGCAAATTCAGTCCCAGACTTTGCATACAAGTCCAGTGGACATTGTCCGTCGCGCGTCAACCCAAAATCAATCCAATCTTTCATCCCTTAGTTCTATGACTATCTACCTTAGTTCTGCCCTAGGAATGACGTATGAACGCATGATAGATAGACTTATTATCTATCAACAAATGAAATGACATCATTTTTATACAATCCAAAAAATGGCTAATGCCAGATTTGCCTCTCACTCACTCGGACTGTCTGTCTTGGCTTTGTCTACAATTAGCCATGGCTTGATGTCCGCAACTGCTTGATTTTAATGTGAAATTAACCATCTTTGAAGCTGTAGGCTTGCTTGCACTGTACTACAAAGTAGATTGCATCAACTATACCTCATTTTAGGAGTTTTATTTCTATCTATGTTCTTAACGTATGAATGCCAATTTAAAGCCAGCATTAGAAGCAAGAAGAGACTCATGAACCCAAGTTTTGTTTCAAAATAATAAAGCTAGTCACGAATATTTTTAAACCAAAAAAATAGTTTTCTCCTGGTAGAAGCCTTTGATTATTTTTTCCATACTATTTTAATAAGAATAAAAAGAGTGCTCTAAACTATAATTTGTTTTCAGTAAAGCTCAGACCATAATGCAGCCTGAAGAGGAATCCGAGGGGCTAACAGCTAAATTGCTCGTAATATCTGCAAGTTTAGTGCCACTGTCATATATTAGATACTCTCTTATGCTTATTTCAAAAGAACTGTTTCGAACTATGTCATTGGAAAAAAATCACTTGCTAATTTTTTTTTTTTTTTGCTTTTCAGGGAAGAAAAATCAGCCTTGCCAGCCCCTCCGCAACAAGTTTCTGAGCAAACATTACCATTAACCATGGCGGCACAAACCAAACCATCTTTGATGGCTGCATCTCCTGCAGTCACCCTAGCCGGTATATCGAAAATTGAACCATCAGCTCCAGTTCTTCAGCCAAAGTCTTCGCTGTTTTCAACTCCTATTAATTCTATCGCCACTCCTTCAGTTAAGCCATTTGGTATTCCACCGTCTACTGGCCTGTTTGGCACCCAAACAACAACTAAACCATCTGCGGCCGGTATGGCTGGTACTGAAAAACGTACTTCAGAAGCTCCATTCAGACAAGATCTGTCAACTCCGGTGATGCCATCGTTTCAGGCAAAACCTATTGAAGCAGCCAAGACTGAAAAGACTGGAACAAAGGCAGTAGAATCAGCTTTAAAAGGATCCACAGATAAGGTTTATTTAACAAATTTTTTCAGCTCGGAAAGTTTTTTTTTTTTTTTTTTTTTTTTTTTTTAACGTAAATCCGTTTCTAGGTATCTTTAAATTACTCCGTATACCTATTGACTAACATTCTCAATCAACATTTCAAAACCTTTTGAAGTTTTTCAGGTCATACGTATAATTCGATTTTCAATATACGTTTTGGATGTAATTTGTAATTTTTGATTTTTAAATGTATGATTTAGGTTTTTAAGAACTTGTTCAGAATAAATTTTGCGAGCTTTGAAAAAAAATAAAGCGATCTTTAAAATTTTGTTTGTAACAGTAGGTACAAAAGGAAATACATAATGTAGAAAATTTCTTAAATAAAAAAAAGAAGAAACTTCGCTGTAAAATATGAAATAGACGGGTAAAGTGTCTCAGACGTTCGAAAATAGCACTTTGATTGACAACGGAATTCCTTGTGATGGAAATCACCGACAAATTTTGTCTTGAAAAGTGACAAAATTCAAATACATAAATATAGTACTATTCAGTCACAATACTAGCGACTTCCGAAAGAAATTCAGCGTTAAAATAAAGACGATATAGCCCTAAAAAGTACATATTAAACAACGTAAAGTATACAACAAAGGTAACAATGCGTGATAGTTAAAACTGTCAATAACAGTATTTATGTAAAAGTTGAGGGTCTCGTTATATCACCAACCTCCTATTTGCAGAAAGAAAATATGTTTAATTCTTATTGAAATATCTACTTGACCTAGTTTATTGACCTCTATATATTGACCTAGTTTAATAGAAGACTGCTGAAAGGACAAAATAGGCATGACTGCGTGTATAATTTTTCTAAAACTAGGCTATATTGTGCCTGCTAACGATGCCCTACCTATTTTATAACTAGCCAAAGAGTCCGGTAGACGAGAAGTACAAAAAAAAATACAGTATTATATAATCTTTTGTGAGAACCAGAGAAAAATATTTTACCCCCTTGCCCTAAACCTAACCTAATACAGATTTTGCACCCTAATTGGACCTATAATTTTAATATTAATAATTTACTTCGGCTCTGCTTGACTCAAATTTTTTTAGCGTTATAAAGAAAAGGATAAAAACTGATACACTCTTAAACTCAGAAGGATGGCACATAGCATCAGATCAGAGTCAGCGCAGTAATGTTGACCTAGTAAAGAACAATGTATCTCCCTTGCATTTCTATTATATTTTGTCATACCCGCTTCATGTGAACGTGTTGCAACTTGGAGGGGACTCATCTGACCAAAATTCTAAAAGTCTTAGTGCCCTTTCTAATGTCGCAAGGATCGGGGAGCAATCAGCCTTTTTCCTTGCTTTTTCTTATATCTAAACACCTTGTTGAAGCCTCATTAGTCTAATATATATCTACATTTTTTCCCAGTACATTTTCATCTACTTTTTTTTTTTTTTTTAAACCCAGTGTTTTCTAATGTAGAAAAAATCAATGTTGAATCATTTATTGATTCTCTGATTCGAAGGATTGTTTCACCTAAATAAACAATTACAAGGTTGCCGTTAAATTTTCTCAACTTGACCTCTCCTTTGAGTTCACCATCCTTTGTAAATTTTATCCTCCCCTCTCCCTGCAGTTGGATTTTCAATTGAGGGAAAAGATGAAGCTAGATTGCGGTAAAATCTTGGTAGTTTCGTTGTATCGCACTGATGATTTCATGAAAGTTTTCCCCGCCTTTTGTTTTCAATGGCTGTGTTAGACATTTGGTTCTTTGTTTATCCATAATATGTATATTATATATTTATATATATATATATATATATATATATATATATATATATAATATATATATATATATATATATATATATATATATATATATATATATATATATATATATATATATATATATTTATATATATATATATATATATATATATATATATATATATATATATATATATATATATATATTATATATATATATATATATATATATATATATATATATATATATATATATATATATATATATATGTATATATATATATATATATATATATATATATATATATAAATCTATATACAATACTTACAATTTTCTGGTAACAACATTTCACAAGGAAAGGCACCACAACTGGATGAGTGACGCGACGTATTTCGCGATGGGTAGCAATCAGTTCGTTATATTCCAGTGGCATCTAAGTTCTTTAACCGTTTATTCTCTTAACGCTTAAGTTCTTTAACCGTGTATTCTCTTAACGCTTCTTTTGAGAAATTAAATAAAAAAAACAAGTTTTTTTCAACTGAAGTAAGGAGCAACATTAAAACTTAAAACGAACAGAAATTATTATGTATATTAAGGAAATTGCCCCCTCCTCAATACCTCACTCTTGAAGACCCATGTGTTTCAGGAGTCGCTCTTAAAGAATTGGAACAAAATTCCAACTTCGGCGTAAAGACCGAGGGGTTGAGGAGGGGGCAATCCCCTTCATTTAATAATAATATCTGTTCGTTTTAAGTTTCTATGTAGCTCCTTACTTTCAGTTGAAATAACTTGTTTTTTTTTAAATTTAATTTCTGATCGTTTTTAAACAATGCCAGGAAATGTGGCCCCACTTTCACGGAGAAATCTCCCTCCCCACGGAAATATCCTCTAGACACTTCAATCTCAGTAAAAATTTACCCATGACACTAACCCTTAACAACTTCACGCGTAAAATTGAGACGGAAAACAGAAAGCAAGACATAGAAACAATTTTGTATAGGAATTATGGCAAATTCCCCCATGGGAAATTCCCCCGTGCAAAAACCCCAACAGGAAATTCGCCCCCCCCCCCTTACGAAAATGTATTCATACTTTTCAATAAAAAATACTATGCGTAAACAATAGAGAAAATTTATAATGTAAAGACCTATCTCCTGGGGATGTGGGGGGGGGTCATGTTATATCCAAAGGCAAAGTTATTGGACCTTTCAATTATGATGAACAAAATGGCTATCTCAAAATTTTGATCGGACGATTTTCGATAAAAAGGGACGAGGGAAAGGGCCCAGTTCCCCTCTTTTTTAGTCACTTAAAAAGGGCACTAGAATTTTTAATTTCCGTTCGAATCACGATATTATAGGACCACTGGGTCGATATGACCGCCCCTGGGAAAAAAAACGAATAAACACGCATCCGTGATCTTTCTTCTGGCAAAAAATACAAAACTCCACATTTTTGCAGATATGAGCTTGAAACCTCTACATTAGGGTTTTCTGATACGCTGAATCTGATGGTATGATTTTCATTAAGATTATATGACTTTTAGGGGGTGTTTCCACCTTTTTTCGAAAACCAGGCAAATTTTCTCAGGCTCGTAGCCTTTAATAGACTAGACTTAATGAAACTTACATATTTGAAATCAGCATAATAAGCCGGTTCTTTTGATATATCTATTGGTATCAAAATTCCGGTTTTTAGAGTTTTGGTTAGTATTGAGCCGGGTCGCTCCTTACTTACAGTTTTACCATCACGAACTGTTTGAAATAATGTGATTTTCATGTTTTCTTGGGTGAGACCATGTGGAATTAATCACGGTTTTGATTGCTGGAAAAAAAACAAAAAAAAAACAAGAGATATGTGTGGTTTCATCAAGCTAAGTTTAAGATCGCTGATAGACAAAGGGGTTTCGTTGGGGTTCCTCCCTTCTATCCTACAGAAATCTCAAGATTATAGTTTGACTTTCCCAGCATTCTTTTTATATCAGCTTTCCTCCAGAAATATAGTTTCCCTTACTGTGATTGATTCCTCTATATTTGTTTGAACTGAAGGACAATTTTACCTGCATTTTATCCTTTTCCTAGTTATTTTTAGTCGTATTATTGCTTTAAACTTTATAGGGAAATTAAGAACCTGAAATTCACCTGTTCAAAAAGGGATCTGCTACCCTATACATTTTTATGTCTTGCGTTTTTTAATTTTAAGTATTGTGAACTTGCCTTTAATATATTTTTTTTAAGTTAGTGTCATTTACTGAGGTTTAATCTCATTATACTTTTTGAGTATGTAATTCTCTGACTATATGAAGGCTTATTATTTTAATCCACTATTTTATCTGATAAAATACTCTGAACTCATGAGCCATTCTCTTCTGTAGGCATTCCAAGGGCGCACTTAATACGAAGTTTCGCGTTTATGTTTCTCCCTTAGATACAAAGCTTTGAAGATACTTAAGTTAACCCCCCCCCCTCTCTCTCTCTCTCTCTCCGCTTACTTCTCAAACGCTTTCGAAAATCTTGCCTGCTAGGATTGCATATTACAAGGGTGGTCAAGTTACTGGCCAGACCTGGGCTATGACATTCAGCTGTAAATGTTAATGATTAACAGAAAATTGTTGACAGCGATTAATCAATGGCTGATAGCTGTTTGTCTTTTTCTCTATTGTTAATGTGTGTTTTTTATTATTTTTTTAAATAAATTTTTTAGTGATAATGATAAATATTAGCAGAAAGACAGCTCAAATATTTCGTCCTGTGAAGCTTTCAGAGTATCAAAGGCTGTTCACAAAATAAAAGATTGAGCTTTTTTTATTAGTTACTGATTTGAAAGTTGTGTGTTGTAGGATATACGTTGTTTAGGGTATATGTTTTTCATAATTTAAAATTGGTATACACAGGTCAGAGAATACGCGTCAAAAAGTGTGTTTCTTGTTCCAACTTTGAGGGAAGTTTAGTACCAATATTATGTGGGGAATCTACCCTTTTATAGTGTTTATAGAGGAGTAAATTTTCATCATATATTTTTCAGGAACAGGATGAATTTTTGGTGAGGGATTTTTCTAAATTTAGAAATCAGTTTCAAGAGGAAGTGGATAGTTTAAAGGAAAGAATTGCAAAGCTTAATGTACAAGTAAGTCTTTTTTCCTCTTTTTCTAATTATGCTTGATGGTAGGATGCCCCTTCTGAAGGATGAAGACGAAACTCGTCAATTAAGATAATTTTGCCGTATATAATACAGCTGGTAATCAACCAGCTAACACCTTCACGTTCGTGGATCATAGTGATTCCCTGTGGCTCAAAACCAAATCACTCTGAACCACCATCAGTTTATAGTGTTTTTCAAACGCTAACCCATTGGAAAGCATTCCTCTTGCAATCCTAGCGCATTCAAAACCACTGTGCTTGCACTAACAATTGCCAAAAGGCCTGTCGCTGGTAGCAGTTGGATGGTCTCAACTACCATTCGCCAATTTCAAATAGAATCCTCCATTACACACTTCAACAAGAGAATTTTTCTTTATTGGAAGTTATCTAGTTTTATTATTTGAATTATTATAAGAATTATTTCTAGTTTGGCATAGATTACTTCCTCAATATGAGAAAAGGTAAAATGAAAGTAAACATCCCAATAGTATAAATAGCGTATACATTACATCACTACGTGATTACTGCAACATATTATAGTTGTTGAAATCATTAAATGGAATTGGATATCTGAGGGATTTTTTATATTATCATCTTGTCTTCCCCTCGTACTTTTTTTTAATTGTTCAAATTTTAAGGCAGGAGTGATTCAATGCCCTCTGGACTTAGAAAAACCTCTTTTTTACTCCTCCAAAGCAAGTTAAGCCAAAACCTTAGGTTTTACGGTAGTTTGGAAGTTACTCCATGGCTGTTAGAAAAACAGTTGCCCACCTTCTGGAACATTTGACATTTTTGTGCTTAATAATGCTTAATAATGTGTCTTCGATTTTTTCTGTTCCTCTTTGGTCTTCTTCACCTATGATCGTTACATTGGAGTTTTTCTTTTTTTTAAGTATAAAGGGTGACTTATAAATAAAATTCATCGTTTGGCCAAAGTTTTCATTTTTTACGGAATCTGTGAGTGGATCATTATATGGTTTATTGGCTAATACTAATGTGTCATGATTTTTTGCTAATGTGTCATGATTAATACTAATGTGTCATGATTAATACATGATTAATACTAATGTGTCATGATTAATACATGATTAATACTAATGTGTCATGATTTTTTGCTAATGTGTCATGATTAATACTAATGTGTCATGATTAATACATGATTAATACTAATGTGTCATGATTTTTTCATCGCTAATGTGTCATGATTAATACTAATGTGTCATGATTAATACATGATTAATACTTATGTGTCATGATTTCGTTTCATCGCAATAATTTTGTTTCGTTGTGTTGGGTGATTTTCTGTTTGTTTTTCTTTTCTTTTGTCCATTAACTCATTCGAGCATTTACATGTATTTTTATGAAAGGTTGAAATAAAATTACTATCATTGCATGGCCTGTATGATCATGCATATTTATGTATATGATAGATAGATCAATAGATATTTATTGGAAAAAAGACTATCACAAACCCTAGTGGGCCGAATTCGCATTTCTCAATAAAAAAAATACATTAACAAAATTGTGAAATAACAACATATAGACCACTGTAACAAAACACAATAGGTAACAGCAAGAAAATACAAATAGAAAAATCATAAATATAGGTCATAATTATAAAATATTTTATAGATCAAAATATAAAAAGATAAAAAGAATAACAAATAAAATAACCAAATTTCCAAAAATAAAAAATAATAAACACAAAACAGTTTAAATGCATGTTTCATTACAGACAGCAGAGAAAACTCACATGATTGATTGTATTCTTGTTCCTTAGCGATGGAAATTGGTGAGTGCTGGACGCAGTTTCTCTGGCCAGGGGCCACCAAACTAGAAAACGGCTTAACAGGCATCAGAGAAATTTGAATATGACTAGCAGAATGGGAAAAAAATTGAATATGATCAGCAGAATGTGGAGAAAAATTGAGTATGATTAACAGAATGTGAAAAAAATTTGAATATGATTAGCCGACTTAGAAAAAAATTTTGAATATGATTAGCAGTGTGAAAATTTTTTTAGTATGATTAGCAGAATGTGAAAAGATTTGAATATGATTAGCAGAATTTGAAAAAAAATTCAATATGATTAGCAGGATGTGAAAAAAATTTGAGTATGAATAGCAGAATGTGAAAAAAAATTGAACATGATTAGCAGAATGTGAAAAAAATTTGAATATGATTAGCAGAATGTGAAAAAAATTTGAATATGATTAGCAGGATGTGAAAAAAATTTGAATATGATTAGCAGAATGTGAAAAAAAAATTGAATATGATTAGCAGAATGTGAAAAAAATTCTGAATATGGTTAGCAGAATGTGAAAAAAAAATTGAATATGATTAGCAGAATGTGAAAAAAATTGAATATGATTAGCAGAATGTGAAACAAATTTTGAATATGATCAGCAGGATGTGAAAAAAATTTGAATATAATTAGCAGAATGGGAAAAAAATTGCTCAAGTTTAATAATTTCTAATGTATGATAAAGTATTTGTTGTACTGTTTTTGGCGAAAACAAGGTTGTTTAAACCACTCGTGTAACAGTTGTCCCATGCTTCGTGGTCATAGATTAAGTATGGAAAAACACAGGTATAATAAAGAACAGACATGACTTCGTTAGGCTTAAATTCGTTAGCTCAACTCATGTTGGAGCATTTTTAATTATACAAAATTAGTTTGGAAGGTAAAAAAAAAAAGAAAAAAAATAATTTGAATGTACACCTATAACGCGGAGAACTGTTTTATTTTTAAGTCGTTCTGTATCATACCATTGCCCCTACTATTACCGTAAAACAAAACAACATCAGGCACAGTCGTAGAAATACTTTAAGGGGTCTAATAATGAGTATTAATGTTATTATTATTACTTAATCATTACCCACAATTAAAGACAGAGACAACGCCGCTGAGTGCGAAGAAAATCACAGAAATACTCAATAAACAATATAAACAGTGCAAACAATAGCAAACATTCAAAACACAAATCAAAATAATTTAACCATAATCACGATGGAAAAACCTAGACCAGTCGTCGGCAAAGTGCGGCTCTGGCAAAAATATCCACGAACGGCACAATCATATTTTTATTTTAAAAAAACTTGGTAAGAAAAAAAATTGCATCTATTTTGACAAATTAAAATTCTTCTATAAATCGCGAACATGAATATTTTTTTGGGAGGGAGGGTGCAAAAGATTTTAAGAGCAAGGCAGATATTTTGAAAAGAATCAAAGAGTTACCATTGTCTTCCAAAACCATTAAAATTTGTTTGAATATAAACACACAGCATATGGAAGATCTGAAATTGGTTTCGGCCTTATCAACATCAGTTGACAAGTCTTAGCTTGTGTGACATTGTTTAGCTTGGAAATACAGTTGCTGGATTAAAAAAAAAAAAAAAAAAAAAAAAAAAAAAAAAAAAAAAAAAAAAAAAAGATATGGCACTCTAAATTCGAACTTCTTTGTATTGAATTGGAAATAATGGAGAATGAAAAAATACGATCTTAGTTCAAAACACAAATGGTCTGCTTTGAATGACCTGGAGAAGGAAGACATAAGCGGTTTCAACGCCTGGAATAGTATTCCTGATTGTCTGATAAGCTCAAATAACTTGCGCTTGTCGTTCTTTTCGGTCCTGGATATATATGCAAACAATCTTATTCAAGCATGAACATTGTCAAGAGTAAACTGAGAAGTCGTCATATTGATGAGAACTTGGAATCATACCAAAATTAAAAGTAACGACATGCAAACCTGACTGACTCAAACTTTGCAAGGAGATGCAAGCATATTGTTCGGATTAATAAATATTTATTAAATATAAAATTTAATTTTATTTAGTGTAGTACTTATTTAGTGCAAAAGAAGTTTGCTAAACAAACAGATTTGGCTCCAGATTCTCTAAAAATTGTTGAAATGCTCAAATTTGACTCTTTGGCTAATAAGTTTGTCGACCACTGACCTAGACAACTGATCATTGAACCTTAAAAGATTAAATGATTTCGAAAGCCTCCTAACAGCTAGTCTATCAAGTCTGAAAAGAGCACCAATAAGCTGCAACCGCCACATAATTTTATCAAAATGTGTAACAGCAAGTTGCCTTCGCTAATATTGGCAATGTCGTTGAATTTATGCAATTTTCTGTGGTTTCTTTGTATTGTTTATATTTTTAGAGAACTAATATTTGTCAATTTTCCCTTCCCAAGGAAGTTTATATTTTTCTAAATTCAAGTTGTGGGTAGCGTAAACCTCGCTTTGGTGATCCTTCTAGCCTCTCCCTTAATTTGGAACGTTTGGATTTCAGCTATGTTAATTGACTTTCATTTATTTACAGGTTGGCTCTGAAGATGATAAGCGCCTTCTAAATCAGAGTATTCATGAAGCAGATTTGTTCAACAGGGAGCTGCAGCTTACTTTAGATTCACATAGGGCTGAGATTAGTTCACTGAGAAGTAGCACTTCTGAAACTTTGTCCTCGGCTGAAGAATGTAAGAACAAAGTTGATAAACGAATGGATCCTAGGTAAGTGCAATGAGTAAGGCTAACTTACAAGAATGAAAACTGGCCCTGGTGTGAACAAAGTATATTGAAAATTTAGTAAATTGAAAGTAAATCGTGTGAAAAAAAAAAAAAAAACGTCATCTATCATTTAGATGACGTTTCTTGTTTAGATGACGTCGAATTGTTTCTTGACAATTTTTCTGTGTATTAGTAAAGCAAAAAAAGTCTAATTAATGTAGCACGCAAAATTAGTGTTGTATTAAGCGTCTTACCCGTATAAGAAATAAAACCATTAGAAAGTTTGAAAAACTGTAGAGACGCCCAACGCTAGATTTTTTTTTTTTTTTTTTTTTTTTTTTTTTTTTTTTTTTTTTTTTTTTTTTTTTTTTTTTTTTGACGATTGCCCCAGTTTCGACTCTTACAAGTTGTCAATACTCTTCAAGTAAGTGCACTCGCATTTATCCAGGATAGCCTAAATCACTGTCTCCTCCCCCAACAAGCATCAGACTACAAGAATTGCTCTACCTAAACTCTCACTGGCAAGCCTCCTTTAAACTGTAAAATTTTCCTTCTACCGAGAGCTACCCACTTCCCTATCTTTTTAAGACATTGTTATTTTTATTCTTTTGAAGATATTACAGCCAACTTGTTAAACCTCGCCCTCCAAGGATTGGAAGAGTAATTTATTCTTTCCCTGTCAAGAGCTCAATTCCTGCTGTTGCAGCCTCAGCCCTCTTTCTTGTCTTATCCCCTGGCTTATTTTGCGTTTGTATGGCTTTAAGATAAAATCAGACAGGAATCCTTCAAAAATCAGACAGAAATCCAAAATATAAAACAGGAATCCTTCGTGCTCTGTGTTTTTTATTGTTCTAAACTTATAGGACAAAAAAAGAGCGGGGATGTTTCAATATCTTGCAAAGACTTTCATCTTTCTTCACAAATCCAAGTTTGGCTTTTAAATTTTAAAAGGTCAAACAATATTTACTTTCAAAAGTATGCCACACGCTCTAGTAGAGTCAATTTTGCTTTTTTCGCTAAATAAAAAAAATCAATGCAAAGATTAAAAGAATTAAGTAAATTGAGATTACAATTTGTAAGTCCAAAATCTAATATAATAGGTCGTACGCAATGAATGGTGAGAAAATTGATGTGTAAGTTTTTTATCCAACTGAATGTAGGCAAAACTTATACCGCCTTTTTATACTAGAAAAGGCGTTATCCTTGACTACTAGCTCCCAGGGTGTAAGTTTTCTCTCATTTGCCAGAAATCTTCTAATAAAAATTAAATCTCTAGGCTCGATTAAATTTCTAGAAAATTAACCCTGTAGAAAAATTTAAAGCGTGAATTTATAATATTTGTTAGAGATACGTGGAATAAAAAAAATGCTGTAAAAAAATCCCTTCGAAAAAATATCATCATGGAATGAATGAATAATACTTTATCAAAAAACATTATGTACCAACATTATGTATTGAAAATGTTCGCATATATTTTGAAAAATATCTCTTTGAAACACGATACGCTGCTCTGTATGGTATAGACTGCGATGATATTCACTTTGATATACTCTCATGACGAGATTCCAGGCATATCATGCCGAAATTGTTTGGAATCATATGCTAATCTTGGTGTATATATCGTCTTTTTAGTTTGGGCTGAAACTGCATTTAAAGCAGCTTTCAGATAGTTATTCCTAAGAAGTCGTTTTGCACGGTGATTTGTCAATGTGAAGCTTTTGTTTCACATATCTATCAATTAGTTTCCTAGTAACGGAATTACGTAGAAACAAGATCACAAAAAGCTGATTACCTCACCACGACCAAGGTAGAGACCATATTTAAGATCAGGGGGGGGGATAAACCATGTGCTTGAGTGAAACAAACATATCTATATCAACTACGACAGAATGTTCTGAAGAGGCGGGATGATTTTTAAATACTATCCCGGGAATTATCTGAATATCAGCAATAATTTTTGAACGTAAGGACATTCGCAGGAAATTGCTATGTTTCTAGCCGATTGCTATCAAAAATTTAAGTATTTACAAAGATTTAAAAAAATATAAGACTGAAATTATCGGTTTGAGTTGTTTGATATTCTTAGAAATACAAAATTGAGTTGTTTAGAAATATGTTAAACGAGATACGCCATAAGCAAATAATAACTGTTATTTAATAAAAAAGAAAGACCTTACCATACTGCCAAAAAATTACTTTAATTGATAAACATTTATTCTAATGAGACTCTTTAATGATTTATTATGTTACTTGCGTGCATAAGACCGACAATAAGCAAATCATAACCATTATTTATTTATAAAAAAAAGTAGAAGCTACTTTATATAGTGAGCAAGTTTATTATTTCAATGAGACTCTTCAACAATGACTCATTTTTTATTTGTGTATATTGCTGCATTTCTGTCACTCCTCGTTACCGTTTAGTATATTGGGCTTAGCCCTTTAAATGTCGCCAAATATTATAAACTTGTAATTATTTTCCTAATTTGTAATTTCTTTTAGGCAAATGCGGCTATTGCAACTTCGAGGCTTAGATCCTGCTAGCAGACGAATATTAAAAAGGGTCACTGACCTTCATAAATACTTGATTTCTGGCATTGATCAAGTTCAAAGAACAATGGATACTCTTTGTTTTGATGAAACTTCAGCGTAAGTCAGTTTTTCTATTTACGTTGCTTGAGGTCTAAATCCTTCAAGAGTAGTCCGAAGACCCCCCCCCCCCCCGCACACACGCAAGAAAACATGAAATTTGACCATAAAAATACAAAGTTTTTGGATTTATTATGCATCCTTAAATTCGGTATTGTTATATTAAAGCAGATCATAGAAAGACTATTTCAGAAAGAAATACCATGCCACTTTAACTTTTCACCTGGCTTTTTCTTAAAAAAAAAAAAAAAAAAAAAAAAAAAAAAAAAAAAAAAAAAAAAAAAAAAAAACAATACTACCTAAAGTCCTACTCAAATCATTAGTATAGTGTTTTCAACAGTGAGTCAGAGAAGATCCAGAGAAGATCAGTATGTCATCAGTATTAGAAGTATGTATTAAGATAAAGTCTTTTGTAGAAGACATACATATACTTAGGGTATAAACAGTTTCGTCAGCAATACTCTAATAAAGGATTTGTGGATTCCGTTAATCAAAGTTCAAAACAGTGTTAAAAGTAGACTATTTATATGTTAACGATTTATATTAAATATCGTCTATCAAAATTCAGAAAATTTGTCCGACTTAAAAAAAAAAAGACCGCTAAAGCATTTGCGCAACAAATTATTTTGGTACTTAAACATAAATAGGGCATTATAAAATTTCCCGAGACCAAAAATGGTTAATATTGTAAGGTCCATATAGCTGGACCTCACGGAAGAACGTTCATCTACACCCGTCGACACTCTAGCCGCTTTATTTTGAAGTACTCTCTGGATGTAGAAGAAAATTTATCACTTTAACTTTTCACCTGGAAGACGAGTAAGAGACTCAAAAAGCAGAGCAGACGATTTCATTCAACTAGGTTCACACTGGACTTATTACACGTAAACAATGTATTCACACTGGACAGATTTGCACTAAGACTAAGTTGAGTCAATGCTACGACTAACTGGCATAATTTTTACTCGTCTGGCTTCATCAGCATAATCTGTGTAATTTATTGAAATGTCTTGGAAAATAACCAAATCTTGAAGAGACTGGAGAACATAAGGGAGAACCCCCTTTAAGATAAATTTTAAAAGCACATCACATTGACTGAAAATCTTTTGTGCTTAGTTCGGATATGGCACATCTTTTGTGCTTTATGGTTTAGTTCGGATAATTGAGACGGGTATTTAATCCTTGTATTGGAGTTTTGGTAGCTGTATCTTAATACAGCAGTTATAGACTCAGTAATATCAGAATTGAAAAAGAAACTAAAGCTTGGGAGTGTGCTACATTATCAAAGTCACAAGATATGTCATTGCATCGTTCAAAAAAGCAGACCATTGTTAGAAACCGCGCGCTTCAATAGTTGGCTGATTGTACACATACTGGCTATGTCACCTTACGCCCTACCCACCTCATAAAACCAAACTAACTCGAAGCGGGATTATCCTTATCCGGGAATAAAACATACTAAAAAACTTACTTAAGAAACACGAAACGGTAATGGAATGGTAACTTAACAACAATGTAGTCAAGTACATTAGTTTATCCAGTGCTCGAATAAAAAAAAAATGTTTTCAAATTGTTTTCAGTAAAGTACCAATGACACTTCTCAGTTAAAGAGGGAGCTAAGGGGTACTGGCAGCCCTCGTCATTCAAGTAAACGAAGCAAAGGATAAACATTTTATTGTACAAGAATTACAAAGTCTGAGCAGCGGGGGATGACGAAACTACTGAAAAACATTTGCTGTACCTTTGCCTACCTTGGCTGTATCAAGTAATCACGGTCTTAGAATATCCTAACACAAATTCTTGTTGTGTCTTTAGAAGGGGTTTACACTCGAGGATATAAAGTCACTAGTTTACTCATGCGATGACGGAAAGAACGTCTTATTTTGACTTTAATAGCAAGGGATTACTTCAGCGTCCCTAATTTATCGGTTGGTGTTGACAATGCTGTCCGGTGCTTTAATAGCAAGGGATTGCTTGAATGTCCCTACCTTATCGGCTGGTGTTGACAGTGCTGGCCGGTGCTTTAATAGCAAGGGATTACTTGAACGTCTCTACCTTATCGGTTGGTGGTGACAGTGCTGTCCGGTGCTTTAATAGCAAGGAATTACTTGAACGTCCCTGCCTTATCCGTCGGTGCTGACAGTGCTGTCCGGTGCTTTAATAGCAAGGGATTACTTGAACGTCCCTACCTTATCGGTTGGTGTTGACAGTGCTGTCCGGTGCTTACGCATAAATTTATTTGAGGGAGGGTGTGGCTCTTACTCGGAAAAAAAAATAAGCAAATCAAATAGTAGTATAATAAATTAAAAGCGATCATAAAATTACTGAGATTTCTGGAAGGGGGACACGATTGTGAAGGTGCGTGCTTCCGCGTAATGGCCTATGTTCAGTATTCCAGGAAGGTGTTGGCTCCTTAACGTATTAAATTAAAAAAAAAACAAGTTTTTTCAACTTAAAGTAAAGAGTAACATTAAAACTTAAAACGAACAGAAATCATTTCGTATATGAAGGAGATTGCCCCCTCCTTAACACCTTGCTCCTTACGCTAAAGTTTATCAGTACCATTAAAAAAGCTTCTTATTGTCCTAATTAAACGACCCTTGTGTTTCAGGAGTCGTTCTTACAGAATTGGGACAAAATTCAAACTTTAGCATAAACAGCGAGGTGTTGAGGAGGGGGCAATCTTCTTCATATACGTAATAATCTCTGTTCGTTTTAAGTTTTAATGGTGCTCCTTACTGTCAGCGAAAAAACTAGTTTTTTTATTTAATTTTTGATCGTTTTTTAAATAATACCAGGAAATCTGGCCCCTCTTCCATGGTGAAATCTCCCCTTACCACGGAAATATCCTGTAGACAATTCAATCCCTGTGAAAATTTATCCCGGACAATTACTCTTGACAACTCTACGTGTAAAATTGAGACGGAAAAGAGAAAGCAAGACATATAAAAAGAATTTTGTACAGGAATTCTGACGAATTCCCCCAGTGTATAATTTCCCCTGACAATTTCATCCCCTGGAAACTTCCCTCCCCATGGAAAACTCCCCTTTGGAAAACCCTCAGCAGAAAATTCACCCTCCCTCCCACTCACCCGAAAATTTATAAATACTTCCCAATAACAAATCCTATGCGTAAACAATAGGCAAATTTTATAACTTAAAGACCTTTCTCCTGACGCTTTCGGGGGGGGGGGGGCAAGTTATATCCAAAGACATAGCTATTGGGCCTTTCATCTATGATGAACAAAATGGCTATCTAAAAGTTTTTATCGGACGATTTTGGGTAAAGAAGGGGTGGGGGAGGGGGCCTAGTTGCCTTCCAATCTTTCTGGTCTCTTAAAAAGGGCACTAGAATTTTTAATTTCTGTTCGAATGAGACCCCGCACGATACTATGGGACCACTGGGTTATTACGATCACCCCTGAAAAAAAAATAAGTAAACACGCATTTGTGATCTTTCTTCTGGCGAAAAAATTCAAAATTCCACATTTTTGCAAATAGGAGCCTGAAACCTCTACAATAGGGTTTTCTGATACGCTGAATCTGATGGCGTGGTTTTCATTAAGATTCTGTGACTTTTAGGGTGTTTCCATCTTTTTTCTAAAATAAGGCAAATTTTCACAGGCTCGTAGCCTTTAATGGGTAAGACTAAACTTAATGAAACTTGTATATTTGAAATTAGCATAATAAGACGATTATTTTGATATTTCTGTTAGTATCAAAATTCTGTTTTTTAGAGTTTCGGTGACTATTAAGTCAGGTCGCTCCTTACTTACAGTTCATTACCACGAACTGTCTGATAGTATTAACGCCTCACCGACGTTTTTGTAATGCGAGTCGCTGATTTTTATCGTTTTGGCTCATTGTTTTTAATGTCCTGGAGATTTTAGTTGTAACTGAATTGTAACTACTTGAAGACCCACGGTTGCTTGAATTGTAGTTGATTAAAAATTGGTAAGTTTGATTGCTAAAATAACCGAATTCAGTCACATTTCAATTGCGCATTCCTGATCATAATATTAAAAGAATGAGCCATATTAAACAGTCCATGCAAAAGGGTTCTGTCCCAGTTGTCAGTGAAAATGTATTTCTTTTTGCTAATCGGCAAAATAAGCTCGAAAATGTTGGTAGCTCTAATGGCCTTTCAGTTTTTTTGAAAATTTATGCTTACGTGGAAAATCCCTACTAGTACCATATCTTATTTAAAGTTCCTCTAAAATCACTATAATGAAAGCATTCTTACAGACTTGAAAGTCTGTAGTAGATCCTGTAGATTCTTTAAATGCTCATTTCAAAAATTAGATTTCCTCGGTTTTTTTTAAATGCAGCTTTTATCGGCCCTCACACGGCATCAGTAAAGCTTATAAAGTTATTTGCATTGCTGATAAATTGTTCCTGTGACTTTTTGGCAGTATTTTGTGGTGCTCAAAAGGAAGATAGTCTTTCTATAAACCCGACAACGCCAACGAATAGTAATTTAGATTTGAGGCAAAAATTTTGAATACGAGAAATGTGGAATCGTAAACATTGCTCGACTGACCAAAACCTGTACACTGTGCTTACAGTGATCCGAAAGAAGACTGAATTTCCTACTGTTCTAATTTTTGTTCTCCTGAAAAGGTGTTTTTTTTTTATGGCAAAAAAATGCTGTAAAGTCTGTATGTTAAGTTTCTTGTCTGAGCACCCCCAAAACCTTTTGGCATACAGTTCGTGAAAACTCTCATCCCCTTTATTAACTTTAATAACACCGTCGGAGCTCTATGACTACGAAGAGAGTCTAAAAATGTATTCACAATATATTATTTTTTGCAGGCCTTTAAAGCTTCCTGATACGGATTATATATACAAATCCCTGCATACTATGGAAAGAATTATTAATGAAGAAAAAATTAAACTATCTGAAGTCAATGGTATTATTCAAATGCTTCAAAAACGGAAAGTTGTCCAGTCTCAGCAGAATGATGATATGTAAGTTATACTTGATACACGTAATTCTCAGATTTTAACTCTAAAAGGCTGGAAAAATGTGGTGTTTTGTTCCAGAGTTTTAAAAGCTGTAGGGTATGAACAGTACATTCAACAGGTAAAGAGTTTCACTTTTGAACCTTCATCCACGCATCAATCCTGTGATGGCACAAGCCCTCACGAAGTATAACTCATGAGGCGTACATACAGACATACATCCATTTTTTGGGGGTATGATAAAAAAAAAAGGTTTAGACGCACTAAATTATGGGATACGAGACAGTTTGTTCTCCTTCTATTAGGGTAAATAATTGTGTTTTGGTTAATAGTCTCTTTAACATTCAACCAAAATTAAAAATTTCAAACAGCATGACAGTTTGTTGGATTTCTTGTTGTCACATGAAACACAACATTGTTTTATCAACCGTATTTAATGTGATACGTATTTACGCTCCATGAAAAAAGGAAACTATTCAAAAGCACTATTGAGCATATTATGTGGGATTTGGTGCGCTAAAATATCTATATCAAACATTTTCACACACGTTGTGTTCAAAATGTGTAGTTTTGTGGAGTCAGTCTTTCAAACTGACTGTGGTATATTTGTGTAAGAAAAGCTCACATCGAATGTCAACTATGAAATAATTTCGATTCCAAAAGGTATGGTGGATTAAATTAACCTAAAAAACGTTTTAAAAAAATCTTTCAGCGTAAACTAGAGCCCTGTTAAAGCCCTAGACAGTCGAAAAACGTAACATCGGAAAGGCTTTAAAAAGAACAGAAATTACTATCAGTGAATAAAGTAAACCCGAAAACGACAGATATTAAAATGAATTATCACATCGAACATAAAGATAACCCTGCTATAAGAAAATGAATGATTCCTAAAAGGAAAAGAAATTAAAATGAATAATGAAGTCAATCTTAAACCGAACAGCTATTGCCACAACCAGGAGTCCCCTACAGTACAAAGCGTCCTTTGCGCTTTACTTAAAGTGAGTTGTTTTTCGAGCAGTGTATTCTTTATTTTTTCACAACGCCAACAACAACAACAAAATAAAAAATAATGCCACGAGTCTAATCAAGCTTTATGAATTAGAGTGGTGCCACTCCTCCCCTATTGTGTGGCTGAAGCCATTTTGACGCCGATCATATAGACACCCTTAAATATAAGCGTTTCTTAATCCGCCATTTTATTAAAGAATCTCTATGTTAAATTTTATTGTAACTATGTGTTTATTTGAAATAAATGCATACCAAGGTCATTTATTCAAGAAGCTCTGTTTTTTTATATTCAAAAAAGTATATTAACTATGAATATCAATGCTGCTAGATTTGTTTACTTAGTTTTAGTCTTAATTGAGGTTCCCTTAATCCTGAAATTTTGATTGAGGCGTCTATGTAGCCTAAAATTTTTAAGCTGATCAGTATATAAAATCCAAATTTTTCACGATAATAATCTTTAAATCCACATTGTCTTCAAAATCTGTTGTTTTTGCTAAAGTCCTTTTGTCCTGTATATTTACCTTGAAACTCCTCGCATATAAGAATAAAACAATGTTTAGCCCATTTTGGCATTCACGAATTGATACAGCCCCTTTATCTTAAAAATATTTTTTTTATTCTTGGGTTGGCCTGGTGTAGTATATATCCAATAATTTGCTAGCTTATCCAAGATAAATTAAATTTGAATCTATTCTGGGCGTCACAAATCAATACAGTGTTCTTTTATCGTAACTTTTATCCTCATGAACGTTCCCTTGCCCGTCTACATGCACTGCTAATCTAAGGCTATCCATGAAAAAAAATTTGTTGCATAAAATTTGTCTGTGCATAAGCGTCCCCGTGACCTAATAGCTTAAGAATATAAATTTTAAGCTTTTAAGAAGAAAATGTGATCCTTTTTTCGGACCGATCAATACTTAGGAACCTAAAATTTTTGGCAGTCTTACTTCTTTCCTTAAACTTTCTATTTGAAGTCCCCCTTTCCCTTCTGAAAAAATTTCTGAAATTTTTAATCTGATCCCCTCGGTCTCCTGAGATTTTAGAAATGTTCTATTTTGATAGGCTTGGTAAATATGCAGCATTTTGATTTACCTCACTCTTTCTCCGTGAATTGATTCAAATTTTCAGGTGCACTAGTAGTTCCAAAACTTTTGTACGGATCGGAGACTCGTATCGGTCAGCCCAGTCATCCCCTCTCTCTAAACACAAAATTTGAGGTAGCCTTGCGTCCTCCTCTTTCCCAAACACTCCCAAAGTTTTAGCTCAGTTCCCACAAGTCATTCCAGAGATGCTTCAGAAATGCCAGTTTGAGAACTTGGATGCAGGTTTATTTTTATTTACCTCTTCCTCCCCCCCTTAGGTCAAAACTTGAAGTCTACTTGGACCCCCAACATCTCTTGAAATTTTCAACCCGATCCCCTGTTCCAGAGGTGATGCAGGTATCCTGCTCTAATAATCTAAGTAAACTAAGTTTCTTTTCGTGGTACATTGCCACTTCACCGGGAATAGACTCTAGTCCAAGAAGGGCTAATAGTTTCGAAAATTTTAAGCAGCCTAGAGAGCACATTTGTGTGGTGTATTATTGAATGGACCTAATCAGTTTTACTGCTTTAACAAAAGTCCTTGACGGAAAAAAAGGTTCTCAGCGATTTTTGTTCTTTTTTTGTCGCTTCACTTCTGAGTGTATTTTTCTAAGGTAAAAGATCTAAAAAAAAAAAAAAAAAAAAAAAAAAAATACGAAAAGGTAGAAGCCTGAAATTACACCAAGAGGCTGTGTTAGAGCCACTGAACTCATTTCATTTTTTTGCCATTCTTACAATACAATTTTGAATCGATTTGCAGCGATAAGTTCTAAGTCTTAAATTTATTTTAAAGGTATTATATGAGTAGCGTTTTTACTTATTTTCTGCTAAAGATCAGTCTTGGATTTCTTTTTGAGACACCCATGCTTCTGACGCATCTGACATTTTCCGTTCTTTTGAAATCGTTGTGAAAAACTATGTGCTAAGCTTTTCTCAAATGGAAGGATAAGTAGGGTAGTATATCTTCAATCGCACTTTTATTTTCCTGACCTACTTTTTGTATGGTGATCCTGTGACTTTTAAAAGCTTACCTAACTCTATTTCGGCTATTATCTTTGAATTTTGAAAAAGCCTTTGACTGTGGCAGTGACGATGTGTGCTTTTTGGGGGATTCCGTACATTATTGTATCATTGTATAGTATGTTCATTTTCTATTCTTTTCTAGGAACAAAACCCTGGAAAATCTTGAGAGATCACTAAGCGAATCCAAAATTTCGGCTGATAGGAAGTTTACTCTTCAAAAATTTGGTCCACAACCATCCATAATCACATCAAAATGGCAAGCTTCAGTAAAAGCACAGTTACAATCGCAGCCTATGATAGAAACTAAAGCCACACTTCCACTCGTTCCAAACTTAACTCGACCAAAGTTCGAAGAGATCACACCACCAGGCTCTCCAATTAGACCCACTGTTCGATCACCGAAAGATTGGGTAACATCAACACCGAAAGCTGACGTTGTAAGAAAAAACACTGAAATATGTCTACAATCCACTCTTTTTCCTAAAAGCATTGAAGCTGTGAAAGACCAAAAGATGGAATCCATTGCTATACCTGAATCCGTTCCACATAAACCTTCTTTTGGATCTGTAACTCCTTTTTACCTCCCAGAGGCTTCGCCAAAACCTACTGTCAGTTTTGCCCCAGAAACACGTCAACTCATAAGTGATGCTAATTCACCGCCAAATTTTGTTGATAGAGCAGCTGCGAAAAGTACAACAGTTTTTCCTTTCTCTTCAAAGGGCTCTATCTTCACTCCCAAACTAGGATTCGCAAAAGCTCCCGAGTCCGTGAAAACTGAAACCAAGCAACTTTTCGATACCGAGTCCATTAAAACTGAACCTTCCTCCCTTCTCTCCAGATCCACTACTCTTACAGTAAGTAATTTTGGATCGATTTCTCAGCAAACAATTCAAACGAAACCCCAAGTTTCTGTTGCAGGTGGTATGAAATTAACGTCTGACGTATTTGCTGCCAAAGATACTAAAACTCTCTTCAAAAGCGATACTTCAGAGATTCAACCATCGGTGTTTAGTTTCACGCCTAAATATGAAGTCACGCAGTCGACTTCTGTTGCCAAACCCCCCGAAAAACAGGTAGACAAGACAAAGGCCCCAGTTCCAACTCTTGAAACGACCACTAGAAATCTTTTCGGTACAGAAACGTCCAAAGAAGCTGAAGCAAAATCTATTGCAACTAAGCCATCAATATTTACTACTTTTTCCGTTACCTCTTCTGCTTCAAAAACAGATGCAACAGAGCAACCTCCTCCACTTTTCAGTCTCACCAGTCGGCTTGGCATGACTGAAGCTCAGCCCAGTGCAATAAAAAATGAAGCGTTGCCTGCTGCTGTTGGGTTGAAAAAATCTTTGTGTTCTTTAGCAGAAAGGGATGAACTTAAACCATTAAAAGATAATATTTTGACGGGAGAGACTTTGTTAAAAAAAGAAGATGTAATGCCGACTGAAAAAGCAGCATTTGAAAGAGAAGTGAAACTAGATGAAGAGAATTTGGCACCAGTTGAGAAAGATGTTCAAATTACTAAGGAGACTCAAGAAATTCCACTAGTGGACTTGCAGCCAGATGTAGACCTTGTTTCTGAGTTTCTCAAAGACGCTTCAGAAGCTCAGACGCTGGAAGAAAAACAAGCATTGGTTGTACCAACAACGATGGTTTCAGCTACGGCAAATGTTCCAGAAATTCCGGTTACCTTGTCTGTAACAAAGCCTTCAATATTTGCCTCCTTTGCTCCTAGTTCAAGTGCAACCACTAATTCTACTTTTGCAACTACTGGTGCTTTTGGTCAGCCTATTGTTTCTGAACCAGAAAAATCGGCCTTTGGAGCTGTCCCAGGTAGTGGACTCACGCATGTGCCTGCAGATGCTGCTGCTCCAACCACTTCTGTATTTGGTCAGCCAACCACAGCAACTGCTGTTGGCCAAGCCACTACACTTTTTGGTCAGTCAACTACTTCTGCTCCAATCTTCGGGCAGCCTCCACCTGGTACAGGAGTGTTTGGACAGCCAACTAGTGTTTTCGGACAGCCATCTCCAGCAACAACGCCACTAAACACTTTCGGTAGTTTTGATCAAAAACCACCTACGACAAGTGCAGTCGGAGTATTTGGACAAAGTAAACCTTTTGGGCAGGTTCAACAACCAGGTTTTGGAAACAAGGCAATTGCTGACACTGTACAATCACTGTTTGGTAGTACTGCTGCTTCTCAACCACAAGCTTCAGCAACGGGCAATGCATTCACTAATTTTGGCAGAATGCAAACAGGTGCCACTGGTAGCAGTTTTGGGACGGCAGCAGGTATTTCCCAGTTTTTTTATATACTCATCTTTTACAACAAAAGTAACAAGTACAGACGCATATAGTTTGTCTTAACTGTTACTAAGAAATTCATAAACTCCAACCCTCTAATCACTTAATATATTCACGTGCATTTGTGTGCATGTACAGCTCCCTCTCATTTTTTCTCTCTCTCTCGTTGTCAATGCTCCAATATAATCGATCTTAGGAATGATGTAAAGCTACAAATTAAACTAGAGACGTCTTAAGTGGTTGTGGTTGAAGGTAATATTAAAATGCTTACTACCGAAGGTTCGGGGGCGTCTCGAGATACTGATCTTTCACAGCTTGTTATAAACTCCACGGGCCACGTAAAGACACGGGACATTTGCAGAATTTGGTTAGATTTGAACGCTTTTTCTTCTTAGGTTCTTTTCTTCTTCTTTTTTTCCTTTTTTTTACTCGTTTTGTAGCTATTTTCAAGACAGTAACATAAGGAACTTCCAGTTTTGCATATACTCAAATGAAGCCGCACTATTCAACTTAATACTACAGTCCATTTATCCTATTTAATTCTAACAAAAAACAGTTCTAGTGAAACTAGAGAACTTCGATTTTGCTCTTCTGATATCTGAAAAGTAGGCTGAGCATCTCTATGAAGAACGTTACGGCTATAAAACTCTTAAAATCGTCCAAGAAAAGGAGATGGAAGAAGTTTGTCAGTGCCATTTTTTATGCGTTCTTTAGGAAATAGCGTATTTACTATAGACTAATCCAGCGTTCAATATAACTTATTGCAGTCGATTGCAATTGATACTGACAGCCAATGAAAATCATTCTCTTTGATAGAAAATGGTTTTCGTTGGCTGTCAGTGACGGAAAACCAATTGCAATCGATTACAATAAGCTGTATTGAACGCGAGATAAGTCAAGTTTTTTATGGACGAATGTGACTGAGGCGTTAACGGGGGGGGATGCTTCATATTTTTGTTTGAAGCGTTTTTATAATTGAAAACTTGTTCTATGTCAAATCTGTTCACAAAGTGTAAATGTGAAATCAAAATATGTGTTGATTTACCTTTGAGACCTCTTCTGTTTGAGGTAAAGCTTCTCTTTGTTTCTGAATTGATATTAAAAAATTTTTAGCGCCCAAAATATTTGTCTGAAAAATATCAACTCTTTCTCTTTTTAGAAGAATATGAAGTGATTTCTAAAGGAGGAACGGCTCATGTTTTAATATAATATTCTGCTATTTTAGTGAATTTATGGTAAAAGCTATTAAATTCAATACAAAGAAATATTAATTTCAAATTATGAGTACATTTAATATTTTAAATATTCCAGTTCGTTAGTTTCCCTCTAGTTTTACAAGGTGCATCCACGAGAAATAAAAAATTTAATAGAAGCGCCCCTTTGACGATTTGACATAGCCATAACAGGATAAAAAACTAATACCGCAACTAATGTTGGAGGGTTGTTCTAGGTTGTGCAGTTTTGACAAAGATCAGTGCTCTTTGTAGAAAGAATATGTTGAGCTTGATATCTCAAAAAACCTTTCCCGTACATAATTTGGCTCTGAATCTATTCCTGAAAGCCAACTTTACTACTAACTTAACTGTTTTCCAATATGGTGAAGATCTAAAAAATTTTACTAAAACATGTTTTCATGGCATCGTCAAACCGATCTTGTTCAGATTTGGGGGTAGGCCTTGCTACTTTCGTTTTTTTTTTAATCTTTAACTACAGGGTTATATTTTTTTTTTAATAAATCTTGCTACCAGAATTTTGGCAAGATTTTAAAAAATTTTCTGCAAACATTAGTTTAGGCACCGCCATCCACCATCACGACCTTGGGGTCGTGATTGAATCGGAATGGTGCTAATTTAAATGCTATATATATTTTTTTGGATTGTAAAGTATTTTTAGAATAGTCAAATTCAAAATTTTATCGCCATATTTTTAATTTTTGATTGAAAAAAAAAACGTCTTTGGAGAAAATGAGGTGAAAAGATATAATACTCCACCCAAAAACCCTGTATAAGACTCCACTTTAAAACGAAAAACAGGAGAAGGATGGAATACTCTTGACTAGAGAGCCCATAGACCCTAAAAGAAGAAGGAGAAGATACTGCAGTAGTCCAGTTAGAAAAATTAGGGCTAAATAGTATTACTGAAAAGACCGCCTGCTGTTAAATAGAAGAAGAAGAAGAAATAAGTTGGAATAAGGAAAAGAAAATTATTCCTTAGTTATATATTTATTGATCATCGTCAGTAGAAATAAAATTTTCAAATCTGAGATTGTACAGGTGTATAGAAATTGTTTTTGTCTTGCTAACGTTGCAATAGAGATTCTTGCTAACATTCAAAAATAGGACTATAAAAATATACTTTTTCAGCGTATTTACTGAAATTATTAACATCTGTGTTGTTGGTCATTTTACTCTTTTTTTCATTTTTTTACTAGTTAGGGTTCATTTGTCGGGGAATTTTCGAAGATGTGTTCTAGTGCAGATTACTCCTTATTAGCAACATGGAAATTAGAGAAAAGTTCTGTGTCCAAAATCAGTAGAAAAATAAATCTTCTCCCTAAGGATAAAAATGAATAAAATCGGAAAATAAAGAAATTTGATGTAAATAGCAGTCAGTACAAGAAAACTTGTCTGCTAGGGGACTTACAGGAGGGTCTTGGTTGGTCCAGTAAGGAGTTGTTAGTAGCAGTGGTAAATTGATCGTTCCTTTTAAATGATGATTGCTCAAAGACAAGATTCTTCGAAAACAGGGTATTGTGTTAATCATAGCGGCACTGTTGGCAGAAAATAACTGAATTTTTCTTTGCTAGTTTATGCTGCAAAAATGTTAAATTGTCTGTGTTATTCAAGACACTTTATTCTTTTCTTTTTTCAGTTGTTTCACGCAGAATTTCTACTGTTTAAATTTTTTACGAAGTTGTTGTCTTTAGTATCTAGAAGCTTTTAAACTTGGACTCTTGTCTAGCATATTCTTTGGTGTCTCTTTTAGGTCTGGGTGCCTTCGGTCTAGGTGGTCAGCCAAGTGAAGCGAATAAGAACCGGAATGTATTTGGTGGTGGTGCTTTCGGAACAGGAGCACAACAAACAGCCGGTAATACATTTGACTTCAATATAATCATTATCTATACGGTTTTTAGCTGCAGGAGGTTTTATTGCGCTTTTTAATACCCTTTTATATATTGAATATAAAAATGCAATCGAAATTTTTCTATTGCCTACTGTCTAGGTAATGATTTTTAATCTTTTTGCGAAAATTAAGTTTGTTGGATTTCTCAGTCTAAGTTAACTGCTTTTGAAAACTGCTGAATTAAAATAATTCTGTGTTTTTTCAGTCGGATGTTTTATTATTTTTTTGTTTTCATCTGAAGCCAATTTCAGCAAAAATCTATTACAACAAAACTGCGGATGCTAGAAAGGATCTGACTACATTTTGAAATTTGGCCTAAAAGGGATAAGTTCCATTCTTTAGAGGGTAGTTCAGACACGGGTTTTGAATTCAGCTGGCTGGGATGTGGAAATGATCGCTTGGTTGAAACCATGACTGAGAACCTATTTTGTTACTGACTAAGTCAATATATGCTTATCAGGGTTTTGGTCACGCATATATTTTATAGATAATCATTTCTTATGGTTAGTTCAGTCCATGGTAAGCGTTAAATTAATAAAATTGCATCCCATTTGAAATGAAACATGAATCAAAATATATAATACAGCCAAGCTTAAAACGAACAAAAACTAATACAAATAAGAGTTCGAGTGCTATCCCCGTCAAACTCCAAAAAAGGATAAAATGTCATTTGTGTTTTACTGAAAGCTAAATAGATTGTTTCAAAAATTGCTTATTTTTAATCTCATTCTAGTCTGTAAAAGGGGTGACATCCCGACTCATATTTGTGGCGGATTTTTTTCATTTTACGTTAGACTTTATAGTTGATTAAAATGTTTATTTGCCTTAAATTTGACTTGAAAGGAGCTTCAAAATAAAACTAAAAATCAAAATATTACAATAGCATTCATTTTTTGAGAAAAAGGAAGTCCCTGTTAAAAATAGTTAAATATTTTTAGCGTTTAAAATTTAATTTAGTTTTACTCTTTTTAAAAGGCCCTTAGTTTGTCACTGTTTACTTCCTTTCAAATCTGTTCCTCTAAAACATATGGTAAAATCAGTTGGCAAAGCAAAACCTATGAATTAAATCGAAGTAAAGTGCAAATTATAGTTTAATCTTTTGGGATATTTGAGGTGTTGCGAAACCACACTTATCTGTGGCACTTTATGGTCGCTTAAAGCTGTAATTAGTTGGCAAAACAAAACCTATGAATTAAATCAAAGTAAAGTGCAAATTACAGTTTAGTCTTTTGGGAGATTTGAGGAGGGGTGGCGAAACCACACTTATCTGTGGCACTTTATGGTTCGCTTAAAGCTGTAATTAGTTGGCAAAACAAAACATATGAATTAAATCAAAGTAAAGTGCAAATTACAGTTTAGTCTTTTGGGCGGTTTGAGGAGGGGTGGCGAAACCACACTTATCTGTGGTGCTTTATGGTCGCTTAAAGCTGTAATTAGTTGGCAAAACAAAACCTATGAATTAAATCAAAGTAAAGTGCAAATTACAGTTTAGTCTTTTGGGAGATTTGAGGAGGGGTGGCGAAACCACACTTATCTGTGGCACTTTATGGTCGCTTAAAGCTGTAATTAGTTGGCAAAACAAAACCTATGAATTAAATCAAAGTAAAGTGCAAATTACAGTTTAGTCTTTTGAGCGATTTGAGGAGGGTTGGCAACACCACACTTATCTGTAGCCCTTTATGGTCGTCTAGTGCATTGTAATTGTTGTTTATTTTATGTTTGGTATTTTAAATAGTCTAATTTAGTATCGTTTTAAGTTTTAAATTCACTCGCTACTTCTCGTGGAAATTCTTTTTTCAAGCAATTGGTCTAGGATCCAAAAACAGATCCTAATAAACAAAGTCAATCCAAAGGGAATAAGACCGTCCTTCATTGGTTCTTCCCACAAATGGATGTTTCTAAAGATATTTTTTATTTTCCTTGTAGCCAAAGTTTTTGTTGTTAAACAAGTCGTTTTATAAATGAATCTTATAGAATATCATTTTCACTTCACCTCTCTTTTTTTTCATGCGTTTTTAAAGATCGATGAAAGAATAAAAGACAAAGGTTAGTAAAGGTTAATATACGAAATTGAGTGTCTTTGTCTTAGGAATTTTCGGCGGGAGTCCAGCTCAGCCATCTGTGTTCGGGGGTACAAATCAAGCAACCCCCTCTAGACCTGCATTTGGTAGCCCTGCATTTGGCTCTGCTAAATTTGGTGGTGCGCCATCTTTTGGAGGATCTCCTTCATTTGGTAGTGCAGCTGCATTTGGATCCCCTTCGGCACTTGGTACATCATCTGGTACAGCTTTTATTTTTATTCACTTAGCCCTTCTAATTGTTTAGCGCCTTTTTAATTGAATGCAAATTAGATTTGTATCGACATTTCTAATATTGTATGTTCAGTATTACACTGCATTTTTTTTTTTTTTTTTTTTTTTTTTTTTTTTTTTTTTTTTTTTTTTTTTTTTTTTTTTTTTTTTTTTTTTTTGAAGAGGGGGCAAACATTTATCAAGAAGGACAACCTTTGGATAACACTTTAAAAGTATGACAAATTTTTGCCGTTAAAAAGCTTCTTCTTTTTTTTACTTCTGCGCCTTGGAGAAAATTTGAAGGTTTTTTTTCTCATCCTCTCCCCAAATACAGGAAAACGTGTGTGTAGCAGTGTCATCTATTGCAGGGGAGGAAGCATATGCCTCCCCGGTCTATTCAAACCCTCCTAGATTTTGAAAAATAAATCCCCTTCTCCATCCCTAAATTCTCGTGAATTGACTTTTCTGGTAGTAAGCTGTTCTTCGGATTCACAAATTGAAAATCCACATTTTTAACAGAATATTCAAAAAAATTCCGGATTGAACAGAAAAGATCAAATATTGATGGATTAAAATTATTTTTTTACCATCATGTAAAAAGTGAATCATTAATCATTAACAAAAAATTGAGACTTTTTAATTACTCCTTTTTATTAGTTTATGATTCCGTTGAATATCGGATTGTTGATCACCAGGTTATAAATGACGATCTCGGCTATAATACTTCGTATTTTAATTGACTTTCGAAAAACTAGAGGTAAAAATTTGGAATGACCTAAAGCAGCACGAAATTTTTGTCTGTGTTGCCACGTTGAATTGCGAAAATAAATAAGCAAACTAATTAGTCAAATTTGACAATGCTCTTCGTCTGTAAAAATTCAAACATTAACAATCTGCGGATTCCCTTAACACAAACACACATTCAAAGGAAAGCTTCAGTTTCTTAGCCAGTTTAATGCCATTTGTCTTTTGCTGATTTTTTTTACTCATGTTTCTTTTTTCAGTTTTTATCTACAATTTTTGTTTTTAGCCAGCAAATATCAAAAACTATAACTGCATATGAAGGTCTTTTTCATTAAAAAACTAATCAAAGAAACTTTTCGTACAAAATAAGTTTTTCAAAAAAAAAGTAAAGAACTCCATTAAACCAAAAATGAACAAAAATAGAATCAAATAATCTACCAAGCATACAACTACCACAGATCAGTATCAATAAATAAATGAAACCCAAAACAAACAGAAATTAAAATAAGTCAAACTCAAAACGAGCAAAAATTAATCTGAGTAGGGTTCTGAACCCTATGCTTTCTAAAAGCCAGAATATTATTTGTACTTTACTGAAAAAAATTCAAATGAACTTGCTGAAAAAAATGTGCATTGTCAGTTTAATATACATATGCTGATATTTATTCCTTAAAATCTTAATTAATTTTTGATTTCTTGAAGTTATAAAAGTGAAAACATTTTAAAAAAAAATTTCAGTAAAGTACAAATTATATTGTGCATAGCATTAAAAAAATTCGGTTGTGTATAGCAGTTTAAGTTTCCACGTAACCAATTAAGACTGTTAGACTCAATTTCATTGCCCTTGGTACTTCAACTAAAAGTCTTTGTCCGCTAGTAATAAACTTTGACTTACCTTCACTTTTTAAATGCTAAAAGAGATTTTAAAGGCTGACGATCATCTATCTAATATAACAGCATTCTGGATTGTGCCTAATATCTCCTTTGCATTAGCCATTTTAAAGGCTGGCGATCCTCTATCTAATGTGACAGCATTCTGGACTGTGCCTAATATCTCCTTTGCATTAGCCATTTTAAAGGCTGGCGATCCTCTATCTAATGTGACAGCATTCTGGATTGTGTCTAATATCTCCTTTGCATTAGCCATTTTAAAGGCTGGCCATCCTCTATCTAATGCGACAGCATTCTGGATTGTGCCTAATATCTCCTTTGCATTAGCCATTTTAAAGGCTGGCGATCCTCTATCTAATGTGACAGCACTCTGGATTGTGCCTAATATCTCATTTGCATTAGCTATATTATCAGCATCAATTCCGCAGCTTATCTTCACGTTCTAAACCCGATCAAATGATAAGTATTTTTCATCTGCTTTCTCGACAGTGCTCTAGCTCAGTATCTGAGAATTGCTGAATTGGCTTCAGTAGTGTGGCTAGTTTAAGGGGCCCTGAATGCTGAAATTAAAATTGCAGCATCTGTATTGCAAAGGCAATGGCGTAAGTGTGTTTGGTATCGTGCTTCTAATACCATTCTGAGACATCATATACTTCGTTTTCATTGAATGTCTATCCCCCTATCATTAATATCGAGATTTAGACATTTAAGTAGAAATTCTAGTTAACATTATGGTTAGCTTTCCGTAGTAGTAAAACTTCATTATAAATGGACATTTAAGTAGAAAGAAATCATTAAAGACCGAAGATCTAGTTATTTAAATTTCTGGGGATTTTTCAGGAGGTGCCAAAAGCCGAGGCTTTAAACAGGTTAGAGTCAGTTCATCGGTTTGTCAGCCCCAGCCGGCTTGACATTGATAGGGCTATAAGCTGAATTGATATATTTGTTACCATGAACGAGCGAAACCTGGTTAATGTCGACATTAACCGGTGAATGTCCAAATTTATTTTTCTCTGCTTGGATTCAATTAGCTTTGCAAGTCAGCTTTTTCAGTTTTATGCAATCTACGATGGTAAAAGTTAAAGTAAGGTTAAGTTAGATTATGTTAGTTTTGGTTAGGATAGGTGAAATTTGGTTATAAACATCAGAAATAGGTTAAAAACCTAAGCTAACCCAACCTAACCAAATCTAAGCTAACCTGTCATCATCAAACCTTGCGTTAAATTGAAAAAGTTGACTGGCAACGCTGACTAAATCCAAGGAGAAAAAAGTTATTTGGGAAATTCACCGGTGAATGTCGACATTCACGAATATCGAACATTCACAGTAATATATATATATATATATATATATATATATATATATATATATATATATATATATATATATATATATATATATATAATATATATATATATATATATATATATATATATATATATATTATATATATATATATATATATATATATATATATATATATATTATATATATATATATATATATATATATATATATATATATATATAATATATATATATATATATATATATAATATATATATATATATATATATATATATATATATATATATATATATATATATATATATATATATATATATATTATATATATATATATATATATATATATATATATATATATATATATATATATATATATATATATATATATAATATATATATATATATATATATATATATATATATATATATATATATATATATATATATATATATATATATATATATATATATATATATATATATATATAATATATATAATATATATATATATATATATATATATATATATATATTATATATATATATATAATATATATATATATATTACTGTGAATGTTCGATATTCGTGAATGTTGACATTCACCGGTGAATTTCCCAAATAACTTTTTTCTCCTTGGATTTAGTCAGCGTTGCCAGTCAACTTTTTCAATTTAACGCAAGGTTTGATGATGACAGGTTAGCTTAGATTTGGTTAGGTTGGGTTAGCTTAGGTTTTTAACCTATTTCTGATGTTTATAACCAAATTTCACCTATCCTAACCTATCCTAACGAGCTTTTAGAGCATCCAAGGGTATCAACAATCATTTCTGCAAGGCAAAACCACCTACATCTATCATATACGCCATTCATATTTCAAATCTTCAATCATTATTATATGAAAACCATTCTGTTTTTCTGTGATTATTTCACCAGTTTCTGAAAGTACTATAACAAAATTAAACGTGTTGCTATGAAACTGATACAGCTATGCTCAAACATAAATTTCAGGCTCTGTTTTTGCAAATGGTGCATCTACTGGCACTGGCAACGTGTTTGAAGCTTTTGCCGCGAAGAACACTCCTACATTTGGCTCCATCGCTACCAGTACTACAGAGGGGTCTCAGTTTGGAGTGAGTCGCCAGCAACCCTCTACTTTTGGACAAGCTCCTGCCTTTGGGTGAGTCTCTTAGTATTTAGTCTTTCAAAATATACTAGCACTAATTCAATTGACTAAACGAGGCGTTGGGAAATCGGAAACTTGAAGAAGCATTAAAAAGGTAAAAAGGTGTGATGTATTTGAGCCCAGCCTCAGACGAGTAAGCACAAGTCGGTGAAGACAAAATCCAGTTTGAATTCAGGCAAGATATCGCAAATTAACCACTTTTTCGAAGGACAAAGAAAAAGTCCCAGGGGACCGAGCTTTGCTCGATGAAGTGAACTACATTGTCCAGTTTTTCCCCCCTAAGGTAATGCGCACCCCCATATCCTGATTCGCACAAGGAAAAATATTTGTATTTAATTTTTCTGCATTTAGTTTTTTTTTAATAAAACACAAAGGGGAAGTTATCTTCGGTAATAAGTGCTTACTCTCTTCTTTCCTTGGTTTATCAATAAAAAAAAAAGATTGACTTATTAATCGTTAATCAGGAACCGTTTTAAGTTTGAAGCATTATAGGACTTCATTTCTGCTCTAGGCCGTCCGGGCTGACTGAAATTATTGAGTCTACGAAGCCAGTGCGAAATATCTGCCAAGCCTTGTACTTAAAAGCTTGCCATATTGATTGATTGCTATATAGATTATTTTTCAAGTTCTTGTCGAAATTCAGCTTAAAAAGCGGCCATTTGAGGAGTGAGGGACCACTCTCTCATATACAGAATGATTTATGTATGGTTCAAATTTTAGTGTCACTTTTTATTTTTATTTACAAAAAAATAGCTTGTCATAAATGTATCTTTTAAAAACACAAGTCTAAATACAAAATTGGAATAAGTGAGGAAACTCGTTGTAAATTACATTGCCCTCTTGATTTACAGCCTGTTTCAAATTTTTTACCATAGAGAAACTTGATGTTCAGATAGCCTAAGGGCACAGTAACTCCTGCAGGCACTCACAAGTTTGCGACATGCCCACCCTTTTCCAAAAAGATGTTACCAAAGAGAGGTGGACGTCAATAAAGCTGTTGACGGCGAGTAGAAAGGGCCTCGTGATCTTGTCGGGTTATTGCATTCTTAGATTATGTCACCTTCCAAGACCCTCTGCTCAAGTTCAGCTGCTCTGGTCTTGCTGTGTTGAACACATGTTAGCTGTATATTGTCTCTTTACTTGTTCCTTTTTAGGCCAAAGCTTGTCTGACCTTCCTTTTCCTAGTGCTGAAAGTGGTTTTTTATGGTTTTCTGTCCAAGCATTTGCTTTTCTATTGTGCATATTTCTAACAAAAATAGAAATGGCCTCTTGTCCACTTTGCTCCTTCTTGTTCGGGCCTTGTGTCGTCCCTCTTTAGTAGTCTCCCAGGAGGTGCCACCTCTCTTTAAGATGGTTAGGCTATCTAGAGTCTGTTCTAGACAAATTCGATTTAGGTTCGTTTTATCATGCATCTTGCTTTTTCAGGCTTTGACTCTTTCTTTTAAACAATATTCCGACTTGTCCATTGTCTTATCGTCACCAGGCGATTTGAACTTTAAAGTTCGACCAAATCATCAACCAGAAAATAGAATTGCTGACTATCAGGAAATTAATCATCGAAAGTACAAGAAAAACAAAAGTAACAAAAGATTGACTGGGTTGTTTTTTGAAGAAGCTGAAGTTCAGCAATTCGTTTTTTTTTTCAAGGAATGAATTGTTTCGCTATGGGGAATGGAATTGAAAGAAGGCATCCACAATGTTTTCAATACACGTCCCAAATTTCACTCATCCTTACTTCACGCCAAATTTCAACAGCCTTTATAAACTATTCCTTCCATCATTTAGGAATAACTGCTTACATTCTAACTTAGTCGAAGAAAACCCAGATGAAAATTAAATTAAAGGTAATTTATTAAAGTCAGATAGAGTAAAGTTCAATTCACCCAATGCGATTAACCTCTGTCCAAGTGTTAGTTCAATTCATGCTAACGAACCGGATCCAGGAAGGTCAAAGAGACTCGCTTCTGTTTTTGCTTTGGAAAGAATAAGATTATTAAACAATATGTAGTTATTTTATTTTATCTATAAATTGTTGTTTTTAATTGTTTTAGTTTAGTAATACTACTGATGACGGTCACTGCATATGTGACCGAAACATATAGTATTTTTTGTGAAATTTATCACGTTCTATTGAAAGGATTTTATCCCTATTTGAACTTTTATTTATCGTCATAGAAAGGCAGTGTGGCCTTTGAAATTATCTATAACCCTTTTAGCCTTTTGGACAATATCTATTGTGGTCTTCATTAAATAAGCAGTATTTGTAAACACGGGACGAAATATTAGGCTAAGTGCCTCTCGATTTTCTGAGTTGGAGCCTAGTAGTTGAAACAGGGTCTAACAAGTATGCGTGGCTTATATATCTTTGAGAGTTTCGTTTTTCTTCTGTTGTGTTTTTGGTGATTATTTTCCGGGCTGTCATTTGGGATTTATGCTTTAAGAGAGACTTTAAATTTCGAATAACCGTTGATGTCACGACAATAGACGAGTCAAAATATCGCATAAAAGTAGAACTGATACTCGAATATCCATAGCTGCTGGTGAACTTAAAAATCTTCTTATATGGCCAACAACTAGAATGGCTAAAAATTTATATTGTGTCGCATCAAAAATAAGGGAGGGGGTTCTCTCTTATGTGCGTTTTGGATTCTAGTGCCACCTATCTCATAAGGTAAATGTTAACGTGTCACGATCTTTTATTTCATATAGTTTTAATTGCTAGTGAATTTTTGATCTTCTCAATATATCCGCTTCTTTCTCCGTCTTATGGTAAATTTTAAATTACATTGATATTGTTTTTGGCTTTTCTGAAAAATTTGTGTTTTGTAAGTCCAGGTTGACGATTCTGTGAAACATGGGATTTTGGGACAAGTCTGCAGCCATAAGTTGCACCAAAACAACAAGATACTTTATATCATTAGATTCATTAGTTTCTTAGAGAATGATCTAAATTTGATTAAAAAATTGGAAAATTTCTCTAGCTTTGCTTTTTTTTCGTCTATTTTCAACGTATTTTTCTAAAAAACCAAAGCAGATTTCTAAAATACAAGTCAGTAGATGGATAAAGCTGAATCTCAACTATTGAGTGATAGTAAAATTGTTATCTTCGTCTTACGCAAAAACATTAATATTGAACAGGGGGGGGGGGGGGGGTAAATCTTACTACCCGTTGAATTACCCTAATTTAGCCAATTTACTAGCCTCCGTTGTAGAAAGGGGTAAGGGTCTTTTAAGATGTCTTTAGCCTTATTGCCTTAATTTCACCTCTTTTTTTTCTTCCAGAGGAGGCAGTTCATTTTCTTCATGGCGATAGTTTGAAGAAAAAAAAACGAGTGATTTGCGAAGAGATGTTCTTTGTGATTTTTATTTTGAATTTTGATTTTTGAATACATCAGTAGAATCTTTTTCGATTCTCTTCAGCTTGAAGATATTTGTTGGAAACTGCTCTAATAAGTTAATTTTAATCCTAAATGTGACTTCTGTTGTTTAGTAAGTCATCTGACTAGAATAAAAAAAAAAGAAAAGAAAATAATATTTACCTACTTATCACTATTGTGCATACATAGATGGGAAAATAATTTTTTTCTGGCAAACGATGTTCAGAAATATTATATTACCTTTGTTTGTTTAATACATCGGTCATCCAAAATTAAAACATTATCTACATGTCTGTAACGTTAATTGATCTGTTTCTAAGCCGCACATGAGTCATGTAAAGATAGAGCAATAGTAAGAAAAGAAAAAATACATAAACAACGAAAAAAAATCGATTAAGACACTGTTAAATGGTTGAACGTGCATAAGGCTATGCCTTGAAGTTTTACTATTATGTATCAAACAGTTCGTGGTAACGAACTGTAAGTAAGGAGCGACCCAGCTCAATAGTAACCGAAACTCTAAAAACCGGAATTTTGATACCCATAGATACAGCAATAGAATCAGATTTTTATGCTGATTTGAAATAGATAAGTTTACTTTTACCCATCAAAAGTTACGCCCCTGAGAAAATTTGCCTTATTTTCGAAAAAAGGGGAAACACCCCCAAAAAGTCATAGAACTTTAATGAAAATCACACCATCGGATTCAGCGTATCAGAAAACCCTACTGCGGAAGTTTCAAGCTCCTATCTGTAAAAATGTGGAATTTTGTATTTTTTGTCAGAAGAAAGATCACGGATGCGTGTTTATTTGTTTTTTTTTTTTTTTTTTTTTTTTTCTTTCCCAGGGGTGATCGTATCGATCCAGTAGTCCTATAATATCGTAAGAGGGCTCATTTGAACGGAAATTAAAAGTTCTAGTGTTCTTTTTAAGTGACCAAAAAAATTGGAGGGCAACTTGGCCCCCTCCCACGCTCATTTTTTCCCAAAGTCACCCAATCAAAATTTTGAGATAGCCATTTTGTTCAGCATAGTCGAAAATCTAATAAATATGTCTTTGAGGATGACTTAATCCCCCACAGTTCCCGAGGGAGGGGCTGGAAGTTATGAACTTTGCCCATTGTTTACATATAGTATTGGTTAATGGGAAATATAAAGACGTTTCAGGAGGAATTTTCTTCTGATGGGGGGGTTTCGGAGGAGGGGTTTATGGGGGAGGACCCTTCCATGGAGGATGTTTCCTTGGGGGAAGGGACATTTCTATGAAGGGGGAGCCGGATTTCCCAGCATTATTTAAAAAACGATCAGAAATTAAATAAAAAAAACTAGTTTTTTCAACCGAAAGTAAGGAGAAACATTAAAACTTAAAACAAACAGAAATTATTACGTATATGAGGGGGTTCGCCCCCTAGTCAATACCTCGCTCTTTACGTTAAAGTTTTTTTAGTAGTTTCAAAAGAGCTATCTATTCTAATTAACCGGCCTTTGTGATTCAGGGGTTGTGATTCGAACAGAACTCGAACTTTAGCGTAAAGAGGAAGGTATCGACTAGGGGCAAACCCCCTAATATACGTAATAAAACATACAAATATAGAAGTTCGTTACGTAATTTAATTCGTAAGTTACGTCAGAACAAATTTCGAGAAAGCCATTTAGCCAAAAAAGTAAAATTAATATACAAATTTGTTTTAATTATTCATGTACGGTGAGCCAAAATCAAAGCTGCATTAATTCCAAAACGTTCAGAAATTAAATAAAAAAAACAAGTTTTTTAACTGAAAGTAAGGAGCGACATTAAAACTTAAAACGAACAGAAATTATTCCGTATATGAAAGGGGCTGTCCCCTCCTCAATACCTCGGTCTTTACGCTAAAGTTTGAATCTGTCACACAACTTTATTTTTTAAAACAATAAAAAACTTCAGCGTAAAGAGAGATGTCACTAAGCCGAAAAACGTCACTAAGCCCCGCCTCCTAGCATCATTAATTATAATCACTCGACGTGGAATACACCCTTGTTGAAATCGGTTCCCGAAATCAGCTATGTGTGCCTAGCCCTTAAAAGACAATAACAGATCCAGAAAGCGGCTTTTCAGATCATTTATTCTGTGGTTAGTAGCAGCGTAATCTAAAGAAAACAAATCTGGAGTATTAGGCGCAACCTTAACCTTGTTGAGAAAAGGTATGAGACTTTAGTTTTCTTCTGTTTTTGCTGCAGATGACGATCGACTACGGAGTGTTTTATTATCCTGAAAATGCTAAATATTGAAAATGAAAACTAAGTACGGGACAGCAGTTATGTTTAACGCAAGTTATTTCTGTCTTTCGGTATTTAAATAAGGAAAACTTTTGAAAAAACAAGTTTTTTTTTTGCAAAGCAGGAAATTACAAAGGATTCAAATGGAAACTTCTGAGACCGTCTCCAGACTACTGTGAAAAAACGGAATCTAGAGGTAATCCCAGAATATCCAGTTCGTTTTCATTTTAATTGGTTAGCGTTGTCAATAAATATCCTGTTGTTTTTTTCAAAAGAAATGCTATATTTAGACACTTGTTTATTAACTGTTGGGGAAGGATAAGAGCACGACTTTTAGGGGGGTCAAATTTTTAATGAAATCTCTTAAAATGCTACTTAATTTGACCCTAATTGAGAAGAAAGCTGACTTTGCTCAAAAGTGTTTTTGGGAAGAGCTCCAATCAGAAGTTAGACCCATTCAAACCTTATAAGAGCTCAAGGAGCAATGTAAACTGGGCTAAATACCAAGTTATAAGATTAACAAATAAACTTGGATATGATGTTATGTAATATCTATGACTGCTAAAAAAATGTATTAATTGAATCTGTTGAAACGAATACAGTAACAAATTGTTGTCAATATGCTGGGCACTATTAGCCAATAGGGGCACTCGATTCCACTGGCGCTGGTGATTATTTTTTTTTTTACTGTTTATGCTAACGAACGTGTATCGTAGCTTAAGAGCTAATCTCTCATTGTAACCAAAAATTTGAAGTTCTATTAGTCTTTTTGCGCAATGAAAGAAATGGCGCTAAACCTACCGCAAAACACAATTTGTTGCCATTCCAAAGTCAAATATAGCATTTATAATATTTACAATATAATACATTTATAATATAGCATATTATACATCCAAATATAGCATGCATAATTTCAGAAATCGATTTTGGTTTGATTTTAAATGAGCTTCTTCTCATTTTTTGCTGGAAAGCATCGGGTTTTGCTTTAAAAACCATATTATTCCCGGTAAGTCGCAGCAAAAGTTGCAAGAGGCTTAGGAATGATGCGTCGATTGAAAAATGTTTTACTACTATCGGCCCTTTTAACTTTATGCCATGCTATAGTGAGCCCTTATATTTCCTATGGTTGTGTCATTTGGTTAAGTAATTTTTATGTAAATTTTAGAAGAGTGAAAATTTTACAGAATAAAGCGGTTCGTTTATTGGGTAATTATGTGGAAAATTCCATCAAAACAGTGTCTTGTTTTAAGCGATTGAGAGCGCTTAATGTTGGAAAAATTAGAGATTATCAAGCTGCTGTTTTCGCCTATCAATGTTGGAGTAATGTATGCCCTTCAGTTTTTCGTCCGTTCCTTCGTGTTAATAGTGCCCTCCGCGCATGTGAAACGAGGAATGCAGATAATTTTGTAGTCGAGTATCGATATGCGAAACGTGCCAAACGTGCTGACTTCATGATCCGTTATTTAGCTCCGGATATTTGGAATGGTTTACCAACTAGCATTAGTGAGGCTGAACACACTAGACTGTTTAAAAAGAGACTGAAGAACTATTTTTAAATAAGGAAATTGCAGCATCCTGCTGTGCTTGTGTATTTTGTACCATGCTTATGCTTATATAATGCTTTTGCTTGCTTTATGCTTGCGTTTGTACCATGCTTGTGCCTTGCTTATGTGTTGCTTTATTTTGTAGGTAGCTTGGGTCATTAAATTATATTAATACAAACATTGCATGGTGTCAAAAGTGGGATTCTCCATGTTACCATGGATGTCCAACAGCCTTCTATAAATTGGGACTCTAGTTCCCTTGCAGAGGAACGGAATCAATTTGAGCAACATGCTCAACTCATTTTTGCTGGACCTCTGTCTGAGAAAACTGAAAAATCTTTGTGCGCTTACCGCCTAATTTGACAGGAGAAAAGAGCAGAGAAATTGTCAATACCTTTGAATTTGAGAATGGTGATGCCCACAAAATAGAGCCTCTCCTAGCACAGTTTTGGAAATAATAATAATTTATTTTTGACCTACTAACATTATAAAAAAGTGGAGCAACAAAAGAAAATAAAAGGAAAAGACGTACAAAACAAACACATGCAAAATAATATCAATATAAAGAACTGCAAATGCAAATTAGAACAATCGCACAAGAGGATGAAAAGGAGCCAACCGCTTGCAGGCCTCATCTTTTAACTTGGAGTCCAACTCATTATATGACGTTAATGTATCCCTTGCATTAAACTTTCGAATAATCTTATGGTTTCTATACCAACGAGGCAAATACAAAAGATATTTACAGATACGGAAGTACAAAACTCTAATATCCTGCATATCACTAGTATTAAAAAATGGGCGCAAACTTGATGGAAAAAGAATGGAATGGTCGCAATATGTTGAATAGAGTTTAGCCAAGGCCTTACGAGAATGTCGGCAACGATTTGGGACAATTTTAACATAACCTGCTTTAAGCTTATTCTTAATATCTGCAAGTACACTAGCACGGATAGCTGAAACAGAAGAGCAGATACTAATCCCGAGCCAACGCAACGCAGGAACCCGCTTAACTGAAAAAGAACTACAACTCAAATCATTACTTGGGTTTTTAGCATTGAAAACTAAATACTCACATTTTACCTAGCCCAAAGAAAAATACTCTCTTTGCTAGGTTTCTTTTTCAAAAGCGGGATCAGTTAGAAGGCGAAAGTGTGGAAAAATACATTAATGACTTAAAGACATTAGTCAAACCTTGCCTTTACAAGGAACCTGATGAGATTATTCGTGATCGAATTGTCTGTGGAATAAGAAACCAGGCAGTCAGGGAGAGACTCCTGGCTGAAAGGAATTCATTGACTTTAGAAAATGCTGTAACAAGAGGCAGAACCCACGAAACGACCCAGACTAAGTTAAAGTCCTTCGGCGAAAATAACTCTGTACGTATCAAACAGGAAATAGATGCTATTACTCGCAACTCACCCCGAAGTTACTTCTGCATTCAGAGAGAATTCACAAGCAATGCCCCAAAAAGTAAAGAATGCTACTTTTGTGGTGGAGCATATTCAGCTAAACATGTTTGCCCGGCAAAAGGAAAAATTGGCTCCCTCTGCAAAAAGCCAAATCATTTTGCCTAGGAGCAAGATTGTGAGTATGATAGGTAAAGGAATCCAAAAAACAGGCACAATCCCAGAAGAAGATGATACAGTATTCTTGTATGTTATTAATGAGAAGAGTGAGAAGGATGAAGCAATTGTAACTCTGGTAATGAACAGCCAGCTGCCTGTTTGCTTCAAGCTAGATACTGGTGCCCAAGCTAATATCATTCCTAAATCAATCTTTCATCAGCTCAATCCTAAACCAAAGCTTCATCCAACTAGTCAAAGACTCACCAGCTATTGCAGTTCCAAGATACCAGTTATTTGAGCTTATGATTTGCCATGTTTCCATTAGTGCAGCAAAGCTATGACCCACAAAGTCTATATTGTTGACTCACCATCCACTTCCATCATTGGCTACAGGTCAAGCATCGACCTGGAATTGATTAAGCTGATCCCCAATGTTAATTCAATTAAATCAAACACTTGTATACAAGGTTGGTACAAAACTGTCTTTGATGGTATTGGTTGTCTGGAGGGTGAATGCAGCATGCATCTGAAGGAAGGTTCTGTATCAACTGCATATCCTGCCCGAAGAGTTCCTGAAGCATTGAAGAGTAAACTGCTGCAGGAGCTGACACGCATGGAAAGCGATGGTATAATCAAGAAGGTTACTGAACCATTCCGTGGTCATGGTAGAGAAAAAGATGGAGGTTTGATTATGCATAGATCCAGTAGACTTAAATGAATGAATAAAGCGGCCATATTACCCAACACCAACACTAGAAGATGTAACATCGAAACTTCATGGTGCTACTGTCTTTAGCAAACTGGATGCACGATCTGGGTGTTGGTCACTTGCACTGTCTGAAAGTGCATCTTACATGATTACATTCAGCACCATATATGGAAGATATCAATTTCTGAGAATGCCATTCGGCATAATTTCAGCCCAAGACACTTTTCAGAGGAGAATGGAAGAAACTTTTGAAGGGCTAAATGGATTCACAGTTATAATTGATAACATCCCGGTACTTGGGGGAACCAAAGAGGAGCATGATGAACGACTGAAAGCTCTCCTAGATCGAGCACTGCAAAAGGGAGTGAGGTTTAATAGGGAAAAAAGTCAGTTTGGTGTTAGCAATGTCTGTTACTTTGGACATATCATTGGAGCAGAAGGCATGAAGCCTGGTCCAGAGAAAATAAAAGCTATCAATCAAATGCCCAGTCCTCAGACCCCAGAAGAGCTCCTCACCCTCTTAGAAAGGCTGAATTACCTGGGAAAGTACATACCCAACTTGACCACTCAAAACAAGACCCTGCGTGAAATTACCAAACAAGAAACATTCAGTTGGGGCCAAGAGCATGATAAAGTTCTATCAGAGCTTAAATCTTCCGTTGTCTCAAACACATCATTCTTTGACTATACCAGCAAAAATGTAGAATTGAAAGTTAATGCCTCAGGCCATGGCTTGGGAGCTCATCTTTGCTGTAATGGGGAAGTTGTGGCCTACGCATCTCGGGCACTGAGCAAGACTGAACAAAAATATTCACAACTTGAAAGAGAGCTTTATGCAACTGTCAATGCCTGCAAGCATTTTCACCATTGCTTGTATGGAAGATGTGTAAGTGTCATTACTGATCATCGTCCACTGGAAACTATTGATGCCAATGTTATCCACAAGCCCCCCCCCCCTCGAGTTCAGAAACTTATGTTGCAGCTTCAGCCTTATGACCTCCACCTGCAATTTTGTCCCGGATCAGAAATTCCTGTTGCTGATGCTCTCTCCAGGCTGCACGTACCTGACACTGATGAGAAACTGCAGAAGGAAATAGTTGTATATGTACACCAAATCATCAAACACATACCAGTGAGTGACAACAAATTGGCAGCAATGAAACTTGCCACCAATAAAGACTCCCAGTTGAACTCTGTTCTCAAGGCCATAGAGTCTGGATGGCCAAGCTGCAGGAAAATGTACCAGTTAAGCATAGTCAATTATTGGAGCATTCAGCATGAACTTTAGGCTGAAAATGGCATCATTCTTAAAGGAGAAAGAATTGTAGTACCCCAAACGCTACAACCTGAAATCTTAAAACAATTGCATGCAGCCCTTCTTGGTGTGCAGAAAACGAAGCAATGGGCCCGCATGTTAGTATACTAGCCAGGTCTTAACATTGACATTGAGGAGTATATTTGGAGATCCAGAACGTGTGCTAAGAATATGTCTTCAAATCAGAATGTGCCTTTAATCAACCATTCTCTCCCGCCTCTTCCTTGGCAGAAGGTTGTATCTCACCTTTTCAAGTGGAATGGAGTTGATTTCTTGATCATTTCAGATTATCATAGCCATGTTTTTTTGTTTTTTTTTTGAAGTTGACAATTTGAGCAGTTTAACATCAAATACAGTAATTACTAAATTGAAAACTCATTCTGCTAGATATAGAATACCTTTGACATTCATATCAGATAATGGCCCATAGTACTCCTCAGCAGAATTCCAAAGGGTTGCAGAAGCCTAGGGATTCATGCTCATCAAATCCAGCCCAATCTACCCACAATGAAATGGCTTAATTGAGAAATCAGTCCAGACTGCTAAGGATCTGATGACAAAAGCATCTGAAAATGTTGATGACCCCTACCTGGGATTACTAGAGTATAGAAATGCACCTGTAAATGGCCTTGCTTCTCTAGCATAACTCTTTATGAGTCGACAGTTGCGATCGACACTACCATGCACGGTTAATCATCTATGAAAGAAAGTAGTACCAGTATAAATATTTCTTAAAAGTCGAGAGAGAATGCAACGACGGCAAAAGCGTTATTACGATAAATCAGCCAAAGCTTTAGCCCCTCTTGAAGTAAGTGATAGTGCCTGTGTTCAAACTTCCCCACAGGGTGCTTGGAATCCAGCAACGGTGGTTGCTCGGTCAGAGCAGCCATGATCATATACAGTGAAAACAGAAGCGGGGTCAGTGATTAGAAGGAACAGAAAACACATTTGTGGTCGTTCACAATACAGTCCTAAGGATCACCAATGCGCACCCAGGTCAGCATTGCCACTAAACAAATCTCCCACTAAGCTTGCTGGAACAGATTCCGTGTCTCCAGCAGAATCACATTACGAATGATGCAGCTCCCCCTTATCCCAAATGTCACCAGCACCAATAATTTCCTGAAACAACCGAAACACGAATTGGAAGAGCTATCAGGCCACCTATAAGGCTCAATCTATAGGCAGACTTGGTGTAAGAGGACGGCATGAGTTATTAGTGAAAATAGTTAGTGAGTAGTAGTGCATACAAGAAGCGAGCCTAGCGCCTACATATGTATGCCTTATGGGGGTAATTAAATTATTAAAAAATATATAGGAGTAGTTGTTATGTGAGTACTGAGTAGTAGTACATAAAGGAAGTGAGTAGTAATTATGTGAGTAGTAGTGCGTAAAAGAAGCAAGCCTTGCGCCTTCTTATGTATACCTTTTTAAAGGTAGTCAATAATATTGTGTAAGCCAGCTGAGCTTGGTTTAGTGATTGCTTAGTGTTTGCCTCAAAGAAGTGTGGGTCTTTTTCAAAGGAAAAGGATAAAAGAAAGAAGATGCAGCATCCTGCTATGCTTGTGCTTCTGTGCCATGCTTATGCTTACATAATGCTATGCTTGCCTTTGTACCTTGCTTACGCGCTGTTTTATTTTGTAGGTAGCCTGGGTCATTAAATTGTATTAATACAAACATTGCAGAAATCTAGTGTGTTTTTTTCTTTTTTTATTGAATTTGACTTAAATTTTTTTGTGGGAGGGGGTTAATTTATTTAGTTTTTTCTTTTTATTTGAAAAAGATATGATGAGAGAGAGCATTTTTGTTTTTATTTGATTGTGTAGTTGGTTGAGAGTTAAAGGGTTGCAGCCGTCTTTTATCAGGTGCATTGTGCTTTCCCTGGGTGGTTGTTGTGTTTAATGTTTCTTGTATGAGTTTTGTAAATAAAATAGACAATAGTGATGGTAATGAACTTTGATGAATTCCTGAACAACGGTAGTTGACCACATTTTTGCAACCTAGTTCTGATAAGGCCCAAATTTCGGAAGTTGGCATATTTGTCAGCATGCTTGGAAATTTTTCCAAATGATTAAACCTATTCAAGAATTACAAGAGAAACTTGAATAAAAGTATTTTCAAATGCCTTAAAACCACCTTTGTCAAAAATCCCTAATGTGAAATTTCCAAAATCCTCCTGTGACAACGTGCTGACTAATCAGTAACAAGAGTTACGATAAGTAAATTAGAGTTCAAGGTTTAAACGGAGAGAGCAGTTGTGACTAAAAGGGTGAATTGAATTGACTGTGAGCTAGGTCAACTATTATTGACGTTAAAGTCCAAGGTCTGAACGCAAGCGATAACATCTAGTCTGTCACTACGAAGAAAAGTAAAGACGCAACTTAAATATCCTTATGAAAAATTCAAATATTTACATCATAAATGATTGACCAATGAAAATCCTTCACCTCAGAACTAACCAATAGAATTAGAACACACCAGCAAACCAATCATGGCGTTAACCAGAAAAGTTTGTGTCCACTTTTATTATTCAGAATGCTTTTAGATTCAATCATTTGCTTACTAAATGTGTAAAAAATGGCTGCTAAAAGTTTGAGGATAATCAGACCTAAAATTGAGGTAGAACCTTATGAACTAACTTTACCTCTGAAATCTGCAGGATTTATCAAAATAGAAAAGGAGGAAAATGTCCCTTATCCTTCTGGCTTTGAAGAAGTAGTTTCTATGCCTTGTGGGCCTACTTCTGACAGTGAAGATAGTGGAATATCAGATGAAATGGAATTTTATAAGCCAGCAAGGAAAAGACAGAGGTTGGAACACCTCTCAACTGAAGAGAAGGTTGCAAGACGGTAAGGTTACATGTTCTTATTGAGTAGAGCCTAGCCACCACCAAGGAAGCTAGTAAAACTGTAGATGAAGGGCTTTTGCTAAAATTGGTGGAGTTTAAATTACTGACCTAAATGTCATAGACTAGGTTTTTTTGATTACATAGGTTTCTGTGCACTATTGACCACCTCAGAAGGAAACAATAGGCTAGGCTATAGCCTAAAGCTCTGAGAATTACTTTATAAAATTTTATAATAGACCTAGCCCTACTTAGGGTGAGCAATGTTTGACTATTAGGCTAAACTCATTGGTTCTTTATACTCTAAGCAACAAATATTGTCATTTATCTTTATAGCCTATAGAAAGTACTAGCCTATAAAGTTAAACAAAAGACAATATTGTGTTTCTGTTAAACATGGAGAATGATATAAAGTCTTCTGTATGACTTTTTAAACATCAAATTATTATAGAGAAGTATGAATAAAGTTATACAGAAGACTTTTTGGTTTTCTTATTTCATATAGGCTAGGCTATGATCCACTAAAATGTCATACAGAAAAAATTATATCAGCCGAGCCTACTCATACATAGAGAAAACAACAAAAAGTCATACAGATGGCTTTTTATAGCCTAGGCCTACATGATTTCATATATAGAGCAGTCTAAATAAAGTCATACAGTTGACTTTTTAATATATCATTCTACTATAAAGCATTATGAATAAAGTCATACAGATGACTTTTTATACCTCCTGCTATTATAGAGCAAACATAAATAAAGTCTTACAGATGACTTTTTATAGGCTACCTCATATTAGTATAGAGCAAATGTGAATTAATTCTTACAAATGACTTTTTGTTGTTTTCTCTGTGTATCAGTGGGGGAATATTATTTCTTCTGTATGACATTTTAGTGGATCATATATTAAATAAGAAAACCAAAATGTCTTTTGTATAACTTTATTTGTACTTCTTAACAATAATTTGATGTTTAAAAAGTCATACAGAAGACTTTATATCATTCTCCATCATTTCTCTAGAAATAGAAATATATAATTACAAACATACAAGGTATAAAATGTCATTTGTAAAGCATAGCATATATTAAATATATACCCTAACCTAGGTACCTTTTTCTCCCCCTAAACCCCTAAAAACAACAGTTTATATATTGTCAACACATTGGAAACCATGCTAAGCATTAATTACTGCATAACAGTGTCTTGAATTAACCCATACAAAATGGGTTTTCTGTTGTATCTCCAATTTGACATACATATAAGAGTGCATTTAACATAAAAATACCAAGTTATCTGTAGGACTTGTTCATGTTTGCTATATAGTAGTACAAGGTATAAAATGTCATCTGCATTACTTTATTCATGTTTGCTCTATAATAGTGTAAGGTATAAAAGTCATCTGTATGACTTTATTCATGTTTTCTCAATAATAGTGAGATATATAAAAAGTCATCTGTGTTGCTTTATTTTTGCTGGCTCTATAATAGCATGAGGTATAAAAAGTCATTTGTATGACTATTTATGTTTGCTCTATAAAAGAATGAGGCATAAAGTCATCTGTATGACTTTTTATCATTCTACATAATAGGAGAAAGCAAGATATTGTCTTCTGTTTGACTTTATACTGCATTCTATATAAGAGTAAATGACAATTTTCTATTGCTCAGATATAAAGAAAATTTTTTCTATATTGTCATATGTAGGTAACCCCCTACTTATATCACTCCTAAAAGTACTTTACTTGATAAATTTTGGTAAATTTTTACCAAATCATATTGTTGACTTAGGCTACAAATAAAGTAAACATACCACTTGATGCCTTTTTTATTATGCTCTTTCCAAATATAATACTCATTTTTGTTGGAAATGAATTGTAACCCCACCCCTATTTATACCAATTCAGGGTATATATTTGCACATTAGGGGGGTGGGGGTAAATTGTATTTCTGATGTAAATGGGAGGTAAGTTTAAACTTTCCAAAGGCATCAAATGGTATATTCACTTTAGTCATAACTCAATAATATGATTTGGTAAATATTTACCAAAATAAAATTTACCAACACCCCTCCCCCTAATGTACAAATATATGTCCTGAATTCGTATATATAGGGGTGGGTGTGAAATTCATTTCCAACAAAAATGATTATTATATTTGGAAAGAACATAAAAAAAGGCATTGAGTGGTATGTTTACTTTATTTGTAAGTCAATAATATGAACTGAAAAAACACCCTTTACTTTATCCCCTCCCCCCCCCCCTTTAATGGTCAAATATAGGCCATAGGGTAAATTTCTACCAAATCACATTATTGACTTATGCATAAAGTGAATATACCACTCAATGCCTTTTTTTATGCTGATTACAATTATAATAATCATTTCTATCAGAAATGAATTTCACCCCCCCCCCTATATATGCCAATTCAAGGTATATATTTCTACATTAGGGGGGGGGGGCAAATTTTGTTTCTGATGTAAATGGGAGGTAAGTTTAAACTTTACCCCAACCCCCCTAATGTAGAAATATATACCCTGAATTGGCATATATAGGGGGGGGGCTGAAATTCATTTCTGATAGAAATAATTATTATATTTGTAATCAGCATAAAAAAAGGCATCAAATGGTGTATTCACTTTATTCCTAACTCAATAATATGATTTGGTAGAAATTTACCGGCCATAGTCCAATATATATATCTTCTAAGAATTTTCCAAACATACCATAAATTGCACTTTTCAGTGATAGGATGATGACTCTTTTCTTCAAATTAGGCTAATTTAACAAAAAATAAGCTAGTCCTATGTGTTTGCCCATTGGTGAAGTACATGGGGGAGGGATAAAGTGATACATTTTAATTATAGGAATGATTTTTATAAAAGAGACAGATCCTAATGTTTTTTTCAGCTGTGTCAAATTTGTGCATAAAAAGTTGTGTTTTTCATTTAATATTTTATGGAGAAGATATCAAATTGAAACGGCTAATTGATTTCAAATTTTTCCCTCTGCTGTGTTTAAAAACTTGTATTTTTGTTTGTTGATTAACTTATGTTGCATCTGTAATATGGCAAATGAATACACAGATGAATTTTTGCATCCATCTAACCATTCCTGAAGAAAATTTGTGTGATAATTATTGTTTAGCTTCCGTTTTTTATATATATTTTTTTTTCAATGAAATCAGAACTTCACATTTTACAAGCTGACTGCAACTAAATTTAGCAAAAACATAATTTTTTATGCAAAAATATGTAGCAAGTTCTATACTAGGTCTTATAACAATCTGTTTTGAGAATATTTTTATTTTTGTATTAGCTGTTTTGTGACCAGTATGTTTTTCAGTTATTTTTTATGCTTACTTTTTACTATGTTTCAGTTATTATCAGACATGTTTCAGTTAATTCAGTATGTTACTGTATGTTTCAGCTATTATGTTTCCTGAGTGTGTTACTTTTCATAGAATTGTATATGTGTACTATGTTGTCAACATTGTCATAAGATTTTTTTTTTAATTGTTTAGTGTGACAAGCTTGATAAAGCTTACTGTATCTTGGTAATAATAAATAAATAATAAAGTGCAATAAAATTTTTTGAAACATGAGGAGCTCAATGAGGACTTTGCATTATTAATTCTTATTTTCCATATATAAAAAAGTATCACTTAATCAAATGCTGGTTAACTTAGTAGTTATACAAAATTATTATACTCAATTTTTGGCATAGTGAAACTTTTCACAAAATAAAGGATTGACAATTTTGCAGGTCAACTGTTGCACCAAATTCCACAAAGATAAGTGCATTTTGAAGCATAGTGCAAAAAAAATATATTTTGCCTGCCAAATTTTTTATATGATTTAGACCCCAGCGCTGTGCTGATGAGGGAAGACCAGCAGCAGTGGGGCCAAAAAAGTGTGCTGCTGGTAAGATATTGGTGGCATGCTGCCAACATGATGAATGTTGACCACAAACATTAATGTTTTCATCAGTCTTTCTCAAATCACAGCTTAAATTTAAAACAGACTAGAGCCTATTCATGAGTTCAAAACTTCACAATTTGCTGGCTGGAAACTGGTCTTCTTTGTTATTCATCAAGAGAAGTAGAAATCTGGTAGAAAAGAAATGGCTGTGGCATTTCAGAAGCCTTGCATAGTAGCTGAATTATCTATTAGCTATGTATTCTTAACATAAATAATTATCAAAATTAGTAGTTTTTTTTTCATTGAGCATTACTGCAAACAATACTTCAAATACCTAATCACAAAATTTGTCATTTGTCTGGGTAAAAACTTTGAATATAAGTTTGAACTTAGAAGCTTAATTTTTTCATAATGCCCTTTGCCTATATCTGTTTTGTCACCTTTAAAACAGTTGAAATGGGCAACTTTGATATTGATGGTTTTTTTTTGCTCTTTTTATTCCTAAAAAGCCTTCCTTTTATTAGAAACTGGCTTTTAATAACAATTTAAAAAAAATACACGTTAAAGTTTTTTTGGCTTCTTTATAGAATATATGTCATGCTGTCTAAGGCTGAACTGCTGCTTTTTTATTGCTTTGGCTGCTCTTTTGGATATTATTCATTTTTTCTTTTGGAGATTCATTCCAAATTATAAACTCATAAATACCTAATATCAGCTAAATTATAAAGTGCATCTAAAAGGAGTAAATTTATCAAATTGAAAAATACATGATGAACACTTCACATAAGAACACTTCAATTACAATGAAACAAAAAAAAACACTTAATGGTTTATTTGGTATGAAGAAAAATGAAGTGCCAGCTATTTTCTTAGGAAAAAAATGAAAAGTTCATCTGTTTTAAATGTAATTAAATGAAATAATATGCAGACTGAAGTAGCTCCAGGAAGATGTTGAGATTTTCTTCCTAGTTTGTCACTTTTAATCCAAGCAAAATGTTAGGAGACTTCGTATCAGTTATTGAGTTTAAGCTTTGATTCCCAAATGCTCACAAAAATTACCAAATTTAAGAAAGTTGCAACAATAAGTCATCTGTGGTCAAAATACTCAGACTCCTCTTTGATCCCCACCAGACTCAAAGCTTCTGCTATGATCATATCCATGGAAATCTCCAAAGTTTCTTTTTAAAATAGCTTTCAAGCGTAGTTAGGCGTATTTAGCCTTTTTTGCTTTTCTTCAAAGCTTTGAAAAAAGTGTTATAATATTCCAAGTATTACATTTGTTATTTTTGTGCATATTTTTAGTCATCATTTGTGTGAGTGATCAAATTTTTTAAACCACTGTAGATACATAAGAACGTTGCAACATCTAGTACCCTGAGGTCAGAAGACTGTCAAAGACTCCTCCTTGAACATCCCAAATTGAAAGCTTATATTATACATGGCCTTTTAATGTAACTAGGGCACTGGACCAAGGGTGCCATTGTCACTCGAGTGCAATGTTAGGTGGGGATGTCAATATTGCTTTTGTCACACCAGTTTGTTTTAGTGCGAATCTGCCTGCTACTTATGAATGAATGTTTTCAAAGTAAACTTGTTTCATCAAGAAGAAAAAAACAGGTTGGACACAAGTGTCCCTTTCCCTTTGGACAATAAAACTAGACTAGTGCTGTATCAAATATAACTCACAAAAATCTTGTTAACTTTTCAACTTTTTGGCATCCCTGCTTTCAATAAAAAAAAAAAAAAATCCAGGTACTATCACTTAAGTATAATAACTCCCTATGCCTCCCCCCCTCTGGATACCATCTTGATAGGATACCGTCTCTGCTTTAAGTAAAAAAAAATTAACTCATTGGCATCCCTACTTAAAAGAAAATAATTCGAGGTATTATAATTCAAATATGATACCCCCCTTCCCCTCTGGATACCACCTTGATAGGATGCCGTCTCTGCTTTAAATTTAAAAAAAAAACTTTTTGGCATCCCTGCTTTCAATAAAAAAAATTCGAGATATTATCATTTAAATGTAATAAATCCCTACCCCCCCCCTTCTGGATACCACCTTGATAGGATACCATCTCAGATTTGCATTAAAAAAATGATTTACTTAATAATTAACTAGGTCACTATATGGTTCAAACAAACACACAAAATAACGTTAAACAGCTTATTCCTTGAAAAAAAAAATTGAGGGTATGAGTAAAGGGGTACAAAGACAGGTAAATTTTTGGTTATTCATATTATTGACTTACAGATAAAGTACATATCACTCGATGCCTTTTTTATGCTCTTTCCAAATATACTAATCATTTTTGTCAGAAATGAATTTTATCCCCATCCCTTTATATACCAATTCAGGGTATATATTTGCACATAAGGGGAGTGGGGGTAAATTTTATTTCTGCTGTAAATGAGAGGTAAGTTTAAAATTTCCCCCACCCACCTAATGCGCAAATATATACCCTGAATTGGTATATATAGGGGTGGGAGGTAAAATTCATTTCTGTTAAAAATGATTATTATATTTGGAAAGAGCATAAAAAAGGCACCGAGCGGTATGTTTACTTTATTCGTAAGTCAATAATATGAATAACGAAAAATTTACCTAAAGACAACAACAAAAATGTTGAAATTATTCAGATATACCTCAAATTATTTTGGAAAAGTGAGTCATAGATTCACCATGGCATCCAATAAGATCCAAAGAATCTATTTAAAAGGGAGCACACACAAAAGCCAAATTAGGCCAGTAGCCTATGAGAAATTACAAAATACCGAAGACAATGAACAAGTCCCAATGGGGGGCCCTGGGTCTATTGAAATATTTCAATGGTTTCCCAGGGAATTTGATATCATTTATTCCGTCTCCATTTTAAATGAAAAAAATAATTATCTTTTTGGCATCCCTGCTTTCAATAAAAAAAGACATATTAGCATTTAAAAATGATGGCCCCCTACCCCCCCCCCCCTACAGGCAATAGTTTACAATTATTTTATGAATCATATTTTTGGGGTAACTTCCGTTTCAATCTTTAATTCCCCAACCTTGTACATAGCTTAGTCTATAGCTAAATTTTGTCTCAACAGATTTTTTTTTTTTGGGGGGGGGGGGGTAACATTTTTTCAGAAAGAAGATTGTATTTTCTTCAATCTATCAGGCGTTCAACAATTGAGTATTAAACATTAAGAAAATCTTATCTAAAAAGAGCAAAAGAAAAACAAATTCTGCAAACTTACAATTCATCTGTAGAAACAATCTGTTGGCTATCAATTTCAAAATCCAACTGAAGGCTGAAGCTGTATTGTAGTGAATGCGTCCTATAATTCTATTCAACTTGAAAATGAAATTCTTGACTACGAATGATGTAAGAAATAGCAATTGGGAAACTGCATTCAAAATGATTTAAACTCATTTCATAAAGATGATACTTTTTTGTCAACAAATGAAGAACTGTGTATATTGCAATTGCATCTGTCTGGCTTTTATGCAAAGTAACAAAAAAGACGAAAATTAACTAACAAGACAGTAGTGAAGAATTATGGTATGCAAAGTAATATTTGGCAGGGAAAGTCACTGGCGATAAATCGCTAGGGGTGGCACCGTGATTTCGTGATTTTTGGGGATTTGGGGAACCAAATTTTTTCGGGGTGACGCATAGATTTTCAGGGAAATACCCGAAAATTTGGGGATAGTGCAAGCCCTGCTTGATTTCTAATCAGGAAAATCGAAATACTAAACCACACAAGAAAGAAAAGCTTTGACTTTGGGGTTGACACAATAAAGAATTGACGAAAAATTAATTTGAAGTCAGCCAAACGCCGCCGCCTCTGCCGGCGGTGTAGCGACACTTCGGGGGCGGTCGATCGGGCCTTTCGTCGGCGGCGTTCGGTCGATCCGCCGGCGCGGCGCCGGGGTCTAATATGATTGCATTTTTTATGGTGACCTTGTAAATTCTGTTATTCAATTTTGGTTTCAGTAAAGCATAAATTTAAGAAAATATGATTATATACAAAGATTTTGTAATTTAACTGGCAAGCACAAAAAGTATGTTGATTGTTCATTTCTAAAACTAATTTTTAAAGAATTGAAAATCAAGTATTTTGCAGTAGGCATCAAAACATGGCTAATTGTAGAAAAAAGTCAAGACAGATAGTCCAAGTAATTGAGAGGCAAAAATGTTTAAATGGCACAGGTAAATGGTGGGAGTAAGTATGACTTAAAATTTAGCATTAATCCATACATAAAAAGTCATACCAATGCTAGGTAAGGGGCTGAAATAAAATGATAAATTTGGTAGCCTGGTTCTTTTCAAATTCTAGGACTATTTACTAGTAATTTTTGAAGCATCTGTTTAAATATTTGTACTTTATTTTTGGGAGTTTTTTTTTTAAGAAACCAACACAATCTCAGTTCAGTTCTTCATAAAAACACTTTCCCATTCCATAGATAATAAATTAAAAGACAAATAATCCTATTTTTGCACAGTTGTGCTTTCTCACAAAATAGGCTGTTTTTTAGTTTCATGTCAGGTTCTGTTGGATTTTGATGACAGTATAATGGTTTCATGGAAACAATTCTATTGAGCCACTATAAACAATATCTACTGAAGAAAAATGTAGTTTTCTGCTAAATCTCATATTTCTAGTGTTACCATCTGTGCCCAAATGGATAAAAAGGGCCAGCTTGATATGGACAGTTTTATGTTATTGATATATGTGCCTTGTGTAATGAGTTTTACCTTAGGAAAAAATGCAGCTACATGAGCCCAGCCTGACATCCACAAATGAGTACAACAAGCAAATTTTTTGTGTTGTAATTCTGGGCTCACTATCCTGAGGCTTCTTAACTTATTGAAAAAAAATAACCTGAATTTAATGGATAATAAATTAGAAGACAATGAATCCTATGTTTGTTCAGTTGATATGAATGTGTCCACAAATGAGAGCAACTAGTAATTCTTTATACCTTTACCCTGAGCTAAGAACTCTGGAAGATGAAAACTTTTATTTAAATTTGACATTTTGTGTTCAACAATAGGGAAATCTTCTGCTTCATTTTCTGTATGCTTTTCACTTCATAAACATGGTTGCAGCAAAGCTTTTAGCAAGGGTTAGAGAACCATTAAACATAAAGGTAAAAAAATGAGCAGAATCAGCCAAAAATAATTATCCAGGTAATAACGAGACTTTCTGACATTAACAATTTAATTTTTATTACAGTAAATTAAGGAATAGAGTTGCAGCCCAAACTGCTAGAGACAAGAAGAAGGCGCGACTAGACCATCTTGAAATTGTTGTCAGAGGACTACAGGAGAAGGTAACCTAGGCATTTTTGTTATTTTTACATAAGATATTTTAGTGATATGTCTGTATTCCATTTATTAATGGAATATATTCCATTTATTAATGGAATATATACTTGTTGAATAATTTTTTAATTTTCATTGCTTGCATTTGGCTGAAATCTCTCTGTTCTCTGAGTGTATGAAATCAAAAAGTACTGATAAACACCAGGATAGTAAGTAAGCAGCTGTGGGCATCCAACAAACTGGATAAATAGCATCTGGTAGGATTTTCATAAAAATTTTTTATCTCCAGTGCCCATTGCTAGTTCTCATCAGCTTTTTTGGCCTGTAGGGTGCAGTCATACTGGAAGCAACTCTAAAATTTGATAAGTGCGATTTCTGAATATGATGTTTTGTAAACACTGTTCTCTATTTCCTCAACTAGAGACATGGCCATTGATGCATACTAATTATGAGTCTTGTGGGTATGTCAGAGGATTTTTCCAGCAGGTAGGAAAAAGTACTTTTTGTACCTCAGTTTTTCAAATTTTGAGTTGTTAATTATTTCAAAATTTCTTTTATTGCGCTAGGCAATCATTTCGTAAGGACTATATATGTGTTTGGTTTCTTGTTCATATGGACTAGAGTGCATGTTATGTTTGGGAACAACTACTGGAACCAAACAATTTTAACAACTCTAGAATACATGTTATCTGCAGTTAAGGAAAACTTAACTGTTTCCTTAACTGTAGTAATCAATGTAGTAAAAAATTAACTTAAATAAGGTAAACAATGGTAAAGAACTGTCACGTAACAAAGATAACAAAAGTATAGTAGTTCTAGTGATAGTTAATTGCTCATGTTAGTAGTTGTTAACTAATTCTTTTTTTTTGTTTGCAATGATACTCAAGGCCTTAGGCTTTATCTTGGAATTGTAGGTGAATTGTAATAGTGTGAAAAGATTTTTTAGCATCAGAAAAAAACGATAAAATTGTACATGTCAATGTTAAAGTTCCATTAATCTGCTGGAAAATTTGCTTTTATGGTTTGCCTTGAATTGTCTCTTTCGGTCCTATTTCGAAAATGTATGCCAATCAGAATTTCATTGAAAACATACACACTGGCTTAGAAAAATAAAGATAAAATCTGTTATTATTTTTTTTTTTTTTTGACTAATTCCAATTCTGGAGTCTGGCTATACCTTTATAACGAGCAGGTCCAGACAACCAGACAACTGATTGTAAATTTTTTTATTAGCTGTGTTACCTTTCTGTTACTTTGAGCTCCTTTTTTGTTAGTGAAGTCGCCTTGTCAATGGGCCTTGAACAACTAATTTTTGAGAAACAAAAGTTTAAATGTTTGTTTGTAAAACTAACAATTCTACACTTGATGGAGGGATGCCTAAAGCATATTCTCCAGCAAGAAATACGTAGCTAAAACTATTCCATGCACCCTGCCTTTACTGTATTTAAAGAACCTTCATCTTGTAAGTTAGAAAAACTTCAATTTTACATTAATGTAAAATTCAAAAGTAAAAAATTCAAAAGAAATTAAAAGTCCAACAAGCCAGATTCTCAGAGCAAGATTCAAAACTACCAGCAAAACAAACAAGTTTATGAAACTGGATTGCAGATTACGAATATGAAACATCAAAATTTATAAACTTGTAATTCATGATTCAGAAACCAGGCAAATCTGAAATCTTGCCTTCCCACATGCTTTTCAAAATCACGATGGAGATTGTAAATGGAATGGTGTATTTTACAGTCCATATTATGAATTTATTATCTGTTTTGTTTGTGGAAAAGGTCTGAAGTCACTGATATTAATAAATAAAAGATTATAATCACCTTGCTGGGTGATCAGACATATTCAGGCAATCTTTGATATGTGACAAATAAATGATTGAATTGTTACAAGCCTTAAAAGCAAGTTTGACCTTCTGTCTAACTTACCAAATTCCTAGCTTCAAATCTGGGCATATGGTAAATACTTTTAGGCCTCAGGATATCTTATTTTTGTATAGGATGAGGATTTTGATCCCTCTACCTGCCCCCAATACCTACCTACCTACCTACCCGGCCGTCCTTCATTTTGCTAGATTTAGATTTGTGAACTTAATAAAAATAATATTTTACTAAAAATGAGAATTTATATATTGTATTTGACTGTAGAAACAGCTTGATTCTGTGTCTGTCACCAACTGATTATCCCATCAACACTTTACTAATGATTGAAAAACTGCATCAGTGTGTTACAGTACTATATGTGATAGTATAATTATTTGTATTAAGACAAATGTCTCTTCCCTACAATGTGCTAGAAACAAATGAAAAGGTAGGCCAATTAGCCTAAGTATGTAGCCCCCTAACTTATCTTGAAATTTCAAATACATACCCAATTATGTTCCTGAAGTTTTGTATTTAAGCCATTTTGACAACCTGGACACACCGAAAATCTTTTGATTAGTTCAATAGTGGTAGTAGTAGCAGTAGTAGCCCTGAAAGTTTAAGACCCAGGATAAAATATGCCACCTTTCCAAATGACAAAGCCTATATGTAAACATTGGGTAACTTGCAAAACTTACAGTCCTTACCCAAAGGGTTATGACCATATGGGGGGCATGTCACCTCTGGACATGCTGGAGGCATATTTATTAGACCTTTCAACCTTTTTGAACAAAATGCCTGTTTAAAAATCAGATGTCTTTAAGGGGAGGGTAGTTAAGGGTGCTGGATGTGGGATGGTTGTCCTCCAATCCCTTTTGCCTCTTACAAAGACATTTGAACTTTCAATTTCCAATTGAATGACATTTGAACTTTCAATTTCCAATTGAATGAGCTGCCCCCCCTCCCTCCTCCGAAATTTCTGCAGCAGTTCCTTCCATATGAACGCATTTTGGAAAAAAAATTAATGCATATAGCCCACTTCGTTCTTTACCTAGGTAGCGCTATTGTGCTTATTATGATCTGTGTTTCTCTGTGACATCCACCATTTTGTGGCTCTTGAGAATCAGCTTGTACTTGTATTTCTCTATCTACCTCTACTGTGTTGGTTGACGCGTTTTTTTGTTTTATTTTTTCTTTGTGAATAGATACTTAAAGTTAAAAGAAGTAAACTTTTCTGTATTTTTTGTATTCTAAAAATTCTCCTTTCTTCTATTTTGTGGAAAATTTGGAAAAAAAAATTAATTGTTTTTATAATTTGACAATCATAAACGACGTCATGCCCTTATATTGCTATTAAGGGGAAAAAAAAGAAGAAAAAGAGCAATGTTTGCTAAATTAAAGGAATTTTCTATCTATAATCTGGATTGCAAACTGATAATCTAGATTGTGAAATTAGACGTTCCATTGCTTTATCTAGACTAAAAAAGTGGTATTTCAGTAACAATTAAGATTGCTTTTCAACCATTGTGGTTGTAGTTTTGACAATTATTTTTCAAAGCAAGATTAAGGTTTCAGGATTTGTTAGTGCTGAACACGAGAATTTCTTTTTCCCAGTGGTAATTTCCACCTACCTTGATGGTTGTTGGAAATGCCCTAAAAGTAAAATTATAAAAGGTATATCACATATATTTTATAGAATGAAATGCTACAGAAAGAGAATAAACGGCTTTGGGAAGCAAACAAGCAACTAATGGACGAGAACAATCATTTGATGCAAACAAATGACAAGCTTGTGAGGATCGAGCAGTCCTTCTGCCCCAAATCTATCAAGTATAGCTCTCCAAAGACTTCATCTTTTGAGTCAGCAGCGCTCATTAATGACCTTCTGCCGAAAGGACAGGACGAAGTCAATGGGGACACTATGCTGAGCATTCGTATACTGCATTGCCTCCTAGCAATCTTTTGCATTGCAGGGAAATTAGTAGTTCAGAAGTCACAGACAGAAGCCAGGAAAGTGGAAACGTCACTCCGCGATCCAATGACAGGTATCTATTTTTCAAGTAGATTTTTTGTAGTATCGTCAACTTTTGACTGTCAAGTGGATAACAGGAGGGGGGGGGGGGTGCAACAGTTGAAAAAAAAATTGAAAAGCCAAATATGTCCCATTTTAATGTCTTTGCTTTAAAATATTTAGACATAGTGTTTACCTATATTTTCCAAGCTTTCAAGGATCGATAATAATAGCGCGACACAAATTAAATGCTTGATTGTGCTGTTCTACAAATGATATGCACGTGGAAACATCCTCGTTTTTCCCATTGTCATTAATGAACCTTGTCCTATGTGACGTGTATTTTGCCAAAACTGATACTTATGCACTCAAAATCACCAGACTAGATCGATTGCTTGAATCGGTTTTCCTGTTTATGTTTTTTGGGTGGGTTTTAAGGACCTTTAGTATTACATGATTTGTGTCCTAATGTATTATTTCTATCTTTCTCACTTGCAGAAGCAGTGGAAAACTCAACTTTTGATAGTAATTTAGGTTTTACTTTGTTTGCGCAATGCTTAAAACAAACTTTTTTTGTACTAGAATTCTATAGTAAAAAGTACTAAACTTTTTCATATTTGTTACAAACTGTTTACCAATTTAAGTTGAAAAAGCTACTACACATTCTTAAAGTTTTTCACTCATCTGTAAAACTTTTAGCATAATGCGTTTTGAGCTACTGCTAGCGATATCCCAAACATTAAATGAATTAGGAAAGTTTTTCGAAATTAAAATCTGTTAAGCCCCAGGCTGGTCAAACACACATTCCACTCCTTGATCTTGGTAATCTGGAGTTGAATCTAGTGGCATTGTTGATTCTTGTTTGCCTGTTTTGGTTTGAGGTCTTTCTGCAATTTCATTTGTGAAATTTCGGTTGTAAATCTTTTTCGTTTTTCTTTGTGTGCGTTCCAAACACAGCTAAAATGTTACTTTGTTTTTCTTAAGAGTTTAGTCGTTCAAATTTTCGAGTCTTTTCTTTAAATGCTGCCAAGTAAATATAAAGCTTAGTGGAAACCACAAGCATTTATTTAATGCAAAGCTAAGGACTGTGCAAATGTAAAGGATTTGAAGCTAAAAAATGACCATATTTTAAAACGAACGTTCTTTATGCTAGTATTTGACCTACCACTTTATTTTGTGCTAATGTTCATTCTAAGTGGTTCACATGCTGATTTGCGGAATTTTGAGAGTTTTAGTCGATAAAACTGAATGTCTGTAATGACAAATAGAGGAAATGCTTATTCGAAAGGTAAAAACTCAATGAATCTTGCTTGAATTCTTTTAATTAAAACTACCACCTTTTTTTCTCTTTATCATCCGTCCTCCTCCAATGTAAAAATTTTCCACGAAAACCCTGCTTTTTTCTTATGTGCATGAATAGGGTTAGCTTATTCTTTACACACACGGGCGCCTTTCAAACGGTAAAACAAAACACCATGTCTGCTTAGCCTGCAAAGCAATTTGGTGCGTGATAGGTATGCTTAAATGTAAGAGTATAATTAATTGAAAAATGTTACTACGCAACCCCCCACGGCAGACCCAAACATAAATCTGAAGATAAATTTGGAAGTATGGTCAGAGGTACAGGAACCTAGGCACGAAGTTGTGTGCACCATTGCCAAAACGGCGGAACCTCTTATCCTCAAATCCCTCTCCCATCTGTTGTTGAAGAGCAACCTTTCATTTTCTAATGGGCAAGTAACAGTCAATGTGGTAGTACAGAACTGGAATTTCAGTTCTGGATTCCATCCTTTTTGGTGCCCTTTGTAACTTATGCTTTTGATGTCATTTTGAGAATGCTAGTGGGACTTTCGTCATGATTTCTTTTCTTTGTAAGTTTATTTGTCTTTTGGCTTTTAAGTGTCTTCCCTTTGTTTCTTAATACTCCCCCCCCCCCGTCTCTATTTTTTCTTTCCTCTTGCTCTTTGAGTGTTTTATCTATGTTTTAAATGACCCCTCGCAAGTTAGTTTTGGGATGTCTCCACTCCTGAAGAATTCTGGAGAATTAGTGATCTGGAACTTAAATGACATTCTAGATTGTAAGCCAATTATATTCTAGGTTATCGCCTTTTCCTGATGATGTCTGTGACAGTTTATTACAATGGCTTATGCAGAGCGTTGAAGAATCGACGGAAACCACCGGATGCGTCGATGTTTCCACAGAAGAAATAGACGAATCACCTGATTTTCTTGATTTTCTTGCAGAAAAACCAAATGTAGATATTCATGGCCCAGTTATTCATCATTCGGACATTGACGATTCACCTTTTATTAATGGGAATATTCTTATGAATGGGAATCCTATAAGAGTGCATAGTACTGACTATAATAACTCAATTCCAGATAGCATACATTGTGATGTACTAAAAGAAAATTTGGATCTTTTTGAGTTTTTGGTTTAATTTGTGCTTTAGCGTTTTATTTTATCTCTGTTATTGGAAGTAAAAGCGTTTTGTTTAAAAATTCTCATCAATATATGTGTAAACTAGGCAGATTAACATGGGAATATCTAGCTGTTACAGAGTCAATATTTAGCTATTTGTAGGATGTCGATAAATATTAGTTGCGTGGGTCGGGGAGGGGTAAATTTCTGTAAGAACCACTCAGATGCTAATTTGACCAATTTCCTAAAACAAACAGCAGAAAATCAGAGAAAATTCGTTGCTGGTCTTTTTGTCATTTTTTAGTGGCCATCCTTATTCTTAGGGTATGTCCTCTGGGAAACTATACAGTTAAGTAAATCAAGTTTTTTGATGTTAGAACTCCGTACATTGTAAAAGGTATGCTTTGTCAGATTGGCTTCAGAATGTGCCACTTTTTATATTGGCAACGTTTTATATCCTTTGGTTTTTTAGTGAATTAAGCAAACCTGAATTCAGGGTAAGACGTGGAATTTGTTTTAATATTAACTCAGCTTTAGTTTTATCCGAAATGACATTGTTGATGATTTTCCAGCGAATTCAGGCATTTATTTGCAATTAGCAAAATTAGATGATCGTTGTCGATTTCCTTCTGTGAAGCGGCTGCCAAGATAGTGTTTCCGACCCAGCAAATAATACCAAGCTAACGGATATAAAGAATATTTTTCAAGTTCGGGATAGTATTTTTACTACTTTGAATGGAGTTTGTTTTAAGCTGAAGATTAAAATGTTTTAGGTAGTGCTATCATCCCTTTAAAAAGTGCTATCATCCCTTTGATTCTTTTCGTGCTTTTTATCTGAAAGTAGCTCTTTACTGGTGGAGCACGGAGTTAGTTTCTGATTAGGAATTTCCGAATAAGGAAAAAGTGCAAGTTGACGCCAGGCCTAGGGACTAATTACGTCTGGCACCTGTCGAGCTATTTTATTGCCAATTCTTTTTTTTTTTTTTTTTACTGAATGTAACCTTTTTTTACTGAATGTAACTTTTTTTTATTATAACTTCACATATTTTGCTTAAACTAAAATGATTAGTTTCTGGTATTAATTTGGCAAATAATTTATGCGAAAACCGTATATTGCTCCTGTCTGAACCTTAAGTAGTATTGAAGCTTTTAACTACTAAAGCAAATCGCCGAGATATCGTAAGAAGAAAAAAAATCTCACATTCGAAATATCAATTCCGATCAGGATTCACCATAGTAAGTACCAATTAATCCAGTACAGTCATTCATTAATTCAAGGGAGTGAAGAGTTTGACTAATATAGTTTAGTGTGGTTGATTGATTTAGCACTGCTGAACATACAATAGGATATTCAACAATATCTGGAATAAGTATTGGATTTTCGGTCTAAGATGTCACAAAAAAGTTTTAATTTTGTAGATAGAATTATGAATAATATACGTGAATTTCAAAAATAAATTTTTTGCAGAGTTGTTGGATTCGTTTTTCTATAACACAGATTAATTTTTTTTAGAATATGCCATTATGTTAACATCTGTTACCTACTTTGATGTTCTTATTGTACACTTTATTTGGGTAACAGTGGGTTCACTGCTTTATATTAATAAATAGCATTGAAATAAGTGGGCAACATAAAACAAAAATACAGGATAATTCCAAGTTTTATTACGTATAATTCCGAATCTAATATTATATTGTAACATGAATCTTATGATATTTCAAAATTTGACGAATTTACATATAAAATAAACCTACAATGCACACTTAATCCTGTAATAAAAAAAATCAATGTTTTGGCTCTGTATTACACAAACTTGTTACGAAAATTGTAGTCGTCTATGTTTTTATATATTAAATTCCTTTATCACTGTATCATGGTCAATTTGTACTTCTCTTTCAATTGCCAACAGCGCAAGTGAAGACAATCTTTCTTGCCCCATGTTGTTGCGGCAGTATGTCTTCAACCATCGAAGGCAAGAAAATAATCTTTCACACGACGCAGAATTCATAGGAATAGTCAAGTACGGTTTAAATAAATCAAATATCAGAGGAAACACACATTTCAAGCGTTTTCCAGCAAAAACAGATGCTTTTTCTAGAATGTTCTAGTTTTTATATCATCAACTCCGTAAAAACACTATAGCTCAGACATGCATCGTTCAAAATCGAGCTTATAGTATTCACACACAAAGATTACAGCGTCTTTGTTCATTTCGTTTACACCTAGCATTACGCTTAAGTTGTTCAAAACGTCCAAACTGTTCTCTTCTAGCCTACTTTCAATCTATATAGTTAGAACATCAACAACAGGATACAATACTGTATTTTTGAAAAACTCTTGCGCTGTCCCTAATTTCACTGGAACTTTACGTTTCCGGAGCAATTCAGGTCCTCAAAACCACCATTTACTAACTATTTCTGAGCTGTGATTGAACAATTTGAGAAAAAACTATTCTGACCGAAAGGACTGTAATACTTCGACAGTACTCATCTTGACCCTTTTTACCACTTCATAAGTCACACTTCTGGACTGTAACGTTTTCGACAATATGTCGCATTGCATTAAAACTCTTCTTAGAAGGAGTAGGTCAAAAACAAAGCTAAAATCTTCCATACTTTTTTTCAAAGCATTGACTTGTCCTCCAGCGTCATGGTTGGTCTCCAAAATTTCTTCTGAAGCTGCAAGATATTCTTCAAAGTTGTCAAGCAGTGCATGCACTGCTACAAAGCAACAAGTCCATCTAGTGTCGCTTAGTGGGTTCCCCCATGAAAGGACTTGGAACTCTTCTGAATCCTCTCAAAAACTGCATGGCGTTTGGTTGACTTTTCAAGTAAATTATAGATAGTTTGAAGGACAAAGAACGTATTTCTAATTGAAGTTACTGAATTAAAAGAGGCTGACAATGCATAGATTCAGTATGTGTGCACAGCAATGAAATATATACATTGTGGTTGGGCTCCTGAAGTATTCTGGCTGCTACACATTTATAAGGCCCTCTCATCTAAGAAGCTCCGTCGTTACACTGACCACGTAAATTTTTAATGTCCAGATCTAGTGAAAGAAATGTATTTTTTTATTAGGCTCATGTTTTTCCATCGTTTTTTTTTCAGCACGAAAGAAACCAGCAAACGATTCGTGAACTTGTAAGTTTTCATTAACATATCTCAAGATCACCGCAACTTGCTCATGTTTTGCTATATCTTGAGTTTCATCTACAATAACAGCGAATATTTTCGCTTCTTTACTTGTTTAACTATTTGTTGTTTTATTTGATCTCCGCTAATAGATAGTAATTCATTCTGGATAGTCAGTGCAATATACGGAAAATTATTTTTACGTTCAACAAAGAGCTGTTGAATCACATCACTGTCCTTAGAGCGAAGTTCCATGAGCTCCAAAAAGTCCCCTGTGTTTTTTTTTTTGAATCCATAGTTCTTTCATCATGGACTCGTAATGCGACACCTTGTCTACTACAAAATATCAATGATTCACATATGGATTTTAGATACAATCGATTTTGTTTCATATCTTTGGAGTATTTAATGTTTACTTTTTCAGTAACAAAACCAGTTTTGTTCGATTCTCTATGAGAGACAAGTTTAACAGCATTATCCATGTGTGAGTTGCATTTCTGATGGCTTTCAAATGCCTGAACGTTTTTTTTTCCAATTAGAGAACCCATTCACTGTAAAAGCATCATCTGCTTTATTTTTTTTACTATAACAGTAAAATACACGCCAGGTAAAACAATACGCTTCATCATTTCCTGGACTATACTCTTACCAAGGGAATGTGCTGTACCAATCTGTTCTGAATTTTCTCCCGTTAGTCGAAGGGAAAATAAAGTGAACATTAACTGGATCTCGTGTGTTTATTAATTTGGTCAAAGTTGAGCTGCTTTCACAGTTTAAATTGGATTCACTTTCTGTTTTATGTTGCTATAAGAAGACGTGAATCATAGTTCTTTTCAATACTTTCTTCTTGGTGTTGCTTTTTTACAGTTGGTTCTGAACCAACAAAAGAAAATAAGGAGCTCTGCCCTTTCTTGGTTTTATTAGCCTGTAAAAACCAAATAAATTGATATAAATTATGTTTTCTATTATATTATAAAACACTTCAAAGCTGAAAGCTAGACGGAGGTGGTGAAGGAACCAAAAGTTTGGTCATCTTACATCGCTGAGCCTACGAACGCGCCTTTTTTGAACTATTAATTTTATTGAACATATAGCAGCCCAGCTGCCCCGATTCTGGGACCACATGTGCATGCCCTCTTCCACCTGATGGGGAGTAGGGGGGGGGGGGGGGTACCAAACGGTTAAAAAAGTAAAGATGTCCTCTTCCTTCTCTAGGTTATCAATAGTTCATTTCTCTTCAGGAGGTAGTAAAGAAAAGTTACTATTTCGCAATGACGATACTCGGTTAATTTCAAAAACTTTATACAATACATAAATAAATAACGCACACATATCAACTAAAATTAAATGCTGACGTTCAGCTTTTACTAAAATTGTCAGCTATGAGTTGCTGGAGACGACAGTAGCGTGCTGTAAACAAGCTTTGGGGTGAGTGATGGTGAATTTCGTATAAGATCGGTCTTTTTTGCCAACTTTATTTTAATATTAAAGTGCGTATCTCCCTTCCACTTCCTTCAACTTCTGCGCGCATTACTGGATATTAAATCTCACAGTTTAACCAAGCGCTATTCCAATAGGCCTGTGCATCGCATCATTCAGTTGCATGTGGTTTGAAAATAGCGTCTTAGCAAATCCAAAATTACACCTTTTAAATTGCAATTGTCGAAACCTTATTCAGGAAAATTATAACCCACCTCCTTGAACAATAAGAAATAATAATTTTTTTTTTACATGGGCAGCAGCGATATGTCCTCTTTATTTCTTCGTTGCTATCGCGGCACTGAAACATGGCTAATTCTAATATCTCTTTTATAAATTAGACTCGATAAAGCCGTCGTAAACTACAAAGAGGACATATGGTACTCTAAAAGTCCAATTTGGGTGACATTTTTGCAATAGAAAGGCCAGGCCAGACACATGGACATCATAGAGCTAATCATAGGCTCATTTATAAACAAATCTTATAAATTTAACTTAATAAGGAAATACATAAACTTCCATATGACACCCACAACGTGTAGTTTTGTTAAAGAAAAACCTTCTTTATTTAATATTCATCTTTATTATCTTAAATATTTAATATCTTCTTTATTTAATTTCACGGGTTGAAACAAGCGTGACGCATGGCGAAACACACGGGAAAAATGAAATTTGGGTTATATATTTTTATGTTAGGGGGGGGGGGGGTAAACTATAGTGCAGCTACAGTCAAAATCTGCCAACTACAAATATTCTACACATTATGCAGTAGGTCTAAGAATTTTTTTTTAACATATTTCCTTCTCAACCGCCTCAATTCTATACTTGTAGAAAAATGAAGGAGGGGAGCAATTTTTTCTTCTGTTTTTCCGTGAAAATACCAAATAAAAAATTATTTTTGAAATCAAGGGATGGGGGAAATCAAGGCAGCAAATACCCCCCCCCCTCCTGTGATTGGTACCACTGGAACTATAGCAACAAAATTATAGTACCAATAGCAACAATATAGTTTCAACAGCAACAAAATCGTAGTACCATTCAATACTCGGTATTTTTGGTTCTTAGACCTCTGTAGGCCTGAATTCCTTCAGCACTGCTCTATGGGATAGCCTAGATCAAGTATCAAATAATTGCTTAATCTAGCTTAAAACGCAAAATTGACATATCATAGTCTAGTTCAGATATTGAAAACAGTCGAAATTGTTTCTCACTATAATGTATTTGAAGCACTAGACCTGCCAACAAGAGCAAAATTCTCCCTAGATGTTACGCTGAGCTTGTATAAGAAGTGATGACCTATTTCCTTGATGATAAGACTTCAAAGGCGGTATATTTGCATGAAAATTAATGAGGAAGCGCAATGGACCACTATTATTCGCGTTTTTTACATTAGAAACGAGCTGGGATTAATTAAAAAATCATCTGGTCGAAGTAAAGAGCAAATTTGAAGCTTAAAACGAGCAAGTTTTAATTTACTAAATGAATTATATTTTTTTCTCCAAATTATTTTTTTTTTTGGGGGGGGGGGGAACTGCCCCCCCCCCCCCCACCCCCAAACGACGCGGCTGTTCTTTCCCAATTCGTTCCCCACCCATCCACAAATAAATTATACACTATGCCTGGCATGCAGCATCATTAAAAATGATAGACTAAATAATTGCAGGTAGAACTAGTGATAGTGGAAACAATTTATTTTAACTCTTAAACAATAACCCAAAAACATAAACGATTACTGATAAGACAATACCTTTTATATTTACATGACTGGAAACTTATGGGAAAAAATTTCAAAATTAGAAATTATTTCACTGGGAATTGACTAATCTTCCTCAAATAGCATCTTTACATTCTCTTCATCCAGACACTGATCTTCTTCAAGCCTTTTTGATGTGCCCCAGTAAAGCAGAGTTGGAATAAAACGTAGTTTCAATCGCTCGTCAGTGCGAAAAATACATTTCGTATCCTTCCAGCTACAAAAAAGAGCAATTAAAAATTATATTTTTAGATACTAGAAATAAAGAAGAGAGTATTGGACGGTTCAAACTTGTGTTACTCCATGTTATCCAAACTTGTGTTACCTTGAACCAGGTGGTAAGTGCTAACCTATCAGGAATACTAGTAGACTCAAAGAAAAGATTAGCATTTTAAATTCCAATAGGTATAAAGTTTGCCACAAAAGTGTAAAATGTGCAAAAAAAAGAAATGTTGATCAGATCTGTTCAAAAGTTTTGTGTTATGAGCCCCTGTAAGAACTTGATTCTATTCATAGTGAAACAGCGAGATGAATCAAAATGCTCTTATTTGTGGCAATTTTGTTTGTTTTAAGTTCCTAGCAGCATTTTATTAAATCTGTTATCCTTAAGTTTAATATAAATATTCACTTCAGTTTGTGCTTGTCTTAGGTTTGATTTATTCATTCATAGGAACTTCTGTTCATTTTAAGCTTAGCTTAATATTTAACATAATTTTGCTTATTTCGGGTTTTAACATCACTCTTTACTTTTCTTTGAAGAGCTGTTGAAGTTTTATATTTTTTAAAACTTTTTATTAAATTAATTAGAAACAAGAGACAGCATAAAACTCCTCTTATACTTATGTATTTTTGCAATAAACTCAGAAGGGAGACCCTTTGGCCTTTATCCCTTGAACGGCGACTCTTTATGGGTTTCGTGATGAGAGAACATTTCTTGGGTCCAGGAATTAATCAAGCCTTTCAGCCAAAGCTGATGCAAAGGACCTTATGTCTGCTGTGTAGGGTATTTAAAACTGCCTTCTTTAGAAGATAGGCATAAGGCTTTTTTTACTTTAAAAATAATCTTAATAGCTCTCTTAATAGCTTTTTCAATTCTGCCATTATACACTTCTACTGCCAACAATTTGCCATGAAACCACTTACTGTTTGAGGCATTCCCCTCTGTTCACCCAAAGATTCATTCAGTGATAAAATGGAAATTTCTTTGTGGCAAGTTGTGTAAGGTGTCAAATGTCGAAACACTTCCCACATAAGATGTCGTAGTTCTTGCTTTGTTTGCGCTGATGCGCAAGGGTACACACAGCGGCGGATTTAAGTACTTGCCGCCAGTAGGCTATTTCAATTTTGCTGCCCTACTTGCCATTACAAATCGAAACTGTTTTACAATCATATTAAAAACCATTTTTTATTAATGAAATAGTAACTTTAAGGTTTGTGAAATATCTTTGTAGAGTTAATAATAGATAAGTATAAGTAATAAATAATAATAACTTCTGCCTGTTATTAATATGATTGTCAATTACGAAATCCTTGTGAAGGTTTAGTTTTACTAATTATTTTTGCTAGTCAATACTTATTGATTTAGTAAATTATATGAGAATGTTAATTGTCATAGAAAAAAAATCAATATAAACAATATAATTCAATATTCAATATCAATTTATTCTTTTATTCAATATAATCTGTATAAAAATCAAATTATGCTTACAATGCTCTTTTACTTGCCTTTGTGTTCGCAAAATCTTCAATTATATCTTCAAATGACAGTTTATTTATTATTTCTGACTTTGTACATAAAAGTGCTAGGGCATTTACCTTTTCTTGACATAAGGTTGATCGTAGGTAATTTTTCACACCGTTTTAAACAAGAAAAACGGTCTTTCGTCAGAACAATTTTCGCTGGTGTACAAAGAGCCATGCGAACTTCTATGTGCAAATTCGGGTAAATATTATGCAAGCCTTGCTGTTGCAGAAATTAAGATATACTTCTTAAAAGACCCATAGTCTGGTTTTGTTAAAATGTTTCTGGAAGTTATAGGGCATTGAAAATTTAAAAACTCTTGAACAAAATCATTCTCTAAGTTATTTGGATATATTTTTTTCTAGGAATAGGGCCCTTTCCTTAAGGATTGATGATGGTAATTCACTCATTTTGGTTTGAAACGAAAATTTTTCATTAAAGCTATTGTGAGCCCCCTGCCGTTTTTCTAAGTCCGATACGAGTCTATCAATGAGGTTGAGAAATTTGTTCACTCTAAAATTATCACTCGCAGTCATTCTTATTTCTTCATCGGGTGTTTCATCATATTGTTTTTTTTTCTTTTTGACTGTCTTTTACCCATATCTTTTGAATACACTTTCGACACACTTAATTCCATTGCTTTTTGTTCAAAATACTCAAATTTTTCTTGCTGAGATACGAAAAACTTGCAGAGTTATTAATAATAATTATTGCTAATAATTATTAGCAACCGTGATCAAGTCTATTGTGGAAGCTTGAACTTCTTCACTCACTTTGTTAATCTTCTCAAAAATACATTCCACACTATAACCATAACCGCTGTCTTTCTAGGCACAGTTTTTTTAGGCACAAAAGTATTCCAGTCAATTCGTTTCGCGTTACAGGCTTTTCGCAAAAATCATCTTTGATTGATTTTAAAGTCTTAATGACTTCGAACCAAGAATCTCTTAAACTCTTGCAAGCGTCTTCTCTAGCTGACCAACGAGTCAAATTTATTCTTCTTAATGTTTTCCCTTTCATAATTTCAGACATTAATTTTTGTCACCGTTGTGTCGAACTTACAAAAAAAACGTAGATTTCTTGAAGCAACATACAGAAGCGACAAGCTTCTGGGGAAGATTCAGCAGCCGCAGTTGCAACTAAATTCAATGAGTGGGCCGAGCAAGGAACAAAAAAGTAAAAGGTGCTTTTCCTTGAATTATAGCCTGTAAGCCATTGTATATGTCATATTCGCAGCATTTAAAGCATTAAAAGAAATTAGCGTAAAGAGCAAGACGTTGAGGAGGGAAAGCGAAGGGTCTACAACAGAAAAGTCTATGCAAGACAGCTATTTTTTTTCTTTTTGAAAAATAGAATAGAGGTCATGTAAATATTCAGTTGTTTGTTTTTCGTGTTTTTTTTTCAAATGGATATCAAGAGTCTTTTTTATGTTGGAAGTGTATTTTATTCTAATAAAATTTTATTCAAAATTCATTAGCCAGAAATTGCTTTGATGACGAAACCTAAGAAGTTAACTTAAATAGTAAACTCCTCCTCCTCTCTTTTTCTTTTTTCTACACCTAGAGGGACAGGAGGGGGTCCCTCCTCTCTTTACCTAGGTACGGTAAAGCAGAATGTCTAAACCAACATTCCTGCAATAAAGTCACCTGAATAGTATACCTGTTTCCACTGGCGTTTTAAACCAAAGGAACCTTCAAAGCTTCAACTTGTGAGCTAAGGTAGAAATGCTAAGGTCCACATGCGCTATGTCTGGTGTAGAATCGACGATTAAACAAAGATATTTCCCTTTTTGTATCTCGTCTTTAGTCTGTCTTAAAACTTTATGACTCATCAAAAGAATAAACTCATCGCAAATGGTTTTAGACAAGTAACTGGTAGTTCCAGATCCTTGATTTCCAAAATTGTTTAATATGACTATCTAAAAAGGGTCAAATTCAGCTAACAGTTCCAAAATCATACAATAATTTCCGTTTTGTGGATCACCAAACTTTTCATTTTTTCTCCTGAGAGCGAGGCCTCTTCAACATTGTCGTTTCACCACGGCAACAACTCTCTTCAGAACGTTTCGCCAATACGTAATTTCTTCATCAATCTGGACATGCAGAAAATGATAAAGTCGGCCATCTATGTTAGATAATGGTTTCAAACTAAAAATACTAGATTTATGACGTGAAGAGTTTTCATGTTGAGATATTTGCTCTGCATTTTTACAGATACACTTGGACCATACAGCACTTATCATTACACCATACCATTACCATTACAGCACCATACCATTACAGCACCATACACTTGGTGCTCTACATTTTTTCAGTCATTGAACCCTTCGTTCTCAAACCGAGTTTTATTTTCTAATGGACCAAATGCCAAGCAAGGCCCACAAAAAACGGATTTTTTAGTTTCAGAATAAACCAGCCAATTTCGGTCATTAATTTAATTGTTTTTCATTTTACTTCTGAAAATACTCATTGGCAAGAAACGACGCTGATAAGCACATATTTTGTCATTTTTCGGGAAGTCACAAGACTTTTTTTGATCGAAGCCTTCCCTAGCAATAATCTCCCTTACAGAATCATTGATTTCCCGTAAGATTGGATCTTTGTTGAGATTAATAACACTTTCTACCTTCGATTCTAACGTAAGATTTGGAGATACATCTTTACTTTTGGAATTAATTGATGATTCCACTACCACCTCTTTTTCAAAGAGAATATCTGCTTGTTCAAAAGTAGACGTAGATAGTAAAGCTAAAGCCATTGATTGTTGTTCTTCAGCTGCAACAGTATTTTCTTTTTTTATTTTCAAACTTTCGATTTTCATCGTTTTACAGATGATTTCTTCTTGTTCTTCTTTTTTTCATTTTGGCCTTCCTTTTATACTCAGCTCCACTAAGCTGCATTCTTCGATCGCTCATGTTTAATAATTTTTTTTATCCAAAACTTAAATAGAAAAGATAATAGATTTATTTCTTGTTTACAGTAGCTAAAAATTTAATTATGTCTAAGCAATTTTGAGTGATTTATTTCTCAAATGAAAAGTAGGCACATTTAATATATGTATATAGAATAATGCTTCATAAACTTAGAACTTATAAGTTTTTTTTTTGCATTTGCTGACAAAATACTACCAACAATGTCAGTAAAATTTGCCAACCAAAATACACCATATACATCAAATAAATTTGATAAAGCTTATTCAGGAATTTTAAAAACTTGAAACATAACCAATACCAATAAAGTAATCACGCCAAAGAATCAGTGTATTAAAATAACAAAAACATATCTCAATATTTGTTCCTTTATGTAATATTTATTATTGTTAATTTTTTTTGGTCACCCTGAATTTAAGCCGCCCCCAAATTTTTTTCCGCCTTTGTGAGCTCCTTGCACACCGCCTAGGAACGGTTTCCGGTACGTTTTATTATGTATGGGCGCTAGTGCTATCATTTCAGCTATGGTAAATTTGAACATTTTTTATTAAAATCCACCACCCCCTAAAATTTGCCGCCCTAGGCTTCAGCCTACTGGTAAATCCAGCAATGGGTACACATTATCGTAAATAAAATAATTTGGTCTCTGTTAAATATTTTGAACCTTTGCTCAGTTTTTTTTTATCTCCTTTAGTTTCTGTTCATCTATGATCTGCAGAGTCCATGGGTATGAGCTGTAGAATAGGTAGGGAAGCAAAAGAATAAACAAATGCTGATATGCTCTGCTGATGTGCAGCTAGTCCTGGTTTACCAATTGAAACTATCACTGCTTAGCGGGATCATGACAAGAATTTCTACACCTCCCAACCCCCAGAAGTAAATAATACAGATAAACTTCGACAGAGCTCTGACATTCATTGTGAATGAGTAGAGTTCATTTAGAAAAGCAATAACAAATTAATCAAGAAAACGTAAGCGTGGATACAAAATAGAGCAAAATTTATCCAACAAACATTACCTCACGTAAGTCAGATGAAAAGAAGCCAACCACCCTCCCACCTCAGAAGTTTTCACATTACAAAAGTGTAAATTTCACTAGCCTTAGTTTTGACAGAAGAAAAGAAATGAATTTCACTACTTTAAAAGTATATTTGTGATGTATCTCCATGTCAAACTAGTGTACTAGTAAGTGAACACTAGAGATAAGTAAGGACTAAATAACCAACGTTTCAACTTTATGATAAATAAAAGTTCTCAAATAGGGATAAATCCTTCTATCAGAGTGATAATTCACAAAAAGTACTGGATATTTTGGTCACATGTACATTGACTGTCATCAGCAGAAATACTTTTATCTATCATCATGGAAAGGCAGTGTGGTCTTTGAAGTTACGTAAGTTTCAACTTTGATTTGAAATAAATTTAAGTGTTAATTGACCAATAAGAATCCTACTTGAAACAATGTTATGTTTAAAACACAAAAAGCATCTTTACCTTGTTTTGTCACCAACTCCAACATATAAGAACTCATAATCATCACTAAGTGTATTTATAACTTTTTCGATTACTGGTTCAACTGGAAGTGGAAAAGGTAATATTAGTCAAATTTAAACCAACAAATTAGGTGCATACAAATCTAGAACAAAGACTAAAGGAAACTGATAAATCTGAATACTAGTTAATTTGCAAGTTTAAAAATTCCATCTCGGATTTTCCTGCAAAATCTTAGCTGAAAATAGTTTTTTTAATTTGATGCTTTACATCCACACTGCTTGTGGCTTTAGTAAAATAGACATTTTACTTTACTATAATTTTTATAGATGGGCTGTAGTGATTGTGGTTCTAGTACTATATGATTCCTAAGTCAAGGTAAAGCACTAAAGATCTAATTTCACACTTTTGTTTTCCAGGTTTAGTTGTTTTTCCTTGTTTTTTTTTTTTAAGTCAGAGAAGTTGGGAGGGGTGATATTTCTACTTAAAGATAATTGTTGGTCCCATTGTTAAAATTATAATGCCTTTTGAGGTGTTTTTCATGGATCTACCAGAGGGGTCAATTTGGGCCAATCTTGGCTTATTTTCCTGGAAGCATACTCTCCAAAGTACAAGCATGGAAAAAACACAATAATATATGTTCAAGGGACTTAAAAGAGCTGACTTTGTTTAAATTTTCCTGCAAGTATATACCAATTGCTTGTTATAGACAAGACTTCTGCAGACTGAGTGGCAAATTATTAGCATGGCTATGTTCAAGAATCGTTTATTGCTTTGGTTTATATATTTGACTGAACTGCTGTAACAATGAAACCATTCTAAGACCCAGTTTTAAGAGTATAGCTTATGTTTAGGGTTAAACCCACCTTCCATAAGGCTTTTGTTTTGTTTTTTTTTTCCCAGAGGCACTTCATATGGAAAGTCGTTTTGTAGATCAGATAACAGAAACGGCAGGGTTGACACAACCCCGAAGAACCCAGGGTTCCTCCTATATAAAATTTATAGGAGGCTCATTTGATTGGAAATTGAAAGTTCTAGTACCCTTTATAGGAGTCCCCTCAAAATACCCTCGAAATAGTCCAAATATCATATAACAATGCCTCCATGAAATTGAAAGTTCTAGTACCCTTTATAGAAGTCCCCTCAAAGTACCCTCAAAATAGTCCAAATATCATATAACAATGCCTCCAGGGTTGACACAGCCCCCCAGAGCCTTGGGGTAAGGCTTGTAAATTATACCCCAGGGTATAATTTACAAGTAATATAAATAATATGCATATAAGGCTTTTATAGGATAGGTGACTGTATAAACTTTGAAGGGGGTCCTTTGATTGGAAATCGGAATTTTTAATGTCCTTTTTAAGAGTCAACTGACTGGAGGGCAATGAGAGCCCTCATGCCTTCTTTTCCCCAAATGCATCCAGTCAAAATTTTGAGATAGCCTGTTTGTTCAAATTAATCCAAAGATCAAATAAAAATGCCTCCAGCGTCAACACGCCCCCCCCCCCAGAGCCTGGGGACAAGGGTTGTAAGTTATGCCTGAGGGGCAAATAAGGTTGTATAGAACGGGTGGCCATATAAACTTTGTACGAGGCTCATTTGACTGGAAATTGAAGGTTCTAGTTCGCCCTTTAAGAGTCAAAAGTGATCAGAGGGCAATTAGCTAGCCCCATTCTCTTTTTCCCCGAATGTATCCAATTCAAATTTTGAGATAGCCTTTGTGTTTAAAATGGTTCAAATATAATATAGCAAAGCCTCAAGGGTTGACATAATTCAGGGGCAAGGGTTAAAAGCTAAGCCCCAAGGACATATAAGGTATATATGGAAGGGGTATTTGTACAGTTTAATACTCTCTTTACTTTGATACTCTGTTACTTTGATATTGTTAATTTGATACTAGTATTGATATTTTAATACAAAAAAAAATTGATTGTGAAATGGCAAATGTTGAAAAACTTAAAAATTTAGCAACCAAAAACAAACAGAAATTAATTAAAAAAAAACTTTATGAAAAAAGAAGTTTTTCAAAAAAAAGTAAAGGCCATATATTAAACTTAAGATCAGCAGAATGATCAGCACAAATATAAACCTATAACAATTTAGACCAAAAATTACTATCAAAGAATATATGAAACCAAAAACGATCAGAAATTAAATAAACAATCACAGCAAACAAACATAAAAATATAAATCAATAAATAAATCTTAAAATGAGGGAAACTTAAATTAAATATGCAAATCAAGCTTTAAACAAATAAAAATAACTATAAACAAATGTTTGGCTACTGCCCCCTTCCCTAACTGTAAAAGTCTAAAGCCTACTGTATCTTTGGCTCTTCACTGAAAACAATATGTGTGTTGAACAATCTTGGAAAGAACTAATAAAATTAAACTGAATATTTGATGTATAATGATATTAATTACAGAAAGCTTGTCAGTTCAAGAATTTATTTCACTGTAATTTTATTCTTATTTTCAATGCTGTAATAAGTACAAACGAATGTACTAATTATTATTTAATTAATAAATAATTATTCAATGGCATTTCAGACATTAATCACATATTTTCAAGCTCCCCACTGTGTAAATTTTTAAATGGTACATGGACTATCTTTTGAATTTCAAATTAAAATTCTGGATGAGGGGCTACTCTATGCCTTAATAACAAATCTCTAATGGTTTGAGTGGGATTTTAATCCATGCTCAAATTTCATTTTTCAAATTTAAAACACATTTTTCCAAATTCTTTAATACCTTATAAATCAGGATTAGCCAAATTTAGAGTATGTTTCTATCCTTTAGCTAGACAGAAGGTGAATGCATCCCTGCACGCATATTTTTATGTTCCATCCAAATTCTAAGTTTCTTTTGGAAATTTTATTTTGAGCCCTTGAAATGACCATTAAAGTGACACTTTGTTTCTTGTTGTGTGCCAGAAGAAAATGGTTACCAAAATTTTGAAAACTATTTTAAAACAATCATAGATATTTACTTATTACTTTAAATTGTAGCTAGGAGCAACCTAAGGATTCCTCCTTGTAGAGCTCTAGAATAATGAATTGAGTTGTGTTCTAAGTTCTTCAGTGACCAGGTGCTGTTGCATGATCATTAGAATCCCAATGGAGTTTACACTCTCTGGAGGACCACTCAGCATCCAGCCTTTGTTTGAAAACATCAATGGATTCAGCAGTAACTGTTTCATTAGATACTTTGTTCCAACTGTTGACAATTTGTGATGAAAAGAATTGAGTGCAGACTCTAGATATGGTAGACTGCTTGACAAGTTTCAGGTGATGACCTCTAGTTCTTAAGTTGGGACCAGGGGCATTGTTTGGGAGTGGCAGTTCCCCCAATAATGTGAAGAAAAAATTATCATACATGCCATGCCCTTTGACTATCTGGATATGAACCCCTCTTGCCCCCCTCCCAATAAAATGCTAGAGATTCACCCCTGGTTGGGACCAACAGTAGGAAATAATGCTTGGAGAGCATTAGCCCTCATTAATGTATGGGCTAAAATGGCATCATCCCCTCTATTCCTGCTGTAAACGAGTGTAGGGAGATTCAGCTTTAATAGGCTTGCTGGATAGGAAAATTCCTGCATGGCATATATAACTTTGGTGGTATGTCTCTACACATCTTTAAGAACTTTTATGTCTTTCTTAAAATATGGGGAGGCAAGTGACATTCCAACTTCCAAGCTTAGGATGCACAAGTCCCTTATATAGAAGACTGATTACTTTAGGGGAATGAATGGAAAGAGTATACTTAATCAGTCCCTTAGTTGAACTAGCACCAGCAGCAGACCTCTTAGCATGAGTGCTGAAATTTAGTTCATTGTCAATAGTGATACCAAGATCTTACTCATTATTTACAGAGGAGATTGGGTGGCCTAAGAAAAAATAAGAGTAACAAGGATTTGGTTTGCCAAATGATATGGCACTTTGGCACCATTGAATTCAAGAAGCCAAGCCCCAGCTCTTTGACCAAACAGTTGAAGATTGTAGAAGGGTATGATCTTCACTGGACAAGGCTAGTCCAAGAAGCTTCTGGTCATCTGCATAGAGGTCATTTACTGCTGATAATGGAAAGAGCACATTGATGAAGATATTAAACAGTGTAGGACCCAAAACACTTCCCTGAGGAACTCCACTCAAAACAAAGGATCCAGAGCAGGGATTTCTCTTCAAACTTGACTACACATAATTTAATTGCAAGGTGCTTGTGACTAACTTTGTGAAAAGATTTAGAAAAGTCAAGCAGAATCATGTCAGCAGGCATCACCCTATCAAGCAACTAGGTGATGTTATCATACAATTCAAGGAGATTGGTATTAACAGATCTTCCTGAATGAAAGCCATGTTGTGAACTTTGCAAACCATTATTTGCTTCAAGATGTTTAACAATGACAGCATTGACTATTCGTTCAAGAACCTTAACAACTGCTGATATCTGGCTAATGGGTCAATAATTTTCAGCAAGGTCCTTTCTGCCTTTTTTACATATAGGAGTAATATGTGCAATTTTCCAAACCAGAGGTAGTCTGGAAAGATTTAATGATATCTTGAACAGCAGGGAAAGAGGTTGACACAAAACTGTACAACATTCATGTAGGATAGATGGGTGAATGCTGTCTGGACCAGCAGATTTATTCAGTTTGAGGGATGTAAGTTCCTTTAGAACTATTATATCAGCAATCAGAATTGGTTCCATCTTATGTAATACATCATATAAAGGAGGTGTGGGATAAACAATACTGGAATTGGAGGAAAAAACAGACGAGAATTGTTGGTTGAAAATTTCAACTTTCAGCTCAGGATCAGCAACTGATTGACTATTTTGCAGGATATCTGGGACTTGTATCAAAAATGAAAGTATATTGCTTCACTTACACCCCCCCCCCTGATTACAAAGGATAAATATACACCCCCCCCCCACAACAAATATTCACACTATTTTTTTAGAATGGTGTGCCACTATAGTTTAGAATAGCATCACTTCTTTCTGTTGATTGGTTAGCATTTGTAATAAAATAATGAACAAGAAAAAAGTTGCACAACAGAAAAATATAGTTTGAAAAGAGTAACAACCTAGTGCCTAATTTTTAACAAAATATTTTGATTAAAGTGCATGTTTTATAAACATTGACAGTAGGTTTATTATCATAGATATAGTAGACCTATAGGCCAGATAGTTTTAGTTAGGCATAGTTGAGATTTGTGATGATTGGGACTAGGCTAGGTATGATTGGCTGACTGAGATCTAGAGAACCTTGATTTATCTCTTATGTTTAAGATACTTTGTTCTAACTTTGAAACAATATGTCCAAGATTGGGCAGCCTTTTCCATGTTTAGGACTGTATATGGTTATATATTCAAGCTAACAAATATTTCATTACAAAAATTTGGCAAACCTAATGGTGAGACAATTCCCTTTTTAGGTGACACAATAGATTTGACAGTGATTTTACTGTTGAAATGGTCTAACTACTGGACTGTTGAAATGGTTTAACTGTTAGCTGTCAAACTACTGAGTGTCTTACCCTACATATAGTGGACTATATATTGATACTTCAGGGGGGGGGGGGGGGGTGGCAAAGGGAAGCAATACACTTTTAGGAATAAAGTAAATAATTTGATAGTTTTCAGAATTTCTGGTGGTTATCTAATAGAGGAAACATTGTAGAGTTATGGCTCTTCTGAAGAAAATGTTATCGAATAAAAGAACCAAATTATTTCTTATTTTAGGATATTGTCAAACATGATATTTGATTTTTTTTTTTTTTTTTTTTTACAACACACCCCAGATGAAGTTCTATGCTATATTGAAAATTAATACGAGTAAAATGCTACTAATGGAATTTTTACTTTATATGCACTGTGTTTTTAATCAGATGTTCAATTTTTCTTTCATTGTCATCCACATTTTTAAACTGTTTTCAAACAATATGTTTACTCAACTGATCTGAATTCTTTTGTAATGAGATAGGGATAAGTTCTAGTTAATGGACCCCTTGCTCTCTTAAAAATTAGCTAAATTATAAAATGAATCCAGGGCCTAAAATATATTCCTGGAAGGTGTTAACAAGTTACTTTCTTTGCCTTTTACATTTTTTGAGGCCTTAGAGGATTGCATAGATAAAAGGTTTATTGATGTTACATTATGTGTTGGATGTTGGAGTTGGCCCACATTTTTTCTTTATCAGTGTAAATAAAGCAATCACCTTAATCCATTTGAGAGCTTTAAGGTCCTCGGGACCTGTAGTACTCTTGAGTTGACGACTCCCAATTGATCCTCCACTGCCTCTTCTTCCACTCCTTGTCAAGGTGGCATTTGAAAGACTGGATGGAGGGAGTGCTGACAGTTGAGTCCTTCAATTGATTCCAATGGTTTATGACTCTTCATGAGAAGTACATTTGACGGGTTCTCAATCGGGAGCTTAACTTTGGCAGCTTCTTGAAGTGTACTCTTGTGTAATGATGGCTGGTGCTATGACTGCTGCTAAAGATGGTAGAGTTTTCTTCTCGAAGTTTGTAAGTCAGCATCATATTGCTACGCATGCGTCTGTAGACGAGGGTAGATAGCTTAAGTTGCTTGAGGCGGTCCTCATATGAAGTTGATTTTAGGCTTTTCACGCACTTTGTTGCTCGCCTCTGAACATTCTCGATGAGCCTTACATCTTGCCGATAAGAAGGACCTGCAAGGCACATGCCAAAATCAAGATGGGGTCTGACGAGAGCTTTATATAATTTTATGAATATTGTTGCCTCTCGGCTACTGAAGGTCCGTTTTAATAGGCCAAGGCTGGAATTTGCACGGGAAATAACATACCGAACGTGGCTGTGGAACTTCAACTTGTTGTCGATGATGACACCAAGGTCCCTTTCTTCTTCTCTATTCTCTAGATGCTCCCTTGTTTTTGTGATGGGATTGTAAACTGAGTAGGTAGCCATTGGGTTGTTAGGTCCAAGGTGCAAAATACAGAATTTGATTGTATTGAATTGAAGGAGCCAGTCTTGAGTCCAATCCTGTAGCCTGTCTATGTCACATCGGATGGTCTATGGATTTGCAATGCCAAACAGTTTGGCATCATCCGCGAACAAATGCATACTATTATCTACATGATTGAAAATGTTGTTGATGTACATCAAGAAAAGGGTTGGGCCTACTACAGTTCCCTGTGGTACCTGTTCATTACCATGGCCTCATGGGAGTAGATTGGCTGGCCACCCATCTCGAATAAGCGGACTTTCTGCTTGCAGTTGGTGAGGAAATTCATTAGCCAGTCTATCACAGCTGAATTGATGCCGGAGGCAGATAATTTGGAGCGCAATTGAATGTGTGGTACCTTGTCGAAAGCCTTGGCAAAGTCCAGCAGCAGTAGGTCGACTGGATGTCCTTTGTCAATCAGATTTGTAATTTCTTCATATGATTCCAATAGGTTCGTTTCGATTGATTTTCCTGACTGGAATCCATGCTGCTTGGGCGACAAGATCTTGTTTGTGGTTAAATGTTCGAGCATTGAATCATTGACTATGCGTTCAAGTATCTTAATAACAGCTGAAGTTAGGCTAATAGGTCGATGATTCTCAGATTTGGTCCAATCAACTTTTTTGAATACCAGCATTATGTTGGCTACTTTCCAGTCTGCTGGTAGCTCTCTAGAGATAAGTGACGTCTGGAAGATTCTCGTGAGGGGCTCTACTATCACTTCTGTGGTTTCTTTTAATAGTCTGGGATGTATATTATTGGGCCCTGGCGACTTCTTAACATCTAATTTCAGTAAACGTTTAAGGACATCTGTAGACGATAACGTGGTGCTCTCCATTGGTGCTTTTACATCGTATTTCGGTGGGGAAGGTAAAGGGCCATATGGTTCAGTGGTGAAATCTGAGACAAATTGTAGGTTCAGTAAGTCAGCAAGCTTGTTAGTGTCTGTAGTTTCTTAACCTTGCTCTGTTATCAGTTTTTTTATACACCGTCTATTGTGGTCTTGGCTAGAGACGTACCACCAAAACTTCTTTGGGTTTGTCTTGGCTTCATCAGCAAGTTTGGATTGAAAGCTCATGTACAAGGCCTGCGTCATGTTTTTAAGTTTGTTCTGGCTTTTGGAATATTTCTCTCTATTTTCAGGGGAGTGGTGTTTTTTATATTTCTTCCATTGTCTGCTTTTACAGTTGATTTCCCTCTTAATCTCTTTTGTCATTATCGGAAGTGTTCTTGGTTTGGGGACAAGCTTGCTTGAGGATTTGCTTTGCTTATCAGTAATTCTTTGAAGCACTGCCATTACTGTTCTAGAGAACCAGATAAGACGTCGTCCCATCTGATGTTGTTGAGATCCATTCTAATCTTCTAATATTTAATAAAGGTCTTCTTGATGTAGCAATTCGTTACTTTGAGGAATGTTGTTCTAATATCTATGGTGACATGATCACTCTTTCCGATTGGGGGCACGTAAGAGATAGAGAGGAGAGCTTCTGGTCTCCTGAGAAATACCAGGTCGAGAAGGTTTGGTTGCTGTCCCTCCATAAAATGCGTCGGCTGGTTGACAATTTGGTGGAGAAGGGTATCATGAATAATGTCAATGATTGGGCTTGTAGGACCAGATGAGACATAGGAAAATTGGTCTTTCCAAGTGATGTTAGGCAGGTTAAAGTCACCTGCGATTAGAAGATTGCCTTGGTGGGTGTCTGCAATCTTGCAAATGAGCTCTGCTAGTATCCCATCTGTTTCCTCTGGTGAGGGTGCTGACAGACTTCTATATACACAGCCGACTCTGACAGAATGGTCGCTTTTATTCCCTAGAACTGAAATATCAAAGAAAATGGTTTCAGCATAGGGGCATCTGGTGAAGTAGTCAATTGGGGTGATGGTGTAAGATGATTTAACCAGTGCAAGTGTTCCACAGCAGCAATAATTAGATGACAGGTTTGACATAGTATGGTAGCCTTGCAGGCTAACATGTGAATTTAGGAGCTGGTTTGTTGAATTCTTGGGACACACCTCAGTAAGGAGTATAATATAATAATCATTTGCATAAATCAAAGAATTCAGCTCATTGATTTTGTTTGGGAGTTGGTCAACGTTTGTTATTAGAGCAGAGAAATCTTGACTTACTTGCTGTTTTATTTGGTTGAGTACTTCCTTACGGCAGTGATTCATGTTGAGGACCGGCTTGTCCAGAATGGATATGGAAGAGCTGGAGGATCTGCTATCATCTAATTGGTTGAGACTTGCATTTGCAAAGGACTTATAGGATGATGAGTCAGAAAGTTAATAGGCACTAACTGGTGACACAAATACTTCTGGGTCATTATTTACACTATGTACAGGGCTGGTAGCTGGGGTATCTAACAGTTCATGGGCTGGTGAGGGTAGCTCCCACCTAGACGAATCAAGTTTTTTGGAACAATTTTTCCATGGTGGATAGCCAAATTTGGCTCACCTAGCTCAATCCAGCATCTGAGTTCAGCAGATAAGGCTTTCCTTTTCTTCCTATCTTCCCAGGATGCATCTGTCCTGAACTGGATTTCCTGGCAAAGCTTGTAAGATTTTTGTAGAATGCGTCTTTTCAAGTTTAGGTTTGGGACAGAGAAGAGAATTGGAGGGGGTCGGTTGTGGGTTGGTTCTTGGCCACTGATTCCGGGTCTTTCGGTTGGCAATGGTTGCCCTAATAAGCGTCTGACGTTGCTTATATTTCCACCCGTAATCCCGTACTGCTCTGCAAGATGACTTTCGATGAATGTCTTGTCATTATTTACTCCTGGCTGCAGTGGTATGCCATATGCAACCCCGTTGAGTTTTCTCCCCTCTCTATCTTTCTCCTGCCTGAACAACCTCTGGATTTCGTCTTCGAGGTTAGAATTGATGGCTTGTTTCAGTTTAGATGCTTCCTCCAGCATTGCAGCTTCAACGTGTTCTTTAACTTCTGAGATGGTGCATTTTTTGGCCACATTTTTCTCAAGATCGTTAACACGATCTTTGACTTCATCTATCCTTGCAGTAATTTCTCGCTTAAGCTCTTCTACCACTGCTTTAACTATTTCCGCAATAGCTGAAGCACTAGGGACCTTAGATGATATTAAATTCAAAATTTCAGCTAATGAGGGGGGGGGGGGTCCTGATGTACCAGAGTGCTTACAGATCGGGCAGTACCACTGCATGTCTCCAATGGTTGACATCTTTGTAAAAAGTTCGTACTCTATGGTGGGCATGTTAAGGTACTCAATACATAGCCATTTTTCACACCCATCGCATAAAACGGCCTTTGAATCCGATTCGAGACCATATTTACATCCATAACAGAAATCTAGGGACTTTTTTGGGCTAACTAGCTTCCGTTTGTTATCCCGTTTAGGAGGCATCCTTTTTTGCACAGTCGTCCCGCCAATAGCGCTTACGAGCCCGCGCACTTGTCTATCTGGTTCTGTTTTCGTTATTCTGTGGTTGGCATAAAAAAAACTGCTGGCAATGCTGCTTTGGAATATTTATTTCAAATTGTTGGCAACACTGCTTCTCATTATTTATTCCAAGCCAGGTTTACAATTGGTCAAAATATATGCAATTAATGTGAAGGCCAAAATATGCCAATATATTTTCTAAATATACTTCTCAGACAATATATTTTCTAATTTGAAAGTTCTTGTTGCCTTGAAAGTTCTTGAGGTAGACAGAATGTGGGAAGTGCAATACTCAAATCACCTATTCCCAGCAGCTTAAGGATTAAAATCCTGCTGGTACCAACTCCGCCTCTTGTTTGTTTGATACTGCTCCCTTCTGCACAAATTATCACCAAAAGTACGCAAAAACAGACGAGCCAACGTAATCTGTGGCGTTTTTAATATTAAGCGTTTGGCAACTGTGCTCTGTTGCTGACTGCAAATTCAGAAGAAGAAGAAGCTTGGCTTTACTTACAAACAAACAAGCATGAATTAAATTTCTTGTGAATTATTTGTCTCAATTTATCAGTAGTTATACCAAAGCAATCATGCTCAAAATCCTCCTCAGGGCCATACTGTGGTGTTTCTTTTGTGGATGGTGAAGTTTTCCCCACAGTAGAGTGCAGACAGTCTGTTATCATAGTAATATCCTTTCTTGTTCAGATTAAAGTTTATTCCAATAGGCAATGCATAGAACTCCCCCTAAAAAAAGTCTCCCCAGATCCCACCCCAAATACTAATGAAATCATCTTTGCTGGTCAAGTTCACATGATAGCTCTAATTCTGAGAACAGGACAATGATCAGTGTAGGGGCTACTATAGATGATAATGGGTTTCAAGAGGTCCTTTCTAGGAGCTCCATAAAAAGGAAAAAACATCCCCAATTAAAAGTATTTCCCCTCCCTTTGCCATCCCATGCTAAAGAGTTGACAACTTGCAACAACACTCAGCCTACATGTATCAATTGTAAAGGCCCACATGAATCTACCAATAAATCACTATGTCATGTATATAAGAAAAGAGCACTAACACTCCAAATAGCAAAAGAGAAGGCCATTCCATACCCTTTTGCTGCTATGGAAGCAAATGCTGCCCAACCACACCAAATAAAGCCCATAATGAAATCAACCAAAACTCCCAAGTCCAAAACTCCCAATGCATCAAGTACCCCTTACAAAACACCATCCTCTAAGCCCCCTAGCTCACATTCCTATCAGAAAGAATCACCAAGCCAACAAACCTCCTCATCTAGTGAGATGAAGTCGGCCTGGCCCCACCTCCCAAGAAGAAACACTACCAGGAATTAATCTCTTATGTGACAAACTGGATGCACAACCAAACATTCAAACCCCAAATATATGCTTATTCATTCTAAACTGTAATGCAGTTCAGGCTATGAATATACATCAACAACAGAAAACAAAAATCACTGCAGAATTGGCAAAAATCTACATCCCTAATCATATGCTCATACAAGCAAAAAAAGATCTTGCTTTACTATTAACAAAGCTGAACATTGATACACAGTCATATGAAAAATAAATCAACAACAAAACACATATCAATACTCCAGTGGAACATAAGATCACTTACAGAAAATACGTTAAATGAACTAATATCTTTTATGAATAATAATTCCATTGATATTGCTTGCCTCCAGGAAACTCATTTAACCCAAAATCAACAAATTAAGTCCCTGGGATATACTATCCAGAGAAAGGATCGATCATCAGAGAGAAAAGGAGGTGGAGTAGCTTTAATAATTAATAATAATATAAAATTCTGTGGCATCAATTTTCCAGATTTTGTAAATGATGTTGATGCAATTGGTATCAGTGTTTGGCTGAATAATACAAAAACTTACATAATAAGCTTTTATAACCCCAATGGCCGAACTACAGATGCCATGGATTTCTTCATCTATATAAATAATTCTAATATGTTAACAAATACCATTATTTGTGGAGAATTTAATGCCCACAGCCTTTTGTGGGGGAATAAACCAGCAAATGTTAGCTTGTAAGTTCATTGAGCGTATGACTTCAAATAATACTGAATTAGCTGTTACTACCCCTCCAAACCTGAATACATATTTCAACCTCAAAAGTGGCAGTTTCTCTACAATTGACCTACAAATTGTGTATTTAAATATTTTGAATAAAATTGATAGTCTATGTACTGATCACTTTGCCATAGTTTGCTCCCTAAATGAACCTGCTGAAACTCTAACACATACCTCCAAATATATTAACACTAAAGCAAATTGGCCTATTATCCAAAATAAGCTAAATGATGAAATTACAAGTTTCACATAAAATTCATGCATTTCAAATGCAACAGCTGACACACATGCTGAAGTTTTGGCATCTTTACTAATAAATACAGCTAATCATGCTATCACCAGGATAACACCCAGGAAAACCTTCCCCAAACACACTCCCAAAGCATGGTGGACAAATGAGTGCCAAAATAAATGGAGAACAAAAAAGGCAGCTAGGAGAACATTCCTAAAAAAAACACCACCTACTACGTATTTAAAAAAAAAACAAGCAGAATCTAATCTAAAAAGGGCTATAATAAATGCTAAATATAACTACTGGAATAATTTTACAAATATTCTCTCCCAAGAAACACATGAGCCAATTATACATAAAGTCATAAGCCACATCTGTGGGAAAAAGACTTCCCCCAATCCACTCCTGTATGAGCTTATACATAATAATACCCATTATGACAATGACAATGAAAAAGCTAAGTTATTAGCCATGCTTTTTGTTAATAAGCTAACATCAAATAGTTGCAGCAAAACATCCACAATATCTATGAGCCCAAGTTACCAACCCTGTCCAGGATCCGAGTATATAACCAGCCCATTTTCAATCCAGGAAATGAATAATGCAATACATCATATTAGGACCAAGACTAGCAGCAGCTATGACAATATACACCCTACATGGATAAAGAATCTCACCCCTTCATACAAACAGGAACTTCTAAATTGTTAAAATCAAGCTTGGGCTTCATCTACGTTCCCCAATATCTGGAGATGTTCATCCCTCCTACCAATCATAAAGAAAAATAAACCCAAAAATAACCCTGAGTCTTATAGGCCTATAATGATTACTCCTGTGATGGGTAAAATAATGGAGAAAATGATCTATTATCAACTCCTCTGGTTTGCTGAAAAAAATAATATGATCCCTAACACTCAAACTGGTTTCAAGAAACACCATTCCTCAACAGATGCTTTCATATTGTTAACAAATGCAATAAATGAATCATTTCCAAAAAAAAAATGTACTAGTTGAAGCTTTCCTAGATTTTGAAGGGGCGTATGATAATGTGAACCACCAAATCCTTTTAACTAAACTTGCAAACCTTGGACTACCCCCCAAGCTAGTATCTTTTATAAAATCTTTCATAGAATTGCAAAGTTTCATTGTTTCTGTAGGTTCAGCCTCTTCACCCCAAAAGACAATAACCAAAGGCCTTCCTCAGGGAGCAGTCCTCAGCTGCCTCCTCTTTGCCCTATATCTCTGGGACATGAACCTCCCCCACACAAATCTACAATAAGGTGATGATATGGTACTATGGTCATCTGGCAACACCTTTGAGATTGCACAGTCAAAGCTGCAAAAGTCAGTTTTCCAATTTGAAAAATTTTCTCAATATTCAGATTTACCCATTGCACCCACCAAGTCAAAAATAATCCAATTTCACCGAAAGCAAAATCATGTTAATGCAAGACTAACTCTAAATGGAACAACTGTTCCAGAAGATAATCACATTAATTACCTAGGTTTCATGCTTGACCAAAAGCTTGATTTCCTCATCCACATTTCAAACACAATAAAAAAATACTATGGAAAAACAAATATACTAAAAAAACTTCTTTCCACACCCTGGGGCTGTAAGGAAAAAACTTTACTCCAGTTTTATAAGCCACCTATAAGACCCAATATTGACTATGGGCTCATCGTCTATGGTATATGTGCTAAGACCCAGATGCAAAAAATTGAAATAATACAAAATGATATAATATGTCTCATATTTGGTCTTAGGAAACCCACAAGCAACAAGTTTCTGCTTATGGAGAGTGCATTAACAACAATAAGGGAGAGACGTAGCTTTCTCTTGATAAAACATCTTATAAAAATTGAATCAAATAGCTCACACACCCTACATAATTGGTTAAGAAATCCAGCCATGTATAGAGGCATTGCAGATGAATATGCCAATATTCAGAAGAAGTTCCCCGTACCGGCAAAGTCTATTGCACCTACTTTCCCCCATTCCCCTCCATGGAATTGGTCAATCCCAATAATAAATATTGATTTCTCAAAGTGGACTAAAGATTTAACTCCCATTGCTTTTGTCCAGAAAAAATTCCCTGACTTATACATTATTTATAAAACCATTTCCAAATTTGTTTTGATGGGTCCAAAATGAATGAGACGGTAGCAAGTGGTGCTTTCCTTCCTCACCTGAACATTGGAATGGGTGAGAGATTGAATAATAATGTATCTATAATGTCAGCAGAGTTAAATGCCATAATCATGGTATTAGAACACCTTGTGGAAAACCAATCCTTGATTGCTAATTCAAATAATATTATTGTATATTCTGACTCTTTATCAAGCTTTGAGTTGCTGTCCTCAGCTCCTCAGTATAAGTTGGATATTGACACTTATCATTGTCTTAGTATTATAGATAATCTTGCTTCAAGTGGAATAAGAACCTTTCTTCAGTATATTCCTAGCCACTCTGGTATAAGTGGTAATCATCAGGTTGATGAAATAGCAAAAAATGCTATAAATATTGACCAGCCAAGTGGGAGACCAATCCCCATTAGAGATATTTACCAATGGAGACTATCAGATATTATGTTTAATAAGAATAATTCTACTCTTTCCCCCTTTCCCAATAAGGATTTTTCTAAAATTTATCACAGAATTTATTCTGGAACAAATGGACTAAATTTTCTTGCATTCTCCTATCAGTTTCCTAATTCAAGTGGTTCAGTTCCCCTGTCCCCTCTTTGCAGGTATTGTAATATAAAAAATGAAACAATTAACCACTGCCTATTTGAATGTAATATACTGACGTCTGCACAGCATACCTTGCATTGTAAACTCTTAAAGTGCTTCAAACACCACAAAATCTCACTATCAGCCAAGAGCCTAGCCAGCTACACCTGCACACAGAGCACAGAAATCAATATCTATCATCTTATATTTGAACTCCTTGAGTCAAAAGATCTACTGAAAGATATCTGAGGATATCTAATCAATAAGAGGCAACCAAGCCAGTAGCTCTGTAGCCCACAGAGTGAAGCAAAAGGAAAAGGGCTAAATAGTATCAACTGAAAAGCCTGCCTGTTGTGTAATAGAAGAAGAAGAAGAAGAAGACAAACAGCTGTCTGTTTGTCATACAGCAGCAACATTTAAAGAAACTTAAAATAAATGTCTTGTGTATTATTATCTCAATTAATCAGTAGTTGTACCAAACGAATCGTGCTCAAATCCTCCTCAGGGCCATACTGTGGTGTTTCTTTTGATCCTGAAACTTTCCCCATAGTAGAGTGCAGACGGTTTGTTATCATTGTAATATCCTTTCTTGTTTTAGTTTTGTTTTAGTTTAAAGCTTTTTCCAATAGGCAATGATTAGAAGTCCTCCAAAAAAAAGTCCCCCCAGATCCCACCCAAAATACCAGTGAAACTGATACCCATATTGGCTGGTCAAGCTCACTATCACAAAGTTCACATGATAGCTCCAATTCTGAGAATAGGACAATGATCAGTGTAGGGGCTAATGTCACTATAAATGATGATAATGGGTTTCAAGAGGTCCTTTCTAGATGCTCTAAAAAAAAGGGAAAAATCTCCCCAATCAAAAGCATTTCCCCTCTCCCCACCCAAGATCCTCCCTCCCAAAACTTAGGAATTTACCTTAAAATTTCTCCTATTACCCCTTTTGAAATAAAAAAGATTACTGCAATAAGAGTTGCAATTTTCAAAATGATAAAATCAATGTTCTCTGTTAGTATTCACCATGATGGATCTCTGCTAATAGCTGTCCAAGATCAAAAATCAGCAGACACAATAATTAATCTAAAATTCCTTCTGAATACCCCAATTAATGCATCTAAATGGAACCCAAAAGAATCCCCAACAAAAATAGTAGTTTATAATGTTCCCCCAGAAATACCCATTCAGGAGTTAAAAGAAGGGCTCTCAGATAGGGCTGGCAACACAATCCCAGTTGAAGATATTACCCAACTTGGTAAACCTAACTCCAATGGCCTAAAAACAAGTAGATCCTTCTTATTTACACTGGAGGAAAAAATTAATATCCCAGAAAAATTATTCCTATTTGGGCAAATCAAACCACACAAGCAATACAAAACAAAGCCTATCCAGTGTCAGAAGTTTCTCAAACTGGGACACACAACAAACAAATGCAATGAAATTCTCCTAAAGTGTAGTAATTGCAAAGCATTCCATCCTAAAGAGTTGACAACTTGCAACAACACTCAGCCTACATGTATCAATTGCAAAGGCCCACATGAATCTACCAATAAATCACTATGCCCTGCATATAAGAAAAGAGCACTAACACTCCAAATAGCAACAGAGAAGGCCATTCCATACTCCATTGCAGCAATGGAAGCAAATGCTGCCCAACAATACCAAATAAAGCCCGTAATGAAACCAATCAAAACCCCCAAGTCAGATGCCCCCAATGCATCAAGTACCCCGTATAAAACACCATCTTCTAAGCCCCCTAGCTCACATCCCTATCAGAAGGAATCACCAAGTCAAAAAGCCTCCTTGCCCGGTAAGATGAGGTCAGCCTGGCCCCCCCTCCGAAGAAGAAACGAATCAGAAACACTACCAGGAATTAATCCTTTAACTGACAAACAGGATGCACAACCAAACATGCAATCCCCAAATATATGCTTATTCATTCTAAACTGTAATGCAGTTCAGGCCATGAACATACATCAACTACAGAAAACAAAAATCATTGCAGAATTGGCAAAAATCTACATCCCGGATGATATGCTCATTCAAGCAAAAAAAGATCTTGCTTTACTTTTAACAAAGCTGAACATTGATACACAGTCATATGAAAAATAAATCAACAACACAACACATATCAATACTCCAGTGGAACGTAAGATCACTCACAGAAAATAAGCTAAATGAACTAATATCTTTTATGAATAGTAATTCCATTAATATTGCTTGCCTCCAGGAAACTCATTTAACCCAAAAATCAACAAATTAAGTCTCTGGGATATACTATCCTGAGAAAGGATAGATCATCAGAGAGAAAAGGAGGTGGAGTAGCTTTAATAGTTAAAAATAATATAAAATTCTGTGGCATCAACTTTCCAGATTTTGCAAATGATGTTGATGCAATTGGTATCAGTGTTTAGCTGAATAATACAAAAACCTATATAATAAGCTTTTATAACCCTAATGGCCAAACTACAGATGCCATGGATTTCTTTAATTATATAAATAATTCTAATATGTTAAAAAATATCATTATTTGCAGACTTCAATGCCCACAGCCTTTTGTGGGGGAATAAACCAGAAAATAAAGCTGGTAAATTGATTGAGCATATGACTTCAAATAATATTGAATTAGCTGTTGCTACCCCTCCAAACCTGAATACATATTTCAACCCCAAAAGTGGCAGTTTCTCTACAATTGACCTACAAATTGTGTCATTAAACATCTTGAATAAAATTGATAGTCTATGTACTGACCACTTTGCTATAGTTTGCTCCCTAAATGAACCTGCTGAAACCCAATCACACACCTCAAAATATATCAACACTAAAGCAAATTGGTCTATGTTCCAAAATAAGCTAAATGATGAAATTACAAGTTTCACCCAAAATTCATGCATTTCAAACACAACAGTTGACACACATGCTGAAGTCTTGGCATCTTTACTAATAACTACAGCTAATCATGCTATCCCCAGGACAACACCCAAAAAAACCTTACCTAAACACATTCCCAAAGCATGGTGGACAAATGAGTGCCAAAATAAATGGAGAACAAAAAAGGCAGCTAGGAAAGCATTCATAAAAAAAAACCATCACCTACTACATATTTAAAAAAATTACAAGCAGAATCTAATCTAAAAAGGACTATAATAGATGCTAAATATAAATACTGGAATAATTTTGAAAATAATATCTCCAGAGAGACACATGAGCCAATTATACATAAAGTCATAAGCCACATCTGTGGGAAAAAGACTTCCCCCAACCCACTCCTGTATGAGCTTATACATAATAATACCCATTATGATAATGATAATGAAAAAGCTAAGCTATTTGCAACTCTATTTGTTAATAAGCTAACATCAAATAATTGAAGCAAAATATCCCCACTTCCTATGAACCCAAGTTACAAACCACGCCCAGGATCCGAGTATATAACTAGTCCATTTTCAATCCAGGAAATGAATAATGCAATACATCATATTAGGACCAAAACTAGCGGCAACTATGACAATATACACCCTACATGGATAAAGAATCTCACCCCTTCATACAAACAGGAACTGCTAAACTGTTATAATCATGCTTGGGCATCTTCTATGTTCCCCAATATATGAAATGTTTGTCCCTCCTACCAATCCTAAAGAAAAATAAACCCAAAGATAACCCTGAGTCCTATAGGCCCATAATGATTACTCCTGTGATGGGGACAATAATGGAGAAAATGATCTATTACAGACTCCTCTGGTTTGTTGAAAAAAATAATATGATCCCTCACACTCAAACTGAATTCAGGAAACACCACTCCTCAACAGATGCTTTCAGTTTGCTAACAAATGCAATAAATGAATCATTCTCAAAAAATAATGTCCTAGTTGCAGCTTTCCTAGATTTTGAAGGGGCATATGACAATGTGAACCACCAAACCCTTTTAAACAAACTTTCAAACCTTGGACTACCCCCCAAGCTAGTATCTTTTATAAAATCTTTCATAGAAGTGGGAAGTTTCATTGTTTGTGTTGGTTCAGCCTCTTCACCCCAAAAGACAATAACCAAAGGCCTACCTCAGGGAGCAGTCCTCAGTTGCCTCCTTTTTGCCCTATATCTCTGGGACATGAACCTCCCCCACACGAATCTACAATATGCTGACGATCTGGTGCTATGGTCATCTGGCAAAACCTTTGAGATAGCACAGTCAAATCTGCAAAAGTCACTTTTCCAATTTGAAATTTAATTTCCACCTCCACATCACAAACACAATAAAAAAATGCTATAGAAAAACAAATATACTAAAAAGACTTCTTTCCACACCCTGGGGCTGTAAGGAGAAAACCTTACTCCAGTTTTACAAATCACATATAAGACCCCATATTGACTAAGGGCTCATCATCTATGGTGCATGTGCAAAGACCCAGATGCAAAAAATTGAAACAACACAAAATGATATAATACGTCTGATATTTGGTCTTAGGAAACCCACAAGCACCAAGTTTCTGCTTATGGAGAGTGGATTAACAACAATAAGGGAGAGACATAGCTTTCTTTTGACAAAACATCCTTACAAAAATTGAATCAAATAGCTCACACACCCTACATAATTGGTAAAGAAATCCAGCCATGTATAGAGGCATTGCAGATGAGTATGCCAATATTCAGAAGAAGTTCCCTGTACCAGCAAAGTCTATTGCACCGACTCTCCCCCAATCCCCTCCATGGAATTGGTCAATTCCCATAATAAATACTGATTTCTCAAAGTGGAATAAAGATCTAACCCCCATTGCTTTTGTCCAGAAAAAATTTGCTGAACTTAATACAATTACTTATAAAAACCACTTCCAAATATTTGTTGATGGGTCAAAATGAATGAGAAGGTAGCAAGTGGTGCTTTCCTTCCTCACCTGAAAATTGCAATGGGCGAGAGATTATATAATAATGTATCTATAATGTCTGCTGAGTTAAATGCCATAATCATGGCATTAGAACACCTTAAGGAAAACCAATGTTTGATTGCAAATCCAAATAATATTATAGTATATTCTGACTCTTTATCAAGCCTTGAGTTGCTGGCCTCAGCTCCTCAGTATAAGTTGGACATTGACACTTATCATTGTCTCAGTATTATAGATAAACATGCTTCAAGTGGCGTAAGAACCTATTTTCAGTATATCCCTAGCCACTCTGGCATAAGTGGTAATCATCAGGTTGATGAAATAGCAAAATATGCTATAAATATTGACCAGCCAAGTGGGAGACCAATCCCGATTAGAGATATTTACCAATGGAGACTATCAGATATTAATTTTAATAAGAATAATCCTATCCTTTCCCCCTTTCCCAATAAGTATTTTTCTAAAGTTTACCATAGAATTCGTTCTGGAACAAATGGACTAAATCTTCTTGCATTCTCGTATAAGTTTTCTAATTCAAGTGGTTCAATTCCCCTGTCCCCTCTTTGCAGGCATTGTAATATGAATAATGAAACAATTGACCATTGTCTATTTGAATGTAATACGCTGACGTCTGCACAACATACCTTGCTTTGTAAACTGTTAAAATGCTTCAAACACCCACAAAATCTCACTATCATCCAAGAGCCTAGCCAACTATACCTGCACACAGAGCATAGAGATCGACATCTACCATCTCATAATTGAACTCCTAGAGTTGAAAGATCTACTGAAAGATATCTGAAAATATCTAATAAATATGAGGCAATCAAGCCAGTAGCCCTGTAGCCCACAGAGCAAAGCAAAAGGAAAAGGGCTAAATAGTACTACTGAAAAGCCTGCCTGCTGTTAAATAGAAGAAGAAGAAGAAGAATAATTAAATGGCAGACAAAGGACAGGTCACTTGGGAATAAGAATAAAAATTTTCAAACTTCAAAATTCAGGTAAATAAAGCGACACACCAAGGGAAGCCACTTAAAATGATACCTAGGTACTAATATAAGCAGATATGGTAAAATATGGGTAGAAATAAATGTTCTTTCTCACAAAATTGGCCAACAATCCTTTATTCAATTTCACACCACCCTGTTGCTGCTGCTGTTGAGGAATAGTAATCCTGAAAAAAAGGTATAGATGCCTTTTAAACAGATAATTTCTTGTCTGGCTGCTTATCACTTCCTGGTTAAAGATTCAGGCACCTCCTAGTTGAACAGGAACTGATGATGAATTAACTATTTGTCAATTTGCACTTAAGTGTGTGAGTTGATTTACCAAATAATGCGTCTTCTGAAAGCTGGTTGTATAGGCTGGCAAGCAACTCACTGGCTGAAGAAGTGGTTTCTTTCTCTAGTGGTCTGATGTTGCTTTGAAGTTTCTTGAACAACCTATAGTCATGTGATGTATATGGTGGGCAAATAGATCAGAAAGGATGTTTTGCATGCTATACTATATAATTTTATGGGCTAGAATCACATCTTGCCTTCTTCTATACATAAAATTGGGGAGTTTAAGATGACATAGACATTCTTCATATGATATTTGCTGTTGCCCATTGATTATCTTAGATGCTCAATGCTGTACTTTTTCAGTGCTATCTTCTAAGTTCCCTTAAATAAGTAAAATGTAGAGATACTAAACTGTTAAACCCTTCCCAGGTTAAATTTTATGTTCTGGTTTTATACCTAACAATTTTAGCCACCTAACTTAGTTACTTTCCAAGGTGGCAAGAAACCCCTCAACTAGACTAGAATTCTTGAAATTTTGCTTTTACCTTAAATTATCTTACCTTAAATTGCAGCTAGGAGCAATCTAAGGATTTCTCAATCCTCAATCCTAGGAAAATGAAACTTTCAGGGATAGGTCTACAGGCTAAGGTAAGTCACAGGAAGGTATTTTGAAGAACCTACTTCCACCCCTTCTCTCTCTAAAGGGTCCTGACCTTTAAAAATCTGTGTGTTATAAAATTGAAACCTTGCAAAATAGATCTTCTGCTTAAATAAAGTACAACAAAATTTTTTTTTGCTTCACAACTTTGCTCAATCCCAATTTATAAGGTTTTAAAGATACACAAATACATTTCCTAAATTTTGGAAAAAAAATGATATGGCTTAAAATTTTACTCAAATAACAGGAATTACATTTTCAGAACTAAAGCCAGAGAAAAAGAAACTGATAACTGAAAATTAAGGAAAAATGCTGTTTTTTCAAAATTTCCATAGGTATAGACCTGTCATGTAGACAAAATTCAGGACCCTCTAGAGGAAGAAGGAGGGAAGGTATGTATTTCAAAATACCTTCCTGGGACATACTTTAGCCTGTAGACCCAACCTGAAACTTTCATTTTTCAAACCTAACCCTTTTCCAAGATAGCCAAAAGCAGCTAAAGTAGAATTTTATCCTCTTTTTAAATAGAGACCTAAGGTAAAATTTAGAATTATGGCCCCTGATAAGGAGACATGTTAAGAAAACAATTCTTACTTTTGAATATATATATAATGATCCTAGTTAACATATTATCCAAGGGGAGAATCTTTATCATCAAGTCTTTCCTCTTTTTTCCTTCCTTTTCCAACTTAAAAGAAAATAATTACAATTTTTGCCATGCTCTCAATGCAATGCATAAATCTTTTGAAATTGCTGCTATAAATTCTTCTTATAGATAGGATTCATCCCAGTCATTGTTAATTCCATTTTTTTAATGATAGATAAAGCAGTGGCAAAAATACAAAATATTGCTATAAATATATATATATATATATATATATATATATATATATATATATATATATATATATATATATATATATATATATATACTATATATATATATATATATATATATATATATATATATATATATATATATATATATATATATATATATATATATATATATATATAGAGTATAAACCCCCACTCCTCTAATGTGCAAATATACAACAAAAATTGCATTCTGATTCTAAATATAACCTTCATTTACATCACAAATAAATTTTGCCCCCAAGCCCCTGATGTGCTAATATATACCAATTTGGATATATTTTGGGGTTGGGGGTAAAGTTTATTTTGTTATTTTTAGGTTCAGAATGTAATTTTTGTTATATATTTGCACATTAGGGGGGTTGGGGGTATACACTCTGTATGTATATGTATATTTATAGCAATATTTTGTAATTTTGCCACTGCTTTATCTAGCATTAAAAAAATGGAATTAACAATGACCAGGATGAACACTATCTATAAGAACAATTTATAGCAGCAATTTCAAAAGATTTACATATTGCATTGAGAGCATGGCAAAAATTATGATTTTTTTCTTTTAAGTTGGAAAAAGAAGGAAAAAGAGGAAAGGCTTGATGATAAAGGTTCTCTCCTTGGATAATATGTAAACTAGGATCATTATATATATTTTAAAGTAAGAACTGTTTTTTTAACATGTCTCCTTATCAGGGACTACAATTCTAAATTTTTACCATGCCTAATAATTGTTTGAGGTCAAAATTTTATTTTGAGTTCTTAAAGTTGAACCAGCCTAGGTCTACCAAACCTAAAACATTCTTTTAGTTTTCACAAATCTTTCTATACATATTGCAACATTACAGCAAAGTTTATCAAGCACATGATGTCTCTTTGTACACAGAGACCAGGAAATGTTTGGGATTTTAGAAAAACATTTGTAAATTCAAGTGCTTATTGAATTAGACAGCATGGACTGAATTTATATTTTATGAAAACAACACTCAAAGTATAGTTTAATTGCTCAAAACATTAGCCTAACCCAGACTAACACTACTAGCCTAGCCTAATTTTTATTTCAGCAAACAGACTTGTCTAGAATTTACCCATTAACTTATAGCTTTGGCTAGGACTAATCTCTGAGAATGGAGGGGGGTAGTGATGATGAAAATCATTGCCTTGCCCAAGGCTACACAAGTGGCTCTAGCCTACAATTTAGCCTATGTTTCTACCAGCCACACAATCAGGACACCAGCTTTTCCCTTCCAGGTCCTTTGATCCAGAAAACAGAATTATCAGTTTCTTATTATTTGCTTGAATGTCAGCCAATTTAGAAGAAAACTCATTGAATCCTTCTGCTTTGGATTTTCCAACCATTCTTCTTAAATTAACAATTCTAAATGTGCCTTTGTTGTTCTTTTGGACTTTTACTACGAGGGCGTTCCGCGTTCCATGACAAGATATATCTTATCGGCAAAAAAGCACCAGTCGCGAAAAAACAGCTGAAAGTGAATCTAGCTTCGACAGACTAGACAGAATAGTGGAAATTACACTGGATAGTCACAAATAACGAGATAAAATTCTAAGTATTCAAAAACTAACCATTTGTAGAGCAGTACCAATAACTGGTCTAAATTATTGTCTTGTATGGTTTTCAAAAATTCTTTCGATTTCTTAAAATAAAGAATAGCAACATGAAAAGAAAGCCAAAATTGAAAGTTTCGTTAAAGTAATGAGCATTAAATTTGACTTTAGTGGCAAAAACTAATATCCAAAATCATTTTCCACTAGAGTTCTGGATTCAGTTTCCAAGTCTAGCCGATTCTTGTCCTCTCACGAAAAACGGAGTGTCAACTTTCTGCAATTTGTGAATAGTCTAGGAGATATTCGGTAACAACTAGCCAAAGCCTCGTTTTAATAATACGGATCCCAGATTCACATCATGAGTATTCAGAAATTCGGGTTTACCAAGAATCTACCACAAACAGTTTTTCCTCTCGTGCTCAACCCGAGGCTGTTAAAAATGGAACCTTCAGAAGCATGTTAAGCTCTAAATTGGGTTTGCTCAGTTCTTGGCATTCTAATTCTAGAATAAACCTCAAAAGTAAACTCAAGGTTAATTTTTGAAAATAAAAAAACTGAAATATTTATGAAAATTGGCTAAAAAAATAATTTAAATTAAATAAAAATTTAAAATATCACACACAAATAATTTAAAATAATATCTGTACATTTTTTTATCGAAGGCACATAATTGTGTGAGGGTATAGGGAAAAATATTTTTATTATTGAGCACTATCTCACGTCATACAACTTTAAGTATCTCTTTCTCTACTTTGTCTTTTCAAGCATAAAGCGTTTTCAGTAGAGAAAGGGTTCCAACCTCAAATTTAAGTTGTAAAACTTAATTTGTGGAAGCTATTGTTGCGGACACGTCTAGCCCAGATTGGAACCTGATAAACTCAAAAACGAGAATCAAATTGCTTTCGTACGTTAAAATCATTCTCAAAAATTTGGAGGAGAATTAAGTTCAAAATTCAAACCAGAACATAATTTGCACTTTGCTGAAAACAAAATACAATTTAAATGTTTTCCCTTTTTTTAACTTTAAATCTGAAATTTTTAGATGTAATTTTTTATATATATGCTACAATTTTTATTTATATATTTACATATTAAATGGATTTTATTCTATTACCCTCAGAGTCAGAAAAATTAAGCTCAAAATCGGGATTTTTCAGTTCTTGGCGTTCAAAAATAAACCTCAAAAATGAACTCTAGATTAATTTTTGAAATAAAGAAACTACCAAAATATTAATGAAAAAAGGCTGAAACATTAAGTTAAGGTTAATGAAAATCTGAAATACTGTACACAAATAAATATTTATGCATTTTTATCGAATTCATATACCTGTAGGGAGGTATAAGGATTAGCATTTTTCATCATTGAGCACTTGCTTACGTCACGTAATTTTCTGCAACTCTACTCTCCCTTTCCCAGCTTTGAGCGTTATCAGGAAAGAGAGAGTTTCAACCTGATATTTTAGTTCTAATACCTAAAAGTTCTTGTTGCAGTCATGTCTTGCCCATATTGGAAACTGATGAACTTGAAAACGAGGATCAAATTGTTTTCGTGCAATAAAACCATTCTTAACTTAAAAGAGATTTAAATTCAAAAAATCAAACTAGAACACGATTGGCACTTTAATGAAAACGAAATGCCTGTCAAATGTTCTCTCTTTTTTAACTTTAATAAATCCTAAATTTTTGAAACTTTCAGGAATAGAATATCAGCTTATATATTAAACTGTCAATCCACATTCATTTATTTTTTTTCAGTGGTCTTGGTTATAATGTTTGTTTTTTTATATTTTTTTTTTGCTGTTGATATTATGAGAAACAAAAATATAGTTCGAAATAAGAATTTTTCAGTGAAGTGCAAATTATGTTCTGGTCTTTAGAAGGCACGGGGGTGTCAGCCATACTCCTCTTAGTTTCTGCTGATTTTGTAATTGACCCGGTTTGTATTGGGATTTCTGTTGTTTTTGGGTTTTATTTATTTATTTATGATGATTTACGGTAGTTTTAGGCTTGAAATAATGCATTCTCTTTATTTCTGATCATCTGTGGTTTAATGTAGCTCTTTACTTTTCTTTGAAAAACTGTTCTGTGGGAATTTCTTTTAAATTTACATGAATAATAAAGTCTAACTTAAAAACAACAGAATTACCAAAACTGGACTATTAATAACGCCCTTAAACCTTTTTAAGCCTAGAACATCATTTGTGCTTTACTGAAAGCAAAATATTTTTGAATGTCTTCTCTCGTAAAATTATTATACCTAAATAAAAAAAAAAATCGCTGACACTTCTGGAAACTAATATCAATGTATATATAACGATCAGTCTACTTTTGTTAGTTTTTTTTCAGTAATCTAGATTTTTGGGGTAATTTTCTTTATTTTTGTTGCTCTTGTTGATGTTTGGCATATAAAACAACCCTGTTAAAAAAGAAAAATAATTTTTAATAAAATTTAATGACACTTAAGCTGTTTAAAGAGTTTTAGCGAGAGGGAGGTGGAGTGATAGAGTCCCTCGCATTTGTAAACTTTGATTAAGCTTAAGGTGTTATTTTTCTAGAATCCAGTGTTAATATTAATACAATTAAAAACACGTAGCTTGAAATACTAGTTGTTTTCAGTAAAGTGGCACTGACGCTCTGGCATTTAACTGGCTCAGGGGAAATTTCTTTTAGGATTCATTAATCATCACTGGTAGTACCTCTTATTTTTATGCTTTAAGGGACTATTCACTTTGATTTATTTTAGTTTTGAGTCTTGTTTATTAAGTGATAGTAGCATCTGTTTGTATTAGGGTTGACTCATCACTTGACTTTATTTCCTCTTGTCTTTGGTTTTAATGATGCTCATTATTTTTCTGGAAAAAAAATTTTATGGAGGACATTTAAACAAACTAAAGCCAAATCAAAAACACACTGCTTGAAATAAAATCGTTTCTAGTAGAGTGCAAACAACAATACGACGTTTGTAAGATTATCCCTACTCATTTAGTTAATTTTAGGCAATTACCTAAAACTCCTTGAGTTTTAGGTAATTTTTGTTCGCTTTAAGTTTGAATTACCCGTTTTAAATTCTTGTAGAGCTTATTTATTTGCCTATAACAGTATATGTCATCTTTATGTTTGATATAATAATTCATTTAAGTATCTGTTCTTTTAAGCTTCGTTTATTCATAGATAGTAATCTCTATTTGTTAAAGTTTAAAATATTGTTTGACTTTATTTCTACAAATCTTAGGCTTTAATTTGACTCTTTAATCTCCTATGAAAAACGATTTCTAATCACTAAAACGTAATCAAAAATCAACCTCTTATTTTACTCCCATCTAGCCGGTTGGCTGACTTGGGTTTCTGCTCAGATTGCGTCATGACAGTATTTTCAGTAAGTCTGTCTATTTATCACAGTTCTCAGCAGTACTGGGCAGGGGTCGTCGGAAAAGTTCCCTGCCAACTCTTGGGAGATCTTCCTCTTGAGTGACAGGCACTAATTGTTTCTTCAAAGGCCATTTTGGGTAGTTGGACTGGGGCATACGCTGGACGTGCTCTAATTATAGAAACTCTTGTGATTGGATGGTCTGCATAATTGTTTGGGAGTAGTTTGGAGAAGATAGGAGCTGTTTATTTGATACGCGATCCAGGTAAGTGATACCAGCAAGCTTTCAGAGTGATTTGGTTTCGAAAGCCGCCAGTCAGTGCTTGTCATTGGCTTTTAGGGTCCAGGCTGTTACAATCAGTACATCATATGTGAATACCCTCTCTGCTCTCGCAGTGGTTGCTGACAAAGATATTACCTTCCTTGCAATAGCTGATATCCATGGTATCTCAGACAAACATTTTTTCCCCGAGGCCACTGTAAAATTCATAGCTTAAAACAAGCTAGAAATCTTGATTCTTTTCTATTGTATCCTACTACACTTTTGTAGAGATTGGTCAAACGCCCGATGATACCATAATTTTCATTTTGATCATTGTCATCAGCATCCAACAATGTTATTGACTTGAGGATTTTTTTTTTACAAAATTTGACTTCATAGGCGGATTTGGAGCTTTTACTTCCAGAAAAGGGATCTATTACTTAGTTTTCAGTTGACTCACCCACGATGAAACAGTTATAGTTTTCTCTTCATGTTTTCCTGGCTAATTTCTTGTTCAGATTTCTTGTTATTTTTGGGTTATTTCTGTGTTTTGAGGACGAATATTATACAGATTAGCATTACAAGAGTCATAATGCTTAAGGCTAGGGAACTTATTTTATGTCAGCTGTCTATCATTTTCAGTAAAAATTCCCTTCTTGCCATTGGTTCGTTAGTGGGGCATAAATTTCTTGTATCTTATATATTTTGAAATCCTTACGTGTAGCTGTTACCATTAGGTAGTTTCTAAGAAAGCTAAACTCAAAATGATTCCTCAATTCACCTTCAAAGGCTTGAAATATCCATATTTTCTTCTACTGTCGACGGAAACTGGAAAGCGGGATTCAACTAGCACTCATGGATTTGTGGAATTTTTACATTTAATCATCGGGAACAATATTTGGTCTTTCTATCTTTCATAAAACATTTGATAGATGGTCACAAATTAAATGCTCTAAAGTGCACTAAAGCTGCCTTTCTACCGTTTGGAAAACCCAGTTTTATTACTATTTATTTTTAATCAGTTGGCATCATAGGGTGAAGCTTGTCAGCAGCCTGAAAATTTGAAACTGGGCATCAGCATCGAAGCTGCATCTCTATCGCTAAATATTTCAAGCAAGAAGAAACTTTCTAAATTTTCATTGTCAATCACTCTGCTGAGGCTGTAATCTGTAAATAAGAACCTCCACAATAAACTGAGTTTTTTCACTAGTACCTCAGCCTTAGAAACTTGACATATCCCATCAACGTTTGTGATATTAGGAAGCTCACGGGCAGTTAAATCTCAAAGAGTGAATTCCATACCATTTAAATCACGAGCTTCCCCCACATTTAATCCTTTGACATGAATCAAGATTAAAATTTTGGCCACTAGCACTAAATTCCTTGAGAGTAGCATCATCGACAATCGACGTATTTTCAGCTTTGTGATGACTGGATATATTTAAATAATTGAGTGTGCTTACAGGCACACATTTTTAGGAAATGTTTTCGATAAATGGATAGATTAGGGGGTTGTACTTGGTAGTGCTCTGCTTAGTGTAGATTAATACCAAACAATTATAGCCAAACTATTGCCAACAATTTGGAAAAAATTATAGCAATTCCAGCCCTTTGCCGGGTTGTTTAAGACTTGCAAAATTAGTAATAACTAGAAATACAATGAGTAGGCAGATAGGGAGGGGATATTTAAGCTACAGACAAATCAAAATAAACGCAAAGAATCTAAGACTAACCGACGAAAAAAATATTTCGAGAGTAGACAAGCTAAATGAGATTACAGGCCTATTCAACTTCATTTAGAAACTAACATGCTACTGGAAATTTTTCATATTTAGCAACCTAACATAGTTCCTACTCATGAAACTCCTAAGAAGAGGTCTATATAACTGACTTTCATCAGCCAATTCAAGTTAAAAAGTTGTCTCTTTTAGAAGCTCTTAAACTTTTTTTCTTTTTTCATCACTGTGTAAGTCTATTAATTATTATCTCTCCAATAAAGTTCTCAATTCTGGCCAATCATGGAAATCCTTTCTGTATAGTGAAGATCGCAACTTCAATAGGATTTGGTGTTGAAATTCTTTTTGGGGGGACTGTAGTCAAGCCTTTAGGCAATGCACCATGCACCTATGCATTTCGGTCCACAGCTTATAAATATTCTTTTCTATGGTGTGCTGCCAGTTTTCACAGCAGTATTGGTGTAAGGAGGCCTTATTTTTGTGTAACTCGGGTAACTCAATCAGAGGCAACGCCGTAGCGTTGCCTATAGTAAAGGCCATACGGCTCCAATGTTTTATTAGTATTTTTTTTTTCCAGAGGCACTTCATATGGAAGGAGTCGTCGTAGAAGCTTCAAAGGGGGCTCATTCGATTGGAAATTGAAAGTTCTAATGCCCTTTTTAATAGTCGAAAATGATTGGAGGGCAACTAGCCCCCCCCCCCTCACGCCCATCATTCCCCCAAACACATCCAATCAAAATTTTGAGATAGCCATTTTGTTCAGCATAGTTGATTTCCGGATAGAAAATATATTTTTGAGGAGGATACCCCCACAACCCTCAGGGCAAGGGTTTTAAGTTATGCCCTGGGGGCATATAAGGTTTTTATAGAAGGCGTTGTCGTAGAAACTTCAAAACAGGCTCATTCAATTGGAAATTAAAGAGCTAGTGCCCTTTTTAATAGTCGAAAGTGATTGGAGTGTAACTAGCACCCCCCCCCCCCCAAGCCCATCATTTCCCCAAACACATCCAACCAAAATTTTCAGATAGCCATTTTGTTCAGCGTAGTTGATTTCCAGATAGAAAATATATTTTTGAGGCGGACACTCCCCCACAACCCTCAGGGCAAGGGTTTAAAGTTATGCCCTGGGGGCATATAAGGTTTTTATAGAAGGCGTTGTCGTAGAAACTTCAAAACAGGCTCATTCGATTGGAAAATAAAGGGCTATTGCCCTTTTTAATAGTCCAAAATGATTCGAGGGCAACTAGCCCCCCCCCACGCCCATCATTTCCCCAAACCCATCCAATCAAAATTTTCAAATAGTAATTTTTGTTCAGCGTAGTTGATTTCCAGATAGAAAATGTAATTTTGAGGAGGACACTCCCCCACAACCCTCAGGGCAAGGGTTTTAATTTATGCCCTGGGGGCATATGAGGTTTTTATAGAAGGCGTTGTCGTAAAAACTTCAAAACAGGCTCATTCGATTGGAAATTAAAGGGCTAGTGCCCTTTTTAATAGTCGAAAGTGATTGGAGTGCAACTAGCCCCCCCCCCCACGCCCATCATTTCCCCAAACATATCCAATCAAAATTCTGAGATAGCCATTTTGTTCAGCGTAGTTGATCTCCATATAGAAAATATGTTTTTGAGGAGGACACTCCCCCAGAGCCTTCAGGGCAAGGGTTTTAAGATATGCCCTGGGGCATATAAGGTTTTTATAGAAGGCGTCGTCGTAGAAACTTCAAAAAAGGTTCATTAGATTGGAAATTCAAAGAGATAGTGCCCTTTTTAATAGTCAAAAGTGATTGGAGGGCAAATAGCCCCCCCTCCCTACGCCCATCATTCCCCCAAACACATCCAATCAAAATTTTGAGATAGCCATTTTTGTTCAGTCGTAGTTGATTTCCAGGTTGAAAATATATTTTTGAGGAGGACACTCCCCCACAACCCTCAAGGCAAAGGTTTTAAGTTATTCCCTGTTGCATTTAAGGTTTTTATAAAAGGCGTTGTCGTAGAAACTTCAAAACAGGCTCATTCGATTGGAAATTAAAGGGCTAGTGCCCTTTTTAATAGTCGAAAGTGATTGGAGGGCAGCTAGCCCCTCCCTCCCTACGCCCATCATTTCCCCAAACACATCCAATCAAACTTTTGAGATAGCCATTTTGTTCAGTGTAGCTGATTTCCATATAGAAAATATGTTTTTGAGGAGGACACTCCCCCACAACCCTCAGGGTAAGGGTTGTAATATAAGCATTCTCCGAATCCTTCATATTATTTCTTATGGAAGGATGCTCGTAAAAACTTTAGAGAGGGCTCGTTTGATTGGAAATTGAAAGTTCTTGTTCACTTTTTAAGAGTCAAAAGAGATTGAAGGGCAACTAGCCCCTCTCCCTCCTCCACGCCCTAAATGCATCAGATGAAAATTTTGAGATAGACATTTTGTTAAAATAGTTCAAAGTTCTGATAACAAAAACTCCGGTGTCGACACAGTCCACCAGGGCCCAGGGGTAGGCGTTGTAAGTTATGCCCTGGGGCATAACTTATTAAGGGGGGTTTATAACTTATGGAAGGGTTTTGTATGGGAAGAACACATAGGAAATCTAGTATTAATTAAGACATTAAGACTTTATAAATATAGAACCATCATAAGTTCATATGAAAATAAAATCTAAGAGTCAGAAATTACACTACGAAAAGCTCAAGAAAAGAAAATAAGAATCAGAATCAGAATCAGAATCATTTTAATGAAAACAGCTGTCATAGACACATTAAAAAAATGCACTAAAAGGCGCTGTTTTTTACATGAAAACTTTTTACATGAAAACACTTCTCTACATTTTATTAAAAGCACTTGTAAAAAAAGGAACAAAGGAGTTACTAAGTCTGTTTTGTGCGGCACGAGACGGGCATAAGTTTGCTTTTTCTTCTGGTATTTGCGCGGACAGGCATTTTAGGTGGTAATATTGTCCTATGTACAGGACTAGACAATAAAAACTGGCAAAAACGAATCATCAGCTGAAAACGGCGATCGCGAAGGCTTGGTATTTCAAGTGACTTCAGAGCGGAGCTGTAATCTACATATTTGTCGCAAAGAATGATCTTTACGGCTCGTTTCTGGATCCCCTCCAAATCATCACTTAAGTAATCTATGTGATGAACTTGTGGGCCCCAGACGGGACACGCATATTCAAGGATGGGTCGAATAAAAGTAAGGTACGCTGTTTTCAGCTGATACACTGGAAAACCTAGACGGCGCATCGCCACCAGTGTCCACATAGCATAATGTCCCTTCTTAACCAGTTCTTGTACATGAATAGAGAACGAACAGTCCACACTAAAGGTGACGCCCAAGATAGTCGCACACGAAGCAGAAGGGAACAAAGTCACGGGGTAGGTAAAATTGCGTTTAAGTGGGTTGAACCTCAAAACCTTTCATTTATTCTCATTAATTTGAAGACTGTTCGCAGTACACTGTGATTTAAACTGATCGTAAAAATTTGGGTCGAACTGGGCTACAGCTTGCGAATCCTTTACGTGGTATTTAAGAAGCGCAGACAAATCATCGACGAATTTAAAACGATCGTCAAAGTCAGAAAGTACATAGTTGATAACAGCCAGGAAAAGAAGAGCTGCTAATTTGGTACCTTGTGGGGCACCACATGTAATTTCCACCCATTCCGATTCAATATCACCGGGAAAAAGGGCGTACACTTTTTGATACCTGTGACGTAAGAAATCAACTACTAATTGGAGGATGTGCTTACGGGCACCCATTGACTTGAGATTCTGGGCGGCAAGAGGGTGCTTAATCAAATCAAATGCCTTTCGGTAATCTACCAGAAGTAAATCTACAGACGAGCTTCCAAACTCCAACCACTCAACTACTAGGTGATAAAGTCGTACTAAATAAACAGACGTGCTGCATCCCTTCAAGCAACCATACTGGAAGGGGTCAAGTGACGGTGAAATGTCCGTGAGAAGTTCACGATATATGAAAGATTCTGCAACTTTAGTAAAGTTCGGTGTGATCGAAATAGGTCTTAACTGATCACATGTCTTAGGTCCTTTAACTTTGGGTATTACGCGAACATAGGCTCGCTTCCAAGTATCGGGAAAGGTTTGTTCACTGAAGCACTGATTGATGATCGATGCCAATGGTTTGGCTAAAAACAAGGCATATTCGCGAATAAGTTTGACCGGCAACTCACTAGGGTAGGAAGAGCAATTCGGTTTTAGTTTTTTAAGTTCTTTAAAAACAGCAAATTCGGTAAACTGTTTTATCTCGTCAGTTTCACAATCGACTAAGAGATCAACCAGTTCGGCCTCTGTAATTGAGGGGATAGGTGGTACAAATGCCAGCAAAGAACTCGTTTACGTCTGAAGCGCTCATTTGAGATCCGTCAGGCTTGGGTATTTTTAGCTCACTGTTAACTGACTTGCCAGTCATTTGTTTCACTGTGGAATGCCACTTCCGACTGCAACTTTGGAGAAGAGGTACTACCTTTTCCCGAACATAATTTCTTCGCTTGAAACGATTGACGGCCACGATTCGATTTCTAAGTTTCGCCACCGCGGCTATTTGTCCGGAACTGTGCAGCTTGCACCTCATCTTGATCATTTGTTTGAGATCGCTTGTGATCCATGGCTTATCGGACTCACTTACCACTACAACTTTAGTGGGAAAAAACTTGTGAAAAATCTCTAACAGAAGAGAGTTAAACGGCTGAACTTTGCTATTCAGGTTTACAATAGAACACAGGTCGTCGAAGCAGTAAGTTCCGATCCACCGACCGAAATCGCAGATTGATTGAGAGTTAAGCGGACGAATAGTCACTTTGGTTCTCTTTGGCTTCGGTTGGTTATTTTTGGCTTGCCAGAGAATTAAATAATGATCTGAACTCTGGAGAGGACCTAACGACCGAGGGGAGTAATAATTGTCACTCATGTTTGTAAAAATTAGGTCTAGAGTACTGCCACTCTGGTGCGTAGCAATGGTAACTACCTGCTTCAGATCAAGGACACTAGATACCCATTGTCTGTTCGTCTGGTTAAAATCGCCAGCTATTATGAAGCCAGGATAGGCATGGGCACGACGAAGTTTATCGATGTAGGTCTGTAAGTAGCTGATAAGCTTTTTCCTATTTTTGCACTCTCTGGGTAATACACAGATGCAATTATCAAACATGATAACTTTTTTGATAGTTTGGATGGCTTGCACTCTACCCAGACAACTTCGTGACACGAATCGGTTGGTATATGTAACAGCTTAGATGAAATGTCATTACGAATATAGATACCAACGCCACCACCTTTTCTACTCAAGCCTCTATCACGGCGAGTGTTGAAATAGCTAGTGTAGCCTTTTATTCTACCCATTTCATCAGTGATATCCCAGCATTCGGTAACTGCGGCAATAGGAACACTCACTTCTCTCAGCAGTATCTCCATCTCGTCAACTTTATTTGTTAAGGATCGGGCATTACACAGAATGAAATTCGGAAGCTTTGCCTGAGCTGATAACTGTTCAGGACGTAATAGCGGGGGAAGTTCATCAGAGGAACACGGTAAGATCGGCTGCAGCTGTGATGGAGAAAGAGTGGGAGGAATTTCGTACCTTTGCAAACATAGAGGAGTAGAGGAGAGTGTACAGTCTAGAATAAACACTCTAGAAGGGCAATATAAAGACAGCCCTATCGCAAATAGGCTTCAAAATCTGTTTGTAGAACAGGCACCTCCCATCTCGTTACTAACATGCCCAAATGAGATCCACCCATGGATTACGATCTTTAAACAAATACAAAGTAGTTTAGAAAAAATGATATTGCTATGATTAATCAAGCTATATGCTATATACGGGGAGAAACTCAAAGATTTACAACAAATTTAGGTATTTCAAAAATCAGAGATTTAGATCATTTAGAAAGACTTCTAAAAGAAGCCTTTTTACATGAAAAACCAGATGCACAAAAACTACAAGAACTCCTATCCGAGAAACAAAGGCCAACGGAGTTGGTACACCAATTTTACTCCCGAATTAGTAGAAAGGCACTAGAGTATGCAAAAAAGTCTGGTATAAGGGCAGATTACCTAACTATTAGTATTTTTAAAAGTGGTATGCTCCCTTCCAATTGAAGGAAAGTTCATGAACAAACTAAAGCAAGAGACGACAAAGATGAGTCATTAGAACTGGCAAAGAGATTTGAATCGATTGATTTAATGTGTAGGGACTTCTCAGACGCATATTTGGCAGCAGTGGAGGCTGACTCAAGAGACAGCATTTCCCCTGGAGAACAAAGAGATAACTCTAGAGTAGAATTTCAAAACATAGGAAATTTTAATCACAACCCAAAGAAATGTTTGAACTGTGGAGAGTCCAGCTATTTAGAATAAATATGTCAAGACCAACTAGGGGTAATTATTCCAGGAATAAATTTAGAGAAAGAAAAAAAAAAATGCTCGCATAAAATGCTGGACTTGCGGGGGTCCACATAGACAATCAGAATGTGAAAAACCCCCAACGTGTTTCCAGGACACAAACTAAACAGGACACAAGTCAAAATATTGTTTAGCTCCAGCACCTATAAACCAACCCAAAGAATTTTTTTTGGGCACTTTTTGCCGAAGGTACTGCGGCCTCCGGACAATGGTTATTAGGGAACCGCCGGAAGGCACAGGCCCAGATTCCGTAGTTTGTAAATGTAGGTTAACCGTTAGGAGTAGGCTTAGTGTGACTAGGATTCAGGGACATGTCATAACAAGGACTCATGGACTTCAGAGGAAGGTTGATAGGACATTTCTCAAGGATGCAAAAATGGGTTGCATCCACCTCTTAAGGAAGCAAAAATTGTTTGCATCAATAGGGATGCGAAAAGGGTTGTATCCCGGTGCACAAAGGTTGCATATGCATATGCTCACAGAGTATTCATGATCGTGAACCTGGATTGGAGTCTTCCAGGCCAAAAATTGAGACAAGGAAATCAAGCACATTGTTGAAATGGCTTCAAAAAGTATGAATAGCAGGATACAGAAAGTTTGCAAAATTTGACATTTTGGGCAGAGCTCAGAACCAGAAATCTCGAATTTGGGAAAGAAAGGAAATTCCATTTTTTTAGGAAAAGGCTAGGAGATCTCCATTTGGTTCCCGTGAATGGCCTATTATATATACTGGATGATTTTGACAAGAAAAGGGACGCCAATTTAAGATCATTTTATAAAAAGAAAACTAGTTAATGGAGTCATCTGTTTCCTGCATTTGAGTCCTTATTTGGGTGGGGTGGGGGGGGGGAGAATGGGAGCTGTTAAAACTTTAAATAAATTAAGACAATATAGTGTCTTTGGAAATATTTACTGCCAGGTTGAAGCACCATCTAATAGTAAAAGCACCATCTAAGGATCATAGATAAGACTAAATCGTATTACCCTTAGGATTTAGAATATTGTTGAAAATAAAAGGCACTGCCGATAGGATTTAAAATATCCGTCCAAATATAGGATATGGATTATGGAAATTATATAAAACTATTTCTTGTAACGTAACCGCACACCAACTTCAACTGGTAATAATTTGTGATTTTCTGTCTCCGACAAAAGAGGTGAATTCAGGATGTTCGAAAGGTTAAAATTTTCATAATTCGTATTTTTTACATAGAGAACGGGTGCAAAACATTTTCCTCGTAGAATAATTTTTTTACTTGCCTTTGGTTTTTCAAATCTTCCATGGTTACTGGACCTCTTGGCACCTTTAAATACTTTTTAAAGGATTCACTAAAAATTTGAAAAATGTCTCTAATATCCTCACCAAAGTACAGTTATCACTGTCAACAAAGGACAAGAGTTATGACTGAGCCGTCACTTTACTTGGTGACGCCACGCTTGAATTATAAAAGCAAAAAGAAAACCTGAAACTTCTGAAGCATAGTTTGGAAAGCTTATAATGAGACCAAGTGTACTCAAGTATTTTTTAATAACTTTTGCCAGATTCAGGATAAAAGACTAAACAGTCTACTACATTTCGAAAGACGAAATTGAATATTTACTTTCTATTTACTTTCAGAATAGGGATAGTTCAACCACTGGCCTGGATGAAGTGAAGCAAATACGAGTTTCCTTGCAAGAAGGAAAAAGGAAAAGATGTAACAACATATTGGACATGTGACTTTTAATATTTTTACACTCTTTATATCTGTAGTAGGATTTTTTTCCAATAGGACTGATATTCAAAAAAAAATGGATCTTAGTAAATTTGTGTTTCTTATCTTTTATTCCTTTTAAAACAAAGATTATACTAAGATTTTAAGCGGGAGAGATGGCCAAATGTTGCAGCTACGTGTTCAATACCCTCAGATCTTTTTCTGGGAGTGTGGGGATAAAAATATCATAGGCAGCACAATAGCACTGCTCAAGTAAAGAACGATGTGGGTACAATGTGTAATTTTTTTTTCAGACCAGGACGCTTCATATAGAAGAATTTGCCGTAGAAAGTTCGAAAGGGGCTCATTCGATATGAAAATGAAAGTTCTAGTGCCCTTTTTAGAAGTCGAGAATAATTATAGGGCATCCAGGCCCACCCTCCTCATTTCCCCATACAAATCCAATCCATATTTTGAGATAGCCCTTTTTCAGCGTAGTAGAAAGGTCCAGTAATTATTTCTTTGAGGATAACAACCTCCTCTACAAACATTAGGGTAAGGGCTATAAGTTATGCCTTGGGGGCACATAAGGTTTTTTTTATGAAAGGTGTGGTCGTACAAACTTCGGATTTGGCTCATTGGATTGGAAAGTGTCCTTTTAAAGGATCAAAGTGATTGGAAGGCAACTAGCCCCCCTCACGTTTTTTTTCCCCATTTGCACCTAATAGAAATTTTGAGATAGCCATTCCGTAAAAAAAATCCCAAAGATCACATAATAAGGCCTTCGGGATTGACCCAGCCCCCTGAGTCTAGGAATGATGATTTTAAGTTATGTACCAGGCCATATAAGGTGCTTACGGATCGGGTGGTCGCATAAAATTCAGATAGGCCTCGTTTGATTGGAAGTCGGAAGTTTTAGTGCCCTATTTAAGAGTCAAAAGTGATTGTATGGCAGGCAGGCCTTCTCTCAGACCATTCATTTTCCAAACACATCCCATCAAAATTTTAAGACAGCCATTTTGTTCAGCATAGTCAAACGGTCCAGTAACTGCGTCTCTAGGGATATATTGGATGTTTCAACCATGCGTTATGCTTTATGGTGTTCAACCATTAATTATGCTTCAAACCTAAATTTTGCTTTAAAATTAAATCAAAAGGCACTCTGTGTATTGTTTCCATTAAGCCAGCTCAGCAATATCTCGAGAAGAACTGGGGATATTAAGTTGAAACTTTCTGTGTTACTGTTGTTACTATTTCTGCACTTACAATTTAAATAAATCAAAAGAGTGTAAGTACATTCAGATTGTCAAAGATGTCATGCATAGAATTTTTTGTGAATGGTACTAAGTTTTGTTGTTCCAATCAACTTGAGGAGGTATACACTTTCTGATGAACTTGAAGAGGATAATACTATTTAGGTCAGGATTAAAAAAAAAAAAATGAAATGTTTTTCTCAAACATACAATTTGCAAGCCAAGCTACGGATCCTTATAGAAAAAATCTGAAAATCTATAAAATCATAATCTTTTTCCTAGAAAGACTATCAAAGGAAGCGCAAACCGCTACCTAAGTAAACATTGATTTGGGACAATGTATTTTATTTGCTTTTTAGACTAGGGCACTTCGTATAGAAATAGTTGTCATAGAACCCTAGAAAGGGGTATATTTGATTGGAAATTGAAAGTTCCAGTCCTCTTTTTAAAAGTCACAAGTGATTGGAAGACAACCAGCCATCCTCACGTCCACCCCCTTATTTCCTCAAGCATGTCCAATCAAAATTCTGAGATAGCCTTTTCTTCAACGTTGTTGAAAGGTCCAGTAATTATGTCTTTGAGGATCACAACTCCGCCACAGCCCTCAGGGCAAGTGTTATAAATTATACCCAGAAGGTATATAAGGCTTTCATGGGAATGGTGGCTGTATAAACTTCCGAGAGAGCTCATTAGATCGGAAATCATAAGGTCTAACTCCCTTTAAAGAATCAAAGCAATCAGAGGGCAACTAGTCCCCCTCCTCTTACTTTAGATATTAATAAAAAAACTATTTTTTTTACTAGAAGTAAGGAGTAACATTAAAACTTAAAACGAAGAGACATTATTTCGTATATGAGGGGGACTGTCCTCTCCTCTATACCAAGCTCTTTGCGCTAAAGTTCAACCGTTTTTCTTAATTCTTTAAGAACAATTTCTGAAACACAAGGGGGCGTTTAATTAGAATCAGAACCTTTCTTAAAAGTACTAGAACTTTAGCGTGAAGAAAGGGGTATCGAGGAGGGGTATCGAGGAGGGGTACCACCCCCCCCCCCCCCCCCCCCCTCATACACGGAATAATTTCTATTCGTTTTAAGTTTTAATGTTACTCCTTACTTTCAGTAGCAAATTTTTTTTACTTGGTTAATTTCTAAACTTATTCTCGCACCTTGAACTCTAAATACGTACAAAAATCATTCGTTTTGCTGACATTTTCTTTTAGGACACTCAAATCATCAGCATAATCTAAGACTAGGAAAGTTTTGCCTTCCCATTAGATTCCATACTCTCCCAGAGCCTTTTTTGTGTTTCTTTGGACAAAGTCGATTTAAAAGATCCAGGCACATGGGAATAGAACGCCAACCTGCTTAACTCCTGTTTCAGTACTGCAGGAGGATTTAATACGTTTTGTTGGTCTTTTCTACATAGTTATTTTTGGTGTTTTGAGATTTGCGAAGTTCTGACGTTTTCTGAAACGTTAATACGTTGTTTGAGCATTATGAGCATGAGGTGGGCTTAAACTAAAGAATATTTGTACAGATAAACTTTGAATATTAACCAATAGTGCTGTCCATTAAACCTCAAATAAAATATTATACTGATTCAGAGTTCAGTAAAAATAAAATTACAGTATTGATTCAGAGTTCAGAGAGTTAAGAGCAATTCAATCGGATAAAATACAGGATTAAATCTGGACTGCTTGCGTAAAAATTTCTTACCTGTGTGTGGCTTTGTGCCAAAATTGTGATTATCTTTTTTTGAAGACAAGAAAAATAACTTATTGCTTTGTTACGATACTAGATCAAATTATGGATTACATTTGTTCATCGATAAGATCCAAAGTGTGAAAAATGACAAACCAAACAATAGAGGCCGAGAAAATGCAAAATGTCCAGTTTTTGTGAGACATAAATTTCAAACTGGATTTATTACCAGCGCTTTTGGAGAAAGTTAATGCAATTCCTGGACTTTCGGATAGCATTGCTGCCTTGCAAGTACAGATGAATAACATTAGTACACAGCTATCTAGCAATACTAAGACAAATGAAGAAATTAAAAAAGGGCTGGAAAATGTGAAATCAGACCTAGTAATCACATACGAACGAGCCAACCAGCTCGAAGCAGAGCAGAAAAGAACAAATTTGATTATATATAATTATACTCCGCAACACCTTGGCGAGTACACTGTGAAGCAAGAAATAATGGATTTATTAAACCGTACTATGCCATCTCTCAAAATAAGTCGAGATGATGTACGTGACATTTTTAGATTGAAATCAGGGCCAGTAGTAGTGAAGCTAAACTCGGTCGAAATCAGAGACTATATCTTAAGAAATAGTTCCTTATTGAGAAAGGTAGGTCTATCGGTGGCCCCAGATCACACGGCTAAACAAAGAGAAGCCCGTAAACACTTAAAGGAAATTATGAATCTTGTACAGAACGACAGCCATGATGCAAAGTTACGAGGTGACAAGCTGTTTATCGAAGGCCGACTATTCACGTACGATAGAAAGGCTGTGATTGAGGTTAAAAGTAACTTGGTGCCAGTTAAAAATCTTGGTCCACCTCCTAGTACTAGGCTCCCAAATGACCCTGCTGTTATCCCGATGGGGCTAGATATTGATGCCAGGGATAGTGATGCCGAGACAGTGATACCATCAACAGTATCGGCAACTAAAAGACCTACTAATGCTGTTATTAGTCCTAATGACCTACATCGACCAGGCACTCGTAACGTGGCACCCAGAGGAAACCATTCTCCAAGAAAAGGACTTAACAGAAGCCCTCGCAGTGGTTTTTCCCATGATTTTGTTGATAATAGACATTGAGTGCTAACAAATATTAATAGTCGCAGTCGTGAGTATTACCATTTTGACTTTTCCCCGACAGAGGCCAGGAACGAGAAACTCTAAGAAGAGGCTAGTGATATTAATGCACTGACAGAAAGCGTAGACGCATAGGAATTAAAGAGCCATATACTGAGTTTAGTGTCATGGAACCTACAAGGACTACGTGATAAGTTGCCTTATTTATATGTTGTATTACTTTCGTTTGATGTGATTTCGTTTATTGAAACATGGAACGATCACTCTCCTATATCACCTCTCCCAGGGTATTTGGTTGAACAGGTTGTTCGTAAACCAGCAAGAAATAATAGACATTATGGTGGTATTTTGGTTTTGATTAAATCATCAGCTATTGATGGTTATGAAAGAGTTAATAGTAGATCTGAAAACTTACTTTGGCTGCGTATTTGTTTTAAATGTGGGAAGAGATTAATTTTGGGTGTTGTGTATATCCCTCCACAAAATAGTTCATATAGTCGAGAAAATACTTGGGAAATTTTAGATGATGAACTGTCACTAATACAAGAAAATTATAGTGATTTTGAGTGCGTTTTGATGGGGGATTTTAATGCTTATACCGGTGTTGAGGTTGAGGTTCCAGATTTATTAATCCCAGGTTTAGGAGATTTGGTCCCTATTTGTTGTAGAATACCGCGAAGTAATAAGGATGAAAAAAGAAAAATAAATGTTTGGGGAAGAAAGCTCCTGGCGCTTTGTGGGGAGCATGGTCTGATCATTGCGAATGGAAGGTTTGGAAATGGCAAGGGTCTGGGCGAGTTTACTTGCCTTTCGGGCCCACCCCAAGTGTTGTAGATTATGCGCTGATTAATACGAATTTTGCACTTGAATCGATTGATATGGATGTACTAGATTTAGTTGGATCCGATCACAGAGCTATTAAGCTTGAGTTGAAGACTGGGAAGCTTCAGGATGATGGTCTTTGAGTTAGAAATTTATGTAATGGGTAGCTTAGATTAGAAGGCTTAGGAAAACGAATTAGATATGATTTAACCGATAATGATTTTGAAACATTTAAAAGGGAGCTTATGAAGTTGCATGTAACAAATAAGTTGAAAGTGTTAGAAGAAGATGGAAAAGATATACATGGCATAATTACGGAGTTAAATGAAATAATTTGCAGTTGTGCAGAATCGTGTAACCTGACAAAAAAAGAAAAAAAAATTGAGCATTATTTTGATTTGGAATGTAAGTTAATGAAAGAAAAGGCCAGATATTTATTGAGTCATTTAAAAGAATGTGATAGAGCTGAAGATCAAAGTTTAAGATTAGCCGAAAATAAAGATAAAAGAAGAGATTATAAAAGGTTATTAAAAAGGAAAAAAAAGAGTTTGAGAATAAGAAGAAACTGAATATTGCAGAGTATTTTAGAAATAAAGATTTTAAGAAGTTTTGGGGTTATATAAGGAATGATATTGGAAATGAAAAAGGAAATACCCAGGTGGCTCCAGACGCCAATTCATGGCCTGATTACCTAGAAAGCTTGGAAGGTGATTGTGTAGAAATACAAGAGGTAGCACATACCCCAGAGATGGTTGTTTCTCCTATGAAGGAACATGATTATGATTTAGCAGGGGAAGTGAGTAATGATGAGATTAAGTTTGTATTTAAGAATTTAAAAGGAGGTTCGGCTGCGGGTGTTGATGGTGTACCAATAACGTTATTTAAGAATTTTCTTTCAATTTTTATGTCGATAATTGTTTTTCTTTGTAATAAGGTGTCAACTTCAGGACAATAGCCAAATGAGTGGAAGAGATAATTGCTTATGCCGCTTTTTAAGAGAGGAAACCCAAAGTTGCACATGAATCATCGTTTAATAGCGATTGTCCCTGATTTAAGTAAGATAATGGAGAAAATACTAGATACCACGCTTTCTAAACGGTTAAATAAAAATAATATAATACATGAAGAACAAGGAGGTTTTAGGACAGGGTACGGGACGGTAGATACAATATTTACTTTAAAGGCATTAATTGATAAATATGGAAAGGGAAAAACTTGTCTTTATGTGGGATTTCTGGACCTCCACAAGGCGTTCGACAGTGTCAACAGAGAGCTACTGAAGGATGCCCTGTTTAGAATTGGCCTCCCTCATTTGTTTGTGAGATTGATAGTGAGTATGTATATTTGTGTGAGTGGAATCGTATTAGTTGGTAACAGGTTTTCTAGGCTTTTTAATACTAAGCTGGGAGTAAAATAGGGCAGCACTCTTTCTCCTAAATTGTTTAATATTTTTATAAATGATGTTGTTGATTTTCTAGAGAATAGATGGGCTCCGAAAGTTAGTCTAGGGACCCATAAACTATCACTTTTATTATTTGCAGATGATATTGCTTTGGTGGCTAGTACACCGCAAGATCTGCAGACGCTTCTGAGTTTTATAGAAGAATATTTGCAGATGAAAAAATTAAGGCTGAATGTCGAAAAGAGTAAAGTTGTTATTTTTAAAAAAAGGAAAGCAAGTGGCGAAGATAATTATAGATTTAAAATTAATAATAAGGAACTGAAAGTAAGTAAAAGAATAAAATATTTAGGATTTGTTTTATCGGAAAATGGAAGTTTAAAGAGTCATGTTGATGAAATAATTAATAGGTGTAATGAAGATAGACTAGTAAGAGCAGTTTATTATCAGATGTTGAGTTATGGTTCGGAAACGTCATGGCCATCCCAAATTAGGTCATTACTAGAAAGAGTGGGAATGCCTTACTTATGGAATGACGGTCTTGGTTCCCGTGATCTACCACCAAATTTAGTAAGCCAGGTACGATTGATCTTAGAGGGTCAAGAAATTCAGTATTGGCAAGGGCTGGTTTTGAATTCCGCTACACTGAATCATTATAATCAGGTTAAACCTAGTTTTGGAGAGGAAATTTATTTTAAATTGAATTTACCGGCTATGATTTTATTTCGATGGATTCAGCTTAGGACGAATTGCCTTCCAATCCAGAGCAGGCAAATGGTGTTCGACAGGGGGATAGTACATCCTGATGGTCGGTGTTCTCTTTGTAGAGATGAGGACGAAGATTTGGACCATTTTCTCCGAAAGTGCCCGGTGCTCTCTGATTCAAGGGAAAATTACTTACATGGGACTATTTTGCTGTTTCCTGGTATTTTACAAAGTAGTAATCCAACCACAATATTTCGTATTGGTGCGTACATAGAGAAGGGATTAGAAAGAAGGAAAAGTTTTTACAATTAATTATTATCAATTATATAATTATATTGAATTACATTTATTTTCTCGATAAATTACCATAAGGTATTTTTTGCTATGTATCATGTTAATGTATGTTTCGTAATTTGTTATGTTGTGATTTCTTTATTTTTCATGAATTTTTGTTTGTATATGGCTCTTGGGCTTTGGAAATACACGATATATATATATATATATATATATATTATATATATATATATATATATATATATATATATATATTAATTGCATCTTGAAAATTAGTGCTTATCTTGCCACAACTCATATATCTAAAGCTTGCATGTAAACAAAATATGATGAAAATGGGCAGGTCATCTTATTTCAAATTCCACCACAGGTGTTATCTGGAGGACTGATATGTCAAGCAGGTACACTCGTAAATATCAGCCTTGGGCTCTAAGTACACTGTCTAAATCTCAAGATTTTTACGATTATATATATCATTATTTTGGCAATTTTTCCTCTATGGCAAAATACCAGTTTTAAAAAGCCACAACAAAATCAGCTGATTTTGAATAATGCTTATGGCTATGGAAGGGCTTAAATGCAGTTAAATTTTAAGCAACTCTAAAATCTACTATTCCACTTTTAGACCTCGTGTATCGATAGAGCAGAAATTAGTTTCAAATCTCTTGCACGAGGAACTTCCTGACGTATATTTAACACATAGAAGAAGTTTCTAGTCGTTTTCATCCGTGGCCCATATTCATGCAAACCAACAGTTTCGTATTTTAGAAAAATGTGTTCAACAATGCGTCATAATGCGTCACCAAATTTTTTTCGCGCATTCTGTTAAGCAACAAAAACCAACTTTGTTTCTCAATGGTTTATAGACATAGCTTTCAAAAAGTTACAAAACTAAGCTTTTGAGCTTCGATTTATGTGGCAAGATATATATATATATATATATATATATATATATATATATATATATATATATATATATATATATAATATATATATATATATATATATATATATATATATATATATATATATATATATATATATATATATATATATATATATATATATATATATATATATATATTATATATATATATATATATGTGGGAACTTAAGCCACACTCCCCCTGCCTCTATGGGAAGTATCTTGAAATTGCATCTTGAAAATTAGCGTTTATCTTGCCACAACTCATATATCTAAAGCTTGCATGTAAACAAAATATGATGAAAATGGGCAGGTCATCTTATTTCAAATTCCACCACAGGTGTTATCTGGAGGACTGATATGTCAAGCAGGTACACTCGTAAATATCAGCCTTGGGCTCTAAGTACACTGTCTAAATCTCAAGATGTTTATGATTTCCCCAACGTTGCCTAATACATATGTCCCCGAAATACAATGAACCGCTATAGCTCGTTTTTTCTAGAAGATGGCGTCAATCCCACCAATATTGTGGGAGGATATCACCCTCTATACTTCCCATAGAGGCAGGGGGAGTGTGGCTTAAGTCCCCACAGTCGAAATTTGTAACATTTAGATGTAGGCTATATGTAATATTTTGGACGGGTGTAATATTCTATTTTGTAGACCTCAACCTCTGATTAAATCGCTGAAAACTCGTTCATTTCTTCAGAAAAGATAATTAGGGCCCTTGGTTCACTTTAATCAGAGTCTTTCCTTCCTATATTCAGAACAATTATTTGTTGACCAATGGCTATCATATTTATTTTATAATTATCACAATGGAGATATCACATTACCCTGTGTAATTTAGTCTTTGTATCTTTCTTTGAAATTTTTCCTGCATTCAAGAACAGAACAATACTTGGCTTGGTTTGATAATTTTGATGTTTATCCGAACTAATAATTTACCATTAGTGATTTTGTTATAAATTTTCTAAAATATTATTTGAAGTTAAACTGCATGTTTGATCTCTTATCATTTTCTATCTTTCTGCCCTCTTCTTATTTCGCTTTATTTGTTCCAGCGTAAGACAATGGAGGTGTATTGAAAAGTGTCTAAATGTGTTACTGCATCTCTTGCTAAAGCTGTTTTGATTCAAGGCACTCAAGTATCAAACTGAAGCTTTCTTGTTCATCATATCATATAAGGGTGGGGCCCAAAACTGTTTTCGTGGAAGTTGAAAGTTTGTGAGACTAGAAGTACCTTAATGTTCCCAATCTGCACTTTGGTGATTGGGGAAGGCCCAAGGAGTTGATGATTTAAAAACATATAGCTTGGAGGTTTTGAGCTGTAAAAGGGTCACCGGATCGAATCTTACATTTGATATTTGCAATGAGCCAAAAAGTCTTTTCTTTAATTCTTAAATTTATGCAATGCTTGTCATATAAACTTGTGAAATTTGTTGAGACGTTGGGAAAACCAGTGACAAAAACCAATTGGTACGAGAGGATAGGTGTTCAAACGATAGATGCAAAATTTTGCATTGAAAGTACAGATAGCATGCACTTGCGCACACCAAGTTTCTAATCCAAGTGAATTTCTTGACAAGTATCCTCCTCTTTTGTGCTAGTTTCGTAAAAAGCATTACTTGTGTTGGATAAAAACTGATGATTCTGGATAAGAACCACCAAATCTTGAATTTTCATATACTTAACAGTTGACCTGCTTTCCAATTTAAAAAGTGTTCAATCATTTTTGCTTTATGGTAAAGAAGGTAAAGAATACGGTATTGGACTTCAAAATCCCTACCGGCGGTGCTGGTCTCTGTTTCTTGGCCCTTCAGCCAGGATGTGCAATGGGGGGTTGGGGTCCTGTGCATCCTGTGCTTTTGCACACCTCTCCCGTTTACCTTCCCCAGATTTCTCCAGGTACCCATTTAAAGCTGGGTAGACTCTGGCCAAACTTACAGAGTCACGCCACTGACCTCCGTCCCAAACCAACAAATTGAGTACGCTATGATTCGAACCTTCATCCTCTGGGACAAAGGATGCTAAATCCAGCGCACCAATCTACTTGGCTAGGACGGCTCTTTTGCTTTATGACACATAAAAAACCGATTGGTAATACAGAAAACTAGGAAAAAATCGGTACTGTGGTACTATGGGAAAAACGATCGGTTTTCCCATGATACCGATCGATTTTGAACGTTTTCCCATGCGTCTGAACAGGCTATAAGTCAAATTTATCAGGTGGCCTTTTTGATTTTTCACCACAAAATATACCCAATTCATCTGAACCTTCTCCTCTTGATGATAGTTAATAATGAATGCTTCTGAGTGCACATCTGCATTAGGTGCTTGTTTTTTCTTTGGCCAAGTCTATTTCTGGGGCGACAAAATAGATTTTCCCTTCCTGAAATGTCCTGAGCGCTACCTAAGGACATCTTACTCAAGTCTCCTTCATATTAATTTTTCTATATAGCCAAGATAAAATTAGAGAATATTTTTACAAATGTGTGATTTTTATTGGCATATAGGCCTACATTTAAGAAGTCAATCGCTAGCTAGAATTAACAGGTACAATATAGCATACCCAATACAGTTTTGAAGTTGTCGTGGCTAAATTCAGCTCCAATCCAAAGCGTAGCCTAGGCTATAGGTTGTTAATGCAAAATTATGATTTTGAAGCTATTTACCAGGCTAATTAACAAAACTGTTGGGCTAGGTGTTGGTGGGTGAAAAAAACCTACTCAAGTTGATCCAAAGTTTAAATTACTTCAGACCAACTATTTTAAATGGACTGATCATCAATTTTAGAGTCTGATCACAAATCCACATAGATTATTTAAATAGCCTATGTGGCTATTTAAATAGCCAGAATTAGCCCTCAAAGTATTTATTTAGCCAATCTCTTTCTCAAGAGTTTTAGCACTCTTGAATTCAGCATGAGTTGAAAGAACTTCATTAGAGAGGGACTAAATTCCTTCTTAAATGTCCAATTTTACCAACAAGCTGAAATATTCATAAATGAATTATTTTGAATTTAGCATTGGTTAAATAGAACCCTTACAACTATCTTGAGTAGTATGTGCCTATTTTGAGGACATTACCATGATATAGGCTAGCCAATTTATTGATCTATAGTAATTGGCTTTAGATAATCTATATTAACTGACATAGCAATGGTTTCAATGACATAAATTTATAGCCATCCTGCCTCTGAAAAGTCATATCAACCTGTTGGAAATCCTATTAAATCATAAATCATAAAAAAATCATTTATTTGTTAGAAAACATTAAGATATGTTTATAACAAAGGAAAGTTCTATGACTTACATAGAAATTAAGGTTGATGCAACACAAGAAATTTGAAAAATGATAAGAAATGTGTGAAAATAAAGATGGGAATTTAAAGTTTCAACAAGGAATTATTAGTCAAAAAAATTCAACTAAGTACATGCATTTCCTCTAACTACTGACAGATGGTCCCTGGAAGGAAGCAAGACAGCCACAGCTTCAGCTATTCCTGATTATTCCTTAAATATATTTGAAGAGAAACAATATGGAGCATTCAGAAGAAGAGCATAGAGCTTTATCTACACCATGTTCCAAGTCCCCAAAGAATTGAAAACAACAGATTTAGTTACAAAAAAGCAAACAGCAGATACATCTATTGACCCCTCCCCCCAGCAAACTCCAGACTTATGAACATGCTTTGGACAAGATATCCCTTCAAGAATCCACAAAAGCTGGTGCTCATGTTCCCATCATGCAAACACAATTTCCTCTATTTCAGAATTTGGAGTAATTATTTGATCCACAGGAAAGACAAGCATGATTGAAAAAAAGGGAGGGGGGACTGGAGACTATTTCTTTATTTAAAGACATCCTACAACACCTCATCTTTAGCTGCAAAGAATCACCAGATCAGCAAACACTACAACAAGGATTTTCTAAAGATTAAACTCAAAGCTAATGAGGTCAAAGAGGATTATTTTGCATGATTGTCTGCTTATTAAGGTGCGATAATATAGTTTAATGGAATCACCCTGACCCAATGGTCTTCTTTATATTAATTAATTATAGTCAGTGATAAGAAATAGAAGACAAAGATTATGAATAGCATAGTAATTACATTAAAATTCCTTTGAAACCAAAAGGAGACTGATTTAGAATACAGTAAACTTAGACACTTACTTGGTTTTGAGGGTCTAGGATGCAAGAACAGGTTTGAGGATTAAAATGAACAAGACTCCACTTTTTTTATAGCTCTGTAATTCACCAAAATAATTTTTCATTTTTTTTTTTTTTTGGTTATCTCATCATCTAAAAGCCAGGTCCTTACAAAACAGCTATCATGGCATGTGCCTACACATCAATTTTTCCTTAATTGAAGAATAAAAAAAAAAAAAAAATTTACAGGAGGGAAATTGTCCAAGTTTTATTGGCCACAGAAACACAAACAACTAGCCTAAATTCAAAAGGGCAACATTTATATTTTCCTTTTCTTGTTTGCAATAGAACTGAAAAATAATACAACTAAATTGGCATTGCAGTGCTGTTGTTTATGCTTAAACTATAGAATATATCTCAGCACAAAACACATATGAATTCTTCAATACAGTGTATAACCATATCAAATCAGGATGGTTTCAATTTATAAACTAATCTTGAATGTATTAAAAATTGAAAAAAAATACAAGTCAAACAGTTCATGGTAACAGACAGCACCATTAGTAGGCACAAACTCCTGCTAAATTCTAAAAATGAGTTTTGATAACTATAATACATAAGAAAAACAGGCTTTATGATAAGAAATGGTGATAAGAAATGTGTAAAATTTGTTAAAGTGGAAGTTACCCTTCAGCAAAATATGAGCCTGAAAAAATGTGTCTGATTTTCTAGAAAGGGACCCCCCCCCCCACTCCCAAATTGATGTTGATGAAAATTGTTCAAGCAAAATTAGCATATCAGAGAACCCTGATATAGAGGTTTCAAGCCACTATCTGCAGAAGATTTATTTCTGGTAAGAATGGTCATTGACACTTGTCAATTTGTTGTTGGTATTTTTTTTTTATTTTTATTTTTTTTTTCTAGGGGCAATACCAGACAAGTACTGATAGTGGGATATTTTAGACTTCATCAAAAATACAAAGCTTACCAAACTAATGATTCTTGAAAACTATGGACTAATTCAACAAAAATTGAAGGATCTAGGGGCCTTTTTAAGTAACAAAAAAAAAGATTGCACAACAGCAAAGTGGTATTTCTTCCATTTTGTGGCACAAAACAATAACTTAGAACCAAAGTAGTATTGAATGAAGTTTGAAAAAAGCTTATCAATTTAGAGAATTAGTAAAAGACAAAATAATGACATGCAGTGGCACATTTCTTCCAAATAAAATATTTTGTCCATGGGCTTACTTGAGAAGAGGTAAGGCGGCATCCTTATAAAAATGATTTGTTTAAAGAAATCTCCTTAAAAACTATGAAAAAATGGACCTATAATACAAATTTGACAGTTTAGATTCTACTCTCCTGAGAAATATTTGAAGGGGTACACATTGTTCTAGCATTATTATTATTCTTGACACATTGCTGTACAAATAGTAAAATTGAACATTTGTGGCAATTCCAAATACAAAAAAAGTTATTAACTTCAAAGTAGCTTATCAAAATCTTTTTGCATATGAAAATGTAAATTATTTTTCAAAAAAGAAGTTAAAATCCCCAAAATGGGTGCAATGTTGATGAAAATTCCTAAAGTAAAATCCATCATACATAAGAAACCTAAATCCACTATAAAAAAAACACAAAATTTCTTATTTTTCTCAAAACAAGGATGGACAAACATATATGTTCTTTTTTCAGGAAGGATCATGTGCAACCAATTGTTATAGATTATTGAAAAAGGATTTATTTGAATTAAAAGTTAAAGATATAGTGCTCTTTTTAAGAAACAAAAGAGATGATGCCATAAGAAAGTGCTGTATTCTAGTTTTTTTTTTTTTTTTTTTTTTTTTTTTTTTTTTTTTTTTTTTTTTTTTTTTTTTTGTCAAAGAAATGCAAATTTAGCCTGTGCTATAGCACTGTCATCAGAAGTAATTATACTAGTAAAATTTGGCAGCAATATAAACCTTTGGAAGTAGCCAAAAAATGGGTGACAGACTCCACAAATTTATGTTACAAATAAGACTCTGCAAGAAAATGGGTTGCCCTTCAAACCCAACAAAGGAAGCCACAAGTAACATTATGCTTTACACCAATGACTACAAACTTTTTGGACCAGCCATTCAACAAAGCCTGCAATCAGACCTCCAGTGAATCCAGAAGTTGACCAGTGAATGGCTGCTTGAGTTCAACATCAATAAATGCAGAGTCCTCAATTTCAGCAATAACAATCCTCACCACCAGTATACCATGCTTGACTAGAAGTCACATTCTGGTATTCAGCTACTAACCAGTCATGAAGAACAAGACTTTTGAGTACTTGTTGATGAGCAACTGAAGTTTCATGGGCATTTGCAATAAGCAGCAGCTCCTTGCTGAACAAACCATGTAATCAGCTGACACATTGTAAAGAGAGGCTAAATAGTGCTGGCCTGATGATTATTTTTCCCAAAACTAACAACCTGATTACAGGTAGGAATCTGTCAGTCACTATAAATGGATAACAGCTTGAGTGGGTTAAAGAATTCAAGCACCTCAGGTGACTGATTGATATCAATGGTGGAGCCTCAAATGAAATAAGTGCTAGATTAAGAAAAGCCTGGAGTTCTTTTGGTAAATAACAAAAGCTGTTATGGTCCAGAAGACAGATTAGCTTACCATTAGTTTGGTCTTCTGGTCCAGAAGACAAAATTCTGAGTCACTTTCATTTGCTCCATCTTGCTGTTTGGATGTGAAATCTTGCCACTAAAGGCAAAAGAAGAACACTCGCTGGATATCTTTGACTGGAAGTATCTGCTATTTGTCTCCCTAAACATAGCCAAAGAATAAACAGCAAGCACCTAATGCAGATGTGTATCCAAAAACATTCATTATCCACTATCATCAAGAGCAGAAGATTCAAGTGGCTTAAATAACAAGCCATCTCATTGTTTAGGCCACATATTATGCCCAGATAGCTTGGGCATAATATGTGGTGAAAAAGCAAGTAGGTCACTTGACAGGGGAAAAGGTCCAACATTTTTATTCAGGGGGCAAGAGGGGTCCACATCCTGGGAGTCAATGGGCATAGGCTATATAGTATTTTTTTCTACAAGTTATTGGGGGGCAATTGCTCCCCCCCCAAATGATGTCACTGCCACTTGACCCACCAGTCCCTTAAATTTAAGTCCTTTTCCTAGTAGAAGAAATAACAGTGAGGTTAAATCACAATATGACATGTCACACTGAAGAAAATTCTTGATCCTTTGGGTAGTTCCTGAAAAAATGGGTGCAAATTGGACAAATCATGGTTGGATATCATCTGCCCTAAGCAGAAGACCAAATACAATGGCAGAGGGTGGTCCAGCATATTTTTGGTACTGAGTGGGGCTGAACAGTCTGTGGCTCATCTATTATTTCAAGCACAAGTAGAAGTAAGATTGATAGAAATTATCTACATTTTAAAACTTTGTAAAAACTATGTTCATATAATGTTTCATTTAGAAGAGGGGCTAGGGTACAACTCCCATGGTGACAACTGCAATCAGTGGTGTATCCAGGATTATTTAGGGGGGGGGGAGGCAAGATAGGATGATCCAATAAACTTGTGTTATGAGCAAGTTTAATTAACACAAACTTGCATTAATTAAGTAAATTACACCATTTCAGACTATGTTAGGGGGGGGGCATGCCCCCCTTGTGACTGCTCCCCTGGATCCACCACTGACTGCAATATTAGGAAAATAGCATTGATTGGGAAATAAGAGGGTGTTACTCTTTTGTTACTATAGCAATTGCTTTATAAAGCATTTCACTCTTCCTGATTGAGTGTGCACAATTACTGTCTAGCCTATGGTAGCCTAGCCTGCTTCAAAAGGCTAATTATTCTTCTGTAAAGCCAGATACTTGTCTGTCATTGAATCTGTCTGTGACTGATGTACACTGATCAAAATAAAAGATTATGCACCACAAATTAGGCAATATTTTCCAAAATTAACCTAGGCTAGTCTTAATTTGGTAAAATTCTACTTTAGCTACTTTTGGCTATCATGGAAAGCAGTTAGGTTAGGAAAATGAAACTTTCAGGGATGGGTCTACAGGCTAAAGTATGTCCTGGGAAGGTATTTTAAAGTACCCACCTCCACTCCTCTGTCTAGTGGGTCCTGAAATTTGCCTACTTGACAGGTCTAGCCTATAGCCTACCTATTGAAATTTTGACAAAACAACATTTTACTTTAATTTTTAGTTATCCATTTCCTTTTCTCTGGCTTTAGTTCTGAAAATGCAATTCCTGTTATTTGAGTAGAATTTTAAGTCATATTAAGGTTTTTTTTTTTCAAAATTTAGGAAATGTATTTGTATATCTTTAAAACCTTATAATTTGGGACTGAGCAAAGTTGTGAAGCTGAAAACAATTTTGTTGTACTTCATTTAAGCAGAAGATCTATTTTGCAAAATTTCACTTTTATAACACACAGGTTTTTAAAGGTCATCAAAGGTCAGGACCCTCTACAGGAAGAAGGAGCGGAGGTAGGTACTTCAAAATACCTTCCCAGGACATACTTTAGCCTGTAGACCCATCCCTGAAAGTTTCATTTTCCTAACCTAACCCCTTTCCAAGATTGTCAAAGTAGCTAAAGTAGAATTTTGCCAAAAGTAGCTAAAGTAGGATTGGTAAAATGCTACTTTGGCTATTTTGACTGATTCGGAAGTTCTATTTGTTGCTTGTAGAATTGGTTACAGCAATTATTGGCCTGTCAAACACTTCATGGAAACGAGCATTTCTATTTGTTGCTTGTAGAATTGGTTACAGCAATTATTAGCCTCAAAGGTTTCAATTGCTGCCAAATTTTACTAGTATAATTACTTCTGATGACAGTGCTATAACACAGGCTAAATTTGCATTTCTTTGACAAAAAAAAAAACAAAAAAAACAAACCACAAAACTTGAATTCAGCACTTTCTTATGACATCATCTTTTTTGTTTCTTAAAAAAAGCGCTATATCTTTAACTTTTAATTCAAATAAGTCCTTTTTCAATAATCTATGACAATTGGTTGCATATGATCCCTCCTGAAAAAAAAACCAAAAAACACTTATGTTTGTCCATCCTTGTTGGGAAAAATAAGAAATTTTGTGTTTTTTTGATAGTGGATTTAGATTTCTTATGTATGACGGATTTTATTGAGGAATTTTCATCAACATTGCACCCATTTTGGGGATTTTAACTTCTTTTTCGAAAAACAATTTAAATTTTCGTATGCAAAAAGATTTTGATAAGCTACTTTGAAGTTAATAACTTTTTTTGTATTTGGAATTGCCACAAATGTTCAATTTTACTATTTGTATAACAATGTGTCAAGAATAATAATAATGCCTGAACAATGTGTACCCTTTAAAATATTTCTCAGGAGAGTAGAATCTAAATTGTCAAATTTGAATTATAGGTCCATTTTTTCATAGTTTTTAAGGAGAGTTCTTTGAACAAATCATTTTTATAAGGATGCCCCCATACCTCTTCTCAGGTAAGCCGATGGACCAAATATTTTATTTGGAAGAAATGTGCCACTGCATGTCATTATTTTGTCTTGTAAAACAGGGTTTTTCACTAATTCTCTAAATTGATAAGCTTTTTTCAAACTTCATTCAATATTACTTTGGTTCCAAGTTATTGTTTTGTGCCACAAAATGGAAGAAATGCCACTTTGCTGTTGTGCAATTTTCTTTTTTTGTTACTTAAAAAGGCCCCTAGATCCTTCAATTTTTGTTGAATTAGTCCATAGTTTTCAAGAATAATTGGTTTGGTAAGCTTTGTATTTTTGATGAAGTCTAAAAATATCCCACTATCAGTACTTGTCTGGTATCGCCCCTAGAAAAAAAAAAAAATACCAGCAACAAATTGACAAGTGTCAATGACCATTCTTATCAGAAAAAAATCTTCTGCAAATAGTGGCTTGAAACCTCTATATCAGGGTTCTCTGATATGCTAATTTAACTTGAACAGTTTTCATCAACATCAATTTGGGAGTGGGCAGTGGGTCGCTTTCTAGAAAATCAGACAAATTTTTTCAGGCTCATATTTTGCTGAAGGGTAACTTCCACTTTAACAAATTTTACACATTTCTTATCACCATTTCTTATCATAAAGCCTGTTTTTCTTATGTATTATAGTTATCAAAACTCCTTTTTAGAATTTAGCAGGAGTTTGTGCCTACTAATGGTGCTATCTGTTACCATGAACTGTTTGACTTGTAATTTTTTTTTTCATTTTTTAATACATTCAAGATTAGTTTATAAATTGAAACCATCCTGATTTGATATGGTTATACACTGCATTGAGGAATTCATATGCGTTTTGTGTTGAGATGTATTCTATAGTTTAAGCATAAACAACAGCACTGCAATGCCAATTTAGTTGTTTTATTTTTCAGTTCTATTGCAAACAAGAAAAGGAACATATAAATTTTGCCTGTTGAATTTAGGCTAGTTATTTGTGTTTCTGTGGCCAATAAAACTTGGACAATTTCCCTCCTATAAATGTTGTTTTTTTTATTCTTCAATTAAGGAAAAATTGATGTGCAGGCACATGCCATGATAGCTGTTTTGTAAGGACCTGGCTTTTAGATGAGGAGACAACCAAAAAAAAAAAAAAAAAAGAAAAAAGAGGAAAAATTATTTTTGGTGAATTACAGAGCTATGGAAAAAACTGGAGTCTTTTTCATTTTAATCCTCAAACCTGTTCTTGCACCCTAGACCCTCAAAACCAAGTAAGTGTCTAAGTTTACTGTATTCTAAATCAGTCTCCTTTTGGTTTCAAAAGAATTTTACTGTAATTACTGTGCTATTCATAATCTTTGTCTTCTGTTTCTTATCACTGACTACAATTAATTAATATAAAGAAGACCATTGGGTCAGGGTGATCCCATTAAACTATATTATTGCACCCTAATAGGCAGACAATCTCCCAGAATAATCCTCTTTAACCTCATTAGCTTTGACTTTAATCTTTAGAAAATCTTTGTTGTAGTGTTTGCTGATCTGGTGATTCTTTGCAGCTAAAGATGGGGTGTTGTAGGATGTCTTTAAATAAATAAATAGTCTCCAGTCCCCCTCCCTTTTTTCCAATCATGCTCTTCTTTCCTGTGGATCAAATAATTACTCCAAATTCTGAAATAGAGGAAATTTTGTTCGCATGATGGGAACATGAGCACCAGCTTTTGTGGATTCTTGAAGGGATATCTTGTCCAAAGCATGTTCATAAGTCTTGAGTTTGCTGGGGGGAGGGGTCAATAGATGTATCTGCTGTTTGCTTTTTTGTAACTAAATCTGTTGTTTTCAATTCTTTGGGGACTTGGAACGTGGTGTAGATAAAGCTCTATGCTCTTCTTCTGAATGCTCCATATTGTTCCCCTTCAAATATATTTAAGGAAGAATCAGGAATAGCTGAAGCTGCGGCCATCTTGCTTCCTTCCAGGGACCATCTGTAAGTAGTTAGAGGAAATGCATGTATTTAGTTGAATTTTTTTGACTAATAATTCCTTGTTGAAACTTAAATACATTCTTAGACCACACTGGCTATACATGACAAATGAAACTAAGAGAGGAAAGAAAATAACAAAATGAAAAATAAAATCAAAAAAGGTGAAAAAACGAGGATTTTGTCAGCCAGTGAAAAACCACGAAGAAGAAGAAACAAGCAAATATTTCGACAAGGACTTCCACCAAGTCGTCTTCAGTGCCAAAAAAAAAACGAAAATCTAACCTTTCGAAGTTTACCTGACAAAGACAGAACAGACACTAAATACAAACCTTCTGTCTTTGTCAGGTAAACTTCGAAAGGTTAGATTTTCTTTTTTTTTCTTTTTCTTTTTTGTTTTCTAACAAATAAATGATTTTTTTTATGATTTATGATTTAATAGGATTTCCAACAGGTTGATATCATTTTTCAGAGGCAGGATGGCTATAAATTTATGTCATTGAAACCATTGCTATGTCAGTTAATATAGCTTCTCTAAAGCCAATTACTATAGATCAATAAATTGGCTATATCATGGTAATGTCCTCAAAATAGGCACATACTACTCAAGATAGTTGTAAGGGTTCTATTTAACCAATGCTAAATTCAAAATAATTCATTTATGAATATTTCAGCTTGTTGGTAAAATTGGACATTTAAGAAGGAATTTAGTCCCTCTCTGATGAAGTTCTTTCAACTCATGCTGAATTCAAGAGTGCTAAAACTCTTGAAAAAGAGATTGCATTCCTCCCTCTCAATATTTTTAGTTAAGAGGCAACATCTACACGCTTGAAAATCTCATTTCTTTTTATTATCTGGAAAATGCTGAGACATCAAGACATATGAAAAGAGCAGAAAAGATGTGCTATGAATGAAATAGTTTCTTAATTTGTTTGTATTTTTGTTCTCTAGATTTGCCCAAGGCTATAAAATTGTTCAACAAAGTTCCAGGAGTTTTGTCAAGAAGTCACAAATTGACAAACACTCAGAAAAGAGCTGTAGTGGAATGTAAATAGTTAAGGAAAAAAAGTTAAAACATGGAGAAAGGTCAAACCTATGGGAGGAGAGGGGTTCATAAGCTCTTTTTTTAGAAGAAGATTGGCTCCTCAAACGTAAATTTAGAGATTTGTTTAGTTAATTTATGTCTTAACTGTACTTTTTAAGGTTCTGATGATTAATATAGGCTGTTAAATCTGTGCTGGCAGTGGTGCAATCTCCGCACCCTTCTCGTAGGTGATATGCATGCATTAGCGTTTGCAACAATGTATATATGTTCAAATAGCTATCTTTCACTTTTGTATGCGTGCATGCATGCTTAGGGACAAATGCGAGGTCATATAGCAAAACGGTTTTAGAATCTGGAAGGCTATGTATTTATCTTTTTGATGGTTTTACTCCAAATGGCTATATGTCGATTTTTGGTCGCTAGTACTTTGACCCTGCTAGGGTCAGAATTTTCTATTTTGCTATAAAAAAAGACAGAAATTTTTAGATTGCTGTGACAAGATCTTGAATTATTATGCTATGTAAACAATCGGCTTATAGCTTGTCAATAATTCTACACCGATTGGCATTGTCAAAATCTTCGGTTGATAGCAATTAGCCTTCTTTGGGCCAAATATTTTGTTTTGCATCACGAAATGAAAGCAATTGGCAATTAGTTGTGACACCATCTCTTTCGCTCCAAAATGTACCAGAAATTTTAAGTGTCATTCAACTTGTCCATTCCCCTAAATTCTACGACCGTTGGGTTGGTTTATACATCCATTGAGGGAAAGAAGCAATAAAAACAAACGAATTGCTGAACGCGTATCTGGTGAAACTGAACTGCTTTCGACAAATTATTTTGTAGAAAAAAAAAAATAATCAAAAGTCTCGTGGTTTTGCATATAGGAACTTGAAACCTCCGAGATAGGGTTCTTAGACATGCCGAGTATGATGATGCCATAGTCACCATGATAACGGCCTTTAAGGAGATGTTACTCCCTTTTCAAAAATTATGCGAATTTTCTTATGCTGAACTTTTTATGGGTAGCCTAAATTTAAACTTAAGATGAACTTGAAATGTTTGAAATAGTAAAAATAGATTATTTTGATATATATATATATATATATATATATATATATATATATATATATATATATATATATATATATATATATATATATATATATATATATATATATATATATATATATATATATATATTATATCAGCAGCGTGTATTCTTTATTACTTTTTTTCAGTTGCTTGTGTTGTAGAGCCAATTGACTTAGATTTTAAACAGTTATTAAATAAAAAAAAACAAGTTTTTTTTAACTGAATGTAAGGAACGACGTTAAAACTTAAAACGAACAAAAATTATTCCTTATATCAAAGGGGCTGCCCCCTCCTTAATGCCTCGCTCTTTACGCTAAAGTTTTTTATTTAAAAAAAAATAGAGTTGTGAGAAAGTCAAACTTTAGCTTAAAGAGCGAGGCGTTAAGGAGGGGACTGTCCCTTTCATATAAGGAATAATTTCTGTTCGTTTTAAGTTTTGACGTCGTTCCTTACTTTCAGTTAAAAAAACTTGTTTTTTTATTTAATTTTTGAACGTTTTTGAATAAATGCAGGTTTTGATCTTGGCTCACCGTACATGAATAATTAAAACAAAATTTGCATATTAATTTACTTTTATTTGGTTTTTGGCTTTCTCGAAACTTGTTTAATTTTATTTACGAACGTCTTTATTAGTAATAAATATACGTAACTTACGAATTAACTTACGTAACGAACTTCTATATTTATAGATTTTTAATATGTATATTAGGGGGTTCGCCCCCTAGTCAATACGTTGCTCTTTAAGCTAAAGTTCGAATTTTGTTCCAATTCTTTAAAAATGACCGCTTAATCACAAAGGCCGTTAATTTGAATAAATAGCTCTTATGAAAGTACTAAGAAATCGTTGGCTTATAGAGCGAGGTATTGACTAGGGGGTGAACCCAATCATATATGTAATATTTTCTCTTCGTTTTAAGTTTTGATGTTGCTGCTGTTGCAGCTGAAAAACTTGTTTTTTTATATTTAATTTCTGATCTTTTTTAAATAATGCTGGGGAGTCCTGCGTCCCCTTCATAGCGATGTCCCTTCCCCCACGAAAACTTCCTTCGTGGAAAGATCCTCCCACATAACCTCCGACCAACTCCCCCCCCCTACTACCAGTTAAAATCTCCCCTGAAAACGTCTGTATACTTCCCAATAACCAATACTATATGTTAACATTGGGTGAAGTTCATAACTTCCCCCCCCCCCGGGAACTTCGGGGTATTAAGTCATCCTAAAAGACATGCTTATAATATTTTCGAACATGCTGAACAAAATGACTTACTTGACTTACTTGACTTAAGGCTCCTGCCACGTTGGGGGTGGCGTAGAGAGCGTCGCAACTCTGCTCCTCCAGGCTGACCGGTCTACTGCTATTACTGGGGCCTCTTCGACAGCTATGTTAGCTATCTCAAGGAATTTGTTGAGGCTATCCTTCCACCTTGTCTGAGATCTGCCCCTCGGGCGAGACCAGCCATTAGCTTTAGCGTCAAATCGTAGACTATTCGGGCTGGGGTTGTCGTCGGCATACGCAGGAGGTGTCCGAACCATCTGAGAGTACGGTGCGCTATTTGGACGGAGAATGGCACTTGGGAGGTGAGCACGAGAGTGATTTTCATTAAGGTTCTATAACTTTTAGGGGGTCTTTCCCCCTTTTTTCGAAAATCAGCCAAATTTTCTCAGGCGCGTAACTTTTGATGGGTAGGACTAAACTTGATGAAAATTATATATTTGAAATCAGCATTAAAATCTAATTCTTTTGATGTATCTATTTTATCAAAATACCGTTTTCTAGAGTTTCGTTTACCATTGAGCCGGGTCGCTCTTACTTACAGTTCGTTACCACGAACTGTTTGATATGTCTTAATTTTTGATAACTCCTAGGCATTGCCTGGTTCTTTCCGAATCCAATGGGAAATTTCCTGCGAACTGTATGAAAGTCTCACTTCCGATTTTTGGGTTTATTGTAGAAGAGCTCTTAAGTTTGAAAACTGATAGTGATAAGAGTTGAAATATTTAACTTTCATTGACTGCAAAAATTTCTGCAGTAAAGTTTAGCGTTGATGGCGTCGCTATTGCTGCTGATTTTGAAATCATACATAGACTGCGAACGTGCATTCAAATAAAAGGGCACGTTGTGCGGATGAAGGATGACAGAATGCCGAAGATTGTTCTATTCGGCAAACCGTCTACGGCTAAACGGAAAGCAGGTCGTCCTCGTCTGGGGCGGGACGACGTCATAAAGAAAGATTTAAAGGAAATGGGAACTTTTTGGGCGGGTGTAAAAAGGGAGGCTTTGAATAGATTGGGGTGGAGGAGGAGCGTGCGTAGCTGTGTTGGCCTCAGGCGGCTTGGTGCTGCGGTGAGTTGTTAGTAGTAGTAGTAGTAGTAGTATTCAAATAAAAACCATGAACAATACTGCAATTCTCCATTGGTAAAAGTAACAGGATCATCATTTTTGTCTAAGAACTTGTTTCCCTTCGGTTTGCCAATTAATCAATGGCGTATCTCTTATTAACAAGAAAAGTTATTTGGACTTTTCCCCTTGGAAAGCATTTTACTTAATAGAAGATGAGGATTTTCTCCTGACAATATGGAGCATGCTCCATGGAGAAAGTCCCCTGGGCCTTTGTTTCTGAGATGGAGAAAAACCTTTAGTTCACTGCGACTTTGTGAAAGTTGTGATATGTTTTCTAATCGATAACCCTCTATTAGGAATGCGATATTATGCAATAAGCGCAATTGTTGTGATACTTTGTTAGTTGCTCTTCCAACATAGTGAGACCTTTTTTTTTATTATTTTTTTTTTAGCATTCTAGATTTTATAAAAAGTTAAAAACTTTCTTGGGGTGACTAGAAAGCAAATACTTAAGAGAGTAAACGAGCTTTCCCAGGAACATAAAACCGTAAGCATAGCTTATTGCTTGATTTTTAGCTAGACGGCTAAAAGCCCATGTCTTGGCGGGATAAGGCCAATTTGAGGTTTGGGAAAAAGAAATGTTCTTTAGACTATAAAACCATTACAGATTCTAAAAACCATATTTTAGTAGCTTATTATTTTTCAGGTTTAGGGACGTTTGTAGTCTAGACGCCCTCTTGCTATGCTACTGCAGAATTGATCCGAGCCAGGGTTATTCAGTGGACACAGTCCGTGCATTTTTATTTTTTATTTATTTTTTTTTTTTACTATTTGGCTTTCACTAAGGGATCTGATAATATCTGATTTGTTTTAACTACAACCCTGAACGAAATCCACTTTCTTTTGTTTTTGTTTATTATCCTTAGCTTTTACCCGAAAACTTCTTATTCATACCTACAGCAACACGAAATAGAACGATCTTCGTTCTCATCTAAATTGGTGAAAAGCATTTCCCTCCAGGAAAATTGGGTGATTGTGGCAGGGAAATAACTTCCTGCCCCCCCCCCCCACTGTGCTCCTTTTTCGGTTTATGGTGCCTCCACTCTATAAAAAATTCTCTGGTCCTCCTTTAGGGGTGAAAATTTCTGTAGGCTCTCTATGCTTAATACCGCACATTGGACGTGCGACTTTTTTTTCCAGCCTCTCCTAAATTATAAACAAAAAGGGATTGAAACGTGGTCGCTGAATTCTTGGAACCTGTATTTTGGAAGTTACTGTTCTGAACTTGATCCAACTTTAGTGGCTACTTGCCTGTTAAACGAAACACACCCAAGAAGTGAGTTAGGTTAATCCTAATGAAATATAACAAAACATGATGGTAACATAATACTGTAGAAACAAAATTATGGAAACTACGACGAAGAATTATGGAAAGCAGGCCATGCAGAATGTATTATATTAAATACCTAACCTAATCCCTAACCACCTCGACATATTGAATATTTAATTAAAATATAGCTACATCGTCGTTTTTCTCACTCAAAATAAGCAAATCATAACGGATCCCAGAGAGCCAAACCTGTATCTGTCAGATCTTAAACAGCATAATTCTTGAGTGTGTTTTGTTTAACAGACAAGTACCTTTTAGTGTTAGTCGCTACTTAACTCATCCCACTCAGTTTCGACTGCATGCACGTACAAATTAGACTCGATAAAACGTGCTTAGGTTCCTTTTTCAAACTTTAAAGGAAATACAGGAAGCTTAAAAACTTCAAAGCATCAAGAATTATGCCGATGATTTAATAGTCATTTCCTGGACGATTTTGCTTCGCCTTTTCAGTAGCACCGTTTTATTTAGTTATTGGTATAAATGATAATTTTCTCTCACTGCTAATACAGCTGAGACGCATAGCAGATGAATAAATTTAAGAAAGTATAAAGAACACTCAAACACAACAAAAGATAACACAAGAGCTACTAATGATCCAAAAACATTAAGTCGTCACCAACAGGGATAAACATAACTATTATGATGGAGGGAATCGTAATTTAATTAGAATTGTAAACAAACGAATTATTTTAGCTCGATCTTATATAACTCAAGGGGAAATACAGCTTTGTCAGAGCGGTTAAAAAATCGAACTTAAAGATCTTCCATTATATCACAAATTTTGAAAACACCATGGCGCCTAGAGACATAAGTGTTTCTACTCTATATTATAGTTAAAAGGGAATATTTAAGAAACGAAAATAAAGAGGCATGGCCTAGACTTACTCTCTTTCCGCCACAAACAAAAATCGCCAAAAATGAATAAGGAATAGCACATGGGATGAGAAATGTAAATTATAAAACCGACCCAAAGTTGTCTTTGTCAAATTGACCTCTAACCTTAACGAGTAAACTATAAGATGTACTCAACCTTTCCTTTAGCCCAGAAATAACTATACCTTCGGTGCCATGGAGTGGTGCAACATCTGTTACCCATGGGTCACAGATACACATATTTCACGGGTAATAAATTCGTATACTTCCGTATCGCGTTCGCAGATGCGTTATGACTATTGTAAGATACTAAATAACAAAAAAACAAGTTTTTGGTACTGAAAGTAAGGAGCAACATTAAAACTTAAAACGAACAGAAATTATTCCTTATATGAAGGGGGCTCCTCCTTCTCTATACCCCTCTCTTTCATGCTAAGGTTTTTAGTACTTTTAAAAAAGGTTCTGATTCTAATTACCTGGCTCTTGTGTTTCAGGAATTGTTCTTAAAGAATTAGGACAAAAGGTCGAACGTTAGCGTAAAGAACGGGCTATAGAGAAGGGAACATCCCCCCTCATATACGGAATAGTTTCTGTTCGTTTTAAGTTTTAATGTTGCTCCTTACTTTCAATGGAAAAAAACTTGTTTTTTTTATTTAATTTCTGTTCGTTTTTCAAATAATTCCAGGAAATCCACCTCCCCTTTCATGGAAAACCCCCCTCCCATGAAACATTTCTCCACAGAACGTTCCTCCCACGTAAATTCCTTCTCCCCGGGAAATTACCCAAGGACAATTCCATTCTCACTGCGAATCCCCCTAGGAAATTTCTTGTGAGCTATTCCGCCTGAAAAGTACTCCTTAGCATATTTTCATTTGAAAAAAAAACTAACTTTGTTTTTAATTTTGACAGGTCATGTGTGGAAAATTGTTCCCGGAAATATCCCCCCTCCACAATGAAAAATGTTTTCCACGCGAAAAGTTTTCCAATGGAGAATTTCTCCTGGTGATAATTCCCGCACGGAAAATTTCTCCCGTGGGAAATTCCCCCCTCCCCCACGGGGAAATCCCCGAGAGAATTCCAATTTCCCTGAAAATTTTCCCTTGACAATACCCAGAGTATCTTTATATGTAAAAGGGGGTGGCCAATGAGAAACTAAGACACATAAAACGAGTTTCGTATATAAATTCTTGCAAGTTCTCCCCGTATAAAATTTCCTTTTGTAAGCTTACTCTCGGAAACTTCCATCCCAATGGGAAATGCTCCCGGTAGAAAATCCATCCCCAGAAATCCCCTCCACCCTGAAAAATGTCTATATACTTCCCAATAACAAATATTGTATGTAAACAATGGGCAAATTTCATAACTTTCGACCCTTCCTCCGGGGGCTCTTGGGGGCATGTCTTCCCTGAAGACATAGTTATTGGACCTTTCAACTATACTGAACAAAAGAGCTATCCCTAAAATTTTTGATCGGACGACTTTGGGGAAAAAGGGCCTAGAAGAAAGGGCATTGGACGGCTAGTTGCTGTCCAATTATTTAGGTCTCTTAAAAAGGGCACTAGAACTGTCAATTTTCGCTCAAATAAGCTTTTTCCAAATCTTGTAGGACCATTGGCTCGATATAATCATCGAAAAAAAAAAAAAAAAAAACAAACATGCTTCCGTGATCTTTCTCCTGGGAAAAAAGTCACATTCTTAAAGATAGGAGCTTGAAAATTCGAAATTTTTGCAGATAGAAGTGTGAAACCTCTACAGTAGGGTTCTCTGATGCGCTGAATCTGATGGTGCGATTTTCAATAAGATTCCTTGACTTTTGGGAGGTGTTTCCCCCTTTTTTCGAAAAGCGGGCAAATTTTCTCAGGCTCGTAGCTATTGGTGTGTAGCATTAAACTTGAATTATCTGATATATTTGGAATCAGTATAAAAAGGTAATTCGTTTGATGTATCTGTCGTTATCAAAATTCTGTCTTTTAGGCTTGTGGTTACTATTGGGCTGAGTCGCTCTTTATCTACAGTTCGCTACCACGATCTGTTTGATTAGTTGCAAGATCGAACTATAATTAGAGAACTTTTGAAATAAGTTTTGCGTGTATAAAGCAATCGTCAGACTGTATCCGCATTGTTTTGTTTTACCTATATTAAGATTGTGCATTATTTTCTGCGGTTAATGAACATCTGTAAAACGACATATTGTGTAAAAGTTTATTTTTTTTTTTATGTGGTTCGTTTTTGGATATAGAAGAGTGCATGTCTTCTTGCTTTCTTTCCATGGCATTTAACAACTTAAAATATAATATGCATGAAAATCGAAAATTTTAGAAAAAAATATCAGAACTCCTGTTTCGAAATCAGGATTCTGGTATTGTTTCCCAAAATATTTGTGAGGGATCCGGGAATTTTGGTAAGATTGTCGACGAGATAATATGAAGTTATATCTGTATTCAAAATCATTTGATGTCTAAAAAAGGTAAGCTTCAAAGCTAGGGCATTTTACTTAGACAAAATCTAAATTTATCTACAGTGGATAAAATGTACCATAGAGAATTCGCCAACTAAAAACTCCAAAAAAGAAAAGTCATAGAAGAAGTTTTGTATTTAGAAAAGCAATGTCTGTTTCAGCTCTTAAAAGATCATGGTCTGTCTATCTGCGTTGGAAATAAAATTATACCTCGTCTAGAAACTATTTCTTAGCATACTGCTAAGGAATACAGCTTGGAAACTATTTCTTAGCTCACCGTTCATTTTTGGAGACAGAAGAGTGCATGTCTTCTTGCTTACTTTTTAGTTTATGGTATTAAGCGTCTAAAATATAATAAACACCAAAATCAAAGATGTCAGAAAAAATCGGAGCATTTGTGTTTCGAAATCGGGATTTGCAGTATTATCTCCCAAACAATTATGAAAGATGCGTAATTTTGTTCTCCAATTTCAGAGAGATAATTTAATGTTCTGCAGGATTAAGACACTTTGAAACTATGTACAAGATGAGAAAAAAAAAAAAAAACAGTTTTTATGTTCTGGAAAACTGCTGGAAATCTTACACACTTTAGTGGAACTTTCTGGCCCGTTCCACGATTCTCGTAATCAAGTCAGGGATTTCTGCTGGATCAACCCGAATAGGGACTTTAGCAAATAATTGAGGGCCAAAAATTTGAAAAAATCTGTTAAGGAAACTCCTATACTGTTTCACTTGTTGAAAAAGTATCCACGTCGATTTATAAGACATGAAGTCAAACCTATGAAGAATGCTCTTGTTACAGGAAAGGTGACTTGTATCTATGTATGGTTCAACAAGAAAAGGTGAAATCTGATGTATTGTGTCTCCGACGGCTCTGTTACAAATAGCAGTGTTTAAATAGAGCCCTGTTTTACATCAAGACGAACACGAACACAAATGCTCATCTGACGCCTAGACCTTGCTCGAATTAATGCGCTTTTTTCATCAATTCCATAAATATGCACAAATAAAAGGACTTGCTCCATTCCGTAAAGGAGACAGGGTGGCTCTTTTAAGGAGTGGAGCTAGATTAGTAAGGTCAGCTTTATGTCACTAAGACCACCATTCGAACTAGTCTAACAGTGCCGTGTCCTTTCAAAGGATCCACCTATTACTGAACGCATTGCAATTCGTTGATGTAATTCATATAAATTTTATCTTTGTTTTTTTTTGGGGAATGCTACTACGCCTTCATCACAGAATGTATCGGCTTTAAGTTTCACTGGGAAATGGACTTTGCAAATATTAGATTGCATGACAGTCAGCTTAGTCAATATGAACAGAAAAAGGCTTTGAACTAGATGGCAAATAGTGTGAAAGACATACATAAAAGTGTTCCTGAAGCATTGAAAAATTTATTATGACACCAATCCGACTTCTATATCCTATTAGCCCACAATATTAGTCTCAGATGAACTAGTTCCAGAACCTTAAAAAACCAGCTGTGACAGAAATCAAATAGGCTACCTTTTGTGCAAAGTGTGCTTAGTATGTTTTATTTAAGATGCAACATTTATGACTTTTATCCTTTAATACCGCTTTTGGTAAAAGAACTGGTGGAGGCCATGGGAGATTTGACCACTGATCTCGATAAGAAAAAAAAACCTGCGAAAGCAGTAATGTTGCTCTGCAACAGCATTACCGTACTTAGGATTGCACAAAGCCTCCATTCATAGATGTCCCAGGGACTTCTTGCTGTCCGGTTCTAAGCCGGCTTAAATACTTCGGTGTAGACTTGAGAAGATATGTGATCCCCGTTCTGCACTGGTATCCGGGATCATTGCTTTTCATGAGGCCAAAATAATTTCAATGATTTAAAGAACATGAAAATTGGAACTTGGAATGTTACGACGTTAAAAAATGACCATCGTATCAACATTTTGACTGACGAATTCAGACGATTGGAACTGGACTTATTAGGAGTTTCAGAAACTCATATCCCAGGGGTAGGAAGCCTGAAATTAAGTGATATAGAATTTGTTTACTCAGGCAGGAAGGATGGGGTACATAGACAGGAAGTAGGGCTCATGATGAATAATGAAGCTGCTAAGTCTTTTAGGCTGGAAGGTAATAATAGAATACTAATTGCTCATTTTATGACTAAACAGTTCAGGGTATCAGTTATAGTAGTATATGCCCCTGTAGAACCGACTGACGTAGATACTAGTGACTCAGATGAATTTTACTTACAGTTACAGGAGCAAATAGACAGGGTCCCAGGCAGAAATATGAAGTTTTTACCAGGAGATTTTAACGCCCAAGTCGGTAGAAATAGGGATAGATGGTATCTTAGCCTAGGTAAATTTGGTGTCGGAAAAGAAAAAAAGTAATGGATAGAGACTTTTGCAATTTTGCAGGTGTAACAATCTAGTTATAACCAACACGGTGTTAGGTCATAAATCGGCTCATAAGTTAACATGGTATTCACGTTATGGTAAGATAGCGAACCTTATTGATTATGTTATAGTAAACCAAAGACTGGCAGGATCAATACAGGATACTAGGGTATATAGGAGCGCTTTTATTGATGTTAAAAGTAAAGATCACCGTCTGGTAGTGTCAAGGGTTAATTTAAAGCTCAAAATTCGGAAGGGTAACTACCTCCCGGGAAGTTATGATGTTGGTAGACTCCAGGATGAGAATTTGAGAGAAACTTTCCAGGAACAGTTGAATACTAAACTTGAGAGTTTAAAATTTGATAATGTGGAAGATGGTTGGAATAATTTTAGAAAAGTAACTTTTGAAGTTGCTGAAGGTGTCATAGGGAAGAAAGCTAGGACTGCAGCTAAGAATATTAGTGAAAAAGCTTTATGTTTAATAGAAACGAAAAAGGACTTGTACAAGAATTATCTGAGTGATAGATCATATGAAAACAAAAAGAATATAAACAAAGTGGAGAAAGCATTAAAATATGAACTAAGGAGGTGTGAAGTGGAGGCCATGGATAAAATTGCCGAGGATCTGGAAGATGCAGCTAGACGGCATAATAGTAAAATATTGTACTGGCATGTCAATAAATTGAGAGGGAGTAGTCAATCTGGACTTGGCCCAGTTAAAGATAGGAATGGGGCCACAATTAGCGATAATGAAAGAATTAAAGAGAGATGGGCAGAACATTTTGAGAATTTGCTAAACCGAGATAGAGTTGTAGGAAAAGATATAGAGGAAAATGAAAAAGTTTGTGATACCTTGGATGTGAAGGAAGATTTGTTTTGCGAAGAAGAATTAACGACAGTACTAAAAGGATTAAAAAATAATAAGGCTCCAGGTGCTGATAGGGTAGTAAATGAGTTTCTTAAATATGGTGGCTCTAAGGCTAGAAATAAGTTACTGAAGATTATGAATATGATTTTTGAAAAAAGGGGAAGTACCAAATGATTTTAGGAAAACCTTAATTAAGCCACTTTATAAGAAAGGTGATAAAAGTGAGTTTGGTAATTATCAAGGCATTAGTCTGGTCTCTGTAGGTAGCAATTTACTTAGTAATATGATACTTTTTAGACTGAGAGATGCTGTAGAAAGAGCTTTAAGAGAAGAACAGTTCGGTTTTAGAAAAGGTAGAGGATGCGTCGACCAAATTTCCACTCTTAGGTTAATAATTGAGAAGTGCCTGAGTTGTCAAACACCTTTGGTCGTTAGTTTTATAGATTATTAGCAAGCGTTCGATTCTGTTGATAGAAGAGCTTTAGCAAAGGTTTTATCCTTGTATGGTATACCAGACAAATACATTAAAGTGATTAGTGCTATGTACGAGAATAACACTGCTGCGGTTAAGGTAGAAAATGAGGTTAGCAGCTGGTTTTGTATTAAATCAGGAGTTAAGCAGGGCTGTGTTCTATCCCCCTTTATATGGATTATTTTGATGGACTTTGTATTAAGGATCACAGGAAAGGCAATGGGAGACCACGGAATCAAATTTGGAAGGAGAAAGCCCCCTGAACTTTTATTACGCTGATTATTTAAGCATCCTAGAGGAAAGTGTGAGCAAAATGAATGAACTTTTAGAGGTTTTGCGAGTTCAGGGTGCTAGAATAGGTTTGAAAATTAATGTTAAGAACACAAAGTCACTAAGGCTAGGAATAAGTGAAGATGAAAAGTTGACGTCGGGTAATGAAAAGATTGATCAGGTGGGCAGCTTCACTTACCTTGGTAGTATTATTAGTAAAGATGGTGAGAGCAGTGAAGATGTTAAAAGTACAATAGCTAAGTAGTCCAGGACTTTTAGGGTTTGACCCGGACAAAATTGCAATATAAACGAAAATGGTACCAAAATGATCAGAAAAAAATTCTGTACAACCTACTAAAAGTCCCCATAAATCCGAGTGGGGCGAGTACCCGAAAAACAGGGGAAAAGGGGGAAATCCGGGGGAAATTGGGAAAAATGCCGAACATGCCCAGAAAATAGTTCAAAGTGAGTTTTCTGGGGCTTTCCCATACGCTGATCACGAAACTGACATCTAAAATTCAGTATAGAATAAAAGTACTACGGAAAACGGGGGGAACAGGGGGAAGAGGGGAAAAAATTTAAAAATACAGGGTAGGGGTAGAAAGCACTTTGAAATATGTTTTCTGGGGTCTTTCTATCTGCTGATCCCGAAACTGACATCTAAAATGAAATAAAGAACATGAGCCCCACCATAACGGGGGAAAAGGGGGAAAGAGGGGAAGAAAAGGGACAATTGAAGTCAGGGGTAGAAATCAGTTTGAAATGTGTTTTCTGGGGTTTTCCTATCTGCTGATCACGAAACTGACACCTAAAATGAAGGAAAGAAAACGAGAACCATGAAAACCGAACAAAACTGGAGGAAATAACGGAAAAGGGGAAGGGAAGCCTGACTCCTGAGCCAGCTGCTAATGGCTAATAAGTAGGCCTATGGACAAAATAACTCGCTTAAGTATCAAACTTTTACTTTCTTGAATCACAGACATTTCTTACAACCATTTGAATTACTAAACATAAAGAAAACAACCGCTTGGCAGTGATCACAGTATAAAACTTCAGCTATTATAGGTAAAATTTGTACTTTCGAAGGCAATATCGTTGAATAAAAAACTAAAAAAAGAACTTCAGTAACTATAGGTAAAATCTGCACTTTTTAAGGCAGTAGAGTTGACTTGAAAAACACAGCATTGATGTCACTAGTCGAGCTCCTCGTCTTCGACAATCTCGTTGTCCCTTTTCAAACAGTTGATACCCTGACATTCTCCGTACGCGAACGTACACGCTAATCCATTTTTCTTGCAGCTGCATCGCGAGTTCTCGCAGCCTGTCTTACAGTTGCATCTCACGACACTCAAAAGAGTCTGAGGTGCGGGCAACAAATCGGTCATCACAGGTGAGTATTTATGGTCTCTGAGGACCCAACCCCAGTCAGCCGGGTCGAGGTCAGCTGGTTCCCCTTTCCAACGGGATACCTGGAGGCGCACTCGCTGGGAGTGGAATGAAGCTGCAGCTTCGGTTGGCGGAAGCCTTTCAGGCATAACAAACGCCATAGTAAATGACGAAGAAACTTTCCAAGAAAATTCGATGTCGCAGCTTAGTGAGATCTTCGTTTGGTCGTGCTTTATACAAGCTGAGGAGAAGATATTCACCCGCTTTCACAATTTCATCTTTAGACGATGATTCATCCAGAAACAGTTCGCATTTTTTTCTGAACACTTCGCTCTTCTTCAAAAGAGGTAGCACAGCTTGCTTTCCAAGTCCGAAAACTCGTGAGGTCGTGTCACATCGCAAGAGTGCGTGCCCTACCAGAAGTAGCCTGGATACTTCTCCCATTTTTTTTGAACTTCGTTGAGGCACCAGAACCGTGTTATCGCTTCTTTTGCGTTCGTTGACGATTCGAAGTAAAGTGTTTTTGCATTAGGCGGGAGGTGATACAAGAGTAGAATCAGAAGGTCAGTGTCGTTGCCAAGAACTATTGTTTCAGAGTTTTCTGCTTTCGTTACGGCAGTCTTCACGATTAGATAGTCAGCATCGTCCTTCGCATGGACGACTTCAAATCCTTTGGCTCTGAGTTTTTCCCCGATGTAGCTTATAATTCGCTGTTTGTTCTGAGAGTTGCTCAAAAACTCTTCCTTCTTTTTCTGGAGCTTCATCCCTAAACTGAAATCGATCACTTGATGCTGGCTTCCCTTACACCGTCGGTTGTGGGTAGCATCTTTCGTGGTGGGACCAGCGCTGTATCCATCGAAGACAACAGTAGGGGAGGTACAGCGTCGAGTAACGAAACTAACATAGCTGTCACAGATTGAATCATAAGTATCACCAATCTTCCAAGTTACTTGCTGAAGCAGCCAACCTCCGTCAACTACAGTGACACGATCTGACACTGGCAGGTGGTGAATCGAGTCCGTTTTCGCTTCTTTCCATATTGCTTTCGCTAGTGCAGGTTTGTCTGGCTGATACCTTGAATATCGTTTCTATCATGTCTCCCTGCTGCTCAAACAGAAGTGTTGAATTTTAACCATTGATAGCTGACATTACAGTGTCAGCTCTCCATGACATGAAAATTTTCCACTTCTGATACAGCAGCAGGGTTTCCAAAGAGCTTTATCTTTCATCAGCACCATTCGCACGGCGAACGTAACTCTCTAAATGAATTCTGAACCTTCGAGATGGCGCGCCATCTCGAAAGACCGTCTCTGAAAACTAGATGTCGCTCTTGCTTAATCTTGACAAAACGCAACTATAACCATGAATTCAGGCACCCAGGGAAAATAATGAATTAAACCTGGCTTAGTACTGAAAGAAGAGTTGCCGATACGCAAAATTATGCTTGACTTAACAAAAAAATCTAGTCGTACCTTGATTTATCCTGCTACCATGTCACATGTGTAAGCATCCACGCAGACTGGGGACTATTGGATCCGCTAGATGTCATTCCGTCAGGATAGGTTTTGTCGTCGGCACTGGAACTCCGCGGTGACTAGTCTACCTTGCTTCTCTTACTGAATGTCGAATTAGAACAGGATTATGTTGACGAACCCACGCGCTTGTTGATAGCGGCGAGGAATACGGAATAAAGTAATTTCAGTATCTTTCCGTATTTCTTTCTCGAGTTTTTTTTTTTGCCTTTTCTGAACCTATGGGGTAGCCGAACCTCTATAGGTCTCCTGTATTAACATTTGTAAACATTTCCACATGCTTTCTACCCCTACCCTGTATATTTCCCTTTTTCCCCTCCCTCCCCCCCCATTTCCCCGTTTTATGTTAATCAATTTTTTTATATCATTTTAGTTCTCAATTTCGTAATCACCAGATAGGAATACCCCAGAAAATATCTTTCAAACCGCTTTCTACCCCTACCCTGTATTCTTCTCTTTTCTCCCCTCTTTCCCCTGTTCCCCCGTTTTCCATAGTACTCTTTTTCTATACTGAATTTTAGATGTCAATTTCGTAATCAATTGTTCAGGTGGTGGGACAAAAAGTTATTTTTCTTCCAGCGATTTATCTAGTCCAGGTTTTTGATTTTATCAGGTATGGAAGGAATTGACGACTGATTTTCAAAAGTATGGTAAGTATTGATGACCTTATCTATGTCAAAATCCAAAACCCAATCATCATGGCTATCATTTTCAATTTGTTTATTTCGTTACACATCGGCTTATCTTTTGTCATTATGAAATACATATCACCGAATCTTTGTTTTTTTTTAACTAAGGTATGGGGTATGCGGCAGACTTCTATATATAGATTCTCACTGTCGCTTGTCTTCTAACCGCAGACAATTTGAGCCTTTTCTTGATGTTGTGACGTCCAAATGGACCGTAAATTAGAAGTTGTGCCTTTGTAAGATTACATTTTTTTATTGGACCTTTAACTTTCGCCTCGGCTTATCTTTTGTCATTATGAAAGACATATCGCCAACCTTTGTTTCTTTTAATTTTTCAGGTGGCGGGACAAAATCTTCTTTTTCTTCCAACGATTTATCTAGTCCAGGTTTTTGATTTTGCAAGGTATGGAAGGCATTGGCGGCCACCTTTGTTTTTTTTAATTATTCAGTCGGTGGGACAAAAACTTCTTCTTTTGCCTTGGCTTGTCTTATGCCATTATGAAAGACATATCGCAGAACTTTTGTTTCTTTTAGTTGCTCAGGTTGTGGGACAAAAATGTCTTTTTCCTCCAACGATTTATCCAGTCCATATTTTTGATTTTCAAAGGTATGGTAGGTATTGATGACCTTATGTCAAAATCCAAAACCCAATCATCATCGCTATCATTTTCAACTTGTTTGCTTCGTTATAACTCGGCTTATCTCTCGTCATTATGAAATACATATCGCCGAACCTTTGTTTTTTTTAACAAAGGTATGGTAGGCATGACCTTATCCATGTCAAAATCCCAAACCCAATCATCATCGCTATCATTTTCAATATTGACACGTTTCGATTCTCGCTGTCCAGGTTGATTTTCATGGACTCGCTGCTCTTCATTTTCATTTTTGATTTCCTCACTTGTTCGGTGTCGTATGTCTTATAACCGCGTATTTCTTTGCTGATGATTTTTATTTTTAAAACGCTCTAATTTTCGTTTTCTCATACCTTCGAACCGCCCGTGTCTGCTCTTCATTGTCATTTTTGACACGTTTTTGTATTTTGATTACTTCAGACAATTTAGCAATGGCCTTTGCTTTAGCTGTCCGTATTGGTGTTTTCGCAATTGAGGGTCCAGGTTGTCAAATTTCACATCTTATCACGTTTGATAGTTAAGGTGCTGGTTCCAAAGAATTATCATTTATAGTAGCTGCAACTCCAAATTTTCGTTTTTTGGGCCTTCCAACAGACATTATATTATATAAATAACTGTTGCGTTGGAAACTCAACAATCTTATTTATGCCATGCATGACATCATATAAGAAAATACTTAGATGATGCCATATATGATGGCATAAGAAATGCTTATATGATGTACTAACATAGTACATGACGTCATTTGTAAAAACCAAAATTAAGGCTCTTAACGATTTTTCTCAGACTTCTGACCTATCTAGATCGTTTTTTTATGCGAGAATATCCCAAGATACTAATTTCCTTGAAAAAATATGGATCCGTTTTCGAGAAATAGAATAAATATATACATACACAATTATTACTCACATATTCGCCGCCGGGTCCCGGCACTCGGCACATGGCAGGCTTCTATATATAGATTCTCACTGTCGCTTGTCTTCTAAACGCAGACAATTTGAGCCTTTTCTTAATGTCATGACGTCCAAATCGACCTCAAATTAGAAGTGGTGCCTTTGTAAAATTAAATTTTTTTACTGGACCTTCAACTTTTACCTTGGCTTGTCTTTTGTCATTATGAAAGACATATCGCCGAACCATTGTTTCTATCAATTGTTCAGGTTGTGGGACAAAAACTTATTTTTCTTCCAACGATTTATCTATTCCAGGTTTTTGATTTTACAAGGTATGGAAGGCATTGACGTCCACCTTTGTTTCTTTTAATTGTTCAGGTGGTGGGACAAAAACTTCTTTTTCTTCCAACGATTTATCCAGTCCATATTTTTGATTTTCAAAAGTATGGTAGGTATTGATTTGATTACCTTATCCATGTCAAAATCCAAAACCCAATCATCATCGCTATCACTTTCAATTTGTTTGGTTCGTTACATCTCCGCTTATCTTTTGTCATTATGAAATACGTATCGCCGAACCTTTGTTTTTTTTCAACAAGGGTATGGGGCACGTGGCAGGCTTCTATATATAGATTTTCACTGTTGCTTGTAAATAGCGACGAAGACCACACTGCCTTTCCATCATAAACAAGAAGTAGAACAACAGGGAAATTTTTATACAAGACAGTGGAACGCAACTTTAAATGAATATTTCAACCCTATATCCAAGGGCCGTCCTCAACAAAACAAAAGAAGAAAAAACCAATATAAAAGAAACTCTCATTAAAATTCGATCATTAAAACTAAAAAAGTTTTTTAAAATTTTCAAAACAGCCCTAGCATCATTACTTCAAGGAAGTTCAACCGTGATGCTTTTTTTAAGTTTTTTTTTAGTACTTTCAAAAGAGCTATCTATTCTAATTAAACGGCCTTTGTGATACAGGGGTTTGTGATTCGAACAAAATTCGAACTTTAGCGTAAAGAGCGAGATATTGACTAGGGGGCGAACTCTCTCATATAAGTAATAATTTCTGTTCGTTTTCAGTTTTAATATTGCTCCTTACTTTCAGTTGAAAAAACAAGCTTTTTAAATTTAATTCTCAAGTATACACTAAGTGGTTAAGCTAAGTTGTTACACTAAGTGGTTAACACGTTTTTAACTAAGTGGTTAAAGCAAACAGCTGGATTTAACGAATATTTAAGACAATATTTGAGTCGATACGTTTAGTTGTCAGCCACGAAGTAATATATCCAACTTTTCTGTTCTATTTAATGGTATACATTTTCAAACATTCTCTCCAGTATGTAAAAACACTCAAACTGTCTTATTCCTTTTCGGTTCGTTAGTCAAAACTAAGGTAGAAAAGATCTATGAACTTCAACAACATAAGCAAATGAAGAAGCTATAAATACACCTAACAGATATTTTTCTAAAGGCAATATTCCTCAATACCACTTAGTAGTGTAAGGGAGACTTTCTTAGTTGCTAATCTTACGCAATTAACCTTACTTCCAATTAACAAAGTCACGCGGATTAAATCCTATTAGTTCCCCTCTTCCCTACCAGCAGCAGCAATTTTATAGCATTTATTACGGCTCTGAAGCCGGAGTCAAAACTAATTTACTACCAAATTAGTCAAAGTCGTTCTCAATCAAGGTTTTAGAGTTGGAATGTCGAGGAATGCAGCATGATACAATAGGGGTTACAGTCGGAATTGGTGGAATATTAAGCTCTGGAATATTAAATCGGTGGAAATAAATAAGGAATATAACAACTTTAAATTATTCCAATTTTTATTTCTGTATTGCCCCTCCACATTCGTCCTTTTAAAATGATTTATCTTTACACGCATTGACAAAATGTATGGGCATGGCTAGGGAAAATAATGGAGGGGTAGTATCCCCCAAGAAAATTTCCCGCAAGCATGCTTAAAGCAAGGTTCTGACTGTACGTGGTGAATTTCTGACTGAGAAGTTGAATATCTGGCAAGACTGTGACTGGACGGCGAAAATCCCCCTTTCCCTACAAAAATCTATAAAACTCTGTCTAATACGAAATACGAACTAATTGAAAGAAATATCTATTAAGCGAATCTACTAAATGTGTATGTAAACATTATCAAGTTTAAAGTTAAATATCAAAAGGTAGAATCATAAGAATATTTCTGTTGTTTCATAAAAAGGAGGAAACACCTCTAAAGGACAACAGTGATGATGGATGTATCGGATTTATATGCCCCCAAACAAAAATTCTGAAAGAGAGAACCAGTTGAAAATCCTTCAATAAATACTTATATTTCTTGAGGATCAATATCCACTTTGTAGCGCGTTTCGACCCTTAACATATTAAGTAAAAAAACAGGTTTTTCAAATGAAAGTAAAGAGCAATATTAAAGCTTAAAACGTACGGAAATTATTCCGTATCTAGGGGGGCTGTTCGCTCCTCTGCCCCTTACTCTTTGCGCTAAAGTTTTAACTTTCATTTTTTTCCAAATATTAAAACAAGTGAAGTCATAAATGCTTTCAACCTAGCACAAATCAGTATATCAACTTAGTACGGTCAAGTTAAAAAAAAAAATATATAGGTACTAAGCGTTTACTATGTATAGACTACGTTCTTCTTTAGGAGCCAATGTGTCGCCACGCGGCAGTGCTGCCTCAAACTGGGAAGCTCAGTGCATAATTTTGCGACAGTTTTAAATTGATTGGCTATCTCCGAATTTTTAATCGATAGCTTTCTTTCCATCTTTGGACCAACGTTGTCGTTTTGCGCCACAAAATGGCAGAAAAACGCATCTTTACTATGGACAAATTTTCTTAGCTACTCAATAAGCGTAGTAGGAGCTAGGACTTTTGATTTCTTTTCGATTGAGCCTTCTCTAAATTTTCTAGGACTATTGGTTGAACATAGTCACGTTTGGGAAAAACAAACAAGCATAAACACGGCTGTGTAATGATTCCTCTAAAAAAAAACTTCGCATTTTATACTTAGTAACTTGAAACCTCCATAGTAAGGTTCTCTGATATGCACAATTTGATAATTCAACTTTCATCAAGATCACTTGCCCCTTTGGGGTTGTTTTATACCTTTTTCGAATCTGGGAAATTCTCCCAGGTTCGTAACTTTTGGTTGGGAACCCTTAAATTTAATGAATTTTACGTAATAAGAGTCACTATCAAAACCAATTCTTTTGGCTGTCAAAATTACTTATTAGAGTTCCGGTTGCTGTTATCACGGGTCGCTCTCAACTTGCAGCTCACTACGAAGTGTTTGATATGCATTTCATATAAAATCAAAAGTTATGACAGTCAATAATTTAGAAGCTTCGTTTGGCTAAAATGATTCACTAGATATTTTATTCATTTTTGAGCGGTATTGCATAGCTTCTTACCAGCTATTAGGGGAAGGGGGGGGGACCAGTGTATCTTTCTGCGAGGGGAAGCTAAGCTTAAAAAAGCTTTTAGGCATAAATCCTCAATTTTTGTGAGAGGCTCTTCAGATCAAGCTGGAGGAAGGGGTCAATTAACTCCTCCCCTAACCTCTCTTGACTTGAAGGAACATACTTCGCCTAAGCGTTAAGAACGGGCGTTGCTCCCAGCTCCAGAGCAAGAATTATTGAAAGAATCCTGCCCCCTTGAAAACTTAGTAAATCATTACCTGGAATTTTACTTGTTGACATTACACACCCCTCCCCTCGAACAGTTTTTAGAGGGTTGTACTTTTTTTTAGGAGTGACTGAGTCATTTTCCCCTTGTAAACGATAGAGATAAGGTTCATTTTAAAGAATTGGTTTAATCCAAGAGGTATTTTGCGCAGTAAAAAATAGTACATCGTAGTGAAATGCCATATTTCACCATTCTGTGCCATGGAGCAAAATGTTGGCCCTATTTGGATAAAAATGCTACGAGGCCAAATATTATGATATAACCGTTCAGTTTAAGCTATTGGAAAGCCTTAAAAGAATCAACCAGTTTACAAGTGCATGCTCTCACGTGGTGGTACGTTTCATTGTTAAGAGCAATACTGTAGTAAAGCGTGTCCACATTTGTGACGCTTTGGGACGAGTGGGGTTTCGGGCCCAACAGCATTGCAATTATATAGACAATATTTTTTGTATGATTTTGATTTCAAAAAGATTTAAAATTTATATCTCATTTATGAAGTTGAGGAGGGAGAGTTAGGTTGAAGGGGCTTGAGCCGTAACGCCCTGCTTTGGACCTTCCAACTACGCTTTCTAAAGGATCCCTGAGCGGTCATGGATTGAGCGAGGGGTAACATATCTATAATTCTGAAAGCTGGAGGGAGGGAAGTGGGGTTTGGGTCAGATGGCGTTGCAATTATGTTGACCAAAATCTTTAAAGCGTATCATGTCAAACTCTACTTTCATGTGCAGCCTCTGTTTCAAATTACGTATTTCTATACTCCGGGGTTCTTGTCCCTGGGACCACTGTGGAGGTATTTTTTAGTGTTCTGTTGTAATATCAAAAGACGCCCTTTGTCTCATGCCGTCGAATAGCGACTAAGTATAAATTGTAATTTAGAAAAAATAAAGGGAAATCTTTTCTAAAGAAAAAAAAAAAAAAAAAAAAAAAAAAAAAAAAAAAAAAAAAAAAAAAAAAAGAACAAGCGATAAATCAAGTCATCCTGGTGTTTCCACGGAAACCCAGCATAGATTTCCCTAAAGACATACACTTTCTCAAGAAAAGGTAATAATAAATTGAAGTTCAATGAAATTATATTGAAGATATGGATGAACTGATTTTATAGCAGAATGAACATAAAAAATACCGAAAAGTAATTGGGTTTCCGAGACCTGTAATCAAAACCTGAAACTTTGCCAGTTTCTGTTTAGCCCCACAAATTTCTAAGCAAAAATAAGAAAAACCTATTTAGGTTCATTTGTATGCTTTTCAGTAGGTTATATCATTTTAATACTAATAAAAAAAAAACAACAGTTTTGTATTAAGCTCAAAACGAGCGCCAATGACCTTTTTTGACTCAAAACAAAAAGGATTGAAATGAACAATGATGCAATGGGGTGCTCGCTCTCAGACACCTGGTATGTATCTCCTGATACCAATTGTTGGGCCACCCATGACCTCCTTTTTACCATGCTTGGCACGTTTCGCCACGTCGTGCATCCTGGCTCCACGCGTTGGCCTTTTTTGCTTTGGTGGCACTTGCCACCTAGTGTACATGGTCTTTCGAAGTGGCAACTCTTTTCAATGAACCCAAACCCAGAAAGAACATACAGGGGACAGGCGTTGTCCCATCAAAAATGCCCCACCTTGGAAAATTTCCCTCAGATAATTTCTCCTTCCCCTCATGGAAAATTCCTCCACTTGTAGAATTGAGCAGCCACAGAGAAAGTACAAAGTATGTTCTTCAAAATGTCGATGTCCTAATGAGTAACTAAAGGAATATATATATATATATAAGATTCTAGAACAGGGGCTGGGTGGTCTCCAATCACTTTTGACTTAAAAAAAGTACTAGAACTCTCAATTTCCGATCGAATGAGCATCCTCCGAAGTTTCTACGACCACGGGGGGGGTAGAGATGAAGTTTTAGTCCCCCTCCCATACGGAATAAATTCTGCTCGTTTTGAGGTTTAATGTTGCTCTTAACTTTTAGAATAAAGCGTAGACCAGAATTATTCCCGGAAATCAAAAGGGACTATGTATCCCTTATGGGATTATGTATAAGACACCAGGGATTATGTTGGAATATAACAAAAGTCCCGGATACAGCCCTGCGGATTATACATCAATTTCTAACTCCACCGCCCCCCCCTTCCTTAGAACTATTTGTGTATTTATCTGAAGGCTCAATGAGAGTTAGGGTGTTTTGGCACTAAAATACACCCTTTGAGGTATATGGCCCCCTGAGGCATCTGGCAATCAAAGAACCCCACAGTGGGGGTTTCTACAGTGGTTCCCTTCCAATTTCCAGTCCAATGAGCCCTTTTCCAAGTTTCTACGACAACTCAATACGAAATGCCCTGGTCTAAGACCAACCAAAAATAAAATAAATAAATAATACATTGTGCCAACATCGTTCTTTACTTAGGTAGCGCTACCGTGCTGCCTATGATATAGTATTTGCTATTCGTACACTTTTCAGAGGGGGAGTCTTTTTTTTGGGGGGGGAGATTTATACTTGGAGAATTTTCTGAGGGGAGGAAATTTTCTGGGAGGAACTTCCCTGGATTCGCATATTCTTTTTAATTGGAGAAAATTCTTTTTATTTGTCTTTCTTTCTCTTTGGATGCACACTTTTACATATAGAGGAAATGGAACTGGGAAATTGCCCGGGGGAAAATTTTCCAGGGGGAATGGTCTACGGGGGAATTTCCATTTTTTTTGAACTGTCAGGTAAGATCTACTATTTTTTGGCTAAGCTATCTCAGACACATAACATGACATAAAATGAAACATTTATGGATATATCTTTTAGTTAAAAAAATTTCACTTTTGCCAAAGTATTGCCCTCTCTCTCTCTCTCTCTCTCTCTCTCTCTCTCTCTCTCTCTCTCCTCTCTCTCTCCTCTCTCTCCTCTCTCTCTCTCTCTCTCTCTTAGCATCCAGGTTTGCCAAAAATCCTAAGCAAAGGATTCTCTACAAAGTAAGGGATTTACATGTTTATGTGGGTTTCGTGCTTTCACACATTTTTTATGAATGTTCTATGTGAATTTTTTTCGTTTTCATTATCTTTGATGTTAACCATGGGCGCCCATAAGCTGAATTCCGGGGGGGGGGCAAACCTGGTCTAATTGGCACTTTTAATGCTATATAATAGAAATCTTAGAACAAAAATATAAAACTAAGGCAGTATCATTCAGCCAGGGGGGGGTGGGGTGGGGCGGGAGTCTCCCCCTGCCCCCCTTATGGGTGCCCATGATGTTAACTGGCCGCTGAGGTGCACAAAGCGTCTTTTAATCAATAATACAACTGGTTCTTTTGATCAATAATACAACTGGTAAAAAAATAATCTCTGGTTTTTGAGATTTTAAGATTAACACATTTTTGGATGCTCAGGGAATACATTCATGGACCAAAAAGTTGGCAACCCTTAATTTGTTGGCAACCCATGTCCAAGTAGTACTTGGACTATACTACTTGGAGTAATTATGGGACTGAGCTACTTGGAGTTGGCAACCCAAAAAGTTGGCAACCTAATTGAGTTTAGTAGTCCTGCGTCATATATTCAAGTAGGCATATTTGGGACTTCGATCGTCGTAAAAGACCTAGTTAATTCGTTAGAATTGTGTCTTCACACTGTTATGTACTGGTTTGAATTACGCAGTTTAGCGCTAAATTTGCTCAGGAATCATTAGAAAAATTCTTAATCCCATTTTGAGTAAATGTTATCGAACTGGGAATGCAAGCTGAAAGATATGAAATTTTCTTCGGAGATCGAACCCCCCCCCTTGAAATTTTTGCCCCACTCATAAAAACGTAGCGAAAATGCATATAAACACATTTTTGATGCGTTTTTTAAAGTTTTTTACCCCTCCCCCCCCCCCAAAAAAAAAAAAAAACAAAAAAAACAACAAAATAAATAAAAGAAAATAATCCTCCCCGAACAAAAATCGTGGATACGGCCTTGGGTGCATTTGTCTTTAAAAGAAGATATAGTGAATTTTTTCTTGGGAGGATATGAATAAAATTGAGGATATGAATGAAGAAAAAAACTATTTTTGTGGTAACAATATGCTTTGTTCGAGACGTGGATTTAAACTAAGTTATTTTTCAGATGGAATTATTAAGATGCTTGAGGTTACAACTGATGTGCTTTAATATATAATCTAGTGATGGGTAATTGCACCATTCAGAAGACTTCCGTCTTGGTTGTTGTGATATAGTGATCGACTTGTTGGATTATCTGTGGACATTACAATGGCGGATTTAGAAGCAGTACTAGCCGATGTTTCATATCTAATGGCAATGGAAAAGTCCAAGTGTACCCCTGCTGCTAGGGCAAGCAAGAAAATTCTTTTGCCAGATCCTAGGTAGAATGTTTAATTTCACCTAAAATAACAAAAACTCCGCTAATAATATAACTATGCAATAATATTGGCTGTCGCTCAAGACGGCACATTAACGTATTGATGTAAAGTGTCAGAAAAAAACTTTTTTGTGCGACGAGCACGAGTGTTGTCAAATCTGTTTTAAGCTTTAAAACTGACATAAGTGGTGCTAGGCGTATTCCCTTAGGAAATCCTCCCGTAAAATCCTTAGAAAATTCTTCCCGAAAATCCTTCTGTGGGAAATTCCCCCCCATATCTAAAATTGAGCAGCCATAGATAAAGCATGAAAAATAAAAAGAAGAGAAGGAATTTTGGAATATTCTACGAGTATTCCAAAATATAGGCCAAAAATGTGGTGTAGAATATTCTGTAGTATTTGTTTTCACATTTTTATTTTATTTTAGTTCTTTTTTCGTGTTTCTGGGGGTTGGGTTATCATAGCAGGGTAAAATAAAGGCTAGCAGCGGGACTGTGGGGGGGGATATGAACCCCGAAAGCAAACTTATTAGACATTTAGTTCGAACAAAACTGCTATCTCAAAATTTTAATTCGATATCACAGGGGTTAAAGGCAGGCCGGATAGCAGAAATTAAACCGAGAAGGAGGCTGATTGTCCTCCAGTAGCTTTTGGTCTTTAAAAAAGACATTAGTACTTTCAATTCCCTATCGAATGATAGAAAAATCATGCATATAATTTTATGAAATATCAAACAAATTAGTTTATTCAAATGAAGCTTTAAACTAAATTTCAAAAAAATTATGTCAAAAGAAGGGTATCACTCCGTAGCGCCCTTATTCATGCTTAGTCTGAATAAAGAGAGACGAAAGATTATTTCCTACCCCACTGCACACCCCTTCCTATATTTATCTGAAGGCTCGTGGAGATTTAGAATATTTGGGCTGTGAAATGCGCTCTTTTAGGCATCCATTACCCCCTCCCCCCTCGCCTACACAATGATCCACTGTCCCTAATTTATAATAGCCGATTTATGCTTTTCTTCGTTCTTTTTATATGTGTTACTATCTCTTTAGCTGCTCAATTTAACATTTGGGGGTAACTTTCCAGAAGGGAGTTTACTGGGGGGGGGGGATCGCTGAATAGCATATACGGATATTTAACCAAAAGAGGTTGCTAAAATGATTTTTACTTTAATTGTTTTATTAGTAATCACTTTAAGCTTATTATTATTTAAGCTCATTTTACTATATTTAATCATTTTAAGCTTTTAGTTATCAGAATTATTTGTAATTCCCCAACATTACTGTTTTGCAATTGTATTTAGTAGTAAAAAAATGATTCTACGGACGAATGGAACTTCAACGTGGAAAAAATAAAAAATAATTTTCTATAAGTACCTTTTTTCTATTTTTATAGCCCCCCTCCCCACCACCGCCCTTGGAAAAATGCTCTAGAAGAGTAAAGTCCTCAAAGAAGCACTCAATAGAAATTTTAATAATTGACTTTTTAATATCTTCCTTGAAATAATAAACACATTTTCTAGCTACGCGAACGAAATTTTTCTTGCTTCAACAAATTCCAAGTGAAACCTTTTCTCGGAAATAATTTGAATAGTGATAAAAAGCAACATTGAAAATGATAAACGACGACTGCAAATCGGAAAAAGACGAATGTTTCGACCCTGTTTCCGGGAGACTCTGCTCAGTAAAGATAGCATCGAGTAACTGTTTTAGAAAGGTACAAAAGTAAAAAAAAACGTGCAGCGACAAAGTGCCGTTTTTCACCATCTTTCGACGCAGACGCGTGAATCAGTGCCCTTCAAAGGGGCATTTATTAAATATGAGGGAAATTAGAAACAAGTGTTCATTCCATAGCCGAGATTCAACTTTATCTATCTACTGAATTACATTTCTGAAATTTGTTGCATCGTTCTTTAGATTCAAAATGCGTTGAATATTGGTTGAAAATCTATTAAAAAAGAAAAGTTTTTCAACTTTCAAGCAAGTTTGATCATTCTCCAGGAAATGGCCCAAGTAATATCATAATTCTGGCTCTATAAAGGGATAGATCTGAGACTAGTGAATCCGTCTTACCCTTTTGGCGGAAATTACGGCTGCAGAATTTTCGCACATTCGCTTGTTTCACAGGGAAAATATACCATATGATGTTAAATTTGGCTTATTTAATTTAAGTTTTGGTTTTGGGTAGGATGATATTATTACCCTCATCATTTTTTCTAGATCTTGATATTTCAAGATTCATTAAAGATATTAAATTATAGGATTCTTCAATCTCTGGTTCTATCGACGATGCATTAGAATTCCCGGGAAAGAACTTAGAAACTAGGACCATTGACTGAAATAAAGCAGCATATAATTTACTTGCGAATAAAATAAACAAATGGAAAGAAATATGCTAGATTTCTTTTCCACTTCCATGGAAACGGAGCCCGAGTTTACCTTAAATCGAACGGATATTTTCAAAAGCCTCTGGGAAAACGGAGGAAAAAGTCAAATCAGTGCCAGCAAATGAGAAAGGGTGTTGAACCAGGTCCATCATTTAGGCTGTAATGACAATCAAGTAAAGGAGCACTAACGTCACTGTATAAGATTGAATACTCTGCGGTATGCAGTAGGGAGAGCAAAGCCGAGTCAACTAAACTTCAATTTAAAGAAATAATAGAAACAAGGGGTGCTAAAAACTTGTGTTTTTTCGAGAGATTAGAACACACTGATTAGGGTTGAAAGATTGATTTTTTTTTTGACGAAGATCCCTCGTTATAGAACGCTAAAAAATACCCACATAGAATGGGACAGGGAAATTTCTCCTCTACCCAGTGTCAAAAACCTTTATAAATTTGCAAAGCATCGTTAAGGATTCTTTTTAGACTTGCGGTAAGGTCAATGGTCGCTGCATACTCTAGCAACTACCATTACCGGTATACCCCTTTAGACGGTCAGAAATGAACTATTTTTCAACCCATTGTGTATTCGTCACATCAAGGAATGCATGGGGCTTGAAACTAGAGAGGCTTTTACATATTGGGAATCTCGTATTGCGGAAAGGCAGGTGATGCCCAAATTTACTCCACAGCGAAGAAATTTCTGTGGGAATCTTTTTGGTTCGTTCTCAGACTCTTTGGTTCATTTGATAAAATGTAAATCAAGCCATGGGTTGAATTGAAGGGTAATATGAACAATATTATTGCATGTAGTACTTTTTTACAATTGGAGTTAGAGTTTTTCAAAATTTTGACATAATAGTCTATTTTAAAAGTAGTTATTTTCTAGTTAAAGATTCGTTTCCACTAGTTTCGACTTCACCTTGAACTTTGATTCTAGATTTCGAAACATATAAAGAAAAAAATGTTTAAAGGAACAGAAATACTGAATGGAGGTATGACAGATTAGAACTACAAGTGCCAGTTTACTTTATCTATGAAATTAATTTAAAAAAACTTTTTCCACAATACAAGTTTTTCAAACAAAAGTAAGGAGCTCTATTAAACCCAAAATTAACAAAAATAAAGTCAAATAATCTTCCAAGCATAAAACAACCACAAATCACCATCAATAAAACACAAATCACCATCAATAACCACAAATCACCACCAAAAACGAACAGAAACTACAATAAATAAGCGACTCCAACTCAAAACGAGCAAAAATTAACACGAGTAGGGTTGACAACCCCTATGCCTTCTCATGACCAGAACATAATTTGCACTTTACTGAAATGAAAATACATAAAAACATTTTCACATTGTTGACTTTAATAAATAAAAAATATTAAGACTTTTAGGAATAAATATCAGTATATGTATATTAAACTGACAATCCACGGTCATTTGTTTTTTAGCAGTAGAATTAATAGTAGCAGCTTTAGCTTTAGTGGCAGTAGTAGTAGTAGAAGTAGTAATAATAGTAGCAGAAGTAATAGTATGAGCGGAAGCGGTTGCAATAGGATGTAAATATTGTCTTTTGGCTAGTTCAACATCCCTCACAACAAGCCCTGTAAGTTTCAAATTCACACACCAAACTGTTCCTAATATATTGCTGGATATAGTTTTAATAGTAGTAGTATGAATAGTAGTAGCACTAATACTAGTAGCAGCAGTTGCATTAACGTATTGCCTTTTGGTCAGTTGAACATTCTTCTCATCAAGTCCTGGAAGTTTCAACTTAATAAAATTAGCCTTTGCCATGACATTGCTGATATGCCCTTTTGATAACCTGTATATTCATATGTTTCTTGAAATTTTTATCTTAATGTCCTTAGCCTTACAAGTAGCTGTAATACAAATAGTAGTTGAAGTTGCAGTAGTAGTAGTAAATGTAGCTGTGTTACTGGTTGTAATATTAGTAGTAGCGTGCACATATTACTTTTGGTCAATTGATTTTCCCCTTTAAGCATTCCCTGAAAGTTCAAACTTAATACCCAAATTTATTCTTGAGATACGCTCTTTTGAAAATATGCATGCACATAGTGTCTATTATTTTAGTTCAAATTTATTCTCACTACTTGAGTTGCAACTACTCTTAAGGCTAAGAATATTAAGATGAAAAAGACGTCATAAGGGGGTCAAAAGGGTACATCAGCAATATTTTTGGAACGGCTTACCTTATCAAGGTGAAACTTCCGGAGTATCAAGAGTAAGATGTTCAACTGACCAAAAGGCAACATAAACATGCTACTACTGATGTTAATGCTGCTGCTATTTCTGTTACTACTACTACTACTACTACTAATACAACACTACTACTGCCACTACTTTTCCAACTACCACCACCACTACTATGATACTAGTACTATTAAGGATAAGTCTATGAGGGTGAAAATTTGAGAGAATATTGACGGGAAATTTGAACTAAATCAAAAGACACACTATGTGCATTCAGATTGTCAAAATGGCGTATCTCAAGAGTGGATTTGGGGTGTTAAGTTCGAACTTTCAGAGAATGCTTAAAGCGGAAGATCAATTGACCTAAAAGTAATATGTGCACGCTACTACTAATACTATAACCACTACTAAATTTACTATTAATACTTCAACTACTTCTTCTATTGCAGCTACTTGTAAGGCTAAGAGCATTAAGATGAAAATTCTACGAAGTATATGAATATACAGGTGAGTAAAAGGACGTATGGGCAATGTCATAGCAACGGCTAATTTTATGAAGTTGAGACTTCTAGGACTTGATTAGAGGGATGTTCAACTGAGCAAAAGGCAATATGTTAATACTACTGCTGCTACTAGTATCATTGCTATTACTGTTAATACTACTAGTACTGCTAATACTAATACTACTACTGTGACTACTATTACAATTATGCCTAAGGGTATCAAGGTGATATTTTCAGGGAATTTTGAGGGGAGGGGGAATGTGAACTGAATCAAAAAACGCCCGTTTGTATCCAGGTTGTCAAAAGGGCTTATCAGCAATATCATAGTAACAGTTTGGTGTGTGAAGTTGAAACTAACAGGGCTAGTTCTGGGGGATGTTGAACTAACCAAAAGACAATATTTGCATCTTAATGCCACTGCTTTTACTCGTACTATTACTTCTACTACTGCTACTATTATTATTACTTCTACTACTGCTACTAAAGCTAAGGCTACTACTATTAATTCTACTGCTACTACTACTACTGCTACAACCATTACTGCTGATACTACTGCTACTAAAGCTAAGGGTACTAAGGGGAAAAATTTGGAAAATAGTGAATCTGTGTTGAACTAAATCGAAACAAACTATGCCCACACAGGTTGTTAAGAGGGCGTATCAGCAATGCTTCAGGAATGGTTAATGATATTAAGTTCAAACTTTCAGCATATGTTGAAGAGGATGTTGAAGAAAACCAAAGGTGCTATGGGTATATTTGGGTATTAAGGTGACTCTTTAAAGGAATATTTAGGCGGATGTTTTACTAAATCAAAGCGAACTATGAGCATATAGATTTTCAAAAAGGTAACGAAGTAATATCTCAAGAACGGCTTACATTATTAAGTTAGACCTTTAAGGGTAAGTTGTGACGGATTTTGAACTAGCCAGAAGGCAGTATGTGTATACTACTAGTACTACCCCTACAGTTACTGTAACTAATAACGCTAAGGGTATTAAGTGGAAATTTTTAGGGAACGTTTAGGGGAAGTTCCAATTAAACGAAAAAACTATAGCCTTTTTGTTCAGTATAGTAGAACTATGTCTCTAGGGATGTTGGGTATGTCAACCTTCCGCGGTAATGCAATTTGCAATATCTTCGCAATATTATTACCTTATCAATGGTAACAATATCTTCGATACATATTAGGTGTTTGTGTTCAGGAATTGAAGTTTTTGTTTCAGATTTTAGGTAATTGATTTATATTAGGTAACCAAGAAATACAAATCGTAGTGGGGCTATTAACCATTTATAACTTATTTGATGCAAACCTGGAGAAGTTTGCTTTATTTGTATTAGGAGTGCGAACACTGTGGTAATTTCCTGGAACTTTCTTTGCCTGTTGAACACCATTAGTTTTCTTTTCTTTGTTTCAGTGTTCGAAGCGTCATGTACAAACACATGGCAAGGAATGGTGACTTGGACTTCGACAAAATATTTAATCAGAAATTAGGTAAGTCTTAAAGTAATATATATATATATATATATATATATATATATATATATATATATATATTTTATATATAGATATATATATATATATATATATATATATATATATATATATATATATATATATATATATATATATATATTAAACAAAAAAAACCTGTTTTTACAAATGAAAGTAAGGAACAATATTAAAACTACGAACGCACACACACACACACACACACATATATATATATATATATATATATATATATATATATATATATATATATATATATATATATATATATATATATATATATATATATATATATATATATTATATATATATATATATATATATATATATATATATATATATATATATATATATATATATATATATATATTATATATATATATATATATATATATATATATATATATATATATATATATATATATATATATATATATATATATATATATATATATATATATATATATATATATATATATATATATATATATATATATATATATATATATATATATATATATATATATATATATATATATATATATATATATATATATATATATATATATATATATATATATATATATATATATATATATATATATATATATATATATATATATATATATATATGTGTGTGTGTGTGTGTGTGTGTGCGTTCGTAAGTTTTAATATTGTTCCTTACTTTCATTTGTAAAAACAGGTTTTTTTTGTTTAATTTCTGATCAATTTCGAATCATGCTCTGGCCTAACCGAGATATGACGTGAGGTACCGGCCCCATAAACCTCCAGTTTCTTGCTTATAAATTGTATATATCAATATTTGTAAATTGATTGTTAGCGTCCTGCTTTTTCAATTTTTATGCTTGAGAATTAAAATGTTGGATTTAATTTACACTTTGGACTAAATTTGAATATTGAGTCAAAATTTTCGATGAAAAGAAGTTTTGTGGAACAAGTCTTTAATTATGTTTTTACTACTGAGTTTTTAGGTGGACGGAAAGGGTATGGATAGAATTTCTGCGTGACTTTTGATCTTCTACGCGGCTCTCTCCTCCCTCTCCAAGATATTTTCTGGCAAGGCCCATGATGCCCCGCCTCGACTTTTCCCCCTCTGGGCCGGCAGGCAGGTAAATGTTCAATTTTATGCTTAATATGATAGATATTATTGAAATGGAAGGCGCACTATTACCCCCTCACCACATGGCGCCAATAATAAGACGTAGGCCTGAAATATTCCCGGGAATATTTACCGGGAATTTTAATTTTTACCACCTCCCCTTCATCAAAACTTATTCGATTTTTATCTTAAGGTTCAATGAGAGTAAGGATATTAGGCATTAAAATGCACTTTCCGAGGCATCTCCCCCCACCTACAAAATGGCCCAACCTTAACAATAGCTGATGTGCACATCACTGTGTATAATTTAATGGTATATTTAGCGAATCAGTTTAGGTAAATGAAGCTTTAAGAAAAGTGACAGAAACATTTGTCTGCAATAAGAAGTTGCAAGTTGATTCTTTTTGGGGCAAAATCGTAGCTTGGTGCGAAAAAATGTGAGAAAACGCCACTTTCCTGTGGCACAATCTTTTTGGGCACTTAAAAGGGGCACTACAACTATTAATTTCCGTTTGAATGAGCCCTCTCCCGATATTCTAGGATCATTGGTTCGCTACGATCACCCCTGGAGAAAAAAATAGTTATTTCTTCTAAAAAAAAAGAAAAAATGCCAGATTCCACACTTTTGTAGATAGGAGTTTGAAACGTCTACTGTTTCTCTGATATAGAGAATCTAATGGTGTGATTTCCAGGTAGACCTTTGACCAGTGGAGGTTGTTTTCTCCCTTTTTCAAAAATAGGGCAAACCTTCTATAAGTTCTCAATATAATAACTATAAAAATACATTGGGAAGTCAGAAACGTATTTAATGAGGCTCATAACTGATTAAAAATTACCTTACAAATTTTAGTCATGTAAAATAAAAATTTGACTAGATTTTACAACTTTAAAAGAGCCATAATTTTGTATATAACTATAGATTTATTTTTTTCTCGAAAACGGCTCAATATTTTCTTTATAAAAACTGGTACATTACATTTTCTGGCCTGAAAAAATGATCTATCTAGATAGGTCACGACTTCTGAAAAAATCGTTTTCCCCACCCCAGCGTTCATAATAAATTGTTCCTAAATTTTTCTTAATTAGAAACTTAAGTATCAGCTGGAAAAGAACTGTCAAAATGAAGTTTGACAAAAGAGCATGGTTGGCACAATATCAATCACACAGTTACTATTGTCAAAGGTTCTGATCGGAATAAATTTTGTATTGTATTAATCTAGGCTGAACATGTCAAGGTCAATTCAGCTTTAAAAGGGATTTTAACAAGATTAATTTAAAAAATTTTTAATTTAAAGGACATAATTTAATTAATTTAAAGAACAAAATTTGCACTTTACTGATAAAAATATAACTATTTTACTTTTATAACTTTAATAAATCAAATAATATTAACATTTTGATTACTAAATATCAGTATATGTATATTAAACTGACAATGCACATTCATTTGTATTTTTTCAGTAAAGTGCAAATTTTGTTCTGGCTTTGGGAAGACATAGGGGTTTTTGCGCCCAACTTAAGTTAATTTCTGCTCGTTTTGAGTTTGACTCGGTTAGTTATTGTAATTTCTGTTCGTTTTGGGTTTCATTTATTTATCGATGCTGATTTGTGGTAGATTGTTTGACGCTTGGTAGATTGTTTGATTTTATTTTTGCTCATTTTTTGTTTAATGGAGTTCTTTACTTTTCTTTGAAAAACTTATTTTGGGGAAAAAGTTTTTGAAATTAATTTCTTTTCGTTTTATATTGACATAGTCTTTTCAGGGAAAAAGAAAATAATACTTTAAATCTTTTCGTTTTTCAAGACTTTATAGTTTGGCCTGCCATTTGTATGCTGGAGAAAAATTTTCAGCAATTTTTAACAGCATACACCCTTTAAAAAATCTGGACACAAATAGTACTGTTTAATTTAGTTTCATACCTCCTGTAGTTGACCTGAAATGGAAAACTTGATACCATTCACAAAAAAATTTGTTTACTTTCTTTGATAGCTTGGACACATTTACGCTATTTTGATTTGGTTAAATTTTTAGAGCAGAAATGGGAGGGTTGGCGTGGGAGGGTAGGAGTGGAAGGGGGATTAGTTGCCCTCAAATCACTTTCGACTATTAAAAAGGGCATCAACCCTTTTAATTTTCAATCGAATAAGCCCTTTTCGAAGTTCCCACGACAAATCCTTCGATACGAAGTGCCCTGGTCTAAACAACAACAACAACAAAAAATAATACATTATACCCACTTCGATATTTACTATAAAAATGTCAAGCCTTCCAATCACTTTCGACTATTAAAAAGGGCACTATGCCTTTCGATTTCCAATCGAATGAGCCCTTTTGGAAACGACAACGCTTTCTATAAACACCTTATATGCCCCCAGGGCATAAAATACAAACCGTACCATAAGGTCTGTTTGGGTGGTTGTCATCCTCTAAGACCGAATTTCCAGAACTTTCAACTACGTTAAACAACATGGCTATCTCAAAATTTTGATTGGATGTTTTCGGGAAATGGTGGGCGTGAGAGGGGTGTTAGTCGCCTTCCAATCACTTTCGACTATTAAAAAGGGCACAAGCCGCTCAAATTTCCAATTGAATGAGCGCTTTTCGAAGTTTCTACGACAACTTCTTCGATACGAAGTGCCCTGCTATAAAGGAAAAAATTAATAAATAATACATTGTGCCAACATCGTTCTTATATGCCCCCAGGGCATAACTTAAAACCCTTGCCCAGAGGATTGTGGGGGAGTGTCCTCCTCTTTACGTACTCCCCGTTTCTTGTCTCATTCTCGAGTGTCCTCGTTCTTTACTTAGGCAGCGCGATCCCGCTGCCTATGATTTATACAACAACTTTCTATATAAACCTTATATGCCCCCAGGGCATAACTTACAACCCTTGCACTGAGGGCTCTGAGGGGGTTATCATCCTAAAAGACCTAATTTCCAGAATATTCAACTACGTTGAAGAAAATGGATATCTCAAAATTTTGATTGGATGTGTTTTGGAAAATGGCGGGCGTGAGAGGGGCGTTAGTTGCCCTCAAATCACTTTTGACTATTAAAAAGGGTACTATCCCTTTAAATTTCAAATCGAATGAGCCCTTTTTCAAGTTTCTACGACAAAGATTTCAATAAAAACCTTATATGCCCCCAGGGCATAACTTATAATTCTTGCCCTAAGGGTTTTGGGGGAGTGTCTTCCTCAAAAATATATTTTCTATCTGGAAATCAACTACGCTGAACAAAATGGCTATCTCAAAATTTTTATTGGATGTGTTTGGGGGAATGATGGGCGTGGGGGGGGGGGTAGTTGCCCTCCAATCACTTTTGACTATTAAAAAGGGTATTAGCCCTTTGAATTTCCAATCGAATGAGCTTTTTTTGAAGTTTCTACAACAACGTCTTCTTTAAAAACCTTATATGCCCCCAGGGCATAACTCATTATCCTTGACCTGAGGGCTGTGGGGGAGGTCCTCCTCAAAAACATATTTTCTATCTGGAAATCAACTACGCTGAACAAAATGGTTATCTCAAAATTTTGATTGGATGTTTTTGGGGAAATGATGAGCGTGGAGGGGCTAGTTGCCCTCCAATCACTTTCGACTATTAAAAAGGGCACTGGCTCTTTGAATTTCCAATCGAATGAGCCTTTTTTGAAGTTTCTACGACAACGCCTTCTATAAAAACCTTATATGTCCCCAGGGCATAACTTAAAACCCTTGCCCCGAGGGTTGTGGGGGAGTGTCCTCCTCAAAATTATGTTTTGTATCCGGAAATCAACTACGCCGAACAAAATGGCTATCTCAAAATTTTGATTGGATGGGTTTGTGGGAATGATGGGCGTGGGGGGGGGGAGCTAGTTGCCCTCCTATCACTTTTGACTATTAAAAAGGGCACTAGCCCTTTGAATTTCTAATCGAATGAGCCTTTTTTGAAGTTTCTACGACAACGCCTTCTATAAAAACCTTATATGCCCCAAGGGCATAACTTAGAACCCTTGCCTTGAGGGTTGCGGGGGAGTGTCCTCCTCAAAAACATATTTTCTATCTGTAAATCAACTACGCTGAACAAAATGGCTGTCTCAAAATTTTGATTGGATGTGTTTTGGGGAATGATGGGTGGGGGGGGGCTAGTTACCCTCCAATCACTTTCGACTATTAAACGGGCACTAGAACTCTCAATTTCCAATCGAATGAGCCCCTTTTGAAGTTTCTACGACGACCCCTTCTATAAAAACCTTTATGCCCCCAGGGCATAACTTAAAATCCCCTGCCCTGAGGGTTGTGGAGGAGTATCCTCCTCAAAACATATTTTCTATCTGGAAATCAACTACGCTGAAGAAAATGGCTATCTCAAAATTTTGATTGGATGTGTTTGGGGAATGATGGGCTTGAGGGGGGGGGCTAGTTGCCCTCCAATCACTTTCGACTATTAAAAAGGGTACTAGCCCTTTGAATTTCCAATCGAATGAGCTCCTTTTGAAGTTTCTACAACGACCCCTTCTATAAAAACCTCATATGCCCCCAGGGTATAACTTAAAACCCTTACCCTGAGGGTTGTGGGGGAGTGTCCTCCTCAAAAACACATTTTCTATCCGGAAACCAACTACGCTGAATAAAATGGCTATCTCGAAATTTCGATTGGATGTTTTTGGGGGAGTGATGGGAGTGGAGGGGGGGCTAGTTGCCCTCCTATCACTTTCGACTATTTAAAAGGGCACTAGCCCTTTGAATTTCCAATCGAATGAGCTCCTTTTGAAGTTTCTACAACGACCCCTTCTATAAAAACCTCATATGCCCCCAGGGCATAACTTAAAACCCTTATCCTGAGGGTTTGTGGGGAGTGTCCTTCTCAAAAACACATTTTCTATCCGGAAACCAACTACGCTGAATAAAATGGCTATCTCGAAATTTCGATTGGATGGGTTTGGGGGAATTATGGGCGTGGGAGGGGGGGGGCTAGTTGCCCTCCGATCACTTTCGACTATTAAAAAGGGCTCTAGAACTTTCGATTTCCAATCGAATGATCCCCTTTTGAAGTCTCTACGATGACCCCTTCCATATGAAGTGCCCTGCTCTAAAGTAAAAAAAATAATATATGGTACATTGGTCCAACATCGTTCTTATATGCCCTCAGGGCATAACTTAAAACCCTTTCCCCGAGGGTTTTGGGGGAGTTTCCTCCTCAAAAAGATTTTTTCTTTTTGGAAATCAACTACGTTGAACAAAATGGCTATCTCAAAATTTTGATTGGATGTGTTTTGGGGAATGATGGGCATGGGGGTTGCTAGTTGCCCTCCAATCACTTTCGATTATTAAAAAGGGCACTAGCCACCCCAATTTTAATCGAATGAGCCCTTTTTGAAGTTTCTACGACAACTACTTCGATACGAGTGCCTGTCGAAGAAAAAAAAAAACAACACATTGTGGTCACATCGTTCTTTACTTAGGCAGCGCTGGCGCGCTGCCTATGATATTCAACTAAAAGTGTTATTATTTCGGACTTGATTGTTAGTAAAGTTAGTTTGTTGTTCCTTTGCATATGTCAGTACAACTAAATCTAGAAAAATAATCTTGAAAGGGTTTTTCTTGAATGGGGAAGTCGTTTCCAGGGAAGAGGGGGGGTTTCAACGTTAGGCTAAGGGGGAGACACCGCAGATACAGTATTTTTGTCCAAAATTCGAGATACCCAGTGAAGCTCGGTCCCCTGGCATTATAACTTAAGACGAGTAGAAATGAAGTCCTATAATGATTCAAATTTAAAATGGTTCCTGATCAACGATTAATTAGTCGATCATTTTTTTTATTGACAAACCAGGCAAAGAAGAGAGCAAGGGATTATTACCCAAATTATGATTTTTTTTATGTTCAAGATAAGCTATTCCATCATATTGAGACTTTTATTTTTATGTAGGTCTTCTACAGACATGGAAATTTTCATTTTGGGTTTGTCCTTTTTTTTAATCGTTGGTAAAACTCCGTGGCATTTATTATTAGCAATACTGAATTGGAATAAGATCTTCCAGCCTTTGCACTTGCCAGGAATGATAATTGAAAGGGGGGAATTGACCCCTAAGGTATCAAAAATGCCTCCCCCTTTGTATCGTCGCTAGAAAAAAACAACTAAATTCAGAAAAAAATACGCAATAAAGTCTTTTCTTGTGTACATCAGGGTATGGGCGATATGCATTTCTGCGGAATACACCGGGCAGGGATTTTATGCCTAAAATCCACTTTACCGAGCAAGCTCGGTCCCCTGCAACTTAGGGATAAAGGGAGATGAAGAAGTTATGATATGCTCCGTAAAAATCGACCAAGTGGATAGCTTCACTTGCCTACATAGCTGGAACCCAGTAAAGAGTAAAACACGGCCCATAATATCCGAAAGTTTAAAAGTTCTCCAATTAACGGGTAACCTGGAAGTAATAAATAGTATTCAAATTCAACACATTAACAATTTCAATCCTGGAAACAAATTTTTGAGCATTTTGGAAAAGAGTCTAAAATCCATGAAACTTTACGTTAAGTCGAAATAAAGATTATACCATTGAAATCACCATCGTCGGAAAACCATTAACTGAAAGTTTACCATCCCCCATCTTGCAAAGCAACGAAAATTTTATTTTTGCCTGGGTAGTAGTGATGTCCCTCTTTTATCTTTTTTTTTGCCAGCACTAGCATATTGCTGTGAGATTGCTGAGAAATGGCTGATAGCTCAATCGATAGCTAATTCTGATTGTCATAGCTAAGTGGTTTTTACAAATCCGTCTTGATAGCAACAGAGTAAAGTGTCATTTGACACTAAAAATGGGGCTTTTTGGTGCCATTTCCAGAGCGGAGAAGGATAAACACATAAAATTACACCATCGATATCACTATTGCTGAAAATTCCTGGCTGGGGATTCGGAGTCTCCCATCATGGTTGCAGCAGTAGCAGCAACCAAGTAAAGAGTGAACCAAACTAACCATGCTCACCAACATTCTAAAACCGTGTATTAACAACATTTTGCCGTATACTTTTGGCTGTTTTTTTTTTTTTTGCTGGAGAATGACTCTTTAATAATTGTAATGATCATCGCTTAACTGTGACGACAGACCTACCACCAGTGCAAAACCGTAGTTTAAAGAAAATAATGATATTCAGTATGAATACATCTATGGCGAGTCCAGGGGGGGGGGGCAAAAGCATTTTATTTTGATGTCCTTGGTACTCAACTTTTATGGCCACAAAAATACAATGCTTATACTGGAATTTGGTAGGTGTTATTTGTGTATGGTAAGGCACCGGTGGTTGTAAGTTATGCAGTTGACAGTTTTGCCATAAAAGCTGAGTACCAAGGACATCAAAATAAAAATGTTTTTGCCCCTTCTGGACTCATCATAGTCTATTCATACTGAATATCACAATTTCCTTAAATTGTGTTTTGGTTTTTTCAAAATTACGAACTCATTTTTGTCAGTATTGCCACATTTAACCGTAAAAAAGAAGCAAAATTAACTAGTTAAATTTGTTAATGTTTTTTTTCGTATAAGCTCAAACGTTAACAATCTATTGATTCCCAAAGAAAATTATTCTTTCAAAGTAAAGTTACAGCTTATTAAACAGATTTGTGCCATATGCTTTTTGCTGATTTTCACCAAGTTTCTTCTTTTAAAATTAATTGAAAAAAAAAACTTATTTTGAGAAGAAGAATTTTTTCAAAGGTAAGTAAACACCTTATATCCTCCTGTGTCTCCAGAGGGGTTTAAGGCATCTAAGTAGACTAGTATAGTTGCCAGTCGTCTCTCATCGCTGCAGCTGCCCGGACATCCCCCAGTTTGGGTTGGAATGAGTTGTTCAGATTTAGAAGATCAGCTTGCCGGCTACATCGTCGGGTGTTTCTGTGGCTTCCTCTTCTTCTGGTGCCGCGTGGCTACGGCTGGAGGTCGACATTTGGTAGTCGAGTTTTGGGCTTGCGAATCACACACCCGAGGTATCTTAACCTATTATATTTGGTCACTTCAGTTATCAGTTGTTGAGATGTTTTCTGTCGTACATTATTGTTCGTTACATTTTGGGTCCATTGGATATTTAGAAAAGTAGAGCTATATGAAAATCTTGAAGAGCAGAAATAAAGTTTTGTAGTAATTCACACCTAAAAGGACCAGAAATTACTGTCAATGAATTAATGAAACCGAAAACAAACATAAATTAAAATAAATGATTACATCAAATACAAAGATAACAGATCTAGATGAATCTATACTATAGATGAATAAATAAATCCTGAAAACGATCAAAATTTAAATGACTAATTAATTCAAACTTAAAACAGACAGAAATTACTACAAACAGAAATTTGGCTACTATACCCCTAATAACATTCTAAAGACTATTGGGTTATTTGTTTTATTGAAAACTTTATGTGAACAGTGTGTTTTTTTTTGCCATGACAGCGAAGAAAAATCAGAAACCAAATAAAGGAACAATAATAACCAAGATGACATGAAATAACTAACAAAGTAAACTGAATGTTTGACATGCAATGATATTATCTCCTGGAAATCTCAGCAGTCCAGGATTCTAAGTTTTGTTTTGCTGAGGCCAATACAGCTACACACGCTCCTCCTCCATCCCGACCTATTCAAAGCCTCTCTATTTACACCCTTCAACGAAGTTCCCATTTCCCTAAAGTTTTCCTTTATGACATCCTCCTACCCTATTTGGGAATGACGTGCTTTTTGTTTGGCCCAAATCCTCCTCCATCTTTTGGCGCCCACGCTTCAGAACCATACTTGACCACAGTCATCGCTGTTGCTTTTAATGTCCTAATCTTGGTTCACAGACTTACCTTCCTATTCTTCCAAACTTTTTCAACTGGGAAAAAACACACTGGGCCTTGGCTATTCTACTTTTAACATCTTCAATACACCCACCGTCTTTAGTAAAAATACTACCCAGGTAAGTGAAGCTGTCCACTTGTTTGAACTTCCCGCTACCCGAAATCACCTCTTCAACTTCACTTAGGGACTTAGTCTTCTTAGCAATAAGTTTCTAACCTATTCTTGCACTCTGAGCTCTCAGGGTGCAACATTTTGATAACATTTTCATCTTGCTCATAATCTACAAGACTGAGGACTAAATAGATCTGAAGACTCAGGCACTTCTCAATTATTAATCTAAGAGTGAAAATTTGGCTGACGTATCCTATCTGATTCCTAAAACCACATTGCTCTTCTCTTAAAACTTTATCTACAGCAATTTAAGCGCAAGAAGTATCATCAACTAAGTAATTTGCTTCCTACAGAAAACAGCTAATGCCTCTATAATTACCACACTCACTCTTATCCCCTTTCTTATATAGGAGTTTAATTCGATTCAAAGGAAACGGGAACTTCCTGTGAGGGTGTAAAGAGGTAGGTTTCTAATAGATTGGGATGGAGGAGGAGTGTGCGTAGCTGTGTTGGCCTCAGGCAGCTTGGTGCTACGCTGAATTGTTACAGTATTAATAGTAGGTTTAATTAAAGTTTTCCTAAAATCGCTAGTTATTTCTACTTTTTCAAAAATCATACTCATTATCTTCAGTAATTTATGTCTAACCTCACAACCACCATATTAAAAAAATAAAAATAAAAATTGTTTACTACACTATCATCACCTGGGGCCTTATTATTTTTAATCCTTTTAGTAATGTCACTAATTCTTCCTCACAAAACAAATCTTCCTCCGCTACCAAAGAAAGTTTTCGTCCGTTGGACGTTTGACTTGGTTATTCATTTTGATTTTTATTCGTTTTGGTTTTTTGTATATTAATTCACAGTATTTTCTGATCGTTTTAATTTCGCATTATTAGAGAACATTATTTCTGCTCCTTTTATGTCTTCATATTGCTCTTTTGTTTCTTGTGAGAAACTTTTTTTTACTTAAAAGTTCTCAAAAAATGAATTTCCATTCGTTTTTATCGCCGAATTGGTTAATATTAGAACCTTTTTTCATATTATGTTCACTGTGAAAACCTGGATGTCCACGCTGCGTCTTTAGATTTAGTTCAACGGTTCACTAAACATCCCCTGGATGTTTCAACTTATTACCCTTAGCAGTCCCTGACATGCTGCACATACGCCCTTTTTACAGCTTGAATGAATATAACATCTTTTGATTGAGATCGAAATCCTCTCAACATTTCCTGAAAATTTCATCTTAATACCCCTTACCATCTATGAGATATTGCAGATACGCCAGTTTGACAACCCGTATGCACATATTGTCTTTTGATTTAGTTTAATATCCCCTCTACATTGAATTCTAATTATTCTATTAGCCCTTACGGAAATATCGCAGATACACTATTTTGAAAGCCTGGATGGCTTTCATAGAATAATTAGAATAATTAGAATAATTTCATCGAGTGCCTTTTGATTTAGTTCAACATTCCCTGATAGTTTCAACTTAATACCCTTAGTCGTTCCTGAGAGGTTGCAGGTACGTCCCTTTGACAACCTGTAATCACACTGTGTCGTTTGATTTAGTTCGACATTCACACTACATTTCGTGAAAGTTTCAACTTAATAGGCTACTATTAGTAGCTCTTGAGATATTTCGGATATGCTATTTTGACAACCTGGATGCCCGTTGTGTCTTTTGATTTAGTTCAACATTTCCAGAAAGTTTAATTTTTATACCCTTAGCTGTTTCTGAGATGTTCCAGGTATGCCCTTTTGACAACCTTCATCCACATAGTGTCCTTTGATGTAGCTCAATATCCACCTTAGCACTCCCTGAAAATTTTCAATTTAATGCCCTTAACAATTCCTGAAATATCTCAGATACGCCCATTTGACAACCTTGTCACACAGTGTTTTTTGATTTGATTCAAGATCCCCCCTCAACATTCCATGAAGATGCCAGCTTAATGTCCTTAGTCGTTCCTGATATATTGCAGATGCCCCCATTTGACAACCTGGATACACATAGTATCTGTTGATTTATTTCAAATCCCCCTAAGCATTCCCTGAAAGTTTCAACTTAATACCTTAAGCCTTTCCTTAGGTATTGTATATGCTGAACTTTTTCATTGTAAAACATATGCTTAAACAGTTGCTAATTGGTCTTAATTTCGGCCGTTGCCTCAGGGCATGTGGGGATCGTACCATATCCAGATGCTTACTTATTTGATCATTCGACTATTTTGAACAAATTTGCTGTCCAAAAATTTCTCTCGGATGTCTTTGGAGGTTACAAGGGGGCTGGGTGGTAAAAAATGAGGACAAATGGGTGCTTTTTGCCCTCCTATCACCGTTGAATCTGAAAAATGACACTAGAACTCTCAGTATCTAATCGAATGAGCCCCTTCCCTGCGACCACTCCTTCTATATGATGTGGCTCTGGGAAAAAAAAATACATTTAAGGCTTGTGGCCCTTCACTACAGACTATGTCAGAGCGTTGCCTCTGATTTGGTGCCTGCAACTACCAAAAAATGCATTACTGCTTATGGAGGTCTTTTTAATTAACGATTGAACCCCCTTCTTCCCCTGAATTTTAAAATATATACGGTTCTAAAGGTTGCCCCTTAAACAATTAGAAAAATCAGATTTTATTTTCGCAGTCCTTCGTACTTCAAGACTTTGTGAATAACTTGGTTTGTATTTGAATTACTGTGACGAATTTAAATGATTAGATTTTTCAGTCTTGTCTGTCATTAATAATCACAACCTGTTGTTACTCTCTTCATGTAACAAAAACGCACCGATGAAGAGTATAAAAAAAGAAACTGAAAAAAAAGAATGTACTGTATAACTAAAACAATTTGAACTTTTAATAACTCATTCAGCATGTTTCAAATACTATGAGAGACGTCACAACATACAACATTTGACACTTGCTCAGCAGGAAATTGACAATTCTATTGCGGCAGCCCAAAAACCTAGATGACAGGTCATCCAGTTTTTGACAATGGAAAGCCTTAATATCTAAGAAGGCGGTCACTGGTCCAAAAATGAGAAACTCGGGTTTGTCAGATGCCGTACAAAGACCAAGTTCATTCTGTCCGGAGCAAATAATATCAAAGTGTTCTAAGGTGCTTATAGATTAACAGCTTGGAGAAGAAAATCGTCTGCATTTGACAAGTGACTTACATCGATAGATTGCTCAGTTACGATGGAACATGTCGACTGACTACTCTGCTAACGTCATTAAATATGGCAGGAAGTAGGATAGAACATTGCTTTACACCAAACGGTACGCGAATGGTATTTTTAACAACACCTTCCAAACGTATCTGGATTAAGTTCTTCAGATACCTGTTCGATGAGCAGGCGAATACAAATGGATTACGCTTGTAACGAGAGAGAATATTGACTGGGAGTGAAGAATGTAGCCAAAAGCATTGGAAATGTCGATGGGATGAACGTGAAGGTTACTTCTTGACTTTTTATGCCTTTTGAGAAAAGGATGGCGAGGAAAGTTAAGAGGAAAGTTTTTAATATCCCTCGATAGATTAGATATTTGATGTCGTTTCCACTGCCATACAGTTTTAACATAAACATGTTTCGTAGATTTATCGGTTTGAAATAAACTACCTGACTTTGGAAAGCCACAATGGACCCAAATATAAAATCAGAACTTGTGTCGATGTTTAGCCTTCTGGAAGTCGACTTCTTTACTTTTCCTTCTCGTGCTCTGACTCGAATTATGGCTAAAGGAAGAGAAGCCGAAGCGGCGACCTTGATTGAATGAACTAGATCTGCTAAATAAAAAATTCAAATTCAAAGTACTCCCTTTAATGGACGTACATTGTAAACGAATACTACCCAGATTTTCGACAGCATAAAATGTTATGTGCTTCCATTCTGAGAAAGATCAAGGACGATTCCAACATGAATTGGAAAAACCATTAAGGCTTTTTCACATGAAGAGTAGGAGGAATAAGTAAGTCGAAATTGGAAACATAATTGATCGCTAGCTAGGATGTCACTTGAAACGTAGGCAATGGTACCCTGCATATATGGAATGTCTTTAAGGCTGAAATCCAGGTTGAAAGTGGCACCCGGGTTATCTTACTGTCTTATCGTGTTTATATTTCCCTCAACCTTAGCGGCCACTATTTATTCTGATGGCAAGACATTTGTTAATCTTTTTGATCAAGCAAAATGCCTCTAATAAATAAAAGGAAGGTTTTTTATTTCTTCTATAGCTGAGTAAATCGTTAATAAACTCAATCGGTAAGCCAAGAGCGACTCTTGGAAATGGAAAGCAAAACTTTAAAAGCGTAATTTTGGCAACAATGTATGGATTGAAATTTCATTTTTATGCTATTTTACAATATGTAAATTCATTAACTGTAAATGAAAAGTTACTAGCATAAAAAATTGGCATTATTTTCTGGGAAAGGGTGAAACACCCCCCTAGAAAGGCCTTGTCCTCGATATAAATTACGCCATCAAAACCAAAGGTCAAAAATGGCGGATACTAGAATTCATCTTAAAATATCTGAAATTTTATATTTTTCAGGAGAAGGGTGGTTACAACTGCATGTTCACTTGTTTTTTCTTTATTCTTCTGTTTTATTTTTGTTTAACAGGGATGATTGTACGGAGCCGGTGCATTTGTCAGGAAATATTGAGGAAGGAGCTATTCGAGTGGAAATTTAAAGTTCTAAAGACCTTTATGAGTAAGAAAAGAGATTGCGCTGCAGCAGTGCCTCGATTTCTTCAGTTGTGTGCCAAAATTAGCAAAGTCTTTCCTGAATAGGGTCGAAATACTGCCAGGCAAATACAATGGCCATTCAATAAGTAACGAGACAAATTGCTGCAGCTCAGCAACAACTTACTTAATAAATATATAAATTTGGCTACTTTTCAACTCAGTCCCCAGCAACATTTATATGCTTGTCCCTTCGTTGTTTTATTTTGTGTATGCATCTGGCATCAAATTCTTTGCGTTGATCTCGGAGCCACTTTTGTACCTAATCTTTAACTTTTTTTATTGGGTCGAAAATGTTTTATGCGTGGCCAGTGCTTCCATTTCTACTATATTTTAGAGTAGACTACTTTATTTTGAATGTTTCTCCTCTAATATTTTTAGACCTGCTTTAGTACTTTATTTCTACTTTAAGTTTGGATTTTCCACTTTTTTCCTTGCCGAGCCTATAGATTTTTTTTACGGAAATAGGAATTTTTGATACAACGGTGGGATTTCGGCAAAAGCGATTGACAAACGTTGTTGTTTTGTTGTACTTGGATAGTCCCACGAAATTTGAAACAAATTAACCATTGTGGAAGGACCGACGTGATAGACAAATACAAATAGAAGCACCTATGCACATTTACGATTTTACTTGCTTAAAAAAGAAGTGCTAGAAGTGGTGAAGAGCCTTTGTCACAATTTCATGGTAAAACACTATGTGAAACAAATTGAGTCTGTTCAGTCTGTGAACCTTAAAAGAGAAGAGTTATTCTTACCCGCATCTAAGGTTTACCTGAGAGCAGAAGCGATCGCCCATCTGTTTTCCTTACAAGGAAAAGATACAAAGTTCACGGAGAAATGCAAGAGCATCAAGGAGATTGCCCAGAAATTATGTATTGAAGTTGTGTCCCAGCTAGTCGATCGATTTCCATGTAATCACGACATTTACAACTTTGTAGAGGTTGTAGACCCAAAAGTCGCATCTGATGGTGATATTCTATCGTTGCGGGTTTTTTGCCAAAAGTTCGGGAACCCCTCGTGGGATTTTGGGCTGGTTGAAACAGAGTGGTGGGCATTGATGCTGCTTAGTCCAGACGACAGTTTGCTCAGTGGCGGAAAACCTATTGATTTTTGGAACTGGGTGGCGTCCATCAAGACGCCAAGTGGAGTGCTAAAATTCAATAGCGTTTTCATGTCATTCGGTTTATTTTTGGACTTCCCTGCTCAATTGTTGTTGTGGAAAGACTTTTCAGCGTTCTGAAAACAGTAAAAAATGAAAAGAGGAATGGGCTCAAAAACATAACTTTGGCTGCGACGATTTCTGTCAAGTATGGGATGAAGCGTAAAGGTCCTCCTACGTTCACCGAGAGTTTAAAGAAAAAAAAAAATGAAGTCCGTGAAATCCGATTCGACTGCGTCCGAATGCGTCCCTCTTTTATGCATTAAGAAAGACAATGGGGATGGCAACGACAACGATGACTCGGGGTATTAATCTTAGTATTTGGTGTTTTCTCTTAAATCTTATTATTTGGTAATTCTCATTAAATTTTTCTAAATACAGTTTAAAGTGCGTCTACATTCGGCATTTTATGGAAAACTGGGAGGCAGGTAGCAGTCTACACTAGTTAAAATCGAATAATTCAAAAGATCAAAATGCAGGCGCTGTCCTTAAATCAAGCTTTAAGTGATTAATTTTTGCTACTACACTCTGCTTCAAATTAACAACTTAATATAAAAAAAGGTCAAAAACAAAAATAATGCGTGAAAAAGCGACCGGTTGGATATCATTCATGCCAATCCTTCGTACCAATTGAAATAAAAACGAGGGTGTTGCAAAAGTAGTAATAGAGAAGGAAAAAATAATGGCAAAGAAAAACAAATAAATAAAATATATTCACAAGTAAAGCCTAATAAGGCTTTACTTGTAACTTGGAAAGAAGTCAGAAAATGGGTAAACTTTTAGAGATTTTGGTATTGAAAATAGGGATTTCTAGGGATTTTCCACCAGCCTTTTAGGGATTGAAAAAGTTTGAAGTGGAAACACTGGTAATATAGCGTAAGAATCAATTTTGTTAACATTCCTGTTCAAATAGTAAGCACGATTACATACTTACTTCCGGATTGTGTCCTACTATAATTCTACTCTTTTTTTGGCACTTAAATACTTTATTCCCACATTAGTGGATGGAAGCACTGTGCCTGGCTCACATTGTAATGAAGAAAAATTGCACCTTTAGTCGAAGGATTATAGCCACTGCAGTCCAAATGTTTTGAAAGGCCGTTGTGAAATAAAACAGCTGCAGTTGCTGACTGGCTATATTCATTGATTTCTAGAACGCTTTCCTCAATGTATGCCAAACTTTAGCGCAAGATAGTGTCTAAATAGTAGGGTTTTAAATTCAACTGTGTTGAGAGGCCATTAGTTTGTAAAACACTTGGGATGATTGACTGAATTCTAGAATGCTTTCCTGAAGGCATTAGTGAAACTTCAACCGAAACGCGTTCATTTTAAGTTTAACGCCTCTCTTAACTTTCGTGCGAAAAAGAATCTTAACGGTTAAGATTTGGAATTGTAGTGTCTATGAATTGTTTCCTCTTTAAGATGTTTGTCGCATCCTTTTTTTTTTGTTAAATCGAATTTTGTCAACCGCTATGAGATCCGTTGTACTGGTCCGTTTAAAAGGGTTGTAAGCCTTCTGCATATGTACTTCTGAATGCTCAAGTTACTCCTTGACGTTTTTCTTCCTGATTTTTTCTTTCAAGTGAGACAACAGTCCGGACTGTTTGATTTGTGTTTTTTTAAGCATTTTTTCTTTACAGGCTACTTGCTTTTTAAAGAATTCTGCGGATCTTTAGATGAACCTGTATCTCAGCTGGAATTCCTTAAAGAGGTGAGTGAATAAAATAAAATTTTAACCTAATGTATTATGCGGTGTGTATGTCGTCCATGCTTTCTTTCAGCAAGGCCAGACTTAGATAACCTCTGGTGGCTATAAAGAAAAGACGGTAAAAATTATTTTATTACTTAAAGTGATGCACAATCAAGGTTGCTTCTCTGCATAACCACTATGACGATTGAAGCACTTGTAATATCACTAAACAAGCTTTGTAATGCTGCTCTCTTCATAAATGTCGCCGCCAATTATTTGAAGTGAATTTTAACTGTTTCAAGCGGTTTCAAGACGAAAAAGGTGTATTGCTTGTAGAGTTTATATAGCTGGGAACACCAGTTATTGCAGATTCTTACTGCGAAACTTTGCAACGCTGAATATTTCGAGAGGACAAACGCCTCTCTTCTTCAGCGCGAAACGAAATAATGTATCCAAGGAAAGTGCCGAAGAAAAAAACAACAAAAAACAAAAGCGGAAAGTCAATGTGAAAAGAACCAAAAAACCAAAGAAAAAACCAAAAACTTAAAAGATGAATAAAATTCAATAAAATCCAAAAATTATAAGAATCAAAACCAAATACCTAACAACCATAAAAGTGAGTTATTCGCCAATATCCGTGATTTGCACAAAATCCAAAAAATTATGAACTGCCATCGACAGATACTAGCGAACAACTCCATTTTTGCTCGTTTTTCCTTCTTTATGTGATGTCAGGCTGATGTGGTTTAAGAAATTATCTTAGTTTATTCCAAATTGACTAGGAGCTCAAAGGAACATTCACAACTTACTTAAAATCGTTCGTTGCTACATTTTATGAATAAGGTCGTTATCAGATACGACAAATCGTCAAGAAGATTATGTGTGGAAATAAACTTGTATGAGAATGCAAATGATGCTCTGGCCTTCAAAAGGTTTAGGCAGGGGTAGCCCTACTCTTGTTTATGATAATTTCTGTTTGTTATAAGTTTGAATTATTATATGGCTTTATTTCTGCTTATCATAGGTTGTAAAATAGCTCCTCATTTTGTTTGAAAAACCTCTTTTTTTGAAAAGTGTTTTCTATGGCTAATTTCTGTTCGTTTTTAAGTGGCATAGGTTTATTATTAGTTAATGTCAGGAATATTTTTTTTTCAGTTCTTCTGCTTAAGAATTAAAAAGTTAGATTCTAATTTAAATCTTGGACAGAATTTGAATCTTCGGTCGAAATTTTCAATCTGCATTAGTTTTGCGCAATAAATTTTAAATAACACTTACTGTATATTTTTTGGACGGATGGAAGGGGATTATTATTCATTTCAATTGAAAATCTGTGTAATTGGTAGTCTTCTATTTGGTTGAAGCCTTCCTGACCTCTATCCTGCAGACACCTTTGGATAGAAACATATCTTAATCCACCATTTTATGAAGAGGCTTTTTATGCTATATTTTGCTGGAAGTATTTGAATAAATGCATCTCGAAATCGTTTATTAAAAAGGGTTCTGTTTTGTTATCTGAAAAAAAAGAAGACGAATCAATACAACGGGATTCGTTTCTTTAGTTTTTATTTTTTTAATTGAGGCTCCTTTGGTCCTGAAATTTCGATTGATGTGTCTACATAGCTGGGAATTTAAAAACAGATGAGTATAAAAAAAAGTCAAATTTATTCGGTGGAAGGATTGGTATAGTCCCATATTTTTTCAATCATTTATTGTTCTCGTTAAAGTCCCCTTGGTCCAGTCTATTTACTCGAATTAGCCACGCCGCGAGAAAAATATTGTTTGGCTCCGTTTTGTGTTCAGGAATCAGTACAACCTGTTTTTTTTTCAAAATTGTTTTCCGCTTAGTTTGTTTGGCCCACAATATATGCCCATTAAGCTGCTAGCCTATTGGAGACAAAACAAAGTCAGGCCTATTTTAGGCATCACGAATCAAACAACTATTTTTTCCATCGTTGTCAATACATCGTTTATTTTCATCGAGCCTTCTTGTCCGTGTTTGAACGCTCTGTAAGTCTTAGCCAAACTAAGAAAAACAAGATTTGTTGGGCCAGTTTTAGGTCTCCCACATCGATACCACCAATCTTCAAAACATGTGTGTTTTCACTAACGTCTACGTGTTCCTAGTTACTCACTGAGGTTTACCTGGCCCTGTCTACTTGTCCTGTAAGCAACAATCTTATCAAAGACGAAAAAATTAGGCCCATTCTCGGTTGTCAGGAATCGATACACCCAAAGTTAGTTTCTAATTTGTTTTCTTTATAGGGGTTTAAATGGCCAAAAAACTTAGGAATGTCATTTTCTAGCTGATTGAAGAGCCAAAGTTTAAGGCACGTTTTTGTGTATACTGAATCTTTTAGTTTATCTTTTGGTCTGGAATAACTAGAAATATTCAAAGCCAAGTAACTGGACTGACAAAAAGTGTTACTAGTCCTAACGGATCAGAAATAAAATTCTGGACCATTTTCGAGTGAAACAAATTTTATTCAAGTTGGATGTGGGTCCCGTGAATCCAATAACTTATGTATATAAGTTTATGTCTTTCAAGCTAAAGTTTTTATCTTTCTTCGGAATAACCAATATAATTTAGACCAGAAAGTTTTGGCAGTCTTATCTCTCTACCTGAGCATAATATTCCCCAACTTTTCCTTAAACACAATGTTTGGAGTCCCTTGCACTCCCCAAACACTCCTTGAAAGTTTTAACTCGGTTCACCAGTCGTGCCCATGATATTACAGATACACTATTTTGATGGCGTTGGTGAACATTCAGTCTTTTGATTTACCTCTCTTCTTCACCGTGAATAAATTCAGTGTTTCATTGGGGCCAATAGTGCCAAAACGTTTTGACCAATCGTAAAGTTCCCTTACCTCCCCCCAAAACTCTGGAAGTTTCAGCTCAATCCCCAAGTTGTTGCGGAGATGTTGTAGATATGTCATTTTTATTGCCTGGATACAAGGTATCCTTCAATTTACTTCATTCTCCCTCCCAAGTCAAGATTTGTGGTCCAATTAGCCCCCACCACTCCCTTAATGATCCCAGAGTTGTTCCTGGGATAATGCAGATACACTATTTTGGATAACCTGGGTCAATGATTTTTTCTTTTTTTTTTTTTAGTCGGCAGTGCTTCTTCATAAGGGATAAATTCTAGTCTAACAGGGCTCATAAGGCTAAAAATGTTAAGTAGATTACAGGCTGAAATCTTTGGATCAATGCCCTCTGCTGCCTCCCTCAAGTACTTTCTTGTACTTGTTGCACGTTCAAGCCGCATCCAGGCTCATCGTGTCGCCCAGCAGACGACGACAGGTCTACTTCCATAGGCTTCGCTCGAGGGTGGCAGGCTCCACATTTTCCAGCCACTGGCGATCCCAGCGACGGCTGTATTTTCGGAATCCTCCGATTGGCTCCAGATCGGAATTAACTGTTACTAGCCACGTCTTCTTTTGGCCTCCTGCCCTGTTCTTCCATGCCGGTAGTGGTAGACATTTGAGGTATTTTTTTGCTTATATGGTTATCTGGTCTGCGCATTGTGTGGCCAAACCATCTCAGTCTCCTCTGGTTAACAATGTTGGAGAAAAGTGGGCGATCCCCTCATCTTCTCCTGACTTCGTCGTTCGAGATTCTATCTGAGAGGCGGATGCCCAGGATATAGCGCAGTCGTTTGTGGTTGAAGATATTCAAGCTCAACGCTTCGGCTGCTTTCTGTGACCAGGTATCACATCCATAGAGGAGGACAGAGAGAATCATAGCTTCATACACTCGGAGCTTCGTGCGTGGCGGTATTTCGCTCCGCTTCCAGAGATACTTCCGTAGTTGAAGGAAGACACTCCAGGCTGACGTTATGCGGCTCCGAATTTCTTCGGAAGATTCGCCGGCAGAGTTTACCATCGATCCGAGGTATTTGAACGACTGGACGTCCTTTTACCATCAATCCGAGGTTTTTGAACGACTGGACGTCCTCGATCTGATTACCATTTAGGGTCACAGGGGTTTCATCCATCCCATCTGTTCGCATGGATTTTGTTTTCGTTAGGCTTATTTGGAGACCAGTCGAGAGTGCCTTGACTGCCACCTCATTTATCATATCCTGGGCTTCTGGAACGGATTCAGCAAGCATGTTCACATCGTCAGCATAGTCAAGATCTGTGACAGAGAACGACGGGCTCATGGCAACGCCTTTATACTTGTCCAGGACCTTGAGGATCCAATCGATGACGAAGTTGAACAAAGTTGGTGAAAGGACACAGCCTTGACGTACACCCTCCTAGATCAGGACCAGATCTGAAAGATCGCCGTCGACTCCTGCTGGTGTTTAAACCGGTGTTCAAGGATCTGTTGCAGGCTAAAAATCTGGTCACAGCAACCCATGCCCGGCCTGGATCCTGCTTGGTTGGGTTGCGTTTGGCTGTTTCTGGTGTCTCTGAATCTATTTAAAAGTATGACTGCGAACAGCTTGGCAGCAATGGGGATAAGGGATATACCTCGGTAGTTTTTGCAGTCCATTCGGTCTCCTTTTTTGAAGATAGGGACAATTATTGAGGTCTTCCAGTCATCTGGGATGTATTCATTGTCCCAGCCTTCGGTGATCACGCTATGAAGTTCACCCACCACCACCTCGGGGAGAGCTTTCAGTTGCTCGGCAGGAATCCCATCCATTCCTGGGCTTTTATGGTTTTTCAAAACTTGGATCGCTTTAATTACTTCATCCCTGGAGGGTGGGTCCGTACATACATTTTCATAAGCCTGGTTGTGCGGGGGGTTCTGCGGTGCTGTAAGTGGTTGCTTTTGGTTCCTATTGTCTCCTGGTTTCAATAGATCTTGGAAGTGGACTCGCCATCTTTCGATACGTTCCTCGCTGCTTGTGAGTATTTTCCCATCCTTCGCCTTAAGCGAGGGGATGGTAGTTTGCTTCTTCTTCCCATTGTATTCGTTCGTATCGTTCCGTGATGCGGCTCTTTCCATATCACTGGCAACATTAGACTTGTAGGCTTTTTTTGTCAGCTCTTGCCGATTTGTGACATTCTTGTCGTAGCACTTTGTATGTGAGGGACTTCTTGTTGGTCATGTCTTTTTTCTTGGCAGAGTTTGAGTGTCTTTTCTGAGATCCATTTCTTGGTTTTATGCTTGGCAAACCCAAGTATGTTTGAGGCGGCTTCATTGATATGGTCTCTAAATTTGCTCCATTTCTTCTCAATCTTTATCTCGGGGCAGTTGGGGTGCTGATCAGTCGGGGTTGCCTCCTCGGTGTCATCTTGAAGGACAGCGAAGCGGTTCGAGAGTTCAAGGACAAATGCTCCTCGGTACTCATCTACTTTCAGCTTCGACACGTCTGTTTTCTGGTTCGGCATAGTAGTGTTCCTTGAGCTAAGTCTGTACTTTAGTATTGTCTTCAGCAAGAAGTGGTCAGATCCACTTTTCGATCCCGTGTCAGCACCTCTGTGCACTCTCGAGTCCAACACCATGGATTTCCATCGTCGGGATACAAGGAGATAATCTATTTGGACCTTTACTCTTCCATCGCGGGATTTCGATGTATACGTATGACAAGGCTTGTGCCTAAACCAGGTGTTAGCCACAGCGAGATTGCTCTGCATTGCGAACAGCAAAAGACTGTTTCCATTTGTGCACCTGTCTCCGAGGCCGTGCTTGCCGATCGCCTGTTCCGAGTTATTCAGCTTTCCCCCGATTCTGGCATTAAAATTGCCTCCAATTAAGAGGATATCTTTCCGGGGAATCTTATCAATGACTGTCTGCAGGTCACTGTAAAACTGATCTTTTTGCTGTTCAGTGGCATCTCTTATTAGGGCGTAAACGCTAAGGACAGTCAGATTGTTCGTGCGACCTTTAATTCCTGCCCGTACGACTCTCTCAGACACAGGCTCATATTCGATGAGCCCAATGGCCGCTTTGGGGAACAACAGGATACCTACTCCTGCTCGGCCAGATCCATCTAATGGCCCCGAGTTATAAAAAGAGACCGCCTTCCCAGCCGAGGATTCAAGGATCAAGATGTTACGTCTATTTAGCCTTGTCTCAGAAACGCACAAAATATCAAGGTTATAAAGATGAAATTCTTCAGCTACAAAAGCTTGTATCAATGGACATTTAATCGAGCACAGGTTCCAGCAGCCGATGTTCAGGCCTTGTCTTCTTGATAGGATGGTAGCTAGCCCACTTTTCGATGAGGGCGCCATTCCCGTCGCATTGCATAAAACCGGGGATGCATAGGTAAACTTTTCATCATATTTGTCATCACCATTACTGGACGTTTCTTGAGGATAAGGTACACCACAAGGTCCCCAGTCTTGCGGTCACCGGAAACGCGTTGGCCATCACCTAGCTCGACGTGAAGCTAAGTGATGTTTACACCCCCTTCACCACTTTGAGGTGCGCTAGCGGATTTCCTATGCTGCCTAGGGACGGAGGGTCAAGTCAAGGCTCGAGATGCCCATGACCACCTCCAAACTCCCTGGAATTTTCAACTTGATCCAAAAAGCTGCTCCCATGATATTATATGTACGCTACACCGTTTTGATCACCTTGCGACACATAGCCTACAACTAGGGACTTATTTTGCAAAAATGTTTAGATGCATCGTAGCAAAACATTTTCACCAAAAAAAAAAAAACAAAAAAAAACCCACTCCACTGTTAGCTAAAAATCCTCTTTCTGAGGGAAGTAAAGAGCAAAGTTGAAACTTAAAAAAAAAAAAAAAAAAAAAAAAAATGTTACTTCACAGATTTAGTACACATTGATAAAACTAGTGCAAATAAATGAATCGATAATATTTCCTTAAATTTGTATGATTATAGAAAACTAGAGCTTTACTGAAAACGCCCAAAGGTCAGTATAAAAACAAGAATATTGATTTAGGAGTCAAAAGTGAGTACGCAGCCTGACAACAATAGACTAATCTATAACGATTTTAAAAGTCTTACACCAGCTGTGATATCAGTAACTTTGAGTATACAATTAAAATTATCTTAAAACTTAAGCATAAAAATAAATATTATTTTAATAACCGCAAAGTCATTGAACAGCGTACAAAAATAATGGATAGATTTATCAGGTTACATCTTGGTCTCACCAGCTATAATACCAATAGCGAGTAATATACAATTTTAAATTGTAAAAAAGAAGCTTTATTCGAAATGAAGAATAAATAAACCAAAATACGAACTCCGGAAATCCGGTTATTTCTCTCTGTACAACGGAAAATTTCAAGTTATCATGCAAGTTCTAAAGCAAGTCTATAGTCCTAATACTATAAAGGTGGTTTCACTTCAGACTTGTCTACAAACTAATCCTGAAATGTTCTTTTCAGAACCAAAACGAGATCCAATCATTGGACTGAGCTCATTGTACAAACGTGATAATAAATTAAAAAAAAAAAAAAATTAAGCAACAATCCTAAAATGCTTTTTTTTTCAAAAAATATCCTTAATCGGTTTGCTTTTGCGGTACCAAAGCTCCTATATTGTTTTGTGTTTTCAGTAAAGCACTAGTTTTCGTTAATCATACAAACACTGGGAAATATTATCAGTTGGTTTATTTGCACTAATTTTATCAATATATGGTAGATAGACAGTGAAGCAATAATTTTTGTTTGTTTTAGGTTTCAACTTCGCTCTTTATTTCCCTCAGAAAAAACTTTGTGTTCTTAAATTAATATATATCAGAGACATCACTCAGCTCTCTTTATTTTTTACTCTTTAAACTCTTTTATTTGTGACTTCAAAAGTAGCCGCAGTCACAGGTTGTCACATTCAGATGTAATCCCAGTCGTAAGTATTCATAGTCAAAAGTAGTCACAGTTGCTAGTAGTCATAGTCGCAAGTAGTCACGGTCGCAAGTGTTTGCAGTCACAAGTAGTCGTATTCGCAAGCAGTAGAAGTCGCAATCGCAGTCGCAAGTAGTCAAAGTTGCCGATGCAATTAGTTGCAGTCACAAGTCGCATTATTCCTAGACGTAAGCAGTTGTAGTTGAAATCGGGAGTAGTCACAGCTGCAAGTAGTCACAAGCTATCACAGTCGCAGTCGGAGTCGCAAGTAGTCATGGTCGTATTTGCAGTTGTAGTAGTAGTAGCAGTAGTAGTAGTAGTAGTAGACTTGAAAATTAAGACTAGGAACAAGTGAAAGCGTAGAGGTGATGTTGGGTATCGAGAAGATTAATCAAGTGAACAGTTTCATTTACCAAGGTAAAAATGGTGAGTGCAGTAAAGATGTTAAAAGTAGATTAGCAAAGCCTCAGGGTGTTTTCTCACAGTTGAAAAAAATTTGGAGGGGTAGGAAGATAAGTCTGCAAACCAAGATAAGAATATCGGAAGCACTGTAGAGAAATATAGACAGTACGATCATCTAAAAAATCTCTGTCACATACAGTCTCGGTACGTATCAAAGCTCCTCCCATTTCCTTTCTTTAAGTGATCCACTGTATATTTCTCAATTCCTCGATCAACTTTGGAAAATGGTGCGAACCTGTATTATTTATGATTGCGAAAACAGAAACAAAGGCGATGAGCCGGCGAAGTGGTTCGATACTGTCTCATCTGACAGGTATGACTTATGACTTGACTGAGTGGCGGATCAAGGATTTCTAAAGGGGGGGGGGGGGGCTCGGATTAAATTATAGCAAATACGGAAATTTCCAGTACTAACTTCTGATCAACGCTGCAACATGGAAATAGCCGGAATTTCATAAATAGTGGGAGAAGTATCCACGAAGTGGCAGAACTATTTGAAATTTAAAATATTTTACCAGAAAGGGGCAACCTAATAGTTTATCACAGATTATCTGTTAAGTTTCACAATAATCTGTAGTTTTAGATAGTAATATGGAGTAATATGTAACATGGTAACATGGAGTATCAACACTTTTTCTTCTTGGCAAGGAAAAATATTCCCTTGAATTTTTCCCCTTTTATAGCCTACTCTTTTTTGGCGCCATAAAAATGTCCTTCGAAATTTGATGTAGGACCTTTGTTTTTCTTCTAATAACTAGTGGAATAGCCCTATCCAATAAAATACTTAACGTCTGTTAAGGACTGTTTGTCGTGAAATTCTTAGTGAGTTTTCAGAAAATTGAAGAACATCAAAAGGTTTTTATTTGTATTATGAGAACAATATAAAATAATGCTTGTTGTTATTATTGTTGTAAATATTTTGCCCCGAACTTGCAAATTACGTAAAACTTCTCATCAGAAAGAGTTTTTTTTATGACTCATTAAGTTTAACCCTCTCATTCTTTTCACTATCTTTCCAGTTTCGGGTTGCGTACAAGTTTGGTATAAAACTTATCATTATCAATACCAATATCAATAAACATATGTGAAAAAAAGAAGTGACTAGGTTTAATTTAGATGGGAGTCTGAATTCATGCCGATCACATAATTTTCCTTTGAGAAAAATTTTTTATAAAACTATGGAACTAAAATATGAATGCGAAGCGCCAAATTTCCTAATCAAATGTCATCACGTTATGGCATTGTTCAAATAAAACTTATTTTTACCTTGATTATCCTTATAAATTCATTTTTTGTTTTTCTTACCATTCTCAAACCAATGTTATCTTATCTTTTTGCATTATTACAGCCAGACATATTATTTTTCTTTTTCTTTTTTATCTCTTCAAAGTTCATTCTCTTCATTTTTCCTTATCCCATAGACGCTCGATTCGTCTTATTTCTATTCTTGTTCTCCAGGCTGTGAATACTGATGCGTTCCTACCCATGAATTTCGAAAATGGGGCAACTTTTCTAAGGCTCGTAACTTTTGATGAGTAAGATTAAACTTGATGAAACTTAAATATTTTAAATAAGCATAAAAATTCGATTCTTTTGATGTATCTATTGATATTAAAATTCCGTTTTTTAGATTTTCGGTGACTATTGAGACGAGTCGCTCTTACTATACAGTTCGTTACCAAGAACTGGTTGAAAAAACTAATGTCGCTTATGTCTCTCTTGGTTTATTTGTTCTTCGGAGGAGCAGCATCCCTGCCCGGCTTTGTCTAATGGTTGAGATAGGAGATGTTCGTACTGTATATATTTATCTACAGTACAGTGGTTGGAAGCTACAGAGATGACAGTGGTCAAGTATGGTTTTGAAGCGTGAGCGCTCCGAAAAACGGAAGAGGAGTTGCTAGATGTTTTCCAGAGAAAGTGCCTACTGATTGTTTGGGGTTCCCGACTGACTGACCGTATCTCAAATAGTAAGATGTGCGAAAAATGTGGTTCAGTTCTGCTTTCTAGGGCTATAAGGAACGATAGGATGAGATGGCTAGGACACGTTCTGCGGATCAAGGATGACAGATTGCCAAAGATTGTCCTTGTTGGCCAACCGCCTAGGGCTAAACGAAAAGGAGTCGTTCCCGAATGGGTTGGGAGGGTGTTGTAAGGAAGATTTAAGGGAAATGAGAACTTTTTCGGAGGGTGCAAAGAGGGAGGCTTTGGATAGATTTGGATGGAGGAGGAGCATACGTTGCTGTGTTGGTATTAGGTGGCTTGATGCTACAGTGAGTTGTTAGGGGTAGTAGTAGTAGTAGCTATGACTATTTTGGAAAAAGTGGTTATCTTAAAATATTGATCGCATGTCTTAGGGGCTAGCAATGAAGGGCATGGGAAGGGGCTTGCTACCCTTTAGTCACTTTTGACTGTACAAACAGGCAGTAGAACTTTCAATTTCCAACCGGATGGTCCCCTCTCAAGTTCTTATAATCAGTCCTTCTGCGTGAAGTGGCTAGGAAAAAGATATAAGAAATAATACATTGAAGGCTTGGAACTCTTTACTCTCAATTTCCAGTCAAATGGATCTTCCGAAGCTTCTATGACGACTCCTTCCATCTGAAGTGGTCGGAAAAAATATATACATATTTAAAAACAATATACTGACGGCACGTAACTCTTTACTTAGGCAAGGCTAAGGCACTGCCTGTGAAAACGTAAAATTGCCTATTTGTACATGAAGGCTTGGAAACCTTTCAGGTTTCTCTGCATCTCTGAAGTAGCGCTATCAAACAAGTTTTCAAGCACCCAACCTATGGGAGCTCCAACCACTGACGAAACAGACTAACTAGCTGACGAAAGTGGAGCCATCATCAGAGAAACGGCTAGGGACATCCTGGGAAATCAGATTCACTGGGTTAAACCATGGACAGCCCTTGAACTTATAGATGTTGTGGATAGAAGCGTGCCCGTGCTAGCAAGGACGAAAGTTAATAAGGGCGAACACAAGAGACTGAAACGCATAATAGAAAAGATAATCTGAAAGGCTCTGCTGCAGTACGTTAATGACAAGCCTCACGAGTGTGAAGAAGCCTTCTGGAAAGGTGACCGCAGCTTCAAGTTCAAGGAAGTTTGCGAACTGTCGAAAAAAAGTCTTCAATCACTTCTGTACTATTAGACTACCACAGACATCCCATCACAGACTCGGGGAAAGAAGAGAACCATGGAAAAAGCACTATCATAGACAGCGCAATAGCGCTGCCTTAGTAAAGAACGATGTTGGCACAATGCATTATAGAATTTTTTTTTGGTTTCCATACCAGGGCATTTCTTATCGAAGGAGTTGTCGTAGAAACTTCGAAAAGGGCTCATTCGATTGGAAATTGAAGTCGCTTGTGTCCTTTTTAATAGTTGGAAAAAGTGATTGGAAGGCAACTAACACCCCTTCCACGCCCACTATTTCCCCAAACACATCCAATCAAAATTTTGAGATAGCCATTTTGTTCAGCGTAGTTGATTTCCATATAGAAATTATGTTTTTGAGGAGGAAACTCCCCCACAGCCCTCGGGGCAAGGGTTGTAAGTTATGCCCTGGGGGCATATAAGGTTTTTATAGAAAGTGTTGTCGTAGAAACTTCAAAAAGGCTAATTCGATTGAAAATTCAAAGGGCTAGTGCCCTTTTTAATAGTCGAAAGTGATTGAAGGGCAACTAACCCCTCTCTCACGCCCACTTTTTCCCCAAACACATCCAATCAAAATTTTGAGATAGCCATTTTGTTCAACGTAGTTGAAAGTTCTGGAAATTAGGTCTTTCAGGATGACAACCCCCCCGCAGCCCTCAGGGCAAGGGTTGTAAGTTATGCCCCGGGGCTTATAAGGTTTTTTTGTAGAGAAAGCGTTGTCGTAGAAACTTCAAAAAGGGCTCATTTGATTGGAAATTGAAACGGTTAGTGCCCTTTTTAATAGTCGAAAGTGATTGGAGGGGAACTAACACCCCTTCCACGCCCACCATTTATCCAAACACATCCAATCAAAATTTTGAGATAGCCATTTTGTTCAAATTAGTTGAAAGGTCCGGAAATTATATCTAAGAAGATGACCTTCCCCCCCCACGGTCATCAGGGTAAGGGTTGTGAGTTATGCCCTTGGGGCATATAAGGTTTTTTATTGAAAGCTTTGTCGTAGAAACTTCAAAAAGGGCTAATTCAATTGGAAATTGAAAGGGCTAGTGCCCTTTTTAATAGTCAATAGTCGAAAGTGATTTGAGGGCTACTAACCCCCCTCTCACGCCCACCTTTTCCCCAAATACATCCAATCAAAATTTTTAGATAGCCATTTTGTTCAACGTAGTTAAAAGTTTTAGAAATTAGGTCTTTGAGGATGATAACCCCCTGAGAGCCCTCGGGGAAAAGGTCGTAAGTGATGTCCTCGGGGCATATAAGGTTTTTATAGATAGTGGTGTTGTAGAAACTTCATCAGAAGGGCTTGTGCCCTTTTTAACAGTCGAAAGTAATTGGAGGATAACTAACCCCCCTCTCACACCCACCATTTCCCCAAACACATCCAATCAAAATTTTGAGATAGCCATTTTGTTCGACGTAGTTAAAAAGTATGGAAATTATGTTTTTGATGATGACACTTCCCCCACAGCCCTCAGGGCAAGGGTTGTAAGTTATGCCCTGGGGGCATATTATAGAAAGCGTTGTCGTAGAAACTTCAAAAAGGAATCATTGGATTCGAAATTGAAACGGCTAGTGCCCTTTTTAATAGTCGAAAGTGATTAGATGGCAAGTAACCCCCGTCTCACGCCCACCATTTCCCCAAACATATCCAATGAAAATTTTGAGATAGTCACTTTGTTCAACGCCATTGAAAAGTCCGGAAATTATGTCTTTGAGGATGACAACCCCCTCACAGCCCTCAGATCAAAAGTTGTAAGTTATGCCCTGGGGCATATAAGGTTTTTATAGATAGAGTTGTCGTAAAACTCAAAAAGAGGCTCATTCAATTGGAAATTGAGAAGGCTAGTGCCCTTTTTAATAGTTGAAAGTGATTGGAGGGTAACTAACCCCCCTCTCACACCCACCATTCCTCCAAACACATCCAATCAAAATTATCAGATAGCCATTTTGTTCAACATAGTAGAAACTTCTGGAAATTAGGTCTTTGAGAATAACACCCCCAGCCCTTAGAGCAAGGTTTGAAAGTTTTGTCGTATAAACTTCAAAAGGGCTCATTTGCTTAGAATTTGAAAGGGCTAGTGCCATTTTTAATAGTCGAAAGTGATTGGAGAGCGACTACCGCCCCCCTCACGCCCACCATTTCCCCAAACACATCCAATCAAAATTTTGAGATATCCATTTTGTTTAACATAGTTGAAAGTTCTGGAAATTAGGTGTTTGAGAATTTGCCCCCCCCGCCCCTCAGGGCAAGGGTTGTAAGGTATGGTCTGGGGGCATATAAGATTTTTATTGAAAGTTTTGTCGTATAAACTTCAAAAGGGCTCATTTGCTTAGAATTTGAAAGGGCTAGTGCCATTTTTAATAGTTGAAAGTGATTGGAGAGTGACTACCGCCCCTCTCACGCGAACCATTTCCCCAAACATATCCAATCAAAATTTTGAGATAGAGAGTAAGGGTTGTAATTTATGCTCTAAGGGAAAGGCCTAGTGCAGTTTTTAATAGTAGAAAGTGATTGGAAGGCTTGACATTTTTATAATAAAGATCGATGTGGGTATAATGTATTATTTTTTGTTGTTGTTGTTTAGACCAGGGCACTTCGTATCGAAGAAGTTGCACTTTACAAATGAATGTGCATTGTCAGTTTAATATACATATACTGATATTTAGTTATCAAAATGTTAATATTATTTGATTTATTAAAGTTATAAAAGTAAAAACATTTATATTTTTTCAGTAAAGTGCAGTTATGTTCTTGCCTTGGGATCGCATAGGGGTTTTGAGACCTACTCATGTTAATTTCTGCTCGTTTTGAGTTTGAACCGGTTATTTATTGTAATTTCTGTTTGTTTTGGGTGTCATTTATTTATCAATGCTGATTTGTGGTAGTTTCACGCTTGGTAGATTTTTTGATTTTATTTTTGCTAATTTTTGGTTTAATGGGGCTCTTTACTTTTCTTTGAAAAACTTATTTTGTGGAAAAAGTTTTTTTTAAATTAATTTTGAAAAGACAGACCTCGGAATAACGCTGGACCCCAGTATCCTATCGTCTTTCCCACTGCCATGGTATCCAACAGAGCCAATTTTTCTCCACTAAGAAGTGAAGTATCTTCAGTCCTAAAATTCCCGAAGACCAATAAAGCCTTGGCCTGGATGGTAGTCTGCAAAAATCAAGCCCAGAAGAATTGGTAGATATTCACCACAAGATCATAAGAAACAGGCCGTTGTCTGAGAAAGGGGCCATTTCCTCACATCCTGAGCCCCACCTTTTTAGTCCATCTCTCAATGCAGCATTACCACTTGCTGAAACTAGATGGCTGAATGGTTTGTGGTAAGCTAATTGACAAGCTGGTATACGTAGACGATATTGTGAAAATTAATAGCCCAGAATACCTTCTTTAAGTAGACACGGATGAACATTGTCAGCAACTGGAGCCTTTGGAAAGATCGTTAGTGCAGCCATGACCAAAGTCTTATGAGTATCTAAAGACCCTGCGCCAAGAACTGTGCAGATAACAACTAAAGGTGCGCCAGTTGAAAACGTCGGTTTCTTCGTCTACCTAGGCAGCCTCCTAACTCCTAACGATGATCACTCAAGCTCGATCCATCTAAGACTTGGCTAGTTGCTGCTTAAAAGGCATGCTACCAACCTGGAAAAGCAAAGCACTGTCGAGATTTCTTTGAAGGTCCTTCTCCTTAACTCCCTAAAAATCTGCATTGTTTTATGATCAAGCGGAGCCTTGCCAATGAAGGCTGATGGTGATAGTAAAATATTCTCGTTTGCGACTAAATGCCTCCGCGGTTTATCGGGGATTACATGCATTGACCGGGTATCGAATGAAGACCTCCGTAAACTCATTTGTTGCTTCCGTACCATCATGGAATTGGATCCAAGTCAGCAGTTCCGCTGGCTTGGCCATATGGCACGTGTCCCCAAGGCCAACCTCGTAAGATATGGGTTGATAATTTTTAGGCCTATAACCTCCACCAGCTACTCCGTCTAGCGGCAGATTGATCAAAATATCGCCACCATATTCATCGAATTTCCAGAAGAGAAGGAGCGTAAATGCAGCAACAAAGGTTGGACGGGAATTAAGTCAAAGTAAGTAAAAAAAAGTTTAAACCTGTCGCTTTCAGAAATATTGAATCTTCTCTATTATGCAAGTATGTTTAGAACAATAACGTTCATGGGCAGCTTTGAATTTAATGAATTTTAAATATTTGCAAATTGCCATTAAAAGAAATCTATTCTGATGTATATATTGTAAGTGTACTTTTGTCTTTCAGAGGTGTGGTATTATTGACAGAAGCTACTCTTTACTTAGCATTCGTTTCCATGTACGTCTTGCGGATTTTTGTAATTCCCAGTGTAGATCATGTTGGCTGTCATGCGGAGAATATTTTACATTGGTCGTTCAGAGGTTCGAAAGTGCCAATATAAAGCTGATTAAAAACTTCGAAAAGGAAATCTTGAAATTAAATGTTTACCTTCAGTTTTAAATCAACCCCACGTGGTTCATAAATTACTCTTACTTGTAAATGAATTTTCAAAGTAAATTTTTGTGGATAAAGTTAAAGTAATAGTATGTAGCTAATTTGGTGGGTTGTGCAAAGAGAGCCTGTAGTCTCATTTTGGATTGTCTGAACCTTGGGGTAGTTGCGACTTATATTTGTGGACGTCCGCTAATGATTCAGAGTAGTTGAATCTACTAGGTCCTATTCTCGAACCTAACGACGATATTAGTATCTAGAAGGAAGAAGATTCAAGCTATTTCTGAAACTTCTTTCGTTATGAACTTCGGATGAAAATTATAATCTAGGGTCTGAAATGAAAATATTTTACTTTGTTTGATGTTAGGGCATATGGAATAGTTTAAAGAAAAGGAAGTGAAAGATCGAACAAACACAATGAATTTCCCCTTTTTGATTTCGAATTTGTAACATTTTATGAGGAGGGAGCAAATTGAAATATTGAAGTTACCCACTGACACCTTCTGATGGAAAATGTACTTTTCTTAAATATAGCAGAATTGGATAAGAGTTTGGACTATCCAACAACTGCCTGTGGAACAGTTTTTGATTTAACCTGTTGTTGTCAAGTTCTTGGGTGGCAAATCTTACCTTTGTCTAATTTTGATGGATTTATTGATTTCAGATTTATTCATTCATTGAGCTAGGATTACGGAATTATTGATGCTTTTCTTAGTGAATGATATTCACTTGCTAAAAGAAAAGAACATTTGCCTGTTTTTGCTTGTTTTTCGTATCTATTAGACGCATTTTTTCGTCTTAAAAGTAGAAACCCATTTTCAAAAATGTAATTCTTTAGATAGATAAAGCTAAATCTAAGCAATAGTGTGATAGCAAAATTGCCGTCTTATGTTGAAACATTAATACGGCAGAGAAATATACCAAAACTTGGATAGGAAGCATAAATAAGTCAGATTGGCAAAGTAATTTTTCTTTTAGAATTTCATACTACCTCGTTTCAGAGATGAAATACAGAAAAGAATTTACAACAGAAGGTAATAAAGCATGGTAGTTGAAGGTTTATTTTGGCCACATCTAAAGCTTTTATTTAACCTGCGTTTTGTTGACCAGCTCCGAAGTTTGATGTTAATGATGTATTGTTTACTAACAGCGGAGTCTGTCGGAAACCGTATTGTACTCTCTAGCTATAATAAGGGAATTTGTTTTGCCCCATCTCCTTAGTACAAAATTGGAAGTTGCGTAGCCCCCTCCCCCATACAAAACTGTCTGAAGGTTAAAACTCAATTCTTCAGCCTTTAGACAAAACAGGTAAGGATTACCATAACTACGACTTCGGAAATACTTATTTATTAAAAGCAAACACTCAACCCCCCCCCCCATTAAATCGAATTCTGTATTCATCTAAACGCGTAGAATAGTCGGATATCGATTTTAATCCACAAATACAACCTCTTCTAGAATAGCAATATATTCTCAGTATTCTACTTACTACCAACGGAACTTACCTACTGAACTAGCCGGGTTTGTTAGTTAGTTTTACACCTTTGATTTATATTTAAAAAATTACGTTTACTATAAACAGGTTTTCTCTAGAGATGCAGAAACTTACCTAGTATATAGGTTGAGGAGTTTAATTTGTTTTTAACGATGGAAATGTTTTTATCGAATCATTTAATAAGGTAGTAAGTAAGTCACAGTTGCATCTCGAAGAGAAACCAGTAGGTTTTAATGTGAAATAATACCAGTGGTTTGAAAGTAAATGATTTGATAACCACAGATACGGAACACGTCCCAATAATCAAGACGTATCTGATAATATTAAATGAAAAAGTGGTTTATTAAAAATAATAAAATTCACAAAATGAGATAGATTTATGCCATTAGTAGGCTATTGAATGCTCTAGACTAATTTGCTATTGATAATTTTTCAAACAATAGCCAGATCTAAAAATAGGTATATTTGCCTATTTTTGACAAACATGCCTATTTTTGAACAATGGACATACTTCACTACTTAAAGCCCTTTCCCCAGTGGGTGTAGGGGGTCGTGTCATCCCCTGAGGCATAGTTCTTGGACCTTTCAACTCTGCTGAACAAATGGCCTTTTTAAAATTTTGATTAGATGACTTGGGAAAAATAGTCTCGTCGAAGCGGGGCTAGTTGCCCTCTAATCTTTTTGGTCACTTAATAATGACACCAGGATTTTAATTTCCATTTGAATGAGCCCTCTCTCGATTTTATGATATAAAATCAGATTTAGTCATTGGAACTGTCACTTTTTTTTGTTCTTTCGAATAGTCCGGTTGATGTTTTTTAAGTTTCTGAAAAATGGGAATGTAACTTCATTATTGACTGCATTTTGGACTCCCTGTTTTTATCACCGAAGCATTGTAATAAATCAATCAGTAACACCAGGCTACCGAATCATTCTTTATCAAAGAAAAGAAATAAGCAAATGCACTTTGGAAAGCTAAGAGTCATTAAAAAAAAAACATGTTTTAACCTGAAAGTTTCAATTTAATGTCCTTGGCCGTTTCAAAGGTATTGCAGATACAAATTTTTGACAACACAAAGTGTCTTTTCATTTAGTTCAACAGATTTCTTCAGCATACCTTGATAGTTTTAACTTAATACCTTTAGCCGTTACCAAGGTATTGTAGATATGTTATTTTGACAACCTGGATACCCGTAGTGTCTTTTGATTTAGAAATCTGTTGCAATCTATTGACTTGAGTAATATTACCATAACGATGTAACCGGCAGCAAGTTAGAATAAGCCTCTTAAGTTCTGGTGTCACCCAAGGTTTGTCTGTGTCATAACCTCTTACTATCTTAGTAGGAAGTGTTGGTGGTTTTTTCGTAACAACAGAGAAAGTGTTTTGTATATCAAAAGGTTTTGAAAAGGGTCTTCAATGTTTTACGTTTTAACGTCGCACTTTAATTTCATGTTACAAACGCTTGTTTTTCAATTGAACGACAAAAGAAGTCAGAGGAAATTCTTTTTAATTTGGAAAGGTTTTTTCGTCGGAGAGGCATTACAGTGCTTAATTTTTCTTTTGTTTTCAGATTAAACGTTACGAAAAGACGGACTCGATAGAGGAGCGAAAAAGAATTGGAAAAGAGATATATGACAAATTTATAATGAAGGAACTCCTTGCTAATCCACATGTTCAGGTAAGCTTTATGTGCATTAGCACCAATGAAAGGATAGTCGGTTAATTCTCAAAGACAAACTTTTGATGACCCTCTAGAAACATTCTAGATTTTTGAATATTTAGACTATAATTTTTGTATTCGCCTTAATGTGGGTACTTTGAAAGGTTGAGGCAGTTTCGTCAAAAGTTTTCCAGAGGAAATATCCAGCGATAGTCTTAGGTGCTCGTGTGATTCGATCCCACTCTCTAGGGCCATAGTCAAAGAAAATTTAAGGAGGCTAAGCCACATTTTACGGATGAAGGATGACAGATTGCCAAAGATTGTGCTTTCGGCCATCCGTCAAACTAAAAGCAGGTCATCCCCGAACGGGGTAGGAAGAGGTCTTAAGGGAGGATTTTAAGGAAATTGGGAATTTATGAGAGGGAGCCAAAAGTGAAGCTTTGGATAGATTGGGTCAGAGATGGAGCATGCGCGTGTGTCCAAGGGGGGATATCAAGGGCGTGCATCCAAGAAGGTTGTACCAAGGGGGGAGGGGTCAGGGTTTGACACCCCTCTCGAACTTTTTGTCTCGCTCGTATAAACGTAACGAACATAGATATAAGCAGTTTTTTCATGCGCTTTTCAAAGTTTTTTTTTAACCCCCCATCCCCCGAACAAGAATCCTAGATATGCCCTTGGTTTGAATGCTCTTTATTTTTGTAAAAGATTTTACAGAAATGATTCTCTCCTACAAAATACAGACAAATCAATCAATCAATCAATTTATTCGACAAATAAATTCACAACAAAACACTTCAATATAGACTCCCCCGTAAGGCTCTATGGCCAGGAAAAAACAGGGAGAAAAAAAAATGAAACAAATACATAAAAAAAAAAAAAATTTCGACATAATACATTTACACCTTTCCGATACTCAACACAAGAGAAAAAAAAACCAAAAAAAAGAAAAAAAAGAAAAAAAAAGAAGAAAAAATACAATGTTTAAAAGACTCAAACTTTAAGACTTTAAGAGACCCCCCCCCCAAAAAAAAAAGAAAATAAGAAAGAAAAAAAATAAAATCTCCCTAAAAAAAAAAAAAAACAAGACAAAAAAAGACAGAATTTCAGAGTTTTCAGAACTCGGAGTTCAGAGTTTTTATTCACCAATAAATACATAATGGAAATATAATACCCTTATTCCCCTCGAAAGGCTCTATGGCTAGGGATGCAAGGGGGATAAAAAAAATACACAACATACGCAACAACCAAAAAAAAGGGAACAATAGCCAAATAACATACAATATTAAAGAGAACATATTGAGGCCTGGGAGTCAAAGCGCCGAGAAGACAACCATACACCTTGAAACAAACACTCAAGGACATCAATTCCTCAGAAGAAGAAAAAATAAAAAATAAAAAGCGAAATGCTATTCTGTTTGACTCTTAACTAAATGGTCCTTAAGAATCCTTTTAGAAGTTCCAAACGAGTGGCATCTCTGTACTGAAGAAGGTAGGGAATTCCAGACCTGTTGACAAGCAATGAGAGGATTGAAATCCGAGTGCAAAGTAGGGGTAGGAGGAATGCAGATATTAAATGAAGAACGAAGGCTATATGGAGCTGAATCAGAAATAAACACGGGAGTTTTTTGAAGAGATTTCGGAAGATTGCCATGAAGCTGATGAAAGACAAATGAGGCACAAGAAAGAATGTAAATAGACTGTAGATTTAAGAGTGGTGTTGGTGAGGAAGGGTTGGTGTCCATAACCAGACGCCGTGCTTTATTATGCATGGCAGAAAGTGACCGCAGCGTAGAAGGAAAGGTAGACATCCATACAATGGGGCAATAGGAAACATATGACTGTACAAGGCAGAAAAAAAGAAGCTTCAGAATAGATCCAGGAAGTGGGTTTCCAAGTTTACGAATGATACCCAAACTCCGTGAGACCCAAACATGGCTATATGGTTTCTAAATGAAAGGTTCTCATCAAGCAGGATGCCAAGAAACCGGACCATCCTATTCTCTGGTCTACACAAGGAGCCCTGTGACACCTGAAGTTGTGTAAGGTGAGGGAAAGCTATACCAATTCGAGAAAAAATAAGAAAATGTGACTTACCAACATTCAAGGCCAAGTAATTAGCATCAAAGCATGAAATAACTCTTTCGAATATTTCCACAAGGTTAGAATTGATATCACATTCCGTCTTCCCAAAGGTCCCAAGAGTGGTGTCATCAGCAAAAGCAACGAGAAAAAATTCATTGAAAGTAGTATTAGAGCACGAACGAATATAAGGATGACACAGCTTGCAGCATGCCAGAGGCCTGGTGTTTTTAACTGCCCAAAATCAGATCATTAACATAAATCAGAAATAAAACTGGGCCAAGAACAGATCCCCGAGGTACGCCATAATCTACTTCAGAAGGGCTCCGGAAAAGCGGATCAATTGAAATAAGCCTACAAGAAAGATAAGATTCAAACCAAGAGAAAACATTTGATCTTATACCGATATGTGATATTTTCCAAAGAAGAATCCGATGAGTCAAGGAATCAAAAGCTTTACGAACATCTAAAAATAAAGCTGCCGGTATATGACCAGAATCTATTGCCGAATGAATGAAATTCAAGAGAGCTGTGCAAGCATGCTCTGTAGAGTGATCCGCTCGGAATCCAAACTGAAAATCATGCAACAATTCTTTGGCATCCAGAAAACTAAGAAGCCTGAGTAACATACCCTTCTCAAAAATTTTGCTGAAAACAGATAGGAGAGAAATTGGCCTATAATTAACAGGATCACTCCTAGAACCACCTTTATACAGCATTATATCCTTAGGTCGCTTGAGAGATTCAGAGAAAATTCCTATCTCGAAAGACAGATTGACAAGCCTAGCCAATGGTGACAGAATAACTGGCAGAATGGCACGGATAACCCTTGTAGGAATTCTGTCTGGCCCTGAAGACGATGATCCTTTAAGAGTATTAACGATACAAGCTACCTCAAACTCAGAAACAGAGTTCAAAACTATTGACTTTAAACGTGAGGGTCCAAGATAGGCTCTGAAATCACAACGAGAAGTTGCAGAGCTTGCAGAGGAAGGAGTTGTCTTTCCTATATTAGCAAAATAAGAGGTAAGCTCTAGCTGAACATCTTCTTCTCCTTGGACGGTTTTACCATCGACTATCAGCGTTGATGGAACTGAAGGCAGAGGGGGAGTAGGTCTAAGAACCGAATTAATTAAATACCAAGTCTTCCTAACATCCTTTCCACATTCAGAAAATTTCCTATGATAATAGGGAGACTTAGCCTTCCGACATAGAGAATTAAATATACTCCGATAGGCCTTGAACCTTTGATGATGAGCTACAGATGATGAAGCCTTGTAAAGCTTCCGCAAATAATTTTTCCTTTTCCAGCTTTTATAGAGACCAGGAGTCATCCATGGATACAGCGGTGCTATCCTTTTCGAAGTATGGGGCGCTGAACCGTGATGGCAAACATCTAGGATACTTTCTTTCTCTAAATCATAAAAGATATCAAAAGAGCCGTTAAAATCCGAATCATAAATCAAACTATCCCATGGCTGATCAGTTAGACGGGAATTAAGTAGACTAAGCTCATTATAACCAAAACGGAAAAATGGGAGATTAGATGGTGATGCTATACGCTGCGCTTGATCAGCGCTCTTATATCAGGAAATAGCGGGGAGATGATCAGAAATATCACTAACCAACACCAAATTGTCTAAGACATCTAGTGACGAAAAAATATTATCAATAAGAGACGCATGTGTCTCAGTAACTCGGGTTGGTATACAAACTGAAGGTAGAGTTCCCGAAGAGAGCATCATCGACAAAAAATCTATAGCTGAAGCAGAATTCTGATCCAGCAGGTTGAAGTTGAAATCAAACAGTTCGTGGTAACGAACTGTAAGTAAGGAGCGACCCGGCTCAATGGTAACCGAAACTCTAAAAAACGGAATCTTGATACCAATAGATACATCAAAAGAATCAGATTTTAATTCTGATTTCAAATATATAAGTTTCATCAAGTTTAATCTTACCTATCAAAAGTTACGCGCCTGAGAAAATTTGGCAGATTTTCGAAAAAAGGGGGAAAGACCCCCTAAAAGTTATAGAACCTTAATGAAAATCACACCATCATATTCAGCGTGTCAGAGAACCCTACTGTAGAGGTTTCAAGCTCCTATCTACAAAAATGTGGAATTTTCCATTTTTTTGCCAGAAGAAAGATCACGGATGCGTGTTTGTTTTTTTATTTTTTTTTTTTTCTTTTTCCCAGGGGTGATCGTATCGACCCAGTGGTCCTAGAATATCGTGAGAGGGCTCATTGGAACGGAAATTAAAAGTTCTAGTGCTCTTTTTAAGTGACCAAAAAAATGGAGGGCAGCTAGGCCCCCTCCCACGCTCATTTTTTTCCCAAAGTCATCTGATCAAAATTTTGAGATAGCCATTTTGTTCAGAATGGTCGAAAATATTATAAATATGTCTTTTAGGATGACTTAATCCCTCGAAGCCCCCAGGAGGAGGGCTGAAAGGTTGAAATATAGTATTGGTTATTGGGACCCGGCTCAATGGTAACCGAAACTCTAGAAAACGGTATTTTGATACAAATAGATACATCAAAAGAATCAGATTTTAATGCTGATTTCAAATATATAAGTTTCATCAAGTTTAATCCTACCTATCAAAAGTTACGGTTCTACCTATCAAAAGTTACGGTTCAAAAGGTTCTATTAAAGACCCCCTAAAAGTTATATAACCTGAATGAAAATCGTACCATCATATTCCGCGTATCAGAGAACCCTACTATAGAGGTTTCAAGCTCCTATCTATAAAAATGTGGAATTTTGCATTTTTTGCCAGACGAAAGATCACGGGTGCGTGTTAATTTGTTTTTCCCCAGGGGTGATCGCATTGACCCAGTGGTCCTAGAATATCGTGGGAGTACTCATTGGAATGGAAATTAAAAGTTCCAGTGCCCTTTTTAAGTGACCAAAAAAAATGGAGGGCAACTAGGCCCCCTCCCACGCTCATTGTTTTCCCAAAGTCACCTGATCAAAATTTTGAGATAGCCATTTTATTCAGCATGTTCGAAAATATTATAAGTATGTCTTTTAGGATGACTTAATCCTCCGAAGTTCCCGGGAGGAGGGCTGAAAGTTATGAATTTTACCCAATGTTAACATATAGTACTGGTTATTGGGAAGTATACAGTACAGACGTTTTCAGGGGAGATTTTTCCTGGTAGTGGGGGGGGGGGGTTCGGGCAGGGATGTACGCAGGGGGCCTCCGGGCCCCCCTCCCCGAAATCTCACGATTTTTTTCATTTTCCCATAATTTTTTTATTTTTCTCACAGAATAATGGGTTTGAAGGATTTGCCCCCCCCCCTGAAACAAATTGGCCCCCCCGAAACAAATTCCTGCGTACGTGCCTGGGGTCGGGGGTTATGTAGGAGGATCTTTCCATGAAGGAAGTTTTCATGGGGGAAGGGACATTGCTATGAAGGGGACGCCGGACATCCCAGCATTTTTTAAAAAAAGATCAGAAATTAAATATAAAAAAACAAGTTTTTCAACTGCAACAGCAGCAACATCAAAACTTTAAACCAACAGAAAATATTACATATATGATTGGGTTCACCCCCTAGTCAATACCTCACTCATTAAGCCAGAGATTTTTTGGTACTTTCATAAGAGCTATCTATTCTAATTAACGGCCTTTGTGATTAAGCGGCCATTTTTAAAAAATTGGAACAAAATTTGAACTTTCGCTTAAAGAGCAAGTTATTGACTAGGGGGCGAACCCCCTAATATATGTATTAAAAATATATGAATATAGAAGTTCGTTACGTAAGTTAATTCGTAAGTTACGTATATTTATTACTAATAAAAACGTTCGTAAATAAAATGAAACAAGTTTCGAGAAAGCCATTTAACCAAATAAAAGTAAATTAATATGAAAATTTTGTTTTAATTATTCATGTACTGTGAGCCAAGATCAAAACCTGCATTTATTCAAAAACGTTCAAAAATTAAATTAAAAAAACAAGTTTTTTAAACTGAAAGTAAGGAGCGACATTAAAACTTAAAACGAACAGAAATTATTCCGTATATGAAAGGGGCTGTCCCCTCCTCAACGCCTCGCTCTTTACGCTAAAGTTTGACTCTGTCTCACAACTTTATTTTTTAAAACAATAAAAAACTTTAGCGTAAAGAGCGAGGCGTTGACGAGGGGACAGCCCCTATCATATACGGAATAATTTCTGTTCGTTTTAAGTTTTAATGTCGCTCCTTACTTTCAGTTTAAAAAACTTGTTTTTTTTTATTTAATCACCCATAAGGATTAGTTCACAGGAATGCTTTTGGACTGGATCTAAAACGGAATGAACTTTTTTTTTTATGCTAATAGCGTTCTTGAATGTGCGATAACAAAATATGAGGATTAATTTCTCCTGCTTGTCAGAGCTTTAAGGTTCTATTATTTTTGATTTTTCTTAAGATATTGTAGATATTCACCAACCATACGATAATTCATATGTGGACATGCAGAAATTGTTTATTTTATTTAGGCCTCACAAAAGTAATTACTGGTTATGTATGACATCATGCTGAAATCCAGCTTGTAATGTATATTGTACTCTATGCACTGTATTCCTCATACAGTAAACAAACATCTATGCTAGTATTTTGAGGGTTCTTACAAAAAGAAAAAAAAAATCAAGCAGATCTTTTTGTCAAAATGGTTGCATATGAACTGTATTAGAGACGATCGTGATATTTTTGCTTGAAATAACGCGCTGCTTTGTCGAAACCTCAATTTTCTTTGTTTCAGGGTTTTGCGCGGACCGTTTGGACAAACCGACGATCTGATCGCCAAATGTATTGGCTTGAATTAGTTTTTTTTTTGCATGAATGAGTTGAGAGACGACACAGGCTACGTATAAGAATATTACAAATTGCAAAAAAAAACTGTCAAAAAGAAATAAAAATTGTGGGAATAAAGTCTTTGATGTATTTTTGTGGTTAAAGTTAACGTCTTCTCCTTTTTTATATTTTATCTGTGTTAGTTTTCTTTTTTTATACAAGTTTAATTGCCGGAAGTCGTTTCCAAATGATTGTTTTTACTTTAAACTAATTAGTTTTTATCTTCACTTGCTTTTGAATTACTCATTTCTTGTTTTGTTTTATCTTGCCACTAGCATTCTTACCTTTTTCATTATTTCTAAGAAAATCTTTCTCCCGCTTCTAACATCTTGTGTATCCCCTTGGAAATAAATTCCTAGTTCCCTTATTAAGAGAGATTGAACGTCGGCAAAAATTAGAAGTGTACTTGAATGGATAACTGATCAATGAGATTAGAGGCCACTAATGAAGAAACCATTTCCATTTTTGAAGAAACCATTTTTATTGATTCTGCTCTTCAATGCAGGCCAAGCCGGCAGGTAAACAGTAGCTTATTTTGGAGAGTGGTGTTTCAAACAAATAAATAAATAACAAATATATGGTATATATATCGGTGCTTATTGGGCCGAGTTGCTCCTTACTTACAGTTCGTTGTCAGGAACTGCTTGATAAAGAATGTATACCCGTGATTCCCAACATGGGGTACACTCCCCACCGGTGGGGCTTGGCAATATTTTGGTGGGTCATTGATGGGAAGTGTACCCCTTGGCAGGTTTTTTTTTCGTGTGTTTGGCAGTTTTGTTGTGTGTTTTTGTTGTTTATGCTTAAGAGCCTTAATTTTGCAAAAAAATTCTTGTGGATGACGTCACACTAATCCGCATTTAAAGACAAAAAGATACATTAAAGTTTTGTAATAACGTCATGCATTGTATAAAAGGTGTTTTACACAGAACATATTTTTTATTAGCATAAAATATGCCTAGAGGCCGACCCGGAAAAAATAACACCAAGTTAGTGGCCTTTTAAGCTTCCTTCAAGTAAATACATTTAAAAAAACAAAACTTAAATATCACGAGGGGGACATCAGGATTTTAGAAATTCCTAGGTGGGGCATGGCCCAAAATCGGTTGGAAACCACGGGTCTGCACGTTATGGAATTTAGAGAAATTAAGGATAAAACAAAATTAAACCGAACTGTGATGTGATGTTATTGTGTAAAGTTGTATTATTGTGAACTTTTTTTTTATGAGTAAATTAGTCAGGAATAATCTGTTCTCTTGTTAAACAGAGTATAATTAGCAGTAGTTGTTAGCGTCGTGAGGACATGTCTTGACTCAGATAGAAAACTGGAAAGCTGAAAACAATTTAAACTTATAAATAGAAAGGCAAAGAAAGCCATTGCAGTAAGTGAAGTCACAAAACTGAATACTTCCGCTAGAAACTTTCTTTAGAATCTTTGCTGTTTTCTTTGTTTTATCTGATTAAGTATGGTCTTGTTGCTAAAAAATTAACGAAATTATCAACGGAGATGATGCATTTCTAAAAATAGGCTGTTTGGTTAGAGCTCAAAAGCAGCCATGGGCATTTTTTGATAAAATTTGTCTTTCTCTTTTCTTAGGAATATTCAAGTGAAGCTTTGGATCATGTACATAAGACTTTGGCCAGAAATCTGGATAGGAATGAATTACCTGCCGACATGTTCGAGGTTAGTGCAATGTAATGTAATTACAACGGAAAGTAAGTTTGGTGGAATCCAGGGAATGAACAATTTGAACTACTAAAAATCGGAAGCTGAAGCAATATTTTAACTATTCAACAAGTCGAATAGTCTAACTATTGAACAAATATGACGATTGAGCAAATCTCAAACTGCATTAATGTAACACCCTAAACAATAGAATATTATATTTAATAGAAATCAAATTTTGATCAAACACAAGTTTAAAAATTATTAAATAACTACACGACGAGCAAAGCAAAGCAAAGAAAACAGCATATTTTTTTTGAAGGGATCATCAGATAGAAACTACTAGTCTCTGGAGCTTTCGACACTTTTAGATATGGGAAGGTACGGTAATCAATTAACGCGACATACTCCCCACAAAAGCAAAAGTTTTGAGTTATTGGAGTTTGAAGATAAAAACATATTTTATGGAAGTTATAGCCAATATTCTCTTTTGAATGAATTAAATTAGATAAAAAAAAAAAAAAAAAGAAGAGACATTTCTTGGTTTTCGTAAAGCAATCAATAGTTATAGAAATATAATTCGGGGTGTATGGGAATTATCACATATATTATGTTTCGAATGGCAAAAAAAAAATCTTGGGATTTTGGATACCGAGATTTTTTACGGTGCGATAGCAAGGAGTCATAATAATGGAAAACTATAGCAGACATTGTGCTTCAGTCGAATGTAGAAAAGAAGAAGTGACATCTAGTGTATTTTCCAAATGCCATCTGTCATTGTAGCATAATAAACAACTATATTTGTACAAGCTTCTACACTCGAAGACGTAGGATCAGCCTTACCATCTTTCTACTTTGCACAGTTGCAAACATCCAATGTGTAAACATAGCTAGTACCAAGGGGTAATCATTGTGAAAACACACTCATAAAATGGAACTTTAATAAGGATTCATATCATGATGAAGTCCATAATACTGTCTTCCAAAGGGGTGCCCTGAAGTACGCTTTTGCCTCTCTTTTTAAAGTGTAATTTTCTGCTGAATCTTCTAAAAGATAAGGTTTGGAGAGTTGCTCATGTTGTCCTGGTCTTTGAGGCAGTTGCCGACCCAAGTAATGTAACGTAATACCAATCAAATCTGCTGTTCCAAGCAAGAAAACTCTACAAGAATGTCATTAATGAGTCGATGTGTAAGTGTCTCGGGCCAAAGCATTTGCCAGTCGATACCCAATGCAGTTTTAGAAGAGAACATTCTGTGTTAGATTATCTTAGTGCACCCATCTAGGATTGGATTGAGCTAATTTCTGAGGGTATAACGTTTACTTTCTCCTTTGATATCGAAAAAGGTTTTGGTCTCGTTTGGGATATCTATTTCCTTCGCAAACTTCAGGGCTACGGAACTGACGGTTGACTCTTTCGGGATCTTGCATTTTTTCTTTGCCGATGGTCATTAAGACCTGTCCTTAACAGTTTTAGTTTAAAAGAATACCCAATTCTGGCTGAAGTACCTCAAGGATGCATTCTAAGCCTACCTGTATTCTTGGTTCTAACCAGTGACCTAGGGGACAACCTTGTGAATAAACCACACCGTTGTACTGATGTTACCATGATTCACATTGCAATCCTGCAGCACAGTGATCCAAATCAATACCATGTAAAGTGCCAGGCTGTCCTGAGAACGATTGGGGACTGAGCAGGTCACTGAAACGTAAGTCCCAATGCAAACAAAACAAAAAAGAGTTGTAAATTTCTAAAACAAAAGAACTTGTTGTCAGATGTCATGTGACCCACGTGTAATGAGAGTGATTTTGCCCATATCATCTAGTAATTGTAACATAATATCACATAGTTTTCAGCAATCATACATGCTCCCCACCTGGTGGATGACCGAGCAGAGGTTACCCCCTAAGAAACTGCTACTAGTTTTTCTAAGAGAAGGAGCAGTAACTATTTAAACAAGAAAAGAAGGTAATTCGCAGGACTGGGGAAATTGTCAGGTGACGGTGCAGTTGTACCAAAAAAAAAAAAAAAAAAAAAAAATGCTGGCTAAATTAAATTCAGTGCTGGTCGAAATGGAATTCACAAGGTTGTATTTCTTTTCTTTTTATATTTAATCTATTTTGTTTTCAAAAAAAAAAAAAAAAAAAAAAAAACAGAAAATAGACTGAAAATATTTATGCTTAATGCCATGATAAAATATGAGCAATCGATTTCTCTGGCTAATCACAGATTTAAATTTTTTTTCCATACCTGGGATTCTCCCAAATTCCTACTCACTTCTCGAAGAAGACAAGACGTGAATATTTATGCGTTCCAAGACATAGAAACTTCTATTGCATTCGCGATTTACGAATATTAAATCAGATGGACTTCATGGATTTTGAATTTGCTTTTTATCGCTTTTTTTGTATATATTTTACCAATACCATACAAATTCAAATCAGTAGACTTTGCAAAAATTCGTTCTTTATTCAAGCTTTAGAAGAATAAGACAAGCTAAGTGACTGTTTTTAACCTGCAAAGGGTTCGAAAAATATGCACAGGGTGTTTTTGAACGTTTTAAGTTTCTAAAATTAACTAAAATTAATTGAAAATAACTTTCTGAAAAATAAGTTTTTCAAAGAAAAGTAAAGGCCATTTTAAACTTAAGCTCAGCAGATACAAATGCCTGTTAAAATTTATACTCAAAACGACCAGAAATTACTATTAAAGAATGAATGAAACCCAAAAACGAACAGAAATTAAATAAACAATCATAGCAAAAAAAAATACAACAAGTAATAACATAAATGAATAAATGGATCGTTCTTAAAGCGAGTAATGCTTAGATTGAATATGAAAATCAAGCTTAAAACGAAAAAAACTATTTTGCTACTGATAAAATAAACAATCTAAAAAAAATGGCTATCTCAAAGTTCTTATCGGATGGGTTTGAGGAAAAAAGGGCGTGGAGGTTGTGTCGACACCGAAGTTTTTGTTTAGATGATATTTGAACTATTTTTAATAAAATAGCTATCTCAAAATTTGTATCGGATGCATTTGGGAAAAACAGGTGGGGGGGGGGTCTGGTTACCCTCCAATATCTTTTGACGCTTAAAAAGTGAACTAGAACTTACAATTTCGAATCAAATGAGCCCTCTCTGAAGTTTATATGAGCATTCCTTCCATAAGAACCATATATGCCCCCAGGGCATAACTTATAACCCTTGCCCTGAAGACTGTGGGGGGAGTGTTCGGCTCAAAGATATAATTTCCAGAACTTTCAACTATGTTGAACAAAATGGCTAACTCAAAATTTGATTGGATGTGTTTAGGGAAAAGGTGGGTGTGAAAGGGGTGTTAGTTACCTTCCAATCACTTTGACTATTAAAAAGGGCACTAGCCATTTAAATTTCTGATCGAATGAGCCCTTTTTGAAGTTTCTACGACAACGCTTTCTATAAAAACCTTATATGCCCCCAGGGCATAATTTACAACCCTTGCCCCGAGGGCTTTGGGGGGGGGGGTGTCATCCTCAAAGACCTATTTTCCAGAATTTTCAACTACGTTGAACGAAATGGCTATCTCAAAGTTTTGATTGGATGTGTTTGGGGAAAAAGTGGGTGTGAGAGGGGGGGGGGGGGTAGTTGCCTTCCAGTCACTTTTGACTATTAAAAAGGGCACTAGCCCTTTGAATTTTCAACCGAATGAGCCCATTTTGAAGTTTCTACGACAAAGCTTTCTATAAAAACCTTATATGCCCCCAGGGTATAACTTACAACCCTTGCCCTGAGGGCTGTGGGGGGAGTGTTCTCCTCAAAAACATAACTTCTATTTGGAAATCAACTACGTAGAACAAAATGACTTACTTTTTTTGACTTATGTCTCCTGCCGGGTGCTGCTCGGCGTAGAGAGTGACGTCTGCCTCCTCCATCCACTTCGGTCCATGGCAAGCGTTTGCACATCGCTCAACCTGATGGACATCTCCAAAATTTTTATTGGATTTGTTTGGGGAAAGGGTGGGCGTGGAAGGGGTGTAAGTTGCCTTCCGATCACTTTTGACCTAGAACTCTCGATTTCAAATCGAAGGAGCCCACTTTGAAGTTTGTACGACGACCCCTTCCATATGAAGTACCTCTGGAAAAATAATTCATGAATTTTAAGCTTAATGTTAAAAAAAACCGGTAACATAACAAAGCAGGATTACTAGTTTCTATGCTCATAAGATTGATGGAGAATTTGGGACTACTAATATTTCTTGACAAAATTGTGGGTAAATTGGAGAAAAAACTTTACCAACAAATTAGAGGGAAAAAACTTTTTTGACAATTTCGACTTATAAAATGTATTTACCAATTTCATTTACTCTCGTGAGGTCGTCTTAGCCACATAAACAATTTCTGAAATTTTTAAGCCTTAATCTTATGTTTTTTAATTTCTCGCCCAATTATTATTGTTTCTACCGTCCTAAAAAAAAAAAAAAACTGTTTGCTAAAATTGTTAGCTAACATTTGGACGGTTGAAAAAAGCATTTAGCGCGTTTGCATGCTCAGGGGCTCTTATCCAAGCTGGTGATTACTAAATGATTTGTTTAGCGATTTTGTCATGAGGTGGGATGAACCTTTCACAGAAGACATGACTGGAATTACGAAAGTTCTGTATACCTCTGATTTGCTGAATATCTTGAGCCCCCTGTTTTTCACCATTCAAAAGAGCTTAGGAAACTAAAAAACCAACCAAAACATTTGCCAGAACAAACTTTTGTTTAGTGTAGCGTTGACTGCGAAAAAAGCAAGAAATATGGTCAGGGCTTGAAAATAGTACTTGAACCGGAAGCTGTTGGGTCCAAAATTCAACTAGTTATTGTAATTGCTTGTCGTCAGCAACAAATTTTTGGCCGCTTAATGATCATCATGATTTCCAAACTTTCTCAACTAAAGTTCTCTCCTTTAAGGCAAATAATAAGATACAAGTTTGTGTTTTGGTTAGAGAAAGATTCATTTTTAAAGTTAAACCCGTAAAATTATCTTTAGCCATAGGAAATAATACTGGCAGCTTATGATGCTGAATGGGAATATACCTATTCAGGAAAGTAGCTATTATTGCCTGTTTGTACTTTCATTTAGGCTCCATCGTTATCCATTAGACAATATCCTCCCCCCCCCCGCCGCCATGTTCAGATCCTACTATTTGAATGCCTGTTCCATCTTTATTATTTAAATTTGTTTATAAATTTGATTAAGATTGAATTGGTTGAACTGAAATTTTGGCCCGGAAGGCCTATTAATTGCGGTCTACCTTTTCTTCTACCAGGGATGCATCCAGGTTTATCTCTTAGGGGGTATTTGCCACAGTACATTGATGCCCCAAAACTTTTTTTTAATCCCACCTCCTCTCCTCTCAGTGGCACCAATAAAATAAAATAAACTATTTAAAACATTTACAAAAAAACTAAATGCCTACACATTACACATTAAACGGCTGCTATCAAAAAAAAAAAAAAAAAAAAATCACTCATACACACACTCTCCCCACTCAGAAACTCAAACTCTCTTTCTCACTCCTTTTTTTCCCACACACATATTTACATTTACAATTCAAAATCACAAAAATACACTCTTCACTTGAATTTAGTAATACAATTTTTCTTTCAATTTGACTCTCAAAATATTCCAAACTCACTACTTTCTTTTTTTTCTTCTATTCCACCCATAATGGCACGTGTTTCCAATAATATAACATTTATTTGAATTCTTCTTTTTACCTAACTCCAAATTCATGTCAAATTTCACCAGCTTCTTTTCTTCATCACTCTGAACCTTAATTCCGTGCCTTTCACTCAAATTAAAAACAAACTGAAAAATTCCTTTATTTTCTTTGCACTTGACGAACTCATGGTCTAAACCATCATCCACTACTTCGAAACAAAAGGAGCAATTTTTATCTTCGTTTCTCAAGAAACGTGACGTTTTATTTCGATATGGCAAAATCATATGCATGACTTGAAACATGAGCTCTCTTACTTTTGGCTCCATAGGGAATGAATGCAGATTCCTGAATGCACTTTCAAAATTTACAAATGGTTCCTTTTTTTTCTAACGTGGTACCCTCCATTTTCTTCTTCGGGAGTTAATAGTCTGGTAATCTCTATTTTTAATTCTTTTGCTTTCTGCCATGAGAGGCCCTTTCTGTTGCAGTTACTTCAATATCTGGACTGAATCTTTTATGAAAGCTGGGGTATTTTTCTCCGAATTGGTTGGGGTAAACTCATTTAGTATGAAAAGCAACCAATCCTTTGTCATTCCAAAGTAAACTTGGGATCCATATAAAAATTCGAGCGTCATCTGTGTAAGCATATTTTGGCACATTTTTCAAAAATCCAGAACACCAAAACCTCCAGATTTCGTTGGACGAAAGAGCATCTTCTTACTCAGTTTTTCTAGCTTACCGCCCCATATGAAACGCCACATATAAGTTTCGATTTTTTTTGGCTATAGGTTCCGGGAGGGGCATTATTGGGGCCAGATAGGATATTCATGATACGCAATACATGTTGAATAAAGTTGATTTCTGAGACAAGGTAAGATTTCTGCCTCTATCGTCACCACATAGAAGATGTTGAATCTCGAGCAGTTTCTTGCCCCATGCATTTTGCCAGCAATTCCCTCTGACTGATAATTCAATTCCAAGTATTTGGAATTTCAATTCCGAAACGTGATTTTTTTTTTTTAGGAATATGTTTCGCAAAATTTACTTGTGGGCCTTTAGTCTGATTTTTGAGAAGATAGTGAGTAGTATGTTATCAATTATCGCGAACTGTACAAGGAAATATACAAGAATATGTGTGTAGTTTCAACGGGACAAGACCTGTCAGACCGGTTTCTGAGTCATCACCCATTTTCTGGGCCACTATTAATTACTATCAACTGTACAAAACTGTCAGACCACTTTCTGCAGTTACAAAGACAAATTTACAGGCCAGACGTTTTTCTGAGGTTAACAGCCAAGTGTGTAATGGATTCAAAGTTGTATTTAGTGATTATATGCATTATTAGAGATATCAAAAAGTTATATCATTTGCATAAAGCTAACTCAATTTGCGAAAAGGTATTCCATTTGCGTAGCTCTGCTGTGAATGATCTTAATTGGTGATTAAATAATAGGGATGAAATAAAGCTCAATAATATTCTTATTTTTAATTGGATTGTATGACAGTGCTAAAAGGGTTAAACAGCTTACCAGTTAAGGTAAGTCCGAGGGGGCGGTAACTCTTACGCAATTTAATATAAATTTGGAATAACATCATTGGTATCAATCCATGGAAACGGTTAACGATGACAAGAAGATTTTGTGATTTAACTTGGCTTTACTTCTTGGCTGTGTTCTGTATAATGCACAACTACCAGTTGAGCAGTGTTGCCAATATAAAATATGCTGTAGCATTGGCGTATGCTTAAAAGTTGAGTCGTAGATTCGTAGGCGCCAAGATGACCTTGTGACTTGGCCTAGCTTTACTCTCGGGTGTGTTCTGTATAATAAACAAATACCATTTGAGCAGTCTGTCAATATAAAATATGCTTTAGCATTGGAGTATGCCAAAAAAGTTGAAACTAATAGAGCCGTAGGCACCAACAAAAGATCACGTGACTTGACTTAGCTCTCACTTCTTGGCTGTGGTCGGTATAATAGACAATTACTTAATGTTGGATGTGGGCGATATAAAATATTTTTAGCAATGGAGTATACTAAAAAGTTGAAATTTATAAAGTTGTAGATGCCAAGAAAAGAATTTTAATATAGAAATTCAGAACAATCCTTAGAAAACCTTAGAAATCAACTAGTGAGATGATTAAGGATTTGAGCCATCAAGGACCGCAACCATCAATTACCCTAACCACCAAGGACCTCAACCTCCAAGGGTCCCCTCTACCAACCTCCAAGGCCCCCTCCCTCAACTTTTTCGGGTCCCCCCTATTTTTATACTTTTTTTAAAGTTCATTTTATTTGATTTTTTTTTATTTTTTTTAACATGGTAATTTTTTTTCAACTTTTTTTTACATGTCTTTGAATGACATAAAACATACTTAAAACATAAAAAATTCACATTTAATATTTTCCAAATTCAAAATGAGAATGATATAGAAATGTTAGTTGTGACTTTTACTATTAGAAAAATAATGTTGCATACGTTGTCATGACAGCGTTGAGTTAAATTCCTTTGGAGTACCCGAGAATTTCAATCGTGTAAATGGTGGATATGCCAGAGTATCATTACCAGAGAAGTTAGTGCTCAAAGAGAATGCAAACATAAAAATAATCATCGATGATTGGGGTCAACTCCTTGCTACAGTTGCTGGTAACACATTACTTGTTGATACATCCTATCGTCATCTTTCCGGTATTAGCATTTTAAAGAAGACAAGAAGAAGAAGACAGGCTTACTCCTGCATCATATCTTGTCTACGTACCAGAACTGTTTTCTGTGTAAAAATAATGTGAAAATAGACAGCGAAATCACATACAAAATAAATAGGACATTTGTAGACAATATCACTAGTGAATATAAAGATGAGTTGATGGAAAATCAAGCGCAAATGAACATTATTACTACAATTGATAATATAGTCAATGAACCTAATAATAACAAAGATGAAATGCATATTGAATATGTGGATGACCCCCCTATTGAACATGTGGATGACCCCCCAGTAAAAATTGTCTATGACTCAAAATGGAATAATGATTATTCTACTGATTACGAACTAAGAGAAGAGAGTAACTATAGTATCAAGAGAGAACATGATGAATTATTTTATGGAAGAGATTCAAAATGTCCAAAGTTGTTCAATGATGTTAAGAATGTATAATAATGTATGGAACATATTTTTATAATAATATTCTACATGTCGTTATCTCATTAAAAATATATTATGCATTACTTTGTTACGCGATCATTATTTTTAGGGTATGCTAGAACGTCAAACGTTTAGAATATCTATTAAACAGTTGGAGATGTAAGAAATGGAATTTTCAGAAATAGAGATACTACTACTATTAGCAGGCTCATTCTGTGCTTGGTTTCTTTAGTCTTTCGTAGATGTGTGTTGCCTGAAACCTATGATTTGGAATGTGTGGTTTACTACTTTGGAATTTTCTGAGCCGGGTTTCTTACCCCTTTCGTAGGTGTGTGTTGTATGAAACTTATGATATGGGATGTGTAATTTGCTATTTCCGGCTTTTCTGAGCTAGGTGGCTTAGTCTTTTGTAGGTGTATGTTGTCTGAAACCTATGGGTTGGGAATGATTGGTTTACTACTTTGGACTTTTCTGAGCAAGGTTTCGTAGCCTTTCGTAGGTGTGTGTTTTATGAAACTTATGATTTGAGATTCCACGATGGATTTTTCTTTCATTGATGTGCAAGACTTGAGATATTTTTGGAGTGTTATGTCGTGTTTTATCTTATGCCTCTTAGACTCTGTTGATGTTTCATAGTTCAGGTTTTTTTTTTATTGAAATGTGGGACTCGGAATATTTTTGTTGTTGTTTACCCTGTCACTCCTATATTCTATCGGTTTTTCAAAATTCAAAGCAGGATTTTTTTTTCGTTGGAATGTAACACTTGACATATTTTCGTAGCGTTGTGTCTTGTCACTGCTATACTTTGATGATCTTTTAGGTTAACTTTGGATTTTTTCATTGAAGTGTAAGACATTTTCATTGAAATGTAACTTTTGGAATATTTTCGTAGCGTTCTGGCTTGTCGCTTCTACACTTTGCTGATCTTTGAAGGTTCACTTTGGAAATTTTTCATTGAAGTGTAAGACATGAAATATTTTTTGTAACAGTTCACCATATCCCTGCTACACTCTGTTGATGTTTCAAAGTACATTTTAGGATTTTATCCTTGAGATGAGAGACTTGAAATATTTTTGATGCATTGTGTCGTGTCACCGTTACATTCTGTAGATGCATCATAGTTCATTTTGGATTTTTTTTTTCTCGAAATGTAAGACTTGGAATATTTTTACACTGTTTTGCCGTGACTTAAAATTTCAGTTCTACATTCTATCGATGTTTCAATGTTCGTTTCAGGATATTTTCGTTGAAATGTAACACTTGAATATTTTTAACGTGTTGTGTCTTGTCACTGTTATATTCTATAGATGTTCCATAGTTCAGGTTGGAATTTTTTCGTTGAAACGTGAGACTTGGAATATTTTTGTAGTAGTTTACCCTGTCACTCCTATATTCTACCGTTCTCTCAAAGTTCAATTCAGGATTTTTTTTCGTTGAAATGTAACGCATGGAATATTTTCGTAGCATAGTGCTGTCACTGCTAAACTCTGTTGATGTTTCATAGTTTAGGGTGGAATTTTTTATATTGAAATGTGGAACTTGAAATATTTGTGTTGTAGTTTACTCTGTCACTCCTATATTCTGTCGGTGTTTCGAAGTTCAATTCAGGTTTTTATTTTCGTTGAAATGTAACACTTGGAATATTTTGGTAGCGTTGTGTCTTGTCACTGCTACACTTTGTTGATCTTTTACAGTTTACTTTGAAATTTTTTCACTGAAGTGTAATACTTGGAATATTTTTTGTGGTAGTTCACCATATCACTGCTACACTCTGTTGATGATTTCAAGTTCATTCTGGAATTTTTTCGTTGAAATGAGAGACTCGGAATATTTTTGACGTACTGTGTCCCGTCACCGTTACATTCTGTAGATGTTTCATAGTTCTGGTTGGAATTTTTTCGTTGAAATGTAACACTTGGAATATTTTTATAGTGTCGTCTCCTGGTTCACCCTCTCACTGCTGTATTCTGTCAGTGTTTCAAAGTTCAATTCAGGATTTTGTCGTTGAAATTTAACACATGGAATATTTTTGTAGCGTTGTGACTTGTCACTGCCACACTTTGTTGATCTTTTAAGGTTCACATTGGCATTTTTCATTGAAGTGTAAGACATGGAATATATTTTTAGTAGTTCACCACATCACTGCTACACTCTGTTGATGCTTCAAAGTTCATTTTGCGATTTTTTCGTTGAAATGAGAGACTTGGAATATTTTAACGCATTGCGTCTTATCACTACCACACTCTGTTGATGTTTAAAGGTTCACTTATTGAATTTTTTCATTGATGTGTAAGACTTGGAATATTTTTGTACTGATTTACCTAGTCAGTGTTACATTCAGTTGATGTTTCTTTATTCATTTAGAATTTTTTCCTTAAAATGCCAAACTTGGAAGATTTTATAGTGTTATATCATGTTTTACCTTGTCATAGCTACACTCTCTTCATGTTTCAAAGTTCAATTGGAATGTTTTATTGAAATGTAAGACTTGAAATATTTTCATACTGTCGTCTCGTGGTTTACCATGTCACTGCTATAGTCTGTCGGTGTTTTAAAGTTCAATTCAGGATTTTTTCGTTGAAATGTAACACTTGGAATATTTTCGTAGCGATGTGTCTTGTCACTACTACACTCTCTTGTTGTTTAAAGGTTCACTTTGGAATTTTTTCATCGAAGCGTAAGACTTGATATATTTTTATACTGACTTACCTTGTCAGTGTTACATTCAGTTGATGTCTCTTTATTTATTTGGAATTTTTTCCTTGAAATACCAGACTTGGTATATTTTTGTAGTGTTATATCATGTTTTACCTTGTCATAGCTACACTCTCTTCATGTTTCAAAGTTCATTTTGGAATTTTTTATTGAAATGTAAGACTTGGAATATTTTTATAGTGCCGTATCGTGGTTTACCCTGTCACTGCTATATTCTGTCGGTGTTTCAAAGTTCAATTCAGGATTTTTTCGTTGAAATGATAACACATCGAATATTTTCGTAGCGTTGTGACTTGTCACTGCTACTCTTTGTTGATCTTTTATGGTTCACGTTGGAATTTTTTATTGAAGTGTAAGACATGGAATATATTTGTAGTTTTTCACCACATCACTGCTACACTCTGTTGATGCTTCAAAGTTCATTTTGGGATTTGTCGTTGAGATGAGAGACTTGGAATATTTTTAACGTATTGCGTCTTGTCACTACTACACTCTGTTGATGTTTAAAGGTTCACTTTTGAATTTTTTCATTGAAGTGTAAGACTTGCAATATTTTTGTACTGATTTACCTTGTCAGTGTTACATTCATTTGATGTTTCTTTGTTTATTTAGAATTGTTTCCTTGAAATGCCAAACTTGGAAGATTTTATAGTGTTATGTCATGTTTTACCTTGTCATAGCTACACTCTCTTCATGTTTCAAAGTTCATTTGGATTTTTTTTTGTTGAAATGTAAGACTTGGAATATTTTTATAGTGTCGTCTCGTGGTTTACCCTGTCACTGCTATATTCTGTCGGTGTTTCAAAGTTCAATTCAGGATTTTTTCGTTGAAATGTAATGCTTGGAATATTTTCTTAGCGACGTGTCTTGTCACTACTACATTCTCTTGATGTTTAAAGGTTCACTTTGGAATTTTTTCATTGAAGCGTATGACTTAGAATATTTTGTACTGACGTACCTTGTCAGTGTTACATTCAGTTGATGTTTCTTTAATCAGTTTGAATTTTTTCCTTGAAATACCAGACTTGGTATATTTATGTAGTGTTATATCATGATTTACCTTGTCATAACTACACTCTGTTCAAGTTTCAAAGTTCATTTTTGAATTTTTTTCATTGAAATGTAAGACTTGAAATATTTTTATAGTTCCGTATCGTAGTTTACCTTGTCACTGCTATATTCTGTCGGTGTTTCAAAGTTCAATTCAGGATTATTTCGTTGAGATATAACACTTGGAATTTTTTCGTAGCGCTGTGTCTTGTCACTGCTATACTCTGTTGATATATTAAGGTTCACTTTGCAATTTTTTCTTTGAAGTGTAAGACATGGAATATTTTTGTAGTAGTTCACCATATCTCTGCTACACTCTGTTGATGTTTCAAAGTTCATTTTTGAATTTTTTGTTCGTTGAAATGAGAGACTTGGAATATTTTTAAAGTGTTATGTTTTCTTTAATTACCATGTCACTGCTACACTCCGTTGATGTTTTAAAGTTTATCTTGGAATTTTCTCCTTGAAATGAGAGACTTGGAATATTTTTGTAGTTGTTCACCATATCACTGCTACATTCTGTCGGTGTTCAAAGTTCAATTCAGGATTTTTTCGTTGAAATGTAACACTTGGAATATTTTTAACGTGTTGTGTCTTGTCACTGCTACACTCTGTTGATCTTTTAAGGTTCACTTTGCAATTTTTTCTTTGAAGTGTAAGACATGGAATATTTTTTGTAGTAGTTCACCATATCTCTGCTACACTCTGTTGATGTTTCAAAGTTCATTATGAAATTTTTTCGTTGTAATGAGAGACTTGCAATAATTTTTTAGTGTAATGTTATGATTAACCTTGTCACTGCTACACTCTGTTGATGTTTCAAAGTTCATTTCGGAATTTGTTCGTTGAAATATAACACTTGGAGTATTTTCATAGCCGCGTGGCTTGTCACTGCTACACTTGTTTGAACTTTTAAGGTTCAATTCAGGATTTTTTCGTTGAAATGTAACGTTTGAAATATTTTTGTAGCGTTGTGGCTTGTCACTGCTACACTTTGTTGATCTTTTAAGGTTCACTTAGGAAATTTTTCATTGAAGTGTAAGACATTCTCGTTGAAATGTACGATCATAAAATCTAAGTTTTATTAATATTGACTTTATGCATCGTTGTCTTGAATTTAGGTTAGACCGGTTATAGATGGCAGCACACCCGCTCAGACACACAGTCATAGTGAGAGAGACATGCAAAAAGTTTGGTTATTTTAGGTTTACTCAGAGTGGCGCACAACTCTAAGTAAACCTAAAATAACCTAACTTTGTGCATGTCTCTGTCACTATGACTGTATGTTTGATCTGGTGTGCTGCTATCTATAACCAGTCTAACCTAAATTCAACGCAACGATGCATAAAGTCAAAATTAATACAATTTAGATTTTTTGAACGTACATTTCAACGAGAATGTCTTACACTTCAATGGAAAAATTCCAATGTGAACCTTAAAAGATCAATTAAGTGTAGCAGTGACAAGCCACAACGCTGCGAAAATATTTCAAACGTTACATTTCAGTGTAAAAAATCCCGAATTGAACCTTAGAAGATCAACAAATTTTAGCAGTGACAAGCAACAACGCTTTGAAAATACTCCAAGTGTTACATTTCAACGAAAAAATTCCAAAATGAACTTTGAAACATCAACAGTGTGTAGCAGTGACAAGGTAAATCATAACATAACGCTATGAAAATATTCCAAGTCCCTCATTTCAACGAAAAAATTCCATAATGAACTTTGAATCATCAACAGAGTGTAGCAGTGACATGGTGAACTATTACAAAAATATTCCAAGTTTTACACTTCAATGACAAAATTTTAAAATGAACCTTAAAAGATCAACAAAGTGTAACAGGGACAAGACACAGCACGTTGAAAATATTCCAAGTGTTACATTTCAACAAAAAAAAATTCCTAAATTGAACTTTGAAACACCAACTGAATGTAGCAGTGATGTGGTGAACTACTACAAAAATATTCCAAGTCTCTCATTTCAAGGAAAAATTCCAAGATGCACTTTGAAACATCAACAGAGTGTAGCAGTGACATGGTAAGTCATAACATAACAATATGAAAATATTACAAGTCTCTCATTTCAATGAAAAAATTCTAAAATGAACTTTGAATCATCAACAGAGTGTAGCAGTGACATGGTGAACTATTACAAAAATATTCCATGTCTTACACTTCAAAGAAAAAATTGCAAAGTGAACCTTGAAAGATCAACAGAGTGTAGGAGTGACAAGACACAACGCTACGAATATATTCTAAGTGTGACAGAATATAGCAGAGACAAGGTACACCACGATACGGCACTATACAAATATTCCAAGTCTTATATTTCAATGAAAAAAAATTTCCAAAATGAACTTTGAAACATGAAGAGAATGTAGTTATGACAAGATAATCATGACATAACACTATAAAAATCTATCAAGTCTGGTATTTCAAGGAAAAAATTCCAAATAAATAAAGAGACATCAACTGAATGTAACACTGACAAGGTAAATCAGTACAAAAATATTCCAAGTCTTACAAGACGCATTGCGTTAAAAATCTCATTTCAACGAAAAAATCCCAAAATGAACTTTGAAGTATCAACAGTGTAGCAGTGATTTGCTGAACTATTACAAATATATTCCATGTCTTACACTTCAATGAAAATTCCAATGTGAACCTTAAAAGATCAGCATAGTGTAGCAGTGACAAGTCACAACGCTACGAAAATATTCCATGTGTTACATTTCAACGAAAAAATCCTGAATTGAACTTTGAAACACTGACAGAATACAGCAGTGACAGGGTAAACCACGAGACGACACTATAAAAATATTATAAAAGTCTTACATTTCAACGAAAAAATTCCAACCAGAACTATAAAACATCTACAGAATATAACGGTGACATGACATAAAAATATTCCAAGTCCCACATTTCAATAAAAGAACTTCCACCCTGAACTATGAAACATCAACAGAGTTTAGCAGTGATAGCACTACGCTACGAAAATATTCCTTGTGTTACATTTCAACGAAAAAAAAATCATGAATTGAACTTTGAGAGAACGATAGAATATAGGAGTGACAGGGTGAACTACTGCAAAAAATATTCCAAGTCTCACGTTTCAACGAAAAAAATTCCAACCTGAACTATGGAACATCTACATAATATAACGCTAACAAGACACATCACGTTAAAAATATTCCAAGTGTTACATTTCAACGAAAATATCCTGAAATGAATGTTGAAACATCGATAGAATGTAGAACTGAAATTTTAAGCTACGGCGCAAAAGTATAAAAATATTCCAAGTCTTACATTTCGACGAAAAAAAAAAATTCAAAATGAAGTATGATACATCTACAGAATGTAACGGTGACAACACACAATACATGAAAAATATTTCAAGTCTCTCAGCGTCTAGCTGAGATCAGCAAAGTCTAGCAGCGACAAGCCAGAACGCTTCGAAAATATTTCAAGTGTTACATTTCAATGAAAATGTCTTACACTTCAATGACAAAATTCCAAAGTTAGCCTTAAAAGATCATCAAAGTGTAGCAGCGACAAGACACAATGCTACGAAAATATTCCAAGTGTTACATTCCAACGAAAAAAAAATCCTGAATTGAACTTTGAAACACCGATAGAATATAGAAGTGACAGGGTAAACTACAAAAAAAATATTCCAAGTCCGACATTTCAATAAAAAAAAAATCTAACCTGAATTATGAAACATCAACAAAGTGTAAGAGTGATAAAATAAAACACGACATAACACTACAAAAATATTCCATGTCTTGGACATCAATGAAAAAAATCCATTGTGAAATTTCACTTCATAAGTTTCATACAACACACGCCTCAGAAAGGCTACGAAACCTCGCTCAGAAAAGTCCAAAGTAGTAAACCAATCATTCCCAAATCATAGGTTTCAGACAACACACACCTACGAAAAACTAAGAAACCTAGCTCAGAAAAGCCGAAAATAGCAAATTACACATCCCATATCATAAGATTCATACAACACACACCTACGAAAGGCTAGGAAACCCGGCTCAGAAAATTCCAAAGTAGTAAACCACACATTCCAAATCATAGGTTTCAGGCAACACCCACCTACGAAAGACTAAAGAAACCTAGCACAGAATGAGCCTGCTAGTAGTAGTAGTATCTATATTTTGTAAAATTCCTTTTCTTGCATATCCAAATTTTAATAGATATTCTAAACGTTTGACGTTCTAGCATACCCTAAAAATAATGATCGCGTGACAAAGTAATGTATAATATATTTTTAATGAAATAATGACATTTAGAATATTATTATAAAAATATGTTTCATACATAATTATACATTTTTAACATCATTGAACAACTTTGGACATTTTGAATCAGTTCCATAAAATAATTCATCATGTTCTCTCTTGATACTATAGTTACTCTCTTCTCTTAGTTGGTAATCAGTAGAATAATCATTATTGCATTTTGAGTAATAGACAATTTTTACTGGGGGGTCATCCACATGTTCAATATGCATTTCATTTTTGGTATTATTAGGTTCATTGACTGTATTGTCAATTGTAGTAATAATGTTCATTTGCGCTTGATTTTCCATCAACTCATCTTTATATTCATTAGTGATATTGTCTGCAAATGCCCTTTTTATTTTGCATGTGATTTCGATGTCTATTATCGCATTATTTTTACACAGAAAACAGTTCTGGCACGTAGACAAGATATGATTTATGACATTAGTGCAGGAGTATGCCTGTCTTCCTCTTCTTGTCTTGTCTAAAATGCTAATACCGGAAAGATGACGTTAGGATGTATCAACAGGTAATGTGGTATAGCAAGGAGTTGACCCCTATCATCGACGATTGTTTTTATGTTTGTATTCTCTTTCAGCACTAACTTCTCTGGTAATGATACTCTCGAATATCCACCATTTACACGATTGAAATTCTTGGGTACTCCAAAGGAATTTATTTCAACGCTGTCATGACAACGTACGCATACATTTTAAATAAGATATCCACTACTACTTGTTTCATAGTTCAAATATATCCCTTTTCAGCATTCAACGCAGCAATGAATCCATCATGTGTGCACACTTTCCTAGAATAATTAATTTTCACTTTTTTTAATATGATGCAGGTTTTTATCGCTCCAATGGGTGAAAATTACTGATTTAATACATGCAATAAACTAGGTAGTGTCGATAACCTGCCATAGAGTACCACTGGGAAAGCCGCGCCGTGTCTATGAGCAAGCATAGAGTACGATTGGTACAGCCGCAAGCATATTTCATGTCATTATAAGATATGTAAAAATAAATAAATAAATAAAAAAAAGTTGAATAATTTTCTAAGTCCAAAAATTTCAGTCCAAAAAAATGCTACTACAAACATTATTTTTCTTATAGTATAAGTCACGACTAACGTTGCTATATCATTCTCATTTTGAATTTGGAAAATATTAAGTGTGAATTTTTTATGTTTTAAGTATCTTTTATGTCATTCTAAGACATGTAAAAAAAAGTTGAAAAAATTACTATGCTAAAAAAAACGTCCAAAAAAATAAACTTAAAAAAAGTAAAAAAATGGGGGGGGGGGTGAACCCGAAAAAGTTTGAGGGAGGGGGCCCTTGGAGGTTGGGTAGAGGGGACCCTTCGAGGTTGAGGTCCTTGGTGGTTAGGTTCATTGATGGTTGCGGTCCTTGATGGTTCAAATCCATAATCATCTCACTAGTTGATTTCTAAGGATTTCTAAGGATTGTTCTGAATTTCTATATTAAAATTCTTTTCTTGGCATCTACAACCTTATAAGTTTCAACTTTTTAGTATACTTCATTGCTAAAAAATATTTTATATCGCCCATATCCACCATTACGTAATTGTCTATTATACCGACTAGAGCCAAGAAGTGAGATCTAAGTCAAGTCATGTGATCTTTTGTTGGTTCCTACGGCTCTATTAGTTTCACCTTTATAGCATACTCCAATGCTGAAGCATATTTTATATTGACAACACTGCTCAAATGGTACTTGTATATTATACAGAACACACGAGAAGTAAAGCTAGGCCAAGTCACAAGGTCATCTTGGCACCTTCGACTCTATTAGTTTCAACTTTTTAGCATACTCAAATGCTACGGTATATTTAATAGTGACAACACTGCTCAACTGGTATTTGTGTATTGTACAGAACACAGCCAAGAAGTGAAGCCAAGTTAAGTCACGAAATCTTCTTGTCATCGTTAACCGTTTCCATGGATTGATACCAATGATGTTATTCCAAATTTATATTAAATTGCGTAAGTTACCACCCCCTCGGACTTACCTATCTGGTAACCAGTTTAACTCTTTTAGCACTTTCATACAATCCAAATAAAAATAAAAATATTATCGAGCTTTGTTTCATCCCTATTACTCAATCACCAAGTAAGATCATTCAGAGCAGAGTTACGCAAATGGAATACCTTTTCGAAAATTGAGTTAGCTTTATGCAAATGATATAACTTTTTGATATCTCTAACAATGCGTGCAATCACTAAATACAACTATGAATCCATTACACACTTGGCGTTTAACCTCAGAAACCCGTCTGGCATGTAAATCTGTCTTTGTAACTACAGAAAGTGGTCTGACAAGTTTTTTACAGTTGATAGTAATTAATAGTGGTCCAGAAAATGGGTGTTGACTCAGAAACCTGTCTGACAGGTCTTGTCCCGTTGAAACTACACACATATTCTTGTATATTTCCTTGTAAAGTTCGCGATAATTGATTACATACTACTCACTATCTTCTCAAAAATCAGACTTAGGCAGCGCAGTAGCACTGCCTAAGTAAAGAAGGATGTTGGCTCAATGTATTATTATTATTAATTAAAATTTTTTTTTTTGCAAAATAAGTGTTTCAAAGAAAAGTAAAGGACTCCATTAAAGTAAAAATGAACAAAAATAAAATCAAATAATCTACCAATTGTGAAACTACCACAAATCAGCATCGATAAATAAATGAAACCCAAACCGAACAGAAATCATAGGCAGCGCGCTAGCACTGCCTAAGTAAAGAACGATGTGGGCACAATGTGTTGTTTTTTTTCCTCCATACCCGGGCACTTCTTATCGAAGGAGTTGTCGTAGAAACTTCGAAAAGGGCTCATTCGATTGGAAATGGGAGTGGCTAGTGCCCTTTTTAATAGTCGAAAGTGATCGGGGGGCAACTACCCCCACGCCCATCATTCCCCCAAACACATCCAATCAAAATTTTGAGATAGCCATTTTGTTCAGCGTAGTTGATTTCCAGATAGAAAATATGTTTTTGAGGAGGACACTCCCCCACAACCCTCAGGGCAAGGGTTTTAAGTTATGCCCTGGGGGCTTATAAGGTTTTATAGAAGGTGTTGTCGTAGAAACTTCAAAACAGGCTCATTCGATTGGAAATTAAAACGGCTAGTACCCTTTTTAATAGTCGACAGTGATCGGGGGGCAACTACCCCCACGCCCATCATTCCCCCAAATACATTCAATCAAAATTTGGAGATAGCCATTTTGTTCAGTGTAGTTGATTTCTAGATAGAAAATGTGTTTTTGAGGAGGACGCTCCCACAACCCTCAGGGCAAGGGTTTTAAGTTATGCCCTGGGGGCTTATAAGGTTTTATAGAAGGTGTTGTCGTAGAAACTTCAAAACAGGCTCATTCGATTGGAAATTAAAACGGCTAGTACCCTTTTTAATAGTCGAAAGTGATTGGAGGGCAACTAGCCCCCCCCCACGCCCATCATTCCCCCAAACACATCCAATCAAATTTTTGAGATAGCCATTTTGTTCAGCGTAGTTGATTTCCAGATAGAAAATATGTTTTTGAGGAGGACACTCCCCCACAATCCTCAGGGCAAGGGTTTTAAGTTATGCCCTGGGCGTATATAAGGTTTTTACAGAAGGCGTTGTCGTAGAAACTTCAAAACAGGTTCATTCGATTGGAAATTCAAAGGGCTAGTGCCCTTTTTAATAGTCGAAAGTGATTGGAGGGCAACTGGCCCCCCCCCCCACGCCCATCATTCCCCCAAACACATCCAATCAAAATTTTGAGATAGCCATTTTGTTCAACGTAGTTTAAAGTTCTGGAAATTAGGTCTTTGAGGAATACAACCCCCTCTCAGCCCTCAGGACAAGGATTGTAAGTTATGCCCTGGGGGCATATAAAGTTTTTTATAGAAAGTGTTGTCGTAGAAACTTCAAAAAGGGCTCATTCGATTTGAAATTGAAATGGCTTGTGCCCTTTTTAATAGTAGAAAGTAATTGGAAGGCAACTAACACCCCTTCCACGCCCACCATTTCCCCAAACACATCCAAATAAAATTTTGAAATAGCCATTTTGTTCCACACAGTTAAAGTTCAGGAAATTATACCTTTAGCAGGACACTCCCCTCACAGGCTTCGGAGCAAAGGTTATAAATTATGCCCTGGGGGCATATAAGTTTTTATTGAAATCTTTGTCTCAGAAACTTGAAAAAGGGCTCATTCGATTTGAAATTCAAAGGTCTAGTGCCCTTTTTAACAGTCGAAAGTGATTTGAGGGCAACTAGCCTCCCTCTCTCGCCCACCTTTTCCTCAAACCTATCCAATCAAAATTTTTAGATAGCCATTTTGTTCAGTGTTGTAGATTTCCAGATAGAAATTATGTTTTTGAGGAGGAAACTCCCCCACAGCCCTCAGGGCAAGGGTTATAAGTTATGCCCTGGGGGCATATAAGGTTTTTACTGAACGCGTCGTCGTAGAAACTTCAAAAATGGCTCATTCGATTAAAAATTGAAATGGCTAGTGCCCTTTTTAATAGTCAAAAGTGATTGGAAGGCAACTAACACCCCTTCCACACCCACCTATTTCCCAAACATATCCAATCAAAATTTTTAGATATCCATTTTGTTCCACGCAGTTTAAAGTTCAGGAAATTATATCTTTGAGCAGGACACTCCCCCCACAGTCTTCAGGGCAAGGGTTATAAGTTATGCTCTGGGGGCATATAAGGTTTTTATTGAAATGTTTGTCGTAGAAACTTGAAAAAGGGCTCATTCGATTGGAAATTCAAAGGGCTGGTGCCCTTTTTAACAGTCGAAAGTGATTTGAGGGCAACTAGCCTCCCTCTCTCGCCCACCTTTTCCCCAAACACATCCAATCAAAATTTTTAGATAGCCATTTTATTCAACGCAGTTGAAACTTTTGGAAGTTAGGTCTTTAAGGATGACAACACATCCCCCCCCACACAACCCTCAGGGCAAGGGTTTTAAGCTATGCTCTGGGAGCTTGTAAGGTTTTTATTGAAATTGATGTTGTAAAGACATCCAAAAGGGCTCATTCAACTGAAAATTAAAAGGGCTATTGTCCTTTTAATAGTCGAAAGTGATTGAAGGGCAACTAACCCCCCTCTCACGCTCACCATTTCCCCAAAAACATCCAATCAAAATTTTGAGATATCAATTGTGCTTCAACGTATTTGAAAGTTCTGGAAATTATATCTTTGAGCAGAACACTCCCCCCACAGTCTTTTAGGTCTTTTAGGATGATAACCCCATCAGAGCTTTCAGTGCAAGGTTTGTAAGTTATGCGCTGGGGGTATATAAGGTTATATAGAAAGTCGTTGTAGGAATTTCAAAAGGGGCTCATTTGATTGAAAATTGAAATTTCCATCTTTAGTAGTCAAAAGTGAGTGGAGAGTAATTAACCCCCCCCCCCACTCTTACGCCCTCCATTTCCCCAAACACATTCAATCAAAGTTTAGAGATAGCCATTTTTTTCAACGTAGTTGAAAGTTCTGGAAATGTATTTAAGGATGTATTTAAGGATGACAAACCCCCCAGAGTCCCCAGGGCGAAGGTTGTAAGTTATGCCCTGGGGGCATATAAGGTTTTTAATGAGAGAGATAAAGTTGTAAAAACTTCAAAAGGGGCTTATTCAATTGGAAATTGAGAGGGCTAGTGCCCTTTTTAATATTTGAAAGTGATTGGACGGTAACTAACCCCTCTCTCACGCCCACCATTCCCCCAAACACATCCAATCAAAATTTTCAGATAGCCATTTTGTTCAACGTAGTAGAAAGTTCGGTAAATTAGGTCTGTGAAGATGATAACCTCCCCCCAGCCCTCGGGGCGAGGGTTGTAAGTTATCCCCTGGGGGTATATAAGGTAAGCGTTGTCGTAGAAACTTCAAAAGGGCTCATTTGATTGGAAATTGAAGGGACTAGTGGCTTTTTTAATAGTTGAAAGTGATTGGAGAAAGACAAACGCCCTTCTCACGCCCACCATTTTCCCAGACACATCCAATCAAAATTTTGAGATAGTCATTTTGTTTAGCGTAGTTGAAAGTTCTGGAAATTAGGCCTTAAAGGATGACAACCACCCTCACAGCCCTTAGGGTAAAAGTTGTAATTTATGCCCTCGGGGCATATAAGGTGTTTATAGGAAGTGTTGTCATAGAAACTCAAAAAAAGGCTCATTTGATTGGAAATTGAAAGGCCTAGTGCCCTTTTTAATAGTCGAAAGTGATTCGAAGGCTGGACATTTTATAGTAAAGCCCGATGTGGGTATAATATATTATTTTGTTGTTGTTGTCGTTATTTAGACCAGGGCACTTTGTATCGAAGGTGTTGTCGTAGGAACTTCGAAAAGGGCTCATTCGATTGAAAATAGAAAGGGCTGATGCCCTTTTTAATAGTCTAAAGTGATTGGGGGAAAACTAATCCCCCTCCCACGGCCACCCTCCCATTTGACCTTATGTTTAAAAACTATATGTTGCCATAAGATTAAATCAAAATGCATTGTATTAATGCTAATTCCCAATAAGGCTTCTCAGCATTATCCCAAGAACGACTGAGGGTTTTATGTTCAAACTTTTGGGGCTGCTTCTGCTCTTAAAATTTAACCATATCGAAATAGCGTAAGTGTATCCAAGCTATCAAAGAAAGTAAACAGATTTTTTTGAGAATGGTATCAAGTTTTCCATTTGAGGTCAACTAGACGAGGTATGAAACTAAATTAAACATTTCTATTTGTGTCCAGATTTTTAAGAGGGTGTATGTTGTTAAAAATTGCTGAAAATTTTTCTCCAGCATAAAAATAGTAGGCCAAACTAAATATTTAAAAAAACGAAAAGATTTAAAGTATTATTTTCTTTTTCTCTGAAAAAACTATGTCAATATAAAACGAACAGAAATTAATTAAAAAAAAGTTTTTCCACAAAATAAGTTTTTCAAAGAAAAGTAAAGAACTCCATTAAACAAAAAATGAACAAAAATAAAATCAAATTATCTACCAAGCGTGAAACTACCACAAATCAGCATCGATAAATAAATGAAACCCAAAACGAACAGAAATTACAATAAATAACCGAGTCAAACTGAAAACGAGCAGAAATTAACATGAGTAGGGCTCAAAACCCCTATGCCTTCCCAAGGCCAGAACATAATTTGCACTTTACTGAAAAAATATAAATGTTTTTACTTTTATAACTATAATAGATATAATAATATTAACATTTTGATTAATAAATATCAGTATTATGTATATTAAACTGACAATGCACATTCATTTGTATTTTTTTCAGTAAAGTGCAAATTATGTTCTGGCTTTTGGAAGGCGTAGGGGTTTTGAGCTCTACTCATGTTAATTTCTGCTCGTTTTGAGTTTAAATCGGTTATTTATTGTAATTTCTGTTCGTTTCGGGTTTCATTTGAACTCCATTAAACCAAAAATGAAAAAAATAGAATAAAATAATCTACCAAGCATACGGCTACCATAAATCAGTGTCAATAAATAAATGAAACACAAAACAAACAGAAATTAAAATACGTCAAACTCAAAACGAGCTGAAATTAATCTGAGTCGGGTTCTAAACCCTATGCTTTCTAAAAGCTAGAATGTAATTTGTGCTTTACTGAAATTAAATAAAAAAAAAACAATTTTTTTAAACTGAAAGTAAGGAGCGACATTAAAACTTAAAACGAACAGAAATTATTCTGTATATGAAAGGGGCTGTCCCCTCCTCAACGCCTCGCTCTTTACGCTAAAGTTTTTTATTGTTTTAAAAAATAAAGTTGTGAGACAGAGTCAAACTTTAGCGTAAAGAGCGAGGCGTTGAGGAGGGGACAGCCCCTTTCATATACAGAATAATTTCTGTTCGTTTTAAGTTTTAATATCGCTCCTTACTTTCAGTTTAAAAAACTTGTTTTTTTTATTTAATTTCTGATCGTTTTTAGTTAATGCAGCTTTTATTTGCATAAAAATTTTAATTTTCTTTTGCTAAATGGATGTCTTTACAAATTAACTTACGTAACTAACTTCTATATTCGTATATTTTTCTTCTGGCAAAAAATACAAAGTTGCAGATTTTTGCAGATATGAGCTTGAAACCTATGTAATAGGGTTTTCTGATACGCTGAATCTGACGGTGTGATTTTCATTAAAATTCTTTCACTTGTAGGGGATGTTTCCCCCCTCTTTAAAAAATCGAGTAAATTTTCTCAGGCTCGTAGCCTTTGATGAGTAATACTAAACTTAATAAAATTTATATATTTAGGATCAGCATTATAAACACATTCTTTTGATACATTTATTGACATCAAAATTTCGTTTTTAAAAGTTTCGATTACTATTGAGCCGTATCGCTTGTTTTTTTATTGTTTTTTTTTATTACGTATATGTTATTACTTATATGAAGGGGTTCTCCCCTTAGTCAATACCACGCTCTTTACGTTAAAAGTTAAAAAAAATTTGATTCACAAACCCCTGAATCACAAAGGCCGTTTAATTAGAATAGATAGCTCTTTTGAAAGCACTAAAAAAAACTGTAGCGTAAAGAGCGAGGTATTGACTTGGGGGAGAACCCCCTCACATACGTTATAATTTCTGTTCGTTTTAAGTTCTAATATTCCTTCTTACATTTCAGTTGAAAAAAACTTGTTTTTTTTTATTTAATTTCTGATCGTTTCTTAAATAATGCTTGGAAATCCGGCGCCCCCTTCATAGAAATGTCCCTTACCCCAAAGAAACATCCTCCACGGAAATATTCTCCAGAGTAACCCCCTCCTCTAGCCCCCCCCCCCTCCAGAAAAAATCCTTCCTGAAAATGGTTGTATACTTCCCAATAACCAATAAATAATGCTGGCAAGTCCGGCGCCCCCTTCATGGCAATTTCCCTTCCCCCATGAAAACTTCCTTCATGGAAAGATCCTTCCATATAGCCCCCGACCCTCTCCTTCCCCCACCTACCAGAAAAAATCTCCTCTGAAAAAGTCTGTATACTTCCCAATAACCAATACTATATGTTAACATTGAGTAAAGTTCATAACTTTCAGCCCTCCCCTGGGGACTTTGGGGGATCAAGTCATCCTAAAAGACATTTTTATCATATTTTCGACCATGCTGAACAAAATGGCTATCTCAAAATTTTGATCGGGAGACTTTGGGAAAAAAATGAGCGTGGGAGGGGGCCTAGTTGCCCTCCATTTTTTTTGGTCACTTAAAAAGGGCACTAGAACTTTTAATTTCCGTTCCAATGAGCCCTCCCACGATATTCTAGGACCACTGGGTCGATACGATCACCCCTGGGGAAAAAAAAAAAAAAAAAAAAAAAAACAAATAAACACGCATCCGTGATCTTTCTTCTGGCCAAAAAATGGAAAATTCCATATTTTTGTAGATAGGAGCTTGAAACCTCTACAGTAGGGTTCTCTGATACGCTGAATATGATGGTGTGATTTTCATTAAGGTTCTATAACTTTTAGGGGGTCTTTCCCCCTTTTTTCGAAAATCAGCCAAATTTTCTCAGGCACGTAACTTTTGATGGGTAGCACTAAACTTGATGAAAGTTATATATTTGAAATCAGCATTGAAATCTGATTCTTTTGATATATCTATTGGTATCAAAAACCCGTTTTCTAGAGTTTCGGTTACCATTGAGCCGGGTCGCTCCTTACTTACAGTTCGTTACCACGAACTGTTTGAAAAATTGTTTTAAATGTTTTCACTTTTATAACTTAAAAAAAAAAAAATAATAATTGAGATTTTAAGAAGTAAATATCAGCATATGTATATAAAAAGACAATGCACATTTTTTCAGTAAATTCATTTGAATTCTTTCAGTAAAGTACAAATTCCGACGGGAAATATTTCCAGTGTACGCCAGTTGGACCTATTCTCGATTGCAAGAGGTGAACTGGTATCGTGAACTGTAGTTGTCGGCAGGGGGTCGTCTGAGTCGGTACCCCTCTCTCAATATTTTCAGCCAATCTGATTTTTGAGTCAGTAAAATTATGGCAGAAGCGTCACTACTTACTGGCTCAATTTCGTGTATTAAGGAAAATGGGCCGATAGAAATATATCACGTAAAATCAATGAGTCCCAGACAGGAAAGAACAAGAAATGAAGTAACTCTAACAGCAACATCATCCAAATCTGTCGGTCAAAATGACTAGCTAGTCGGTAAAATTTATTGCTTCCCCCCCCCCCCAAACATTTTGGCTAGTGACGTCTCAGGTCGGTACCAGACCATGTCCACGGGAAGTAATTACTTGTACTTCTTAGTCCCAGCCTGTTATCTATGTGCACTCCCATTATAGGGCAACGCTTCTACAGTTGCTTCTAATATTTCCAAATTATCTTACCCTGCTATGACAATTCAACCCACCAAAAACACGAAAATAAATTTCATAAATGAAAATGTAAAAAATAAATACTATAGGAGATAATACACCATGCATTCTGCCTATATTTTGGAATATTGGTAGAATATTCTAAAATTCCTTCCTTTTCTCATTATTTTTGTTTGTCACACTTTCTATTTAGCCGTTCAATTTTGCATATGGGGGGAATTTTTATCGGGGAAATTTTACAGAGCAAGGAATTTTCTAGGGGAAAATTTTCTGCGGTGGAATTTTTTCCGGGAGGAATGTGCCTAGTAACAGAAATAAGATTCAGGTGATCAACCTCTGCCTCAAGGCGATTATTTTTGAGGATATAAAAAGATTTGGATAACTTGCTTTTGTCCTGTTGATACGCTCGTCGAGTTAATTAGATTATCCACAAAGAAAGCTATCTTTGTTCTTTCAAATATGTTTAAACAGAACCTTTTTTACCTCTTTTGAAATGTGAGTTTTGCATTACAAAGAATGAAAGCGAAGCTATTGACAATAGGCTGTTTGTGGGACAATTTCATCTCTACGTTTTCTAAGTATTGTTAGAGGTAAATGAATTCCAGGAAGAAAGCAGATCTAAATGAGAAGTAGTTTTATCATGATTGGTTCTCTATTGTTTGGTAGATATGTTAGTTACAATAGGGCTCATACGTGTCTAATCATTTGGTCCGTATCTTGGACATGAACACGTATAGATAGATAGATAAATTGTATTTCATACGAATATAAACAACACAAATAATTAAATAAAGCCAACAGGGAGCTAAACTCGAAAGGAAGTCTAACAATTATTACAATGAGTTCAAAGTAGATTGTATCTATTGAATTTGCTTGGCCCAATAGCAATTCCTATGTTATTTGCTTGGCCCGATAGGAAAAACATTTCCAGAGCATGTTCTAAGGGTTTATATTCCCTCCCATGTTATTCTAAGGGTTTATGTTCCCTTCCATGCTATTCTATAGCGCTATGTTCCTTCCATTGTTATTCTATGGCACCTCTACACGTGATTAAACACGTTATGAAACTATGTGCTATTTGCTTATGTCCCGTTGGTACCATTCCAAACGAGTGGGGATTCCCCGCCTGTTCCTAAACATTGCAAAAAAGATAGCAGTATGAACGGGGGATTCCCCGCACAAAATTGTTTCAACTCCAAGTTTTTCAACCAGAGTGTTTTTTTTTTCGAGCTGACACCTGTTTTTTAGGCAGCCAATCAGAGAACTGCTTAACAATTCGTCATTGTAACCCCGTATAAAATGTTCATGCTTTGGAATTTAATTTTCATTATGTATTAGCATATCGAGCATAGTACACTGGATTTTATTAACTCTGAAACAATGGATATTTCTATTTTCAATGTGAGTACACTTTCATTCTTTATTTCCAAAAAAAAATTGTTTTACTAGTAAATTCAAATTTCAGGGGGACTTAGCCCCCCTCCCCTCCAACAATACAAAACCTTAAGAATATAATGAGTATATTCGATAGAAAACGCTAAGTATGCTTTTTTCTATTATGTAAAACAAAAACTCTCTCATCCACTGCTGTATTACGATCATAATTCCTTACTTTTAATTATTTCGTTCAAAAAATGCCCCTTTTTCCCAATTATCAGAAATTTTTTTTTTCCAGTCTAAAAACCACATGTGTTTATAATTACGGAGAGTCCCCTTTGAAGTCAGAGTTTAAACTTGTCTTATCTGAGTTATGAAAACAAAAGGTTGATGATTAAGACAAGGATTTGTGTAATTCTAAATGCTTTGGCCATTCAAAAAAGCGAGGATTTCTGTTAAATAAATAATTCTTATACATTTTAAAATAGCTTATTTCGTTCCAAAGCTTGGCTTTTTTCATAACCAAAGGTTCACATTTGACCCAAAGAAATGTATTTTCTATAATTTTCTTACAATAACTAGTGTTTACGTTCAAAAAAGCTTTATAGTTTAGTTTTTACGGAAATGGCTTATTTTCGTTCCAAAGCTGCGCTTTTTCATAACCAAAGGTTCACATCTGACCCAGCGAAATGTATTTCCTATAATTTTCTTACAAAAAAACTAGTGTTTACGGTCAAAAAAGCTTTATAGTTTAGTTTTTACGGAAATGGCTTATTTTCGTTCCAAAGCTGGGCTTTTTCATAACCAAAGGTTCACATTTGACTCAAAGAAATGTATTTTCTATAATTTCCTTACAAAAACTAGTGTTTACGGTCAAAAAAAGGTTTATAGTTTAGTTTTTACGGAAATGGCATATTTTCGTTCCAAAGCTTGGCTTTTTCAGGGCTTGAGTTGCACGGGGGTTGAGTTGCACGAGGGTTCAGTTGCACGGGGGTTCGGTTACATGCGGATTCAGTTACACGGGGTTTAGTTAAATGTGGTTGAGTTGCATAGTCTCGTTGGAAAAAATTGGAGTTCATACTTAAACAGTTCTATTAAGAGCTATTGCTATGGAAATGGCTCATTTTTGAATCGAAACTATGCTTTTCTGACTGAAGATACACATTTGAATCAGAAAAAGTGAAAATGTACACAGCTGAAACAGAGAAGTGTTCTTACAAAAACTAGTGTTTACGGTCAAAAAAGCTTTATAGTTTAGTTTTTACGGAAATGGCTTATTTCGTTCCAAAGCTGCGCTTTTTCATAACCAAAGGTTCACATCTGACCCAGCGAAATGTATTTTCTATAATTTTCTTACAATAACTAGTGTTTACGGTCAAAAAAGCTTTATAGTTTAGTTTTTACGGGGATGGCTTATTTTCGTTCCAAAGCTGCACTTTTTCATAACCAAAGGTTCACATCTGACCCAGCGAAATGTATTTTCTATAATTTTCTCACAAAAACTAGTGTTTACGGTCAAAAAAGCTTTATAGTTTAGTTTTTACGGGGATGGCTTATTTTCGTTCCAAAGCTGCGCTTTTTCATAACCAAAGGTTCACATCTGACCCAGCGAAATGTATTTTCTATAATTTTCTCACAAAAAACTAGTGTTTACGGTCAAAAAAGCTTTATAGTTTAGTTTTTACGGAAATGGCTTATTTTCGTTCCAAAGCTGCGCTTTTTCATAAATTATATTATGGGGGGGATGTTTTTTGAAATCCCCCTTCCCCCCAAACTAAAAATTTTCCAAAATTTTACTTTAAAAGCTTTTCTTTTTAAATATTTCTAAAGTGCTAAGACACAGAGTGCTACAAACACCAGAATAAACTTTAGAGGGCAATTTATCTGTAAAAGAGGGCTTATTATTTCCTTACTAAATTTTCCTTCTTTTTAAGGTGGAGGAAGATTCTTACAATTACTCCCCTCCAGAAAAGAAACCAAGATGGGGTGATAACACATTGATGCAAGCTACAGGGCAATCCATTAAAAGTTCTAAGGACCAGCCAGGAGCCTCTCAAGCCAGTGTCAGCTCTGCACGAACCTCTATGCAACCTGGCAGAAAATTCAAGAGAGAATGGATAGATTCTCATAATGCATCAGTCTCATCTAGTCAAGATCGGGGGGTCACCCCCTATCAAGCATTGCCGGGGCCTTCACGACCAATGCAAGGCGAGAATGATGTGGCTCCTACAGCTCTCGACATGCAAGCTGCAAATTTAAATGTGAGTTTTCAAATATTATTTCTCGCTAATGATTCTTTTTCCCCCCAGTCAATTTGAAGGTGTGTGTGTGTGTGCGGTGCATGCGCCGCTTATTTTTCTGTATACCCGATAATTCAATAACGTCGTAATGATTGTTGTATGTGTGTGTGTGTGCGTGTGTGTGTGTGTGTGTGTGTGTGTGTGTGTGTGTGAGCGGTGCATGCGCCGCATCTACTCGATAATTCATGGAGACAGTATAATGAATATTGCAAATTCAATAACAGCGTAATAATTGTTGTGTGTGTGTGTGTGTGTGTGTGTGTGTGTGTGTGTGTGTGTGTGTGTGTGTGTGTGTGTGTGAGTGTGTGTGAGCGGTGCATGCGCCGCATCTACTTGATAATTCATGGAGACAGTATAATGAATATTGCAAATTCAATAACGGCGTAATGATTGTTGTGTGTGTGTGTGTGTGTGTGTGTGTGTGTGTGTGTGTGTGTGTGTGTGTGTGTGTGAGCGGTGCATGCGCCGCGTCTACTCGATAATTCATTGAGACAGTGTAAATTCAATATCGATGTAATGATTGAATGGCATTTATTTCCATATCATTATTTCTTATGTTTTGATCCGAGCGCTGAAATTTTTTCATTATACATATCAACTGAATTGTATTTTAATGCTGATTTTGAATATCTTTAAATTATTTCGTTTACCTTAATCCATCAAAAGTTATGAGAAAATTAAGAATTTTTGAAGTAGAAATTCAGACGTCGCATAAATTGTTTCCACAGCGCATTTCTATCTGATGCTGTTTCCGCAGCACGTTATAGGCTAATGGAATATAGGCTAAGGGGTTAGAAACGCAATTTCAACCTTTAAGAATATTTCAGCGTATGTGTGTGTGCGTGTGTGCGCGTGTGTATGTGTGTGTGTGTGTGTGTGTGTGTGTGTGTGTGTGTGTGTGTGTGTGTGTGTGTGTGTGTGTGTGTGTGTGTGTGCGTGTGTGTGTGCGTGTGTGTGCGTGTGTATGTGTGTTATTAACAAAATTTGTAATTTATTATGCATTGTTTTGTAAATAATGCTATAAGCAAAAATTTGTAACTTATTATGCATTTGTTTGATAAATTCGAATCCAATTAAGAAAAAAAAATTGTTTGATAAAAAAAAAGTGGGTTATAATTGTGATAAAACTTTCGTTAAAGAAAAAAACTTAATCCATTTATTTTCTAGTTTCAGGGGGAAGCTGTGAAAACTTCTGCCTTCCCTGGTCCGGGACTTCAAAGTATCATGGGTAATTGTCCCCTCTCGCCGGATGATGATGATGTTAGTGAAGGTACGTTATTTGGTATCCCCCTGGATTTTCAATTTACAGCTGAAGAAATGGACAGTCTTATGCAAATTGTTGGACCTAGTTTTTCCGGGGACATTTTCGACGATAGTTTTATAATTAGTGAATTGGGTCCTGTACAAATAGGTGCAGGACATGAAAATAGTGTCACGTCCCCGGAATTACGTGAATTTTATTTGTTAGAATCTGCTCTAGGTCACTTACAAACATACAGGGTAGATTTTAATCCCCCCGAGGAAAACGACGTGATTGACGGGGGCATTATTTTAACAGACCCTGTAAATGTTCTCCATAGCTACATCGACAGAATTCGAGCACAAATTGAGATTCAGATTCAGAAATAGGAGGGTCAAGGGGGGGGGGGGGTTAAAGCATCAGTAAATCAAAAAGTTTATTTACAAAAGGGGACATCTGGGGAAATTTTTTATTTTCATTTTTCAACTGGCAATCAAACTTTTTACCCTGGTCTAAACGAATTTGAGAGCAACTTTTTCAACTGGGTAAATAAACTAATTTCGACTTTGGACACGTTTAATGAGAGGGGAAGTGGGTCCACAATTTTATACATTGAATACATGGATCTGAATCTCAGTAGATTTAAAAAAAACTTTATTTTAAGGGGAGCGGGTAGTAGACGACGAATAAAATGCCACCCAGATTTGTCGGCTACAGGAGGGGTTCAAGGTTTCGATTTTTAAACGGGGCTGCAATGCTTTAAATATGCATTTTTAGCAGCAGCCCATAAAACATTAAAAAAAGATTCATCAATGAAAAATCTCGACGGACTTGCTCGTAACGGTTGGAGAAAATTTCCCTAAAGTAAATTTTGATTGTTTAGAGGGGAAGTATCCGGTGTCCTTGAAAGAAATGACCATATTTGAAAAAGCAAATGAAAATCTTGGGTTGGGGGTGGTTGTTCTCCAGTATGACACAGAATTTGTAAAGGGGGGAAAGAAACCAAATAAAAAAGGGGTTTTGTATTCAGTGAGGACACCGATGGTGGATAATGTTAAAAATTGGGTTTGGGTTATTTACGAGCCTCCCAAAGATGTAAATTCCTATGGTCATTTTTTCCCCGTTACAGCAATAAGTCGACTCCTATCCCAAAGCAAGAACAAAGGAGAATATCTCTATTGCCCCATGTGCCTTTCCTCATTTAGATCTGAGCGGACATTCTCGGATCACATGGGGCATTGAAAAATTCATGGGAATCAACGAATATCAATGCCGGCAGAAGGCAAAGATACTTTACAATTTAAAAATTTCCAAAATTCCCTGCTACAAGTTGATAAAGTATGTTTGGATTGTGAATCAAGACTGGTTGAGGTATCAGACCCATCAAAGCCAAATATAGTCAAGGAACACAAACTAGTTGCGTGTTCCTATGCGCATGCCCGTCGCGATTCCAACAATAAAATGCAGTTGGAAGTTTTTTTTGGCTATGGATGAGGAGGGTAGTATGGAAAAGTTATTGGTATCTTTAATAAAAACAGCAAACGGCGCAATTTCACGATTGCGTCACACCAACTACCCAATGACATTATCAGATAAGGAGCAACTGGCACTAGAAAAGGGGTCAATTTGTTGGGTTTACAGAGGTGTTCTTGCCCCAAAAGACGTGGTCCAGGATCATAATCACCTTATTGAACCCAATTCAACGGGAAAAAGTAACTTTCGGGGGTGGGCTCACAATTCATGTAACTTAAAAATTAAACAGCAACTCTTTCTTCCGGTTTGTATACATAACTCTAACTACGATCTGAAGTATGTGCTACCAGCAATGGCACATCTTCAAAGAAATGGAACAGTGGAAAATGCATGGGTGATAGACAGCTTTTCCTACAATATCATTCCTAAATCATCGGAAAAGTTGCTTGTTTTGGAATTTATGTGGAAATTTGTTGAAGCCGACGTTGAGTACACGAATAAAATTCGCTTTTTAGATTCCTGTAGTTTTTTCCCCCAAATCATTGAGCGAATTAATTCAAGTGCAGAAAAACGATGACGGCTGCAACGCTTTCCCCCTTCTCAAGAAACGATTTCCAAATGATTTATATGATTTGTTGACGGTCAAGGGCATCTATCCTTATGATTATTATTGTTCCATGTCGAGATTTGCCGAGGAAACTATTCCTTCGATTGAATCGTTTTACGACAGTCTACATGACCGTAGGTGCACCCCCCATGAATACAGTTTTGCTAAAAAAGTTTGGGCAGAGGGAGGGTGTAAAAATGGGTTTGACTACTGCAAGCTGTATTTGTCGAGTGATGTGTTAACTTTGTTAGACATTATGTGTAAAAATACTGACAAAATCTATGGGGAATTTAATCTTGATTTGGGCTATTATTTGTCATCCTCATCTGGTAATGGACCTCATCCTAAAAATTAGTGGGGGAAAAATCGGGCTAATCACAGACATTGATCAGCATCTGTTCATCGAAAGGTCAATGAGGGGTGGATTTGTTGTTCACGGGGATCGTATCTTGGAAACTGATCCAACTAGAGAGAAGACGGGGACAAAATCGGATGCAGTTTTCCTTTATATGAATTCTCTCTACCTCTCGGCCATGTCCCATTATGCGCTACCTTGCAGTGACTATAAATGGCTCAATAACCCTCAAGCTCCCCATTTCCCCAACATTGACAGTGTTGAGGAGAATAGACCGGTTGGATGGTTTTTTGAAATTGATGGGGAGATACCAGTTGAGCTTCACAATTCAGTAAAGGATTTTGTTTTCCCGTGCATCAATAGACCTGTGACTAGGGACTCTTTGAGCCCCCGCAATAGGCGTTTAGTCGAGGTGGACGGATTGCATTGGTCACCTTCAAAACAAAAACTTATTGCTGACCTTCTGCCGAAAAAAAATATTGTTGTACATCATGTGGCTTTAAAATGGATGTGCAACAACGGTTTCAACGTCACAAAGGTTCACAGAGTGCTCCAGTTTAGCCAAAAACCATATCTAAAAACGTTTGTTGACACTTTTGTCAAGAAACGTTCTGAAGCGCAAACGAAAGCCGAAAAAGAAATTTATAAACTCATTTTGAATTCGGCTTTCGGCAAAATGTGTGAGAGTGTTCGCAATAGGAATCGTTGTGACGTCGTGACCGATCCCAAACAATGTGCTCGAATTATTGCCGATCCAAATTACACTTCCTTCACAATCATTGGCCCGGACATGGTACTATTGAATAGGAAAAAAAGACGCATTGTCCGGAATAAAAATATTGCTGCAGGCAGTGCGATCTTGGAGATCTCAAAAAAGCTCATGTTGGAATTCTAATACAATGTGGCTAGGGTACAGTGGCCGGAGAAGGGGCAAGTAGAGGTTTGCTACGGGGACACAGATTCTCTACTGTTAAAAGTAAAAACCCCAAATCTAATTGATGATTTGGCGCACGGTGAAATTATCAGCTCACGGATGGACTACACCAATTGGAGTGGGCTATACCCAGAGCTAGTGAAACGTCGGGCGCCAAATCAGCTTTTATTTTTTAAATCTGAAACGGGAAGCGACATGATTTCCAGTGGTGTGTTTGTAAGTCCGAAGGTGTACTTTATACAGACACACGACGAGGAAATCAAGAAACGTTGCAAAGGAGTACCCACGCGCTATGTGGATAAGAATTTCAACATGGACATCTATAGGAATTGTATTGTTCAAAATACAATTCCACGAGCCAAATTGTTGGCAATTCGTTCCATCAACTACAGGAACTTTACTGTAAATGTAGAGAAAATTGCCATGAGTACCATCTCCGACAAGGTCTATGTTTGTCAAGACGGTGTCACTACCCTCCCCCTTGTGCACTATTTAACTTCAGACCGGGCCGAATGTGTTATCCATAGGGAATGTCTCGGTTTGAATAAAGTCCATTAATTTTTTTCCTAAAACCTTTGGGGGGGGGCCTTACGGCCTTTGGGGGGGGGGGGTGGCCGCCAGCGGGGGGCGCACCGCCAGCCACTACCAAAGTTATCCTTTTTTGGACTTAGAGCAGATTTTTTTTTGTGCTTTTGTAAATGTTGCATTCAAATTAAAAAAGTGATATTATTTTAAGTGCTTAGTGCATTTTTATAAATAAATTTAAAAAGTGTATTTTTTTCTGTAAAGTGCTGTTTTTAATACAAGAAATATGATTCTTTATTGATTTTTTGTTCTTGAACAGAGTAGGGAAATTATTTAGTCATTAGACAACTATGGTCTACAGTTAGTTGTTCAGGTGAACTATTGAAGGGAACATGTATCAATTTAAAACACCATTCAGATCGTTTCTGTGTGGGCCGTCAATGTCGGGCAAAACAACACTCTTAACTAAAATAATTAAAAATTGCGATAAAATGTTTGTGGAAAAGCCGAAAAAAATCTACTATTGTTACAGTATTTGGCAGGAGTCATACGATAAAATAAAAGCAATTGCTGCCACCACGGGATTGGTGCAGATACAATTCATACAGGGACTTGATGTTTTCAACATTATTGAAGCAAACTCTTGGCTGATCATTGACGATCTGGCTGAATCTATTGAACAATTGTCCCAGGAAATGCTGCAATTGTTCACCGTTCGCTCTCATCATGAACAGATTTCCGTTACTCTGGTTCTACACAATCTCTTTCATCAGAGCAAATGTATGTGAACACTTGCATTGAACTGCACCTACTATATCATCTACAGAGTTGTTCGTGATTCCAGCTCGCTAATAACCCTCAATAAACAAATCTATCCAGGCGCTCCTAAATTTCTGCTCTCAGCATACAATCAGGCAACTAATAAACCCCACGGCTATATCCTATTAGATCTTAATCAAAATACACCCGAGGATCTGCGTGTAGTCACAGATATTTTCGACAATGAAATTACAGTATATCTCCCCGTGAACACTAAAAAGACCTATTAGTCGCTATCATGACACTGAAGAAACTACATGAAAATAGACATCTGTTTTCAGTTCTAAGCACTTCAAAACCCTCGCTTAGGAAAACCATACTCAAACATGGTATTGACAATGATTTCATTAATCTAATATCTGAACTTTGTTTAAATTTGATCGAGGGTAATGTTCAACTGCCAGAAGTAGTTAAGCAACAGGCAAAGCAACATCGTTCCATTGTACGTACATTGGCCTCTAAAAACAAAGGAAAGAATTTTAAAAAGAAACGACTTCTTCAGGCGGGCGGTAGCTTTTTCACACTTTTACTGCCAATAATTGCAGGACTTGTAAACAGTTTTCTCTAGAGAATGGCAAAACCCTATAAATTGACTCCAATAGAACTCTCCCTCTCACCCGTGGAACACTTTGAGAACAATCTGAGTAAATTCCTTGACAACGAGAATATTGAGGATGATAAAAAACTGCTTTTACTTCAAGATGCACTTCGCCGAGTGGACAAACATAAGTCCTATCTGTCGAAGGCCACTGCTGCTATTGATCACAAAAAAAGAATCATCTCCTCAAGAGTCTGCTGCTGGAACGCAATTAAAGAAGGAGGAATTGGATTCAATTGTATTGAAAATTGGAAATCTAATGCCCCACTCATATCGTGAACAAAGTAAACGACTCCTAGTCTATCTCATGGAAAGTGGTCAAGATCATATTCAAGTTGAGAGCAATGGGAAAGGCATTATAATTCAGGGCAAGAGCTATAATCTACTTGATTTAATCTATGATATGGTTACAAATCGTAAAGGACTATTATCATTTGACGCTCATCTATACAACTTTCTAAATACATTAAACTTCCCCAAAAGTCTTATTAGCAATAGACAAATTCTAAAAAAATTAAATGAACATGCATCATTGTCAACACCATTAAAATATGAACATGAAGAAGAAGAAGATTTTAAATCAATTTTGGAAAATACTAGCACACCACTGATAGCTAGACAAAAGCGAAGACGTATCAAGTCAACGTCACCACCAACCGCCAGTATACAAAAGGGTAGTGGACGTTACACAACGTGTCTACGTTCAAAATGGTTGAAGTTCTGAAAGTTGTTTATGAAAATATTGGTGAAGTGGGGAGTTTTCTGTTCACCCACCACTCTTTCCAAGGTCACTGGTGTTCACACTAAAAGTGTACAAGACTATCTACAAAATGAATCAAGTTACACTCTGCATAGAAATCATAGACTTCGTGCTAATCAATATTGAAAAACTAAAGCCTTTTTCCCATTGCATATAATGCAAGCAGATCTCCTGACTCTAGATGAGGTTCAACGACGTCACAATACACCGTACAAGTACATTCTACTTGCAATCAGTGTTTTTAGTCGCTATGCATATGCAATTCCATTGCGATCAAAGAGAGGCGTTGAAGTTGCTCGGGCCATTGAAAGTATTCTCGAACAGGATTCATATAAAAAAATTCAAACGGATCGCGGTAGTGAATTTGTTAATCCCCATGTTGCAAAAGTACTAGTGAAATATAGTACACTGCTCTATCATAGTCACAGTCCTATAAAGGCTGCATTGGCCGAACGATTGATAAGAACTATTCGACTTTTAATTTCAAGATATTGTACATTGAAAAATACACCTGCTTTTATTCATGATTTAGATAAAATCATGTTGATTTGTAATCAACGACCTCATCGATCATTGTCCAACTCTACACCAACGGAAGTTCATCATTCTGATCATGATACAATTGACACCTTTCTTAAACAGTATTCCAATGAAACGATTGTCAAGAAGAAAAATAAATTCAATGTTGGTGATACTGTTCGAATTAATAGGACAACTAATGTTTTTGAAAAGGGGAATTACTTGTGGTCCAGCGAACTTTTTAAAGTGGCAAAAATCCTAGACACTAAACCCATAACTTATAGTTTGCGCGATACCAAAGATGAAGAGATTCTCGGCGGCTTTTATGACTATGAACTACAAAAGGTTAAAAATAATAGTGAAATCTATCAAATTGAAAAGATATTAAAGACTCGTACTCACAGGGGTAGGAAACAGTTACTTGTTCGGTGGCTAGGATACAACTCTGATTTTGATTCTTGGATCGGTGTTGAAGATATTCACAATGCCCAATGATTTCTATGTAACATTTATGTCCAATGTTTCCGATCCTCTCTACAACGACTTGAATACGACTTGTGATTTTTGGACAAAACTCTCCCCCGCCATCAAATTTGACGGTGCGTATTAAGTGGCTCTTGTCGACTGTATTCTCAAAAATACCTATGACATCCTGAGAAAGGATCGTGTGTATGATATAAAAGTTATACCATTCGATTGGACACTCTTTGTCGACTATGAATGGGTTGAAGCACTTAAATCTAGCGAATATCCACATGCTAAATTGAAATATATTGAATACGATAATATGACAGATTTGTGTCGTACAATCAATAGAAAAATCTCATATCGTAGGAATGGTAAATTCCATTTTAATTATTCATTTGAACATGATAGGATTTACATTACCTCACCTGTTGACACCGTAATAATTGTTCGCAATGATAATCTGAGAGACGTTCTTGGCTTTAAACAGAATATGATCAATGGGAAAAATGCTGGCGCCGTTTACGGGATGGATCAAGTTATTTTTGCTGATTATCCACCTGGTTTCGCCTCGGACTCTTGCATATTTCTCTATGCGTCCTTTGTGGAAACATCGAGAGTCGGTAATTCAAATGTCCCCCTCCTACGTGTTCTTGAACGAAAAACAACTCATGAACTTGTTCATCACTATAATATAAAGCATCTTCAGTATGTTCCTGTAAACACTTCGTATTTGGAACTCTGTCAGTTTACACTAAGAAGTGAATTGGGTGATCCTCTAGCAATAACAAAAGGCTTAGCAGTGATTACATGTCATTTTCGACCCATTGTTGGCGACAGCACAATCACCTAAAATGAACAATAGAAGAATTCCATTTGTCTGCCCTGATATCGATTGCTATGTTGGTGCTTTGAGTCCACGTCAAATAGGCAATGGATTGGACTACTACAAGGGTCGTACTACAATGTCTGGCTATGGTCTTGGTAGCTGGTTTGCTAGGCTATTTCGTTCTGCACTACCCCTTGCCAGAAAATATCTTGTGCCTGCTGCATCAAATTTTGCTGCCTCCTCACTACAGGCCTGGGGGTCGGTCAAGAATTTCAAGGAGAGTGTTAAGGAAAATATTAGATCTTCAGCAAGAGCCGTTGGTGAGCAATTAAAATCTCGACAAAATGGGTAGGGATTGAAAAGGCTGCGTGCACGTCATTCACTCATCAGTCTCCACCCAGGCGGGAAGCGAAGGACATCAACAAGGACTTTGAGGAATAAAACAAGGAAGACCAATAAGCAGAAGAAGAAAAAGAAAAAGATTGTTAGATCAAAGAAGGATTTCTTCTCTTAAGATGACTTATCTCCCCCACAAGGAATCATATCCATCTATTAGTTCCTCATTGAATCTATTCAATGCTGAAAATGTTGATGTCAGTGTCAAGTATGGCTACTATGAACAATTTCATCCCCAACAACCCCTCTCGGAAAATATACACTTTCAAATATTTTCGAATGAAGACTATTTCATTGATTTGTCATCAACATTTATTGATTTAAATGTTGCGGTGAAGAAAAAGTCAGATAATACAACTCCAATTGCTGGCGACGGTCTCTCCTACGAGAACTGTATTCTACACAACCTATTCAAACAAATTAATGTATTTATTAATGGAACATTGGTGAGCACTAGCAATAATTTATCAAACTGTGCAAGCTACATACAATTTATAATGATGACACCAAAGGCATACAAGGAGTTGAGAGGACAATCATTGGGCTATAAATATCGATCAGGTGTTGATACTGATAGTGAGTTGACTACTGCAGTGACCCAAGAGTATCATCTGGTTGGAAAATTAAATCATGAGATATTCAATATATCCCAATGGCTACCCCCTAATGTCAAGATTGACATAAAGTTACAGCTGGCCCCATCGAATTTCATTTTGAGAAAAACACTTCCTGCAGCACCCGATGCAAATGTCATTATCACATCGGCAATTCTCCACGTCCGAAAACAACAAGTTATGAGCTCTGTTGCATTGGCAGTGGAAAAGCTAAGAGCCAATGGCAACAACATTAAACTTCTTGTCCCCCATACGATCACCAATCAACGTCACATTGCCACCGGCTCTCGTAGCTCTAGCGATTCATCATTTATCAATGGAGAAATCCCATCAAAAATGGCTTTGGCCTTTGTGAAGAGTGGCAGTGCTGTTGGATCCTGGACTGAATCCCCCCATGATTTTAATTTTTTCGGTCTATCTAGCCTTGTGTGCAAAGTGAATGGTATTCCACTGTACACTCTATCATTTGACAAAAAATCCTATAGAACTCTGTACGAGTTGACCATGCAATCCCTAGATCATGACTCTCAACTATTTGAAAATGGAATAACCGATTCAATGTTTTCAAAAAATCATGGGGTAATTGTTTTGGACTTGTCGGGGACTCAGGATATGAGCATAGTACGAACAGGGAATGTACGTTAAGAGTGTACATTTGCCGATGCTCTGACTGAGAGTATCACGCTAATATCACTGAGTCAATTTGAAACCTATTGGGAAATCACACCCGACGGCAGTGTTCTACTAGACTTAGCACCATGAACACAAACCAAATAATCAACGTATTTAGTATGGATCCATACATGTCCCAGTACAAGTCCTATTGCATACCTTCGGACTTCATTGAAAAAATTCCAAGTGTTAACAGTACCCTAATCATTGTTAATAGCAGTCCATCGACTTTGAAGACCGGCCATTGGCTAAGTATCTTTCAAACAGCGAAGAATATTGAATTTTTTTATCCTCTTGGCCTATCGTATAAATTCTACACTCCATACATCAGCAACTTTATTGAAAGTAGTGGGAAAACCATTATTCAAAATCAACGAAGAGTACAGGATTTAACGACTAAGACATGTGGCTTTCATGCACTACTCTTTTTCATGTTCAGATGTCGTGGCTACACCTACAAGCAGTTTCTCGACATCTACGTTGATTTACCTCGATTGAACGACTTTCTAGTGGAAAATATACTTACAAGCGTATTTAATATTGATTTTAGTGCCCTACGAATAAAATGTTCTAAAAATGTATGTGAAATTGTTTATCAATAAATGAAAAAAATGTATATACATGATAAAACGGCTTTTCTACTCTTTAGATTTAATCTTCTACTAGGTATAGGTATTTGTCGACAACAACTAGTGCAGGTAGATTATCTGAATTCACAGTGTACTGATCTTCTACTAGGTATAGGTATTTGTCGACAACAAATAGTGCAGGTAGATTATCTGAATTCACAGTGTACTGATCCTGATGTACTGCAATGTCAGGGTCACATTTTCTACAATAGAGTGTAACTTCACTCTTGTCATATCTCTTTGTATAGTCAATGATACTATTCTCATTCATTCTATTGAATTCACATGTTTCAATTTGTTTATTTGAAGTAATGTCACAAATAGTGTCCTCAAGCGGCGAATCACATTCTGTCACAGCCAAATAAAAATCAGTGGGCTTATAATCATAGTAGTCATTGTCTTCACAACGATGACGTAGAAACCAAATTCTTTTGTTGTTCCAGCGGTTGAATCGTTGACCCGTTTCCTCCTCCCAGAACAATCTAAAACCACGACGATACCAATCTCTTGGCAATAAACTAAAATCACGCTTAGGATTCTTTCCAATCATACTGGGATATGTATTCTCCCACTGATTACATTTATCATAATGGCAATTGGAACATAGGTGGCCTCTAGGATGAGAGTCACACACCTCTTCATGACAGGAATTACAACCTTTAATTTGTACAGCATATCCTTTATGCAATTTACACGGGTTGCATAATCTACACTTTTCATCATACTCGTCAATCACTGTGCAATTCTCACATGATGACCAGCTGCCCAGTGTGTACATACATAGCGGACATGTATGGAACATTTTTTCATGTGTTGACACTCTCACTGCCACAATGAAACTGAGCTAGCAACAGCAAAAAAAATTGAGAGAGAGAGAGAGAGGAGTAAATATCTCCGTTGTCTCTGATTGGCTGCCTAAAAAACAGGTGTCAGCTCGAAAAAAAAACACTCTGGTTGAAAAACTTGGAGTTGAAACAATTTTATGCGGGGAATCCCCCGTTCATACTGTTATCTTTTTTTTGCAATGTTTAGAAACAGGCGGGGAATCCCCACTCGTTTGGAATGGTACCAACGGGACATAAGCAAATAGCACATAGTTTCATAACGTGTTTAATCACGTGTAGAGGTCCCATAGAATAACAATGGAAGGAACATAGCGCTATAGAATAGCATGGAAGGTAACATAAACCCTTAGAATAACATGGGAGGGAATATAAACCCTTAGAACATGCTCTGGAAATGTTTTTCCTATTGGGCCAAGCAAATAACATAGGAATTGCTATTGGGCCAAGCAAATTCAATAGATACAATCTACTGTTCAAGTGCACCAAAAATAAAGATAAAGAAGATAAACCAAAAAACATCATAACATATAGAAGGAGAAGGACAAAGGAGGCTACCCCAGCTCGGCAAAATCTAAAAATAATGCTAAGAATCAAATTATCAAGAAGAATCACCCCGTCATCAAAGGTTAATAATATATTCTACTAATCTAGTCTTTAAAAGTGATCGGCTATTAAGATTTTTAAATTTACTATTTAATTTTAGCCTATTTACTATAGAAGGGATTTGATATCTTATTGAAAATTTATCTCTTTCACAATTAATCAAAGGGATTTTATACGCTCCAAAACGAGCCGACGAAGAAGCGAATGAGCGAATAGGGGTAAAAAGAATTTGTGATTCATAAAAATAACTCGCCGGAGACTGAATATGATAGCGATAATTGCAATTCCCTAAGTTGATTAAGATTTAATATATGAAGAAATAAAAATAAAGTTTCTGTTTCAGAAAGATTTTGAAGTCGTGCAGGACGATGAAAGAAAGTACCAAGGATTCTCCTGGCTTTATTTTGCAATGTCTGGAGGTGTTTAAAATGATTAGGAAATGTATTTTGGGTAAATAATGGGATAATATCTAAGGTATGATTCTATTAAAGAATGTTAATAATTGAAAAAGGAAAAACATACTTTAACCGATGTAAACATCCTAAATTTTGGGCTAATTTTATACGGAGATGGTCAGAATGAATACGGAAACATAAAAGCTCATCAAGAATAATCCCCAAACATCTATGTGTCTTAACCCATCTAATTCTACACCCAGAAACAACTAACTCATCAATCCCAACGTTAGCAACTCCTTGCTTAGATCTCCTTGCTTAGTATACATAACAGGACTCCCCCCCCCCACGACAGATCAAGATTATATACCGTTATAAAATTTGCTAGATTTTTTTTGTGTTTCTTTAAATTGACCCCCCCCCCCTCAAAAAACGATTTCTTGCTCAATTATGTGTCCGAGACATTTTGGATCATAATTAAAACACGTTAGATTACAGTTTTTATCGAGTTTAACATGAAACCACATATTGAAAAATATTGAAATTAATTTATAGAATTCGGTGATGTTGTTGCTGTCACTTCACGTAGTTTTCTTTGGAAGAAACTTACTTTTTTTCAAAATTGTGGTTCAGTCAAATTTGTTTTCGTTAATAATTGGGATATTCTTTTATATATTATTTGATTTAATCGATTTTTTTTAATATAACGATCAATATTTTGCTAAGTTCACCCGAAGTCAATCTGAGGGTTACTCAGCTGTTCAAACAAATTACCTACAACGGCAGTTGTTCCAAACCAAACCTGAATGGTTATGGATTTGGACTTCATTTTAAAAATATGTATGTGCTACATATGAATCCTATAGTTCGCTCCGAATCACTACGTCAATATTCCAATATATGACTGCTGCAGCCATATCTGGTATTTTTACGGTGTCTTTTTGGTATCATGATCCAACACAGACTTCAACCCTACAGGGATTATACCTGCCAGCTAAAACCAAAATAAATTGCGTGCAACAAGCGATTTTTAGGTAATTGTTGTTTGAATTTGTGGCAAACATTGTGTTCTAAACAGGGAAAAAACATTCTATCTACTTTTTAGATGTCGCCAGCTGTTGCGGCAAGAATTATAACCTTACATGGTGAATATAATTTGCAATCTGTCTTTGTAAGGAATGTGTTTTGATTTGTGACAATAGGGCTCTTCATATCTATTTGCTAATTTCTACTTTATATTATCCCGAAAGGCATGAGCTCTTTAGAATCGATTTAACGCACAACCACCTCTCTTAATGTCTGCTTGAGTCTAAAGAAAAATTGAAATAATGATCCGGATATAGACCTTTTGTTCTAGTTCCTATCCTAATTTTATGTGTCTAGAGAGCTAATTCGACAAAAGAGTCATTCCACTTTGTTTAACATCAAATACTTTTTTTTATCATCGAAGCGTAAATAGCCAATAAAAAAAAGGATTGTCGTCTACTGCATCGAATGAGATTTTATTTTTTGTCGTTTTCTCAGTGCAAATATTGACCCTATTTAATTCGTAGAGTTGTCCAAATAACTCCTTTGAAGGATTGATTGTCTAGTGGATGCGTATTGAAGGGCAACAAGTTGTACGTTTATGGGAAAAGAGGAACTGATTCATAATAAAATTGATGACTAAAAGATTGGGGAGTGAAAGATATGGAATTTATTTGGCTTTAGTCCAAGGATCATTTTCTAGATGCTAAAGTTATGTGGACGAATAAATATCGGAAGAATAAAGCAAGAAGGGAAAGTGGTGGTTTTCTCCGGGCTTCGAAGAGTGTCATAAGGCAGCTAGCTAGTATGAACATGCATTTAGATCTACGAAAAGGAGTGGGTCTGTTCGTTCGCTGATTAATATATGCAGCTTTTTGAAAGCTAGGGCTGTGGAGCCTAAATTTAGAAAACTTAATTTCAAGAAATTATTTTCCACCCTCTGTTAGTTCGCTCTATACTGAAATCATATATTTCGTTTTATATTCTGATTTTATTATTGAATTTATTAAGTAATAAATTATAACTTATAAATAAATTATAACTTTTATTAAGTAATAAAAGTTCATTGAATGTTTGAATCTGTTTAAATATCCGTACTATAACAGTCATCACTGCATACATAGCTTTGCTATCTTTCGCCCTACTTCGCGGGGTATAGACGGTTACAACCATTTAGGGAAATTAGACACTTAGTAATAAGGAGGGAAACTGGTGGCCGAGAAGTACTTCACAGGTAGCTAATAGGAAAGCGATAGTTACTAAAAGGTACTAAAAATAGATAGCAAAATGTTTGCAGAATTTTATTTATATATTTTTTTGTTCCGATAAACTGAATGAAACATTTACTGGTATACTACCTTTCACTGGCAATTTCTTTTAAGACGACTAAGAAATCGCATTTTGTGTGTGATTTTTCTTTTCTTCCAGACTGGTAAGATTTCACAGTTCAATTGATTTCTACTTTGAAATACAAGCAAGTATAGGTAGTCATCTGTTTAAATTTTCTTAAGATGATTAGGTGCCAACACCTAAAATAACGCGAATTTTGCTAGTTCAGAGTATCGGGAATAATAGATTGTTTGCTGCTTCATTTGTCTTTCTCCTTGGAGTCTTGGATTTAATAGCAAATTTAACCATTCAGTTGTACTTACTAGAGAATATATCTGCCCCAGTCTTTCACGAGTCTGAGTGAGCGATCTCTGGAATCAGACAATGAACTAGTTCTGGTATTACCTTTCTCTGGCACCTTTCGTTGCGTGTATAGCAACAGCTATATGAGCCTCCCCACATCATGGAGAATTTTTTTTTTTTTTTATGTTTTGTCTGTTCGTCCTGTATTTACTTTTTTGTCTTGTATGGCCGGAGCAGGTTTATTGAAGTGACTGCTTTAATTAAGAATTGGTGAAATAAAATTAGAATGTTTGATTTTGGCCATCTTTGCGATTACATTTTTCAACATTGAAGGAGTCAATCAGAAAATGGGATTTCAAAAGATGGGGCATTTTCACAGCCAAGGTGAAAAACACATCGCCACTGCAAATTCTGGATATTTTCTTTAAATTTAAATAAAATACTAAATTGGATACTAGAGTACTCAATTTAGTACAGGTTACTACTGTCAAACTTACATATATTAGAATCATTCCATACTAAATGAGCTGATTTTTGAGGATGATCTCTGCCGGACCAACTCAGCATTTCTTCAGGTTTTATTCAGACCTAAATCCGCACATTTAGTCAGCATCGTAGCAAATACTTCATATTTTTAGTTGAATTGAGTATCAAGTACTTCCAAAATTGTTACCTAATATCGAGTACCAAGTGCACGAACAAAAATTTATTTAAGTAGTACTTGAGGTTGAAGTACATAACTTGTCCTTAAGTATTACTTAAATACTTTTCAAAGTACATTCTAAAGGTAATGAATAAGTAACAGTTCGAATCTTTTTGGCAACGGGCATAACCATGTAATAAGCCTTTCTTCAATTATCTGATAATTAGTCACTGAAGGTCATATCTTCAACACTGAAGCTATAAATAAAACACAACAAACTACTCAGTGGTTTGGTTGAAAACTACTGATTCTTTGGTGAGACTAAGTACTGTGATTTTGATTTGAGAATCGCCAAGCACTTCATCCTAAAATCTAGAAACAAATTCCTCCATAGAGAACGAATGGAGCGTCTTGTAGATAAAACTTTTTCAATTGGGGCTGAAGAGGGCAAAACACAATTGTGATTTCTGATAATTTGGTAGACGTGATGGTGTTCTCTAGAAACAGCAAGCTCCCGCTGTTTTTTCCCTAAAAACTGCATGTTCTATTTTGTCTTTTGTTTCTTTTGAAGGTAGACTCCAATACACAACTTTCATCCTCCAGAATTTGTAGAATATGTTGCCTAACAAGAGACTCGACTTGATGTCACCAGAATTGTGACAGACTCCCCGACAACATGTTCGCATGTTCGCATTTCCTACCTTCCAACTTCCGACTTTCGGTCAATCAAGAAAGCTCTTGTTGATGACTGACCTTGCATCTGCAATCAGTCAGATGTAATGAGAGCTGCCGAATGTTTCTACCAGAATTTTCTTTAGATCTTTCAGTTTTTCACCCAACCTTTTCCCCAGTGCCTTCCTGCAAATAGCAGTTGCGTTTGGCGCCAGTCCTGAAATCAGTCTTTTGAAATCTGGTTGTTCAACTATGTTAAGTAGACGTATTTTTTTCACGATGTATTTTTTGAATACATCAGTTCTTGTTTCAGTAGAAACCTTGATATCTTTTATTCAAAGAAATGAGCTTTTGATCGCTTAAAACAGGAACCCTATCGGCTTGATTTTCTTATTTGACTCTGCTTCCGATTCAGAAATACAGCTATTTCGAGATATAGATCTATACGCAAGGTGCTTGTATTTCCTTTTCCTTGTGTTTAATTCAGGAAACTACTACTACTACTACTACTCTTCGCACAGAATAGGGCGGGCAGCCTAAAAAATAGGCCAGATTCAAACATGTTTAAGTTTTCTTCTGCATAGGCAGAGAGATATTTTCAACACCCTAAATATCTGTTCCTTGAAAAGGAGGCAATTTGGCATTTCTCCTTACGGGACGTGATCTTGTAAAAATGTGACCACCAGCTATTCATTTTCAGAAGTAAACTTGAAGTAAACATTTTACCAGTGGTGAGAAGAAACAGTAGCACAACTTTTCTGGCCTCCCCTTATCGTTCTTAATAAGGTACTTACAAATCAAGCATCAGCTAAAAGCAACGACCTGAAGCAAACTACTTGATAATGGATAACAATTCAAATAATAGGTCATCCTGCTACAAAAGACAATAGAATAAGGAGAGTAGGCTTCGGTTTGGCTGCCAGCGCTTAGTTTTAGTTGTTTTTTTTTACCATTATTTACCTTCGAAATTCTTCAGTGACAAAATTCAAAAAGAGGACCACAATTATGTACAACTCTAGGCTGAGTTTTTTTTTCCAACTGTATCACACAGACAAGATATTTATGAAGCTTGCTGCAACAGTTTTGTTGTGCATCTTTTACACTCTGATTTGTTATTCTCTTAGCTTATTTCAAAGCTGTATAAATAATAAATCAAAACCACCGTTCAAATCATCTCCCAATCGAGGGCTGATTAGAAGGGACCAATCTGTTAGGGAGCGGGCAATCGTCCTCTGGATACTCCGCAGTTATCATTGATGTCTGTACTAATCTTTTGAGCAAAAAAGGAAAAACAATACAAGAAAATAAAAGCCATCAAAATTCTAGTCTATAAGCCGATCAGAATGGCAGCCAATCACCCTTCTAATCGCAGATCACAGATCTGCCAATGCGCTACTGATATTATGCGGACTCTCCATCATCATCAATATGAACTTACCTCTGATGCGTGCTTATGGCTGGGCCCTCATCACCACCGCATCCGGTTCCCTATTCTTGCTTAATGTTGTATAGATATTTATTTTTTACTAGGTAGATAATTTCCTTTCTTTTCCTTTCTATTCCACTATTTTCTATTATATGTGGATCATTTCTATTATAAAAGAATAAAACTTCTATTGCGAAGTTCTCAGAGATGTCAAATCGATGGGTGTAAATTTCATCCAGGCCCTGTGGGTGTTTCCTCCCATTTTCTAAAACTAGATATTGTCTAATAGTAGTAACTTTTGACAGGCATCTTTAAACTTAACACATTTTTTCACCTTTAGAACCAATGGGTAAAATAGTTTTTTGATAGGTATATTGTTTCCAAATTCAGTTTTACAAAGTTTCGTGTTCCATCGGCATGGGTTGTTCTTTATTTACTGGTCATTGTGATGAATGATCTGAAATAGATGAAAACGACTGCAATCCAGGATAGGGAGTCAGATGACATCTTGTGAGAGGGAAGGGTTGGATCAAACCACGAAACCCGTTTACCCGGTATAGGATCTCTGAGAAAATTACTTTAAGAATAATAACCCCTCCAAATGGCCAGACTCAGATGTACATATAGTGCAATTCACTGTTAAGGTTTTAAATATTTGAGAGATTGGAATTTTGTCTAAATATTGATGTTTTTTTTATTCGATATTCTATTTCACTTGAACGTTATTTTTCACTTTCTTCCTATTAAAACACGGAATATTTTATTTGAATGGCCTTGATTTTCAATATTCTTATTTAAGTTCTGTTTAATTTATCGTTTCAGAAACATGTAGAAGAAATCCTGACATACTTACGAGAAAAGGTCTTTGACAATTTTATAGAAAGGTAAGCTTTCGATTACTCCTTACTATTAGTTTCTGGCTGGCAAGTCTTTATTTAAAAATCTAATTGCTTCATATACCAAGGGTACACTATCTTCTTATGTGTCTTGTAACAGTGTTTTAAGCCCTCTGAGGAATAGACAACTATATTTTGATGTGGTGGACTTTACCCTTTCACCATGATAGCTGAATTCCCCCCCCCCCCGGGCTCGAGGTGAATTTTCCTCGAACCCCGGGAGAGGGGGGGGGGTCTCTGGGCCACTGGTTAGGATACCTCTTGGCTTAGATGTTTTTTTCCAAGTGCATCAAGTCAAACCCGTATTTTTGAATTACCGGGGCTAAAAAACCCGCAAGTTTGTCTTTTTTTTATATTTATAAAACATAGCAAATTGAGCTGTATTAAGTAGTTTGTGGAATGCTGTATTATCACTTTTAATGTCCCAGCAAACTCCGAATGTGTCACAGCAGACTCAATTGTAGACCAGTTTACTTAACCCATAAATTTGAAGACAATCGATGAAAAGGACTCTGCCAGCCTTTCTGCCTATAAGATCGTCCTGGGAGTTGGAATGGTCCTGGAGGACCTAAACTCTGCTTCATGCCTCCAATACTGCTAGAAGAATATTCTTTTGGGATTCGTTCAACCTAGGTGCTACATGCTACTTCTCTACTAAAAAGTTCCGCGTTCTACTAAACATCTGCATTTGATAACTCTAGGGCAGGTTGAGCTTTAATGTAACTTATTTAAAACAATTTTTTCCAGAAAATACGTTTTTGAAAGAAAAGTAACGAACTCCATTAAACAAAAAATGAGCAGAAACAAAATCAAATAGTCTAGCAAGCGTAGAACTACCACAAATAAACATCTCCCATGCCATCTCAAGACCAGAACATAATTTGCACTTTACTGGAAAAAAAAAATAAAAAAAAATGAATTTGCATTATCAGTTTAATGTCAGATATTTATTCCTATTGTTTTTCAGTAAAATGGAAATTATCTTCTGGTCTTGAGAAGGCACGGGGTTGTCAGCTCTGTTCATGTTAATTTCTACTTGTTTTGAGTTTGGCTCGGATATTTATTGCAATTTCTGTCCGTTTTGGGTTTCATTTGTTTATTGATGGTGATTTGTGGTAGTTTTACGCTTGGTTGATGATTTTATTTTATTACTGCTCATTTTTGGTTTAATGGAGCTCTTTACTTTTCTTTAAAAAACTTATTGTGTGGAAAAAAGTTTTTTTTTTTAATTAATTTATGTTGTTTTTTATTAACATAGTCTCTTTCATGGAAAAATAAAATAATGTTATATATCTTTTCGTTTTTTTTTCTGTAAAAATCCATAGTTTGGCTTGCTATTCGTATGTTGGAGAAACTTTTTCAACAATTTTTTAACAGGATTCACCCTTTTGTAAATCTTGACACAAATAGTATTGTTTAATTTAGTTTCATACCTCCTCTAGTTGACCTGAAAAATAAAACTTAGTACCATTCCAAAAAAATTCTATCTATGCTCTTTGACTACCTAGATACACTTACACTCCTGATATAGTTAAATTGTAAGAGCAGAAGTAGTAATAGCAGTATTCCTGACAGTCGTTCTTGGGATATTGCTGAGATATCTTATTGGCAACCAGCATACAAACAATGCTTTTTGATTTAGTTTTAAAGTATAATGGGCAAACTGCGTAGCTCTGGGGGGGGGTGACGTATCCAATATCCCTAGAAACATAGTTACTGGACTATTCAACTACGCTGAACAACATGGCTGTCTAAAAATTTTGATTAGAAGTGCCTGGAAAGTATAAGGGCTAAAGAGGAGGACTGCTTGTCATCAAATTACTTTTGACTCTTAAAAAAGAGCACTAGAGCTTTTTATTTCCGATCGAATTAGCTCCTTTTAAAGCTTCAATGATAATACTAGCTATGATAGAGCAACGCTGCCTATGATATTGCTTATAAGCCCTTTTAAAAACCTGCATGCATACAGTCTTTCGATGTAATTGAAGTTCCCGCTAAACGTTCCATAAAAGTTTCACCTTAATACCCTTAGTGTCATCAGTTACAGTAACCGTAGAAGTAGTATTAAAAGTATACACATAGCGTCTTCTGGCTAGTTCTAAATCCGCCAGAACTTACCCTGAAAGGTCTAACAGTTAACAATGTAAGCCGTTCTTGAGATGTTGCTTTGTCACTCTTTTGAAAATCTACATGCTCATAGTTCCTTTTGACTTAGTTCAACATCTGCCAAAATATTCATGAAAGCTTCACCTTAATACCCTTAGCTTTTGTAGTAGCAATAGCTCAAGTATCAGTAGTAGCATTAGTACAGTATGCGCATAGACCCTTTGGTTTTCTTCAACATGATGCGTCCTCCTTACAACCAGTGTGGGCATAGTGTGTTTCGATTTAGTTCAATACAATTTCAATATTACACAAAATTTTTGCCTTAATACCCTTAGCTCGTCAAAAATAGTAATTTTCAGGGAAGAAAAAGACTGTCAAAAAGATTGTGTTTATTTGTCTGACAAAAAGTACAAAATCCCACCTTTTTTTAAAGATAGGAGATTGAAACCTCAACAGCAGAGCTCTTTGATATGCTGAATCTGATGATGTGATTTTCATTAAAATTTATGGGGGTGTCCCCCCCCCCTTTCGAAAATCAGGCAAATTTTGTTAGGCTCGTAGCTTTTTATCGGTAAAATTAAACTTATAACAGATAAACCTTTATTTGTAACAAGCATAAAGAACCGACTTTTTTTTATACGTCTATTGTTATACAAATTCCTTTTTTTTAGTTTTCAGTTATTATTGGGCAGGGTCGCTCCTTATTTACGGTTCATTACCACGAACTGTGTGAAATTTGACCTAATGAGTTTTAAAAGGTAGTGATTGGCAAAAAGGAGAGTGAGAAAATAAACGGAAAGTCATATTCTGAAACTATTCAAACTATTTAATCAAAATTTCAGCTTCTCATCATTTCTAAGTATCAGGTACTTATTTTTTCTTTTTTACAATTTTTTTACCCCTCCCTTTTCTTCAGTAACAAGTTTTTTTTCAATACTTTTTTTTTTTACCATTTAGAGATTTGGTAACACTTATAAAACGGGATGAAAAACTTTGAAAGGTTAAGATGATCGAATGAAAGCTAAGTTAATTGGCTCCTCCCTTGAAAACCTTTGTTAAAAGCCCGAAAAAAATGACGAAGAAAGAAGAAAAAACAATAATAAAAAAATTTATTAAAATCGAGTTTTGGTAATAAAGTTAAGAATGGTACTTTAAAACTTATTGTTGGTTAAAACTATGCAATGTAAAATCTAAGAAAAAAACAAAAAAACAAAGGTAATGTGGCAATAAATGTAGGGTAGAAAAATTTAAAGTCAAAAATAAAATGTCTTTATGCATGCAAAGCCGCTCCTAGGGGGGGGGGGGGTTAGCCGTCCCAGATGCCGCAGCTGAGGGGGCGCCTGGGGTATTGACCACTTTGATGAAATTTTTCACTTTAATTCGGCTGTATTTGCTTAAATTTGAGTTGGGAGGGGGGCGCTGCAATTAATTCCCCCGGCACAGCCAACCCTAGAAACGGGTCTGTATGCATGTAAAACAAGATTCGAGCGTATGCTTTAAATGAGCAGAATTGCGGGAAAAAATGTCTACTAAGATCATACATTGGAAATTTTGCTGTTAAAATTTTATAATGTTAAAATTAGGTGGTAAAGAAATAAAGTCTTGCCTAAAACCAAAATATAGAAATAGTTCTTCTTGACCGGAACTCTCATTAGTTTGTCTTTGTTAGTTTTTTAAAAAAATGTTCACATCATTGTGTGCAAATCAAGTACCAAATAAATATAAAAGACGTCTTAGACTTATTATCAAACAATTCGTGGCAACAAACTGTAAGTAAGGAATAGCTCAGACCAATAAAGCACAAACTCTTAAAAACGGAATTTTGATAACAAAATTACAAATATAGAAAGTTTGTCAAGTTTGATGTTACCCATCAAAAGACCCTGGGAAAATTTGCCTGATTTTTGAAAAAGGGGTAAACATCCTCAAATGGCCAAGGGACCTTAAAGAATATCACTCCATCAGCTTCAGCATATCAGAGAACCCTACTGTAAAGGTTTCAAGCTCATGTCTAAAAAAATGTGGATTTTTTTTTTTCGCCAGAAGAAAGATGACGAAAGCGTTTTTATTTGTTTTTGATAAAAAAAAATTCCAGTAGTGATCATATGGAACCAACAGTCCTAGAAGATGAGGAGAAAGCTCGTTCGAAGGGAAATCAAAGTTCTAGTCCCCTTTTTAAGTGACCAAAAAAGATTGGAGAACAACTAGCCCCCCTCCGACACCTCTTTTTACCCTAAAGACACCGGATCATAATTTTGAAATAACCATTTGATTCAGCATAGTTGAAAGGTCTAATAATTATGATTTTCGGGGATGACATGAACCTACCCCACTTGACCCCTGGGGATAGAACTGTAAGCTACGCAATTTCCTTGCTACTCACATATAGTATTTGTTATGGGAAATATATGAATTTTTTTTTGGGGGGGGGGGGAGAGGTAAGTTTTCCGTGAGAGGTGGGATTTTTCGTGGGTGGTGCTATTTTCTACGGGAAGAATTTTCCGTAGGGAGGAAATTTTGCGGGCAGGATTATCCAGGGGAAATTTTACGCGGGGGAGGGTAGGAGATTTCCAGTACGGACAAAAATTGAATATAAAAAAACAAATTTTTTCAACTGAAAGTAAGGAGTAATATTTAAAATTGAAACAAACAGAAATGATTTCGTATATGAGGGGGATTACCCCTTTCTCAACCCTCCCTGTTTATGCTAAAGTTTGCTTTTTTGCCACAATTCTTTGAGAAAGACTGCTTAAACAAGGGCCGTCGAATTTGAATGAGATGTATATATTAAGAACTTCAGCGTAAAGAGCGAGGGTTAAGAAAGGGCCAGCCCCCCTCACATACGGTATCATTTTTGTTCGTTTTGATATTTAATGTTGCTCATTACTTTCAGTCGAAAAAACTTTTTTTTTTATATTTAATACTCTAGCATGAATTCTGGTTGAAGTTTTGATTTTAGCACAAAAAATTGTGTTGGGTTAAATTTTATAAGTTTAAAAACAAATTGGATTTTGAAAAAAACTAAACAAAAACGATTTCGCTCAAATTGAATCATGTTAAAATCCGCATTCTTAAACTCGGCGTGAAGAGTGTTACTAGGATTATTTAGTTTTGTTCTTGACGAAAAGAAAAGTTTAGTTTTCTTCGTCAATGCTATTAATGAAAATTACTTGATGCTTAAGTTATATGTTTAATCTTTATTCTTTCAGTCTATATTCTTTCATTCTATGCTTAATCTATTCTTTCTATTAAATAAAAAAAACAAGTTTTTTTAACTGAAAGTAAGGAACGACGTTAAAACTATACCGTATATGAAAGGGGCTGTCCCCTCCTCAATGCCTCGCTCTTTACGCTAAAGTTTTTTATTGTTAAAAAAATAGAGTTGTGAGAAAGTCAAACTTTAGCGTAAAGAGCGAGGTTTTGAGGAGGGGACAGCCCCTTTCATATACGGAACAATTTCTGTTCGTTTTAAGTTTTAACGTCGTTCCTTACTTTCAGTAAAATAAAAAAAACTTTTGTTTTTATTTAATTTTTGAACGTTTTTGAATTAATGCAAGTTTTGATTTTGGCTCACCATAGGCTACATGAATAATTAAAACAAAATTTGCATGTTAATTTTACTTTTATTTGGTTAAATGACTTTCTCGAAACTTGTTTAATTTTATTTACGAACGTTTTTATTAGTAATAAATATACGTAACTTACGAATTAACTTACGTAACGAACTTCTATATTCATATATTTTTAATATGTATATTAGGGGTTCGCCCCCTAGTCAATTCCTTGCTCTTTAAGATAAAGTTCGAATTGTTTTACAATTCTTTAAAAATGACCGCTTAATCACCAAGGCCGTTAATTAGAATAAATAGCTCTTACGAAAGTACTAAAAAAATCTTTGGCTTAAAGTGCGAGGTATTGACTAGGGGGTGAACCCAATCATATAAGTAATGTTTTCTGTTCGTTTTAAGTTTTGACGTTGCTGCTTACTTTCAGTTGAAAAACTTGTTTTTTTTTAATTTGATTTCTGATCTTTTTTAAATAATGTTGCGAAATCCGGCGTCCCCTTCATAGCAATGTCCCTTCCCCCATGAAAACTTCCTTCATGGAAAGATCCTCCCACACAACCCCCGACCCCCCCCACCCCACCCCACTACCAGAAAAAATGACCCCCGAAAACGTCTGTATGCTTCCCAATAACCAATACTATATGTTAACATTGGATAAAGTTTATAACTTTCAGCCCTCCCCCCGGGGGCTTCGGGGGATTAAGTCATCCTAAAAGACATATTTATCATATTTTCGAACATGCTGAACAAAATGGCTATCTCAAAATTTTGATCGGATGACTCTGGAAAAGAAGAGCGTGGGAGGGGGCCTAGTTGCCCTCTATTTTTTTGGTCACTTTAAAAGGGCACTAGAACTTTTAATTTCCATTCCAATGACCCCTCCCACGATATTCTAGGACGACTAGGTCGATACGATCACCCCTGGGAAAAAAACAACAAAAAAACAAATAAACACGCATCCGTGATCTTTCTTCTGGCAAAAAATGCAAAATTTCACATTTTTGTAAATCGGAGTTTGAAACCTCTACACTAGGGTTCTCTGATACGCTGAATCTGATGGTGTGATTTTCATTAAGGTTCTGTAACTTTTAGGGGGTCTTTCCCCCTTTTTTCGAAAATCAGCCAAATTTTCTGAGGCGCGTAACTTTTGATAGGTAGGACTAAACTTGATGAAACTTCTATATTTGAAATCAAACAGTTCGTGGTAACGAACTGTAAGTAAGGAGCGACCCGGCTCAATGGTAACCGAAACTCTAAAAAACGGAATTGTGATACCAATAGATACATCAAAAGAATCAGATTTTAATTCTGGTTTCAAATACATAAGTTTCATCAAGGTTAATCTTAACTATCAAAAGTTACCTGCCTGAGAAAATTTGGCTGATTTTCGAAAAAAGGGGGAAAGACCCCCTAAAAGTTATAGAACCTTAATGAAAATCACACCACCATATTCCGCGTATCAGAGAACCCTACTGTAGAGGTTTCAAGCTCCTATCTACAAAAATGTGGAATTTTCCATTTTTTGCCAGAAGAAAGATCACGGAAGCGTGTTTATTTGTTTTTTTTTTTCTTTTTTTGTTTTTCCCAGGGGTGATCGTATCGACCCAGTGGTCCTAGAATATCGTGGGAGGGCTCATTGGAACGGAAATTAAAAGTTCTAGTGCCCTTTTTAAGTGACCAAAAAAATGGAGGGCAACTAGGCCCCCTCCCACGCTCATTTTTTTCTCAAAGTCACCCGATCAAAATTTTGAGATAGCCATTTTGTTCAGCATGGTCGAAAATAATATAACTATGTCTTTTAGGATGACTTAATCCCTTGAATCCCCCAGGAGGAGGGCTGAAAGTTATGAACTTTACTCAATGTTAACATATAGTATTTGGTTATTGGGACCCGGCTCAATGGTAACCGAAACCCTAGAAAACGGTATTTTGATACAAATAGATACATCAAAAGAATTGGATGTTAATGCTGATTTCAAATATATAAGTTTCATCAAGTTTAATCCTACCCATCAAAAGTTACGCGCCTGAGGAAATTTGGCTGATTTCCGAAAAAGGGGGAAAGACCCCCTAAAAGTTATAGAACCTTAATGAAAATCACACCACCATATTCCGCGTATCAGAGAACCCTACTGTAGAGGTTTCAAGCTCCTATCTACAAAAATGTGGAATTTTGCATTTTTTGCCAGAAGAAAGATCACAGGTGCGTGTTTATTTTTATTTTTTTTTTCCCCAGGGCTGATCGTATCGACCCAGTGGTCCTAGAATATCGTGGGAGGGCTCTTTGGAATGGAAATTAAAAGTTCTAGTGCCCTTTTTAAGGGACCAAAAAAAATGGAGGGCAACTAGGCCCCCTCCCACGCTCATTGTTTTCCCAAAGTCACCTGATCAAAATTTGTAGATAGCCATTTTGTTCAGCATGTTCGAAAATATTATAAGTATGTCTTTTAGGATGACTTAATCCCCCGAAGTTTCCGGGAGGAGGGCTGAAAGTTATGAACTTTACCCAATGTTAACATATAGTATTGGTTATTGGGAAGTATACAGTACCAACGTTTTCAGGGGAGATTTTTCCTGGTAGTGAGGGGGGGGGGGGTCGGGCAGGGACCTACGCAGGGAGGGGGGCCTCTGGGCCCGGTCCCCCAAAATCTCATGATTTTTTCATTTTCCCATAATTTTCTGATTTTTCTCACAGAATAATGGGTTTGAAGGATTTGCCCCCCCCGAAACAAATTGCCCCCCCCCCCCGAAACAAATTCCTGCGTACGTGCCTGGAGTCGGGGGTTATGTAGGAGGATCTTTCCATGAAGGACGTTTTCATGGGGGAAGGGACATTGCTATGAAGGGGACGCCGGACTTCCCAGCATTATTTAAAAAAAAGATCAGAAATTAAATATAAAAAAAACAAGTTTTTCAACTGCAACAGCAGCAACATCAAAACTTTAAACGAACAGAAAATATTACATATATGATTGGGTTCACCCCCTAGTCAATACCTCACTCTTTAAGCCAGAGATTTTTTAGTACTTTCATAAGAGCTATTTATTCTAATTAACGGCCTTTGTGATTAAGCGGTCATTTTTAAAGAATTGGAACAAAATTCGAACTTTCGCTTAAAGAGCAAGGTATTGACTAGGGGGCGAACCCCCTAATATACGTATTAAAAATATATGAATATAGAAGTTCGTTACGTAAGTTGATTCGTAAGTTACATATATTTATTACTAATAAAAACGTTCGTAAATAAAATGAAACAAGTTTCGAGAAAACCATTTAACCAAATAAAAGTAAATTAATATGAAAATTTTGTTTTAATTATTCATGTACTGTGAGTCAAGATCGAAACCTGCATTTATTCAAAAACGTTCAAAAATTAAATAAAAAAAACAAGTTTTTTTTAACTGAAAGTAAGGAGCGACATTAAAACTTAAAACGAACAGAAATTATTCCGTATATGTTGTGAGACAGAGTCAAACTTTAGCGTAAAGAGCGAGGCGTTGAGGAGGGGAAAGCCCCTTTCATATACGGAATAATTTCTGTTCGTTTTAAGTTTTAATATCGCTCCTTACTTTCAGTTAAAAAAACTTGTTTTTTTTTTATTTAATCAGCAATAAAATCTAATTCTTTTGATGTATCTGTTGGTATCAAAATACCGTTTTCTAGAGTTTCGGTTACCATTGAGCCGGGTCGCTCCTTACTTACAGTTCGTTACCACGAACTGTTTGATATTCTTTAATTCTGATGACGCCCCAAGGGTCTACCAGCTTCGATTTCTCCATTGGTTATTTCTCCGATAACGCCCTGGATGTTTTGAGTATATGTGACCTAACTAAATTTCTTTCCCGTAGAAGCCACAATTAGATGTAAGATTGCACAACTCAATATCTCAGTTTTTTTCTTGTAGTTTCAAATAGTTCGTGGTAACGAACTGTAAGTAAGGAGCGACCCGGCTCAATAGTAACCGAAACTCTAAAAAACGGAATTTTGGTACCAATAGATACATCAAAAGAATCAGATTTTAATGCTGATTTTAAATATATAAGTTTCATCAAGTTTAGTCTTACCCATCAAAAGTTACCTGAGAAAATTTGGCTGATTTTCGAAAAAAGGGGGAAAGACCCCCTAAAAGTTATAGAACCTTAATGAAAATCACACCATCATATTCAGCGTATAAGAGAACCCTACTGTAGAGGTTTCAAGCACCTATCTACAAAAATGTGGAATTTTGCATTTTTTGCCAGAAGAAAGATCACGGATGCGGGAGGATCTATATGGGAGGATCTTTCCATGAAGGAAGTTTTCATGGGGGAAGAGACATTGCTATGAAGGGGGCGCCGGATTTCCCATCATTATTAAAGAAAAAGATCAGAAATTAAATAAAAAAAGTTTTTCAACTGAAAGTAAGGAGCAACATCAAAACTTAAAACGAACAGAAAATATTACGTATATGATTGGGTTCACCCCCTAGTCAGTACCTCGCTCTTTAAGCCAAAGATTTTTTAGTACTTTCATAAGAGCTATTTATTCTAATTAACGGCCTTTGTGATTAAGGGGTCATTTTTAAAGAATTGGAACAAAATTCGAACTTTAGCTTAAAGAGCAAGGTATTGACTAGGGGGCGAACCCCCTAATATACGTATTAAAAATCTATGAATATAGAAGTTCGTTACGTAAGTTAATTCGTAAGTTACGTTGATTTATTACTAATCAAAACGTTCGTAAATAAAATTAAACAAGTTTCGAGAAAGCCATTTAGCCAAATAAAAGTAAAATTAATATGCAAATTTTGTTTTAATTATTCATGTACGGTGAGCCAATATCAAAACCTGCATTAATTCAAAAACGTTCAAAAATTAAATAAAAAAAAACAAGTTTTTTTTAACTGAAAGTAAGGAACGACGTTAAAACTTAAAACGAACAGAAATTATTCCGTATATGAAAGGGGCTGTCCCCTCCTCAACGCCTCGCTCTTTACGCTAAAGATTGACTTTCTCACAACTCTATTTTTTTAAACAATAAAAAACTTTAGCGTAAAGAGCGAGGTGTTGAGGAGGGGACAGCCCCTTTCATATACGGAATAATTTTTGTTCGTTTTAAGGTTTAACGTCGTTCCTTACTTTCAGTTAAAAAAAAACTTGTTTTTTTAGATTCGTGCAGTTACGGATAATTGGAATTTAATCTGTGCGTCCGTCCTCTTATGTATCCAGTATTTGTTATCTCTTTTAACCTACAGAAAGAATTATTAGTCCTAGCGTAGTCTATTAGGAATATGGTTCCGAAGATTAATTAGGCGGTAGCTGATGTTGTGTTGTTAACAATTATGGTTGTTAGCCAATTCAATATACTTTTATATCCATTTCCATCGTTGTTTCCATAGCAGAGATGACATAGTAAACGTCCACTCTTGTCCCTCAAGACTATCGATATAATTATCTGAAATTGGTACTTAAGTTTTATTATAACGTCTCTGCATTAACCTTAGTTTCAGGTAATAAAGGTCTTAGCTGTGAATTAGTTTTTCCCTTCGTGTTTTGTCATTTTTGAAATTTGAGTAGTCTTAATTGTCCTGGCGAAATTTAAGGGTTAATCTCTTGCTTTCTTTATGATTGAGTTGGATAGTGACAAATATTCCTCTAGTGACAATCACAGTAGAGAGGATGAAGATTTGCTAGATGTTTTCCAGAGAAATTGCTTAAGGATTGTTGTGAGTACCCGGCTGACTGACCGTATTTCAAACAATAGCCTATACGAAAAATGTGGTTCAATACCACTCTCTAGGGCTGTAATGAAAGAAAGGTGAGGTGGCTAGGGCACGTTGTGCGGATGAAGGATGACAGATTGCCGAATATTGTTCTTTTCGGCCAACCGTCTAGGGCTAAATGGAAAGCAGGTCGCCCTAGTCTGGGGTGGGAGGACGTCATAAAGAAAAATTTAAAGGAAAGTGGAACTTTGTTGGCGGGTGTAGAAAGGGAGGCTTTGAATAGATTGGGATGGAGGAGGAACGTGCGTAGCTGTGTTGGCCTCAGGCGGCTTGGTGCTGCGGTCAGTTATTACTAGTAGTAGTATTTAACTTCTTGGGAAAAATTATTACTGCGAAAG